>CAWUFW010000004.1:1200000-1791032 GCA_963921515.1 Calotriton arnoldi
GTGTTAGACATTTTGGCTTGTGACCTGGTGACAGCAAACACATCTGCAGGGATGCCCAGCATTTCTGCATGGGTCCTGAGCTCCACTTCTGCCCAAGCTGAAGTTTCTAAATCATTGCCAAGCAAGCATTCAACGGGTAGGTCTGCACTTACCACAACCTTCTTAAGGCCAGTTACCCCTCCCCAGGAGAAGTTAACAACTGCCAGAGTATGGTCTGTTCTGACATTGCTAGCATTGGTCACTTGGTACATTTCACCAAGTATAATCCGCCCAGGATTCACAAGGTCTTGTGTCACCATGGTGACACTTGCCCCTGTGTCCCTAAATGCCAAAGCCTCTTTTCCATTGATTAAGGGCTGTTGCCTGTACTTGCCCAGATTACTGGGACTCACAGAGGAGGTCACATCCATGCCTCCATCACAGACTAGGACAGCCTGAGTGAGTTCTCTGACTAGGTCAGAGCTCATCTCCTTACCCAGGGTCAACCCTACTAAACCCTTGGCTTGTGTAGTCCCACCACCAATTGTAACTGCACTAGGGGGAGCAGGTGCCTTAGGGGCATTGGTGGGGGCTGGAGTAGAGTCTTTGGACTTGGTGCAATCACTGGTCCAGTGGGTCTTTTGCTTACAGACCTTGCACCATGGTTTCTTTTGGCCTTTTCCCTTGTTAGACTGTGAATCCCCACCTGAAGAAGATTTGTGGGGGCCTTGTGAAGACTTCTGGTCTTTACCCTTCTCCCCACCCTTATCAGAGTTTTTAGAATCTTGCTTCTTAGGGTCACCACCTTGGTTCTGTACCTTCTGCCTCACCCTGGTTCTGACCCATTTGTCTGCCTTCTTTCCCAATTCTTGGGGAGAGGTCAGATCAGAGTCCACCAGGTGCTGATGCAACAGCTGATTTTGACAATTATTAAGGATCTGCTCCCTCATGATAAGATTGTACAATCCTGTGAAGTCACCTACCTTACTGCCCAATAACCAACCTTCCAGAGCCTTGGCAGAACAATCAACAAAGTCCACCCAGTCTTGAGTCTGTGCCTTTTGGGTATCTCTGAACTTTAACCTGTATTGTTCAGTGGTTAGGCCAAACCCATCAATCAGAGCACTCTTTAAGACTGTGTATTTATCAGCATCCTCCTCTCTAACAGTGAGGAGCTTATCTCTACCTTTGTCTGCAAAGGAGAGCCACAAGATTGCTGCCCACTGCTCCTGAGGGACCCTCTGTACTTTACAGGCCCTCTCCAGTGCAGTTATCCATTTGTGGATGTCATCCCCACTCTGGTAGGGAGGGACAATCTTGCTCAGGTTTCTATGGTCATAAGACCTTTCCCTATCTCTGGGGAAATTGCTGCCACCATGGGACTCTAGTCCCATCTTTTTTCTCTCTTTGTAGAGATCTAGGTACTCCCTGTCTATAGCCAACTGCTGTTTTCTGTGTTCAAGCTGGGCTTGCTCATACTCAATCAGTCTCTTTCTCCTGTCATGAGAGGATTCTCTCCTATGAGAAGAGACAGAGGTCCCTATTGAGGTGTCAGAGTGGTTAGACTCCTGAGAAGGAGATCTAGACCTTCTGGGCACACTCACAATTCTTCCTGGGGGGACAAAGGGGAGGTCATTCTGATCCTCCTCCTCCACAGGAGGAATTGGGTTCTCCAGGTCAAGGTCATTTTCACCTTCCTGGCCAGTTTCAGAGGGGGGGGCCTGGGTTTCTTCACCCCTGACCCCTTCCTCATATTCTGCCCCACCCTCTCTGCCTACCCCTTCAGACCCTAGGGGCCTGCTGAGATCATCAGCTAGCAGCACCTCTCTGAGGTGTTGGGTGCTGGCACTTTTGCCTGCCTTCAGCTTCCTAGTATTGCATAATGCTCTCAATTCCAAGAATGGGAGTTTATCATACTTGGAGGGAAGAAGCCCACTGGCTTCTGGCAAGGACTCACTGGGTCCTGGCTTTGAAGACATTACTAGTGAGGTGTGGTGTATGCACTACCTACTCTAGTGTGGCCCACTAAACTCTCTTGAGTTGTAGAAAGGGTGTGCTATCCCTTAACACACAACTCTAAGTTCAGTAGAACTTACTGTATACTAAGCTTGATTTATATGTACCTTAGGTACCCTTAGTGGTTTTCAGTTGATCAATTCAATTGAGATTATCTGGTAAAACAATAGCAAGCTGGAATCCCACACGCTGCCACCAATGTGAGAAGTTGGCCTGGCATATGCTGTCCACTAATTATAGTGGGCACCTTGCACCAGTCCAAACAACCCCTTACTGGAGATAGGTTAAAGACAACCTTTATTGAAAGCTATCCTAGTGGTAGCTATGGAGAGCAGCCTTCAGGCTAAGTCTTGAAGGAATGTAAAGCAGCTTGTTTTACCAGTCTATAATCTCTTGAGTGACCAAATGAAAGAGGACCACACCAGGTATATATTCAAAATATATGTATTTATTGCTAAACACACCCCTCTAGTCTCTTTATGAGGCTAGAGTTCGAAGTACATAAGTTATAAGTTAGTTATCTACAGTAATAGCACAAATACACGTTTGAGCCCTAGGGGCGTACCAAACCATATACCAATAAAGTGGTATAAGAACCACGACTGAGCTAGACACAGGGCCTAGAGCCTGTAGAAGTGCTTGGACCACAAGGAACCACCCAAGGTAGTGACACAGGGGACCCACGGGGGACGCGTGCAGTGTGAGAACACAGCCGCGAATCGCCGTTGACTTCTATGGGGAAAGTCGCGGTTGGAAGTTTAAAGAAAAGGGACACTTAGAGGAGGACTTGGAGCAAACCCTTTTAGAACTAGGCTGTTCTAGTGTCAATACCCACGGGAGCACCGGAGTACTCGAGTTACCTCACCCAGGGAGCCGGGTGCATAGGTGTCTTTCGGGGTCGGGTTTCGTCGTTGTTTTCAATGGCGATCTGCTGCAAAATGCTGCTGGCGGCCAAGTCGAAAGTGTTCGGGTGGATCCAAAGGTGGATCGAAGATCTGAAGAACCTGAAAGCAGAGGGGACAGAGTCTGGGTCACTAGCCAGTGACCAGGAAGGCGATGAGCAGATACCCACCGATGTCGAGTGCTTCAGGTAGGTTGACGGTCATCTTGACTCTTCAGCCACGAGGTCCAGGAGGCGTCGACGATGACCAGGAGTGGGATTCGAGCTGTCCCATGACGTTTGTCGATTGCAGGGGTGTCGGCGACCGGATTGGACCCAACAAGCCTTGGCAACGGCAAGTCTCATGGAAATGGAAGAAGGATGATCATGCAGACCAGCAAGGTCTGTGGGACTCACCCAGAAAAGGTAAGTCAGGGCACGCCTGGAGCAACCAGGGAGCCCAAGCAGAAGAAGATTGGCCTTCGGGAGGGCCTACTAGCCAACGGACTAGCGACCGCAAAGGAGCCTCGAGTGGACGCACTTGGAGCTGGCTCACAGGACACTCGTAGAGTGGAGGCCAGTGATCTTCGGTGCAGTCGGTGCTGGAGGCTGGGGCTACTCGGAGCCCAAAGCACAACTTCGTGGGATACCCAGAAGAGGATGCACTTGCAAATGCGATCGGTGTCCAGGAGTCACGGTTCCACGTTACCCACAACAGCTACGGGCCTCAGCTTTGCTGCGGACTCAGGGCAGCCTCGGGGAAGTCTGGAAATCCACCTCTGGTGATGCAAAGACTTCGGCGTCCGGCGGGAGCTTCAGCGATGCAGACCGGACAATTGCTTCTTTGGTGCCTGCCAAGCAGGGGAGTCACTCCTTGACCCCAAGGGAGATTCTTCAGTCCTCTAATCTTAACGTAGAGCGCCGAAGGTCCAGGATTCTGTGTCAGAGTTTCGTCCAGGTAAATCTAAAGTCCTAAGGACTGGGGTCCCATACTTATACCAAGTTAGGGGGTTGGACATACTCTGGGGACCCACCTATGGGAGGGTCAGGGCAGAGGGTGGTTACACCCCTTTCCCTTTGTCCAGTTTCACGCCAGAGCAGGGGCTGGAAGCCCCTGAGCCGGTTTGAACTGGGGTATGCACAGGGACACCAAATGTGCCCCCAGTGCAGGACGTCAAAGCACCAGAGAGTGCTCCCGCCCAGCCCCAATACACACTATCCTGTCTGGGGAGGTGGTTACACCTCCCTGGGACAGGAAACCTATTGTCCAGGCCTCCCCTGCCGGAGTTTCGGTAAGCAGCAGGAGGCCAGACTCGTGTCTGTGGCAGCGGCATCCATTTTGTGATGCCAGGGCTTGGAAAGAAGTTACCGGGCAGGCCGGTGTGTACATGTCTCTCCCTCTAGAAGGGTGGAATGCTACCCCCGCCGCCAGAA
Source organism: Calotriton arnoldi (assembly GCA_963921515.1). NCBI lineage: Eukaryota > Metazoa > Chordata > Amphibia > Caudata > Salamandridae > Calotriton > Calotriton arnoldi. Next base: position 1,204,310 of record CAWUFW010000004.1, read on the forward strand.
CTGGCGGGGGGGTAGTATTCCAAGATGTTTGACACCAAACACGACATGTTTCCGTGCAGCCATCCCAAAGTTAGCATTTAACGCGAGGTTATAATGCACTTAAGAGTATATGGTCAGGCTGCACTACAAACAGCATCAGAGAAGGGTCTCCGAACGCTGCAGAGGGGCCCTGCTCATGCAGGGGCACCCTCTCACATAGGAACCACGCACTCTGCTTCCAGGATTGATAAGGCCTGCCATAGGAGTGACTTATAGGTTTATATGTGTGTATGTATGTAGTGATATAGGTAGCCTATATCACAGTAAGGGTGCATGCACCACCTTACCCAGGCTGCAGTAGCAGACCTGTGGTGTCATTTTGGATGGCCTTCCAGGGGTGGCACAATACATGCTGCAGCCCCTGGTAGGCCTCTGAGGTACCTATGCCCTGGGTACATAGTATACCATATACTAGGGACTTATAAGGGCACTCCAGATTCCAATCAGAGATGTGCCTAAGGCACATGGAAACCATTTTAGAGAGGAAGCAGCTAGGCTGGGGTTCTGATTAGCAGGGCCCCAGCCAGACTAAAGTCGAAAAACAGTGAAGCATCAGCAAAAAGTGGGGGTACCCATGTGAAGCAGATCCTACTCTCCTACAAGTAGCACTAATGCCCCTGCCACATAAATACATCATAAAGAGTGGGTGGAGTAGGGATCGGTAATTGCCATTGGCAGTATCCCATCAATTTTTTTACTCAGACCCGAGGCACAGTATATAATTCACACTCTAAAGAGTACTTCATATTTTTTAACTATATACTAATCTACTTCATGGATAAGGCTATGTGCTATAATGGAATTCAAAATAATAGTGGGCTGAAATGAACTCTAAGGCTTTGGCTACCTAGAAGATAGAATCAAGGGGTGTAGAGATACCTGTTTGTAGATTAACCTATAGGGCCTCATTCATGAAAACTGTTGCTTCGCATCATGCATTGCTGGAGTTCGTCTGAAAACAGACGCAACTCCAGCAATGGGTCCTTTCACATGGGGTGAGCCCCATGTGAAAGGGCCTGCATCAGTCTTGCGCCTGCTGTGAGGCAAGCGTAAGACATTGACGCAGTAGCGTCCCAGAAGTGTCGCAGTGAAATCTCATAGATTTCACTGCGCCACTTCCCATGACGATTTATTGCGGGGGAACGCCCACCCTACATACTTGACACAGGTATAATGTAGCGCAGGCCTTTACAAAGTGACACATCTGCTTAGATGCGTCACTTTGAAAAAATATGCGCAACATGGCGTATTATTTACGCAGCCGCAGCGTCACAAAAAGTGACGCAACTGCGGCGTAAAAGTGTTGCAGGCCTTCATGAATGAGGCCCATAGTTTTTATTGTTATGTTTCATGCTCTTCATTGACCAAATCAAATCAGGCTGTACTTTAAGCATGTAGGTTTGAACTGTTTTTATGGCCTCTGGAAAAAAACTTACTGAGAATCCTTCACTTACATTTTGTTGTCTTAACCATATTCTGTGTTTCTGTGTTTCAGACAAGACAGGAAATTAGACAAACTGAAAGTGGGTCAATGTTTGTAATTGCTGCTTTGTTCGATGTAGGTCAAGTTGTGGTTGTGGTTTAGGACAATTTGAAAAAAATGCAAGACAGTCACACAAAATCTGAAAAATCAAGTGATAGCGTGGAAATAAAGTCCGATGAGGTCATACATAAAGCACTTTCGTTATTAATGGAAACAATTTTAAATAGGGACACAGACAAAATATAGCATCTGGTTCGGTTGAAGGAAAAAAAGAAATAAAGGGAAAATATGTTATTTTCCAGGCTTTACAAAGGCTTAAGCCAACGTAGGCTACGCAATGTCGAACCTCAGAGGATAATAAAAATAAGTATGGATGGTTTTTCTTTGTTAACACTGTGCATAGCAAGTGTGTTTTATTCCATGCCTAAATTATGATTTATTGTATTGATATGCATTAATCAGGAACAGCCTGATTAATGCTCTGCTCTTCATTGGCATCACATAGGCATGTCAGCTAAGATACTGGGGGACATATTTATTATTGTTCAGGAGACACCGAGCTCCAGGGGCCGGAGAGCTCCTAACTGGGTCCGGAGCGTGGGGGCCCAGTCCATGCACTTTGCAGGGGGGCCCCCTCAACTTTGGCAATGTCACTGACAAGGGCGACGCAACAACAAAGTCAGAAATATCAAGCCACGTAAGGCCATCATGCTTGGCTCTGCATGGCTTGATAAATCTAGAGAAACGACACACAACACAAATCGCTGTGTTGCATTATTCTGACCCAGGGAGGCATTCCATGGGTGCAGAGTGGGTGTTACCACGCATCCACCTATGGATTTTGGCGCATTCCCAAATTTACCATTACTGTTAGACCTGGGAATGCGTCAAAATGCTATGCCTCTCCAGGTGAGGTGTAACGAAGAGAAATATCTTTATTTCCCCTCGTTTTTGTGATGAATTCTGCAGCATACATCGAAAGAGGCAAATGCCTCTGAGGATTGTTTTTGTGCAAGAAGGTGTCCCTTCCTGCACAAAAACAATCTTGCATGCAATGCAGGCTCCCTTGCACCACGGTGCAAGGGTGGCTGCGATGGCGCTAGGCAGCACGTTGTGCAGCAGCACAAGGAAAGGACATCAATGAGCCATATAATGTTAAATATGGCACAGTCCTGCCCTTTCACGTGGCGCAACAAGGTGGCTTGCTGCATTACTGTGCGTGAAAGCTTGATAAATGTGCCCCATAGTATATAATCAAGGCTACGTTGTATGTTAAAACGTTGAAAATGTTTGTGATATTTTAAACTACTTTGTACTTTCAATTTCAATTGTTTAAGACTCCTACCTATAATGTTGATTGTTTTCTGTACTCCTTCCACCCACCTGACAGCCAATATCCAGCGCTGATGATTTCAAAGTGTGGCTATCGTTACTGGGTAGCTAGAAGTTGAGCTATCTCTTCCTTGCCTGTTCCAACTTTTTCAGATGATACTAACAATATTTGTAACTAATTGGAAGTATTAAAATGTCCTAAAAGAATTGTTGGAGCAGATTTATCAACAATGTACACAGCCGTAAAGTGACACAAAGTGACAGACCGGGGCAAAATGCATTGAGAACGTATTCAATTCTGCAATGCAAAAGTTTTTGTCTGGGAACTTGCCTTAAAGTAACACAATTAACGCTGTACCCTGCTTTGCATCAATAGGGCATCCCCTGTTTGGTACATTATATTTCCTTGCTTTTATTGTCCCAAAGCCCATTCTTCTAAAACTATTATACAGGGCTTTGTAGCAAATATTAATTCCTCCTTGTGGCAGGTGCCAACGAGGAATTTTTTATTTATTTTTCCAAACCTTCACACATTGCAAATGTGTCACACTATACAGCACACACCACATGTCTAAGCACAGTATTTTGTTCTGCAGTGGTTCTCTTCCAGTACAAATCTATGTTAGAAATTACAGCACACCTCTGCACTATGTTGCAAAGGTGTGTGTGTGTGTTCGTGAGTGCGTGCGTGTGAGTGTGTGTGTCTGTGCATGTGTGAAACTAGGCAGCCTGTTTTGTGCGCCAGCACTTGGAAAGATAGCAGCCAGTGGCGGCTCACAGATGGAGTGCTGCGGGGCGGTGAGGCGGGGTGGGGGAGGGGCTGGGGGGGAGTGGAGTTGGGCATACGACGGGCAGGAGTGAGGTAAGTAAATAAATAAATAAAACTATTTACCTTGCGCTCGCTGCATCGCCAACTCGGCGATGCAGCGAGCGCAAGGTAAATAGTTTTATTTATTTATTTACTTACCTTACTCCTGCCCGTCGTATGTCCGACTCCACTCCCCCAGCCAGACCCTCCCCGCCCCGCCTCACCGCCCTGCAGCACTCCCTCTGCGAGCCGCCACTGATAGCAGCAGTACTATATGTTAGAAAATATGGCTATGTGCAAGTCTCTCCCCTAGCACAACACAGCGCAGCAACGTTGGTTGCAGTTTTTAATAAATCAGCACTATAGATGTATTTGACTAGCCATTTTATCTTTAATAAAACAATTAATAATGACATATTCTTGTTAACATTTGTAAAGTTCCCCAATTTGTTTTTGACAAATTCTTCTGTTTAATGATTTTGAAGAAATATTTAACAGCAGACCATCTTGCACACTTTCCATCCTGGTGAATCTTCCATATTTTAAAGTAATGCATAAATGTATCCCACTATCTATGACAAAATATAAACTGATTGTCCTTCATTTCCATGCAGAGCTTGTGACCTTCTCTCTTCTTTAATATGGCCAGCCACCCCAGAGGAAAGGGAGAATTACTCGAATTTGCTGAACACTAAAGGAGTCCTACAGTCATGAAAATGACCCCTTAAATCTGGAGGATGTCCGACCCCTGCTCCAATTACCAGCATTGGATTGTCAATGAACCACCACTCAAAGGTGCCACAGAAGGTCTGTTCACCACCCCCTCCCAATTAATGCATCTGCCTTGCCTGCAGGTACTAGGCAGCAGCTACATGAGCATTGGAAAGTGTGGCCAACCCTTACCTCTTCAAAGAAAGTGGACAGAACACGCTTTGAGACTGGGTCAAATGCACTCTCCAATTGAATCTCAGGTTCTGTAGCTGTGCAACAAATGCATCACTGCCACGCTGCTACTCTACGCCTCCTTTAGCTCAGCAACAGAAGACAGTAAACAAAATATTTTGCTCTGAAACTGGTTTACACACAGACCTCTGAAAGCACAGATCTTCAGGGTAAGATAGACACGTCCTGAAAGGTCTACACAAGATTTTCATGTGAGAGATGTAAAACATGTGGGTCACTCCACATTGGACGAAGGACGTGCTCTCTGGCTGCCTGTTCTATTCATATTGTGGCCTTGTGTATTCAAAATTTAGCAGTGCAAATCACAATGCACACAGCACATGGAGGGCCAATTATAATACAGGTGGCTGTCCGATAACAATAATCACTTTTGGTCACACTTGTTAACAGTGTTGGATACACTGTTTTAGGAGTCACCTTTATGGTCAAAATTATAGCTTGAACTAGCAGGTTTTGGCCACTTATTATCACTAATTGAAGTTGTGTATAACATGCATTCAACAGTTCCCTGTTGATGGACATTAATTTTGATGTACTGATCTGGTAATGTTGCCAAAACACTGCAGGAGGAAGCTTAAACAGAATCTTATCTGTGACTTCCTAAGTTATTATGGTAGAGCTATTTGCTTGATTATAGAAAGTAAAAGGCCCAGACACTGCTTACTGAGTGAGTTGTAAGTATCACTGCTATATTGCAAGCCCAACCCATGAGATGTGGTGTCAGACATAAGCCACTACAACTATTTGGCACCAAATAACAATGTAAAAGGTTCACAAAGGTAGCTTTAGGGGTATGGACTCCTCAAAATACTTTTTTGGACTAACCATCCATCAATCATTCCACTTAAGCAGAGCCCTATGCATATTTAGGCAAAGGCTATGATTAAAAAACAATGCTCATGATTTATATCTGCCTTGTGATTGGATACAACAGTAGCTTAGGTTTGTATATTTCAAATGATTCATAAAGAGTGAAACATGTGCATAAATGTGATGCATAAGCATAAAGACATTTGTGAATGTAGCACAAGGTAGCTTCTACTTAGTCTAGTGAGCATTAGTGTAGGAATATCAGGGGGACTAGGGCTGTGGGAAGGAAAATCCAGTACAAATGAGGTGAAATACAAATTATTTGCAACTTTTTAGAAATTCACTAAATATTTTGCAATATATTGCAATGTTTTTGTGCTGTAGTATTGCTTACTGATGCTTTTTTTATACAGTTGTGGGTTATATTTTGCATTCTGTTTTTAATGTTTTGTTGTGTTGTCCCCTGTCAAGGTAAAGAAAGAAACTGAATTCCCTCTATAAAAATTGATATTCGAAAAAAATGGCGAGTAATGGTCTTCACTACACGTGTTTATTTCAGGGCTAGAGGTACTACTACATAATTACGTGAAGGGTCATTTTAAAACAAGGAGTAAGACTTATTGTTTGACATTACACAGGGATACTTGACTAAGCAATCCAGTGATTTTGACTCTCTCTGAATGGTAGAGTAGAAAAATAAATTAGTTAATTCTTCTCCAAGCTGCACGTGAAATATGGGATACTATTTAAGGGTAACTTTTCATAAACTTCTCCACTTGAGAGCTACTTTGGAAATATCCCAGATGTAGGTCAGGATCCTATCTTAAAGTTAGATCAAATAGGAAGTTCAGATGGGCCTTTATCTCGAAGGATCACACTTAATCACATTTATCCTATAATGTGGAAAATCAAGCCATCAGACGGACAGTGCGGTAGGTAAACTGAGTTTGAAATTCTCCTTCCCATATGGAGATTACGTGTCTCACATACTCTGTTAGTGTAGCATCCAGTTATTTGTATTTGATCCTAGAACATGCACTAAAGTTTTGAGGATCGCTGAAACAGAAGTTTAAGATAATCCTGTGATCCCTCTCTATGAATGAATGAACATATGTATAATATAAATATTGACAGTCAAAAATGGAGTACTGAGGTTGACCTGTTGGGAGTTGAATTAGTTGTTAGAATGAAGCTCATTATGACCATACAAATTAAGTCTTAAGTGATCAGTTTGATATTTTGATATATTTAAGAGTATCAAAGGTAATTTTTATAACATCATCGTATGTTGATAGTTTGGATGGTACAGCTCCCTCCTTTCCTTAACCCACTCTTTTTCAAATTTCCTACCTATTAACTGAATTTATTTTCTCAGAGACGGAGACTGTAAAAATACAATTGTTCCCAGCAAGTCACAACCTTTTACGAAGGTTCATGTGATTTATAGTAGATTAAATAGAAATGATACAAGTACCGTGAATGAATACGACAATTGGGCGCGTGGGCTCGGCAGCTCCAGGCCTTTGTTCTCTTATCGACCACGCGGTGCCTTTCTGCAGCCTAATTGTATTTCCCTTGCCTCTATGTGCAGGAGGGGCTGACTCTCACTGTGGGGGCTCAGTGCCTCCCAGTGGCCATGTAGTATCTGTTTTACACTCCGTGTGGGATGGAGTTTTGGAGGCCATTGAAGGCGCATGTGGGCTGCCTGAAGGGTACGGTTTGATTCTGTAATCTCGGGCAGGCACAGGAGGTATTGGCGGATCAGGCCAACTACAGGTCATATCTTCATTTAGTAAACTATAGACATAAAGAGAGGGCTATATTTGGCACAACGTTTCATGCACAATGTCATGAATGGGCGGCCATTTTAGAGGTTTGGGATTCCTCTGTATCACATGTGGCTAAATATGCATTGACAGTTATGGATATTATTGGTAGGGAAACAAGCGTTTGGTGCGCTTTGTTACACTGACAGTTGCAGAGCCATGACTAGAGGGTTTACTTGACCGCTGCGGGAATAGATAGCTGGTTTTCTTTTGAGTGACAGATTGGGATTTTGGGGTATAAGAAGATGAGTGAGGAAAGTAATTTAGGAAGCATGAAGGTATCCCTGGAAGATAAGATATCTGGTATGCTGCAGACATTTTCGTAGGATTTGGACGCAAGAATAGATAGTAAGTTGGAGAATTTGTTGCAAGAAAAGAGGGTTATATCTGAAGAAGAAAGGTATTGGTCAACTGGAAAAGGTTCTCAGAATAAGAAAGAAGGGAAGGTAAGCAGGAAACAGAAACATTTGGATTCTGTTACACAATCTAAGACAGGTACATTTACCGAGTCCAAGAATGAAATATGTGTAAGTATAAAAATTGGTGGTGTCGAGAACACACAAGGGGCCCAACGTAAGGATCCAGGAAAAGTAAACATGATAAAACAGCACACAAACACTCGGTTGTGCAGTGTGATGACTCCTCTGGGGGAGCTGAGGTTGAGATAAGCCGTTCATCAGATTTTTATACAAATAAGAAAGAGGGAAATGTTATGAAAAAGATGGAGTTTTTGGGGAAAAGTTTTGATGAGCAGGATGGGGCTTTAGCTGATCCCTTTGGGGAATTCCTGTTTAACCCATTTTGTTAAAGCATCCGCTTTCATCAGAATGGCCACCAGCTGCACATGTTGCAGAGTATGTGCAGGCTTAGTTAAGAAAACAGATCCCTAAAGACGTTAGATTATGTCTCAGGTCAGAATGCCCAAGACCTAATTTAACCAATAAAGTTAATCAAACTCCAGATTTGGATGCCAATATTTTGGCGTTCATTGGGTAGGTAGGATGATAAAGGGCCTAGACAAAGGCCTGCAGATGTGCCAGGACAAACCTTTGGACTTAACAGGTCCATTAACTAAGATTTTTGATATTTGATATGGCGGAGGAGTTTTATGTGGATAAGAAATCAGTTAATGTGGATGAACTGAGAAAATGGATTCAACGAGCAGTTTGTCTCTTAAGGAATGCTTATACTGCCATATTGGTTGAGCGCAGGAAAAGCATTCTACTTAAAATAGACCTTAAATTGGTTGAGCTAGCCAATAATGAGTAGGGGCTAGCAGCAAATGGTTTACTGTTTGGGGACACCTTTTTTAAGGGAATCTCTAAGTATGTGGGTGCTTTTAGTTCATTACAAAAGTCTCAAAGAGAGATTAAAAAGGTATTCAACAGGGGTGTTTTTGGACGGGCCGGGCGAACAAGGGGCCGGTTCCCCAGCTGGGGTCAAGGTATTACAAGGACCGAATTTTCTAGAGTATTTAGACCTACCCTATACCAAACCTCGTATCAGACAGCAGGGTTATACCCTCAGAAACAGAGGGCTTCGTGGATCAGGTAGGTATAGACCATTTTGTTATCCCAAAAAGACTGGGCAGCAGACATGCTCAGTTTTTCAAGAATTGGATAAGGGTAACAGGAGATCCTTGGGTGTTGGAAACAGTGAAAGGATACCACTTAGACTTTGTAGGACATCTGGTTCAGGTTCAAGTACCAAAAATGATAAGATTCAATATAGAACTTAGGTGCTATTGTTGAGATGGGGACTGCTCAAAAACAGTTTGTGAGCAATATTTTGGTACAGAAAAAGGACAAAGGGATGAGGTCGGTAAAAAATCTGAAGAGTTTGAACGATTGGATGGAATATCACCATTTTGAAATGGAAAGCTTTCATTTACTCAGGGATGTTTTGCAAGCAGGGGATTGGCTAACAAGATTAGATTTGAAGGATGCATACCTGACGATCTCTATTTGGGAGACTCATCATAAATATCTTCAGTTAAGGTGGGACGGAAGAATGTGGAAGTTTGTGTGCCTGCCTTCCGGCCTATCATCTGCCCCTTGGTCTTTCACGAAAATGTTTTTGAGACCTGTGGCAGCATACCTGAGGGAGTGAGGTGTGTGTTTGATTATTTATCTAGACAACATCCTTTTACTGGATCAGGAGAGGTCAAAGGTATTGGAGAAAACTCTTATGACAGTATGTTTGCTGGAGGACCTGGGGTATGTGGTGACCAGGCAGACGTTGTGTCTAGTTCAGAGTCAGGTGACTCAGTTTCTGGGTTTTATGATAGACACAGTTCAGGGACAGCTGAAACTGCCAAAGGAGAAGTTGCAACTCATAAGAAAAGAGATAAAGAATATTCTGAGTATGGAGAAGATCTCGCTGAGGATGCTAGAGAGAGTGGTAGGCTTGTTGTCCTCTACAATTCAAGCTATTTTTCCAGGACATCTAAATTATCGTGCTCTTCAGAGTTCGAAGGCCAGACATCTGAGATAGTGATTAGGATATTCAGAGGAGATTGTCCTTTCAGAGGAGGCCAAGGAGAAACTTGGTTGGTGGTTAAGAAATATGGAGACATGGATTGGGAGAGCCATTTATGGGGTGCTGCTAGACATGATTATAGAATCATAAGCGAGTTTGACAGGATGGGGGGCAACTTGTGGTTCGACTGCTACAAGAGGATTTTGGTCAGAAGAAGAAAGCAATTTGCACATAAATTGTTTGGAACTTCTGGCGGGTTCTTTTGCAATAAAGAGCTTTACAAAGGCCAGCGCAAAGTGTTTGATTCTCTTATGGATGGACAATGTGTCTGCTGTAATATATGTGAACAAGTTAGGGGGACCAAAATCAAAAGATTTGGCAGATTTGACAGAACATTGTAGTGCAGGTGGAGCATATCCCAGGCTTGAGTAATGTGGAGGCAGATTTGTTCTCAAGGAATCACAGGGATTCCAGCAATTGGACCCTGGACAGAGGGATTTTCTCGAAATTTATGGAACTTTGGGGCCCTTTACAGGTTGATTTGTTTTCAGACAGATTAAATACCCAGTTGAAGATGTTCTACAGTTGGCATCCGGATCCGGAGTCTGTGGGGATAGATGCTTTCATTCAGGATTAGAGGGGTCTAAACGGTTATGCTTTTCCTCCTTTTTTAATGATAACTCAGGTAGCTATGATGGTTCGCAAATGGAAGGAGACAGTGGTGTTGGTAACACCTCTTTGTAAATTTCGGGTGTGGTATCCAATATTGTTAGAAATGTTGGTGAATTATCCGATTCTGTTGCCACTGTTTCCAGAGAGCTTAGTGGGTCCAGCAGGTAAACTGCACAATTTGGTTCTAGAGGGTCAGTTGAGGATGATGGCATGGAAGGTTTCAGGCGAGTTTGGGAGGTGCCAGGACTTTCACAAGGGGCATCAAATCATATCAAGGAATCCTGGGTGCCTGGAACACGTAAAATGTATAGATTGGTGTTGCAAAACAGGATTTGCTGGTGTGTGGAGAGGGATTTTTGATCCCATTTCAGTGGAGGTAGTAAATTACTTGCCTGAGATTTTTGCAACGGGATTGCCTTATAGAACAATTAATGTTCACCCGCAGCTATTGCTGCTGGTTATGTTCTTATAAATGGCATTTTAGTGAGTCAGGATGTCCTGGTAAAGAGACTTATGAGGAGTATAAGAATCTCAAAACGGCCAGTTTCAAGATATAATTCCATTTGGGATTTGACCAAAGTGTTGAGTTATTTGGAAAATCTGGGTGCTAATCATTTACTGGATTTGAAATCATAGTCTCAGAAATTGACAATTCTGTTATGTTTAGCATTTTTTGGAAGAGTATCAGACGTTAGAGCCTTAGACGTTTCAAATAGGATTTTTTCACCAGGGTTGTGTGTTTTTATTTAAATAAAAGGACAAAGGCAAATCGCAGACTATATTCTATCCTTATTTCGATGACCATGAAAATATGTGTGTGGTACGATGCATGAAGGGGTATGAAAGAAGGGCGTTGCAGTTGAGATCTGTGAATGTGGAACAGTTACTTATTTCCTTCAGGTATTCTCATAAAAGTGTGTCATCTCCAACCCTGGCGAGATGGGTGAAAGATGTAATGCGCAATTCAGGTGTGAGTGTGAGTTTGTGTGGAGCACATTCAATAAGGGGTATGTCTACTTCGCAAGCCTTTATGCTAGGGGGTGCATTACAAGATATATTAAGATGTGCAATTTGGTCGAATGATGCAATTTCTCGCAGATTTTACTTCAAAACTGTTGAGAATGCAGCTTGTTGTTTGTTAAAAAAACGTTGAACTTGCAATGATGTTAGCCTCCGGTCTTGACATAAAATGTAGATTTTCCCCAGCTTTGATGGAAAGAAAATCTGGATTTTATTAACGACACAGAGGCTAATATTATTCCCACCCTGTTCCTAACCCTGTTTTTCATGTGAATATGTTGTTTTGTAGGACGTGGTCAAACAATAAAAGAAGAGGATGACGAAGACGGAGTCATCCATGATGTGGCCTTTTTGAAGTATTGGAGTTGGATTCGTTCATGTAAGCGGAATATGGACTTGGTTTCATGTTTACTTGTTGACTTTGGAAAATTGGAAAGCATGTTTTATGGTTATGTGAGATGTGACCAGCTAAAAAAGAAGGAATAGATTAGAGTGTTCTGGCCTTCTATTAGATTGGAATTTGATGATGTACGTGTTGTAAGTTCTTTAAAGTGGCTGAGTGGTAGCAATTAAAGGAAGATTGCAATAATATTAGTCTTTGTTTCTTTAATAAAATCCAGATTTTCTGTCCATCAAAGCTGGAGAAAATCTACATTGTTCCCAGTATGTACAAATCAGCACAGAAACCATTTTCTGCGATTTTAAATACTAATTTTTTTAATCAATTGTAGGTTTCTCTTTTATGTATGAAGTGTAAAATATTTTGTATTTGGTAGAGGATCTGTATCTGCTGTAGCCTTCGTAGCCCAGGAGCCGTATGTGGGGGTCATTTCATGGCAAGTCTCTGGAAATTTAAAGGTATGCCACTGTTGCTTTTCTTATGTGCAGGGTCATTTCCACGGCTAATGGTGGTTCCTGGATAAACTGGCATCAGCGTTTGCAGGGTTGCCTCATCAGCCTCTAGGATGGAGGCAGGGATGATCATGGAAACTCTCTCTGGGAGAAGTGACAAGAGGCAACAGACCAAATCCAGACTGTGCCACCTTTTAAAGGCAGCGTGTAGTACCTCCCAGAAGCAACAAGTTAAAAACATGCCATAAGAAAGAGAAAATTTATATTTTCCAACTAGTGGCATGCATGAAGAAAGTAACAAAGAGTGTACCGTTGTACGTTTCCTACTAAGTAAGTAAGACTGTGCATTTGGACAGCATATACATCAGAGTATAGGGGCTGAGTCCAATCATACCATCACAATATGTTGACCCAATTCCTGGCTAGCTCACAGTGCACCATCTGGACCCCTAAACCCAACAGGGTACCTGATGGTATCTGCAACCTCAGGACATGACCACTCCAATCTCCCTCCCAGGGAAATCATCGAAACAGATCTACCCTTTCATTATCACCTTAGGCATGTCCAAATGGAGACACAAGAAATACACAAATTGGCATTTCAAACATGTATTGAAGCAGTTGGATTTGTGTGTAACATACATGAGCTGCAATTATTCGTAGAAGGAAACAAAGCAGTTACCAGAATTACAAGAATGGAGAAAAAGATGAATTGTTCAACCATTATGACTTTGCAGTGATTATATGAATATGTGAACATACATCATACTAATAACCCTACCTAACCCTAACTATGCTAGAGAATATAATAGAATGTGCATATTTCCAGATCTCTTGGAGAAGCTTAACTCCCCATGTACCTGTGTAAGTGATGTATCATGAGGCCAGCCTAGTGTTGAACAGGCCTCCATCCTTTGCAGGATGGTGATAGAAGTCAGCAGAGTTGGAAATCAGTCACGAGCGAACCTCAGGACATTCCATAAAGGAGCTAAAAGTGATGAGCTAAATGTCAGAAGCAGTATATATAATAAAAACCGTCCCCGTTCGCACTGTGCCTTAGCTATTCAGTGTTTGTATTTATGGCTCAGAGCTGTCTCCATACAGACAACGAAAAGTCGCAAGGGCAGCGTGCTAAGTGTACTTTATCCTTGAACATAATGTACAGTTGTTAGAAATGGGGGTCTCTAGTTGGCAGAGGTTGGCACCTTTGTCCAAATAAGGACCCTTGCTTCTAGTCAGGTTAAGGGGGATACATACTTTAGATAACCCCTGCTCACCCCCTTGGTAGCTTGGCACGGGCAGACAGACTTATCCCAAAGGCAATGTGTAAAGTATTTGTACCAACACTCACAGTAACACAGTGAAAACACCACAAAAGGACACCACACCAGTTTAGAAAAATAAAGTATCTTAATCTAAACTAAACAAGACCAAAACGACAAAAATCCAACATACACAGTTAAAAATATGACTTTCAAAAGGTTTCAAGAACTTGTACTATAGAAAACTATGGATGTGTGACTTTTCACCAAAGTACATGTAGATCTGTGAAAGTTACAAAAGCCAAACAGCCGCAGAGTCGAAAAACAAAGAGATGAGACACTCCTGAGACCTTGGGGAGGGGATGCGACAGTCCCGCTGCACGCTGAGGAAGGGTTGCGTCGAATCCTGTCTGTATGGGGAGTGATGCGTTGATTCTTTGTGACGGTTCTGGTCCGCAGGTGATGCGTCGGATGAACTTGCCGCACAGGTACAATGCGCGGAAATCTGGGATGCGTCGCCGATCGATGCGGCGGCGTCGAGCGGCGCTGCGTCGGTCCTCTTCAGCCGCAATCCCTCGATGCGTCGATTCTTGCAGTGGTGACAGGCGCTGCAACGATTTTCACAGCGGCACAGTGATGCGTGGAAATTCTTCTTGCGCTGCAAGAAGAGCGATGCGTCAATTTTAGCAGTTCTTCACGTTTCTTCTTTCTTCCAGCTCCCAAACTGCAGCAACAACCTCCAGAGGCCCAAAACTGGCACAGGCACCTCTTGGCAGGCTGGAACTCACAGCAGCAGAGTTCAGGGGAGCTGGGGTGAAGTCTTTGTGTCCCTGAGACTTCAGAACAGGAGGCCAGCTCACTTCAGGCCCTTGGAGATCTCCTTCAAGCAGGGGACACAGCACACAGCAAAGTCCTTCTCCTTTTCTTGGCAGAAACAGCAACTACAGGCCAACCCCAGACACACAGCAAGGGCAGTACTTCTCCTCAGTCTCTCCAGCTCTTCTCCTTAGCAAAGGTTGCTCTTGAATTCCAGGGATGATCTAAAGTCTGGGGTTTTGGGTCTGATACTTATACCCCAAAATGTCTGTGTTCTCTTTGTGCAAGGGGCTCTGAGCCCAGTTCAAAGCACTTCTGGGGGGCACTCTGCAAGTGCACAACAACATCCATTGTCAGTGTGAGCCTTGGCTGCAGACACACCACAGGGGGGAAGAGCCAGCATTGTGGAAGGCAGGCACAGCCCTATTCAGGTACAGGTGCTACTCCTCCCACCACTCCAAATGCAGATCAGGCCTATTCAGCCTAGTGCTGACTCATCCAGACTCCTGGAGCCACTGCACCTCCCCAGCCCCTGTCACTCCAAAGCCAAGTAGTCAATCCACAAACAGGCAGAGGCACACAGGATGGTTGAACAAGAAAATAGCCACTTTCTAAAAGTGGTATTTTCAAACACACAATTTAAAAACCATCTTTACTAAAAGATGTGTTATTAAATCCTGAGTTAAGGGATACCAAATTCAATTTTTCGATCTTATCCCTATGGGAAGATATGCTTGTAAAATGTTACAAAGCATTCCCCATTCTGTCCGATGGGGCAAGATAGCCTTTCAATAGTGAAAAACGAAATTGGCAGTATTTCACTATCAGGGCATGTTACACACACCAGTACATGTCCTATCTTTCACATACACTGCACCCTGCCCAGGGGGGTACCTTGGGCCTACAATAGGGGTGCCCTATATGCAAGAAAAGGGAAGGTTAGGGCCTGGCAAGTGGGTGCACTTGCCAAGTCGACATGGCAGTTAACAAACTGCGCACAGGCACCGCAGTGGCAGGCCTGAGACCTCTTTTCAGGGCTACTCATGTGGGTGGCACAATCAGTGCTGCAGGCCCACTAGTAGCATTTGATTTACCAGCCCTGGCACACTCAGTGCACTTTAGTAGGGACCTACTGGTAAATCAAATACGCCAATCATGGATAACCAATCACAATAACAATTTACACAGAGAGCATATGCACTTTAGCACTGATCAGCAGTGGTAAAGTGCCCAGAGTCCTATAGCCAACAAACACAGGTCAGGAAAAAATAGGAGGAAGAAGCAAAAAGTTTGGGGATAACCCCGCAAAAAGGGCCATTTCCAAGAACAGTGTTGTGATGAAAAGTTTATGAAGTAATATGCTTGCAAGCAGAACACTTTCTGAGTACGTTATCATGTACATGCACAGCAGGCAAAAAGTAAATTGTCTAAAAAGATGTCAAGTTTAAACATGAACATGAAAAATTGAAGCTTTTTGTACACGGGCCCTATTAGACATCTTGACAGAACTGGATCCAGGCTTTGCTGCAAAGACCATGCAAATGATGAAAAGAAGAGTGGGCTGCACTAGCCGTGACAATATGGAAACTGAGTATGGTGGATAAAGCCACTGTGGCTGCAGAGTCCCTCATGGAGCACACCAAAATATCAAGGATGGAAGCTGGTTTAATTTAGTGGGTTCTGCTGCTAGGCATGTGGGAGGTTGGGGATCCGAGTCTCTGTTTTCTGACCTCTGTATAAAACCATGTTTGTGCATGGATTGGTACAATTTCTGTGAATTTTTTTGCACCAAATAATCCATGACTACAATAAAGTTTGTGTAACCAGTTAAATATCTACAGGGCAAACGTGCTGAAATTTAACTTGGGTAAAAATATTCAGTAATTATGGAGACATGCACATTAGGGTTGACTAAGCACCAACATCTGCATATCTTTCCCCATGATCAAGAAAAAACTTTAAATAGCTGCTATTTATTGCATCCAATGGATAACAATCCCATATGTATCATTTTTTGTCAGGTACAATAAATTGAACCAAACATGCGTAACAAGGGTCTCCAGTACAATTGTTACACTTTCCTGCTGCTTCTCACAATTCCCCCTTGTAGGAAGCTGGCTCTGTATATACTATACCAAAGTGAGGTATAGTGTGCACAGAGTGCAGTGGAACCCAAAAGGTAGGCAGAGGTAAAGCAGATAGCACCTCACTCTCTATTTGTGGTAGTGTGGTCGAGCAGTGTTAAGCATTTGTTGTACACACTCAGTCAGCAAAATGAATTCACACACTCGAAGACTGAACTTCAGACCAATTGTTATTGTATAAAAATATTCTTTTAGTTATTTTATTTTCTAGATCCAAGCAAGCCTGGCACAGGTAAGTAATAAATACTTTACAGTAGTAATGCAGTTGTAACACAGTTTGGTTTGGTATTTTGGTATTTGGTATTTGTTAAGCGCATGTATCACCCATAGGTCTCATAGCGCTAGCTTGTATTCAGGAACCGGGGGAACAAAGAGAGGAAGAACTGCCAGGGGGGAAGGGACTCAGAATAGCAACGTTTTGAGGGATCTGCGGAATTTCTTATGGTCAATTTCCATACGGAGGTGTATGGGCATCGTGTTCCATATCGTAGGGGGCGATTTTAGAGAATGATCTGCCGCCATTCTTGATGGTGCGGATTTACTGGTGTGGTTAGAAGTTGTTTGCTAGCAGATCGAAGGGTTCTTATTGGTTGATATTTTATTAGTTTCTGTGCTAGATATTGAGGTCCCTTTCTGTTAAGAGTTTTGTGTACCAGACAGCATAGTTTAAAGGTGATCCGCTTTCTGATGGGGAGCCAGTGAAGGGTCTTCAAACTGGGGGCTGAGGGCGAGCATGGGGGGAGGTTGAGGACCAGTCTAGCCGCTGTGTTCTGCAAAACCTGGAGCTTTGTTAAGTGTGCTTCATTTATGGATGCTAGCAGGGCATTGCCATAGTCCAGGCGGCTTATGATTAATCCCTGCACTAAAGGCATGCGTGAGGACAATGGGATCCATTTAAAGATTTTTCTAAGGCTACGCATTAGCCCATAGCATGTGCGAACCACATGGTTGATGTGATCAGACATAGAGACTTTATTGTCTATTATCACTCCAAGATTGCGGGCTGCCGTCTTAGGTGAAGGGCTGGGGCCTTTGTATATGCAATTTTATATGCACTTTGTTTTGATTACAGTATTGTTACTGAAAATGCAATGCTTTGGAAATACAGTACATATACTTTGCATAGGCTTTTTAGTAAAATAACCAGTAAATTACTTTGCAGATTACTTTTCTTACACAGTACAGTATACCTGGATACTGCACTGGGACATTTCCTGTAAACAGGTGAGTAAAAGCGTTTTTGTTATTTAGTACAATTTTAAAAGGATATCTTAGGTTTTCCAACTCCACACTTAGAAACTTTTCATGGAAAAAAAGTCAATGTTATCCTATGGAGGAAAATAGTGTTATCGGTTAGCAGGTAAGTACTTTGTTGTGGGAGTTGGTATTCTGGGGTTAGACTCAGGGGTCCCCCAGGGTCAAGGATGCACTCTTGTTACACCCCCAGCAGCACTAGGGCGGCCGGGTGCAGAGTGCTGAGGCCCAATGTTATCCAATAGGGGATATGGGGCCTCCGGTTGGTGGCTGCTGACAAGCAGGCCACTGGGTTGTGGGAGCAAAGCTCCTGGACTTAAGCTCAGGGCAAATGGGGGTTCAAGCCAGCATAAAAGGTGCACCCTCAGCGGCACTGGGGCGGCCGGGTGCAGAGTGCTGTTTTGGCGTCGGGAGCTCTGTAGCTTTCAATGGGGAGTCTCCGGTGTGCAAACACACTGCAGGCTCGGGGACGAAGGTCTTCTGGGTGCGACCACCACTTGGAGAGGTAAGTTGGGATGATGGGGGTTGGTTAGGCACCGTCGGTTGGGCCACCCAAGGCCGTGGGGCGTCGGGTGCAGGGGTGCCTTTTAGGGTCGGATCTTCTTACCAGCTCCTGGTCGCGGTTGGGGGGACCTTCCGGTTTGAGGCTGCAGGCGTTGGCTGGAGGCTTGAGGCAGGTCAGGGGTCACCAGATCTTGGGTCAGGGTCGCCGGGAGACCTCCTCTTGGTGTTGGGCCACTCGAACTCGGGCCATCGGCGCCGGGTGCAGAGTGGTGCAGACCCGTGGATCCTTGCGGAGCTGGAGTCTGTTGTTTGAACAAATCCGGTGTTCATGGGAGACAGAGTCTTTGGGATGGAAGGCAGGCAGGTCCTCCAGGTTTCTTGAGGTTGCTGGCTGCAGGACACACCCAGATTTTGCTGGAGCAGGTTCGAGGTGGGGACAGGCCGGTAGGGCTGGGGCCAAGTCAGTAGGCGTCCTCCTCTTATTAGCTTCGGCAAGGCTGTTCATTCCTTCTTCTTCTTTTCTTCTTCTGGTTTCTTGTCTGAGGAAGCAAGGTTCAGAGGTGCCCCTAAATACTAGATTTAGGGGCGTTACAGGTAGGTAAATGGATCCTTTCCCTGGGGTGGGTACACCCCCTATTATTCCAACCTCCAGTGGGAGGGGGGCATAAGCCTTTCCCTGGATGGCTGGGTCCCCCTATCTGCAAGATGGCGGGGACTGAGAGTTGTGCTTCGCCTCGCCTCCCCCACCTGAGGGGTGGAGTTGACAGAGGTGGGCACACCTCTCTTCCTCACTTGTTTTTCCCGTCGGTTCTCCCCCCAAAGTGGGGGTCAGAACCAGTGGGGACCAGTTGCTGAAAGCAGCAAGTGGCTTGGGGGAGCTCACAAAGGCGGCAAGCCTTTGAAGCTTCCCCTTCGTGGACCCTGCCCATCCTGGGGGAGGAGGCTTGGCACCTCTTCCCAGGATGTGCATTGTTTCAGGCCCCAGAGAGCAGCAGGCTCTCGACCCTGGGGTCCAGAAACATGTCTGGTGGTGGCAGCTGAAAGCAGCCACTCAGCCTGGACACTAGTGGTAGGTCGTTTTTCATGGGGCATCTCTAAGATGCCCTCTATGTGCATTTTTCATTAAATCCCCCACTGGCATCAGTGTGGGCTTAATGTGCTGAGAAGTTTGATACCAAACTTCTCAGTTTTCAGTGTAGCCATTATGGTGCTGTGGTGTTCGTAATGACAGACTCCCAGCACCATATACTCTTAATGGCAGAACTGCACTTACAATGCCTAAGAATGGACTTAGACACTATAGGGGTACAGGGCTCATGCACCTGTACCCTCACCACTGGTATAGTGCACCCAGCTAGAGGGGTGACTGATCCATGCCAGGGCAGTGGGTTGTAGGCATGGCCCACAGGGATGTGTGCCATGTCGACTCTTCACTTTGTTCTGCACCAAAACACACAGCCTGCAAAGGCAGTGTGTGAGTGTAATGGTAAAGGGCCTCTAAGGGAGGCACAATAAGTGCTGCAGCCCTTAGAGGTCTTCCCTGGTCACAGGGCCCTGGGTACCTGTGGTACCATTTATCAGGGGCTGACCTGTGGCCTGAGATGCCAATTGGGTTTTGTTTTCAATGCAGTTTTAGGGAAAGAACATAGGTCCTGGGTACCTGATTGGCAGGGGCCCAGGGCACACTCAGTCAAAGCACATCAGCAGTTCAGCAAAAGGTGGGAGCTACCATGCAGAAAGAGGACACTTTCTCACACCCCTTTCCTTTCAACCTTGCCTGCTTTTATTTCATCTTTCCCTGTCTACCTTCTTGTCTATATTCTTCTTGATGACTCTTTTTTTGATGGAGGCATTTACATTTTATTCTTTGCATTAGGAAGCATTTGTTTCAAAACTGAAATGATGGAGGTTTACGTACCCTCAAACAAGGAACAATTTATATTGATGATGTATATGAACAGATTATATGGACAGTCTCTTGGATTTCATATGGCTGGGATTCAGTGTTTAGCATGTTTGCAATGCTCTGATATGTGGTTACATATAAACATTAAATATTTATGAATGATCATGCCATCGTGCAGGCCAAAATGACAATCATTGGATTGGACTATGGCAATGCACTCCACGCTGGCATTCCAACCCATCTTCTTCATGGATTTCAAACCATCCAAAACACTGCTGCCAGACTCATCCTCGACCTCATGTTCCAATTTCAGACCACCCCTTAGAGAGCTCCACTGGCTCTCCATCCAAAAGTGCTGCTAGTTCAAACTTTTTACACGCATTCAAGTCAATACACAGCACAGGACACGCAAAACTCAATCACCGGCTTCACTTCCAGCAATCGTCCAGACAACTGCGCTCAGCATCACTCTTACTCGCACACAGAGCCCGCATTCACAGAAGCAAAACAGGAGGTCGATATTTCTTCTACGGAGCCACCAAATCCTTGAAAGACCTCCCCCAACACATCAGGGCCTCAATCTCACTTCCTGAATTCCGCAAGAAGCTGAAGACCTAGCTTTTCAATTAGTATTCTTGTGGGACCATTGAGACTGCCTGTACACAGGCCAAGCCTCACCATATGCCTACCATCACCAACTCAATGACCGGCTACCCTCACAAGTGACAAGCAGCACTCTACAAATCCACCATACATGTTGTGCACTTCTTACAGATCACTAAAGTTTGGGGTACAAGTATTACTCCTTGTTAAAAACACTGCAGAGATATGTGTGAGTAGGTTGAGGCTTATAGCTAAAGCCTACTCAAAGAAATCTGCAAAACAGGCTAAACTTTATCATGACAATAGATTATCCAGCAGGAAATATCTGAGCATGTGCCCATGCTAAATAGGTGGAATACAGTGCTATAGACAAATGTTATGTGCCAAGGATGTTTATAAGATGTGGGTGTTTATTTCCAGAACTAGGCTGAAGATTTTAAAGCATTAGAGATTGCTGAATAATATAGAATGTGGATGTATCACACT
This sequence comes from Calotriton arnoldi, assembly GCA_963921515.1. NCBI lineage: Eukaryota > Metazoa > Chordata > Amphibia > Caudata > Salamandridae > Calotriton > Calotriton arnoldi. The sequence goes on from CAWUFW010000004.1 coordinate 1,225,568, forward strand.
TATCACTCACTAGTGTTGTAAGCATGGTGGCACTGTATCCATCAAAGGAATGTGTGTAGTATATTTTACTAAACTACGGTGGATTGTCCATAGGGCCTCGCAGAGGGTATCTTTTCAGTGGCAAATGTATACCTTTCAATCTATGAACTTAAAATTGCAGGTCATGTGAAGTGTTTAAGTGGTTATTATCATTAAAATGAATAGAAAATTATCCACAGCTATAGTATGTTGAAATACTTCAAGGCCAGAAACCCTATAGGACAGTGTTACAATGATTGTATGACGTTATCAGTGATGTCATTATGAATGCAATTTGAGAAGTCACCAGTGATGTCATCTATTATGACATTTAACATGTCATAAGTGATTTTATATACGAGGTCATAAGCAGGGCATGGCGGGGGCCCAAGTTATAGTTAGCTCAGTAAACTAAAACTGACAAATTTCAGTGTTATTTTCATTTTTACGTTATTTCAACATAACTGTGATGTCAGTTTAACCTTTGGGTTTTTTCGGTGAATTGCTAGAGATTTTAATGTAATATCAAATCTTCTTTCCATACCTAACTAATGTACCATACCTAATGTAACTTTAACCTTTGATGTTTCACTGAAAGTCTAAAGTTTTTTTAATGTACAGTAAAACATTATTACCATACCTAAATATAATGTCACTTTATCCTTTTTTTCTTGGAATTGATAGGTTTTTTTACCATAAAGTAAGAGCCTATTGAACAAACGTAACTATAGCATCAATTTTAAACCAGAGGAATTCACAGAGAATTTAGCCAACCTGAAAGATTTCCAACATAGGATAATATTAAAGAAAAGTGAGGCACCGGTGGTGCACAAGGTGTGACCAATTACTAATCTGATGCATGAACCTTTGAAAATGCAGTTAGATAAATTGACGGAGCAAACGTTATTGAGCCTATTGAAAACTTTCTTTGGTTGACTCCCATCGTGGTTGCCCAGAAAACTGGAGGCAGAGGGATACGCCTATGTGTTGATTTGAAGGATTTGAACCACAACATCTGGGTTGACAGATGTCTCTTACCAAAAATAAATTATATGATCAGTATGATAGGGAAAGCGTGTTTTTTCTTTGTGACTGACCTCTCTTTGGTGTCTCACCAAATTGAACTTCATCCAGAATCTAAATCTCTAACTTCCTTCACTACTCCATTTGGCCTGGCATCTACAGCTGCTGTATTCCAGAGGGTGGTGCACCAATTATTGAAGTACACTAACAATGTACTTTATTTTCAGGATGATTTGTTAATCTATGGAAAATCTGTGCATGACCATGGCAGTACCCTGAGGAACATTCTTATGACTCTTTGAGATTATGGCCTAACTATCCAACTTGTTAAATTCAAGTTTTGTGTGGAATCTGTTAATTACCTGGGGCATCATATTTCCAAAGATTGTATAAAACCCAAACTAGATCTAGTGGTGGGCGGTTAAGGAAGTGCCTCCTCCCAAGTCCAAAGACAAACTCAAATCTTTCATGTGTCTGGTGGAATATATTGCCAAGTTTGTGAAGAATTTTGCTAATCAGACGGCGCCCCTGAGACACCTATTAAAGAAAGGAGCTCATTTTGAGTTGGATGGTGCTTGTGACCTAGCATTTGAAGGTATACAACAAGCAATAGTTGGAGCACCATCCTTGGGTAACTTTCACACCACATGTAAAACCTTACTATACGCAGATGCCAGTGCTAAGGGGTTAGGAGCATCTCTAGTACAAGTTGTGGATGACAAGGAGAGAATTGTGGCACTCTCTTCAGAGGTCCTAAAGGATGCTGAGGGTAACTATTCCACTAATAAAAAAGGGAAGCGTTAGCCTGTTCCTGGGCTATTATTCACTTTAAATTCTTCCTGTGGGTCCTCCCTTTTAAGTAAAAAAATGTTGATAAACCCCTTAAGTACATCTTCACAACCATAGGGAGAGTACAGTCTACACCTTGCATAGCCAAGTTGTTCCTTGCGTTAGAGGGATTTAACTTTAAGATTGACTTTGTCCAAGGAAACAAGAATTCGGTCGCATACTACCTCTCTCAGTTACCCAGACAGGGGGATACAATGTGGATGGGAGGAGTATGCATGAGAGTAGCACAGATGAACCTGTTTTGATGGTGACCAGCACTGACATTTCTAAGGAGGAGTGGATTGAGTGTTCAGCAAAAGATGCAATCCTCACTTACTTAAAGGACAAGATTATTCAGGGGTGGCCACCAAAACCTAATTGTCTACATGTGGATATTTGCGGTTATTGGGAAGTGAGACATGAATTGTACATTCACAAGGATATGGCTTATTTATTTGTGAGTTTTATATAGCGCAAACTTGACCCAAAGGTATTAGAGCACTTTACAGAGTACACACAACAACAATAACATGCAATAGATATAGAGAGTAGATAGAGATAAATAGTAACAGTAAAAAAAAATATATTTTTTAAAGTAAATGGTATACAACGAGATAAGTAAACACAATAACAGCAAGAACCCTAGTTACAAAAAGTGACAATAAGAATAAATAGCAGCATTGTCACAAGAAGAATCCAAAAGACAGTAGGACAAATGAATGCAGCAAGTTCTGAGGTAGTTTTGGTAGGGAGTCGTCAGGGTGGAGAGAGTAGAGGCACAGAATTTCCACGAGGTAGTGAACGGACATGGCATCTTGGCACTTACGTTCATGACAACTTAGCACTTTACTAGCGTGCCGGCTAGGAGCAGTGTTCGTCAACAGCTGCACTCTCTCCACTGGCTCCCTTTGGCGGATAGAGTCAAATTTAAACTACTAGCTTTAGCCCACCGTGCTCTCCATTGCTGCGGTCCTCTCTACTTGCAGAGGCGCCTTTCCTTCTATGTTCCTGCGCGCTCCCTGCGTTCCTCCTCCTTATGTTATGCTCAGGTCCCTCGTTTCAAGCTTCAGAGGATAGGGGGCAGCTCATTTGCAGTGAAAGCGGCGGTTGCTTGGAATGCTCTTCCTCTTGCTCTGCGTACCATTCAGGACCCAGTCATGTTCAAGAGGAAATTGAAAACACATCTATTTCCCTGAAGCTGTCTGCCCATACCCCGTTAGGCTCCGCGCCAGGACACTCACGAGTAGCTGCGCGCGTTACAAATTCATATAACATAACATAACATAACATGAAATACATAGAAAGAAAATAAAAATATTTAACTGTAAACAAAAAGAGTAAACAATATACAGTGAGATATGTAAACAAAATAGCAGCAGTACCCGAGTTACAATGGTGTAAATATCCATACATAGCGACAATAATTCAAAGAAGAGTATGATAAATAGTGTACATAAAAGTCCTGAGATAGTTGAGGAGAGGAGATGCAAGGGTGAGGAGAATGGATGCACAGTTTTACTCGAGGTAGTGATGCGCAGATTAACATGGGGGTGAAGTGTGATTTAGGTCCAAGACTCAGCATGCTACAGCGAGACAGGAGGCAGCGGACAAAAGGACAGCGGGGTCAGACAGGGAACAAGGGCATCACCAGGTCTTCAGTGAGAGAGGAATTTGTTTGATAGAAAATTTTTTACAGTTTTCCTGAAGAAGGACATGGATGGGTTACACCTGATCTCAGTGGGGACAGAGTTCCAGATATTAGGAGCCATGCCAGAGAAGGAACGGTAGTAGGTTTTCATTTTCCTGAATTTTTGTGGCTTGAGCAGTAGGGTACTCGTACTGCTGGAGGATCTGTTTTCACCTGAAAGGGTCAGTTTCTGGGACAGGTAGGAAGGGGTGTTGAGGTGCAGAGTCCTTTATGAGTCATGCAATCAATTTTGAAATGCATCCTGGCCTTGAATCGCAGCCAATTCAGAGCTCGCAGGTCAGGGGTGATGTGATCACTTTTTGTTGATCCCGCGATGAGCCTAACTGCTGCATTAAGAGGGGCCTTAAGAGGGCCAAGTGAGGTTTTCAGAGGCCCATTAGGGTAGCGCTACCATAGTCAAGTTCCAGAAGCACAAGTGCCTGAGTTGTGGTTGTGAATTCAGCCACAGGGAGTAAAGGTTTTAGTTCCCTAAGGATATGTAGCTGATGGTTAGCTCCTCTAGTGATGGCGCTGATGTGCTTTTGCATGGAGAGGTCTTTGTCTAGGGTAATTCCTAGAGATTTGGCGGGGTCGATGATGAGTGGGGTGCAATTCAAGGCAGAGAGAAAGGGGGGGCCATTCTTTGACATTTGAGGTAGAAGTGGGAGGTGCGATCAGTAGGATTTCAGTTTTAAGGGCATTGAGTTTGAGGTGATTGCGAGTCAGCCATTGTTGCGTTAATGTTAGGGTGTTGTGTGTCATCAGCATGCATATGGTAGGAAATGTGGGAGCATTTGAGGATATCAGTTAGGGGCTCCATGTAGGGGTTGAACAATGTCGGAGAGTGTGATTAATTAGGAAGCATTCTGACCTGTTGTGTAGAAAGGAGGAGAACCATTTTATCACTATGCAAGAGAGGCCCATCCTCTGTTCTAGAATGTCGGGCAGGGTAGCATGGTTGATGGTGTCAAATGCTGCTGACAGATCCAGTTGGATTGAGAGGTAAGATTCATTCTGGTCAAGGGAGCGTAGGGCATTGTCGACAATGTGGACCATGGCCGTTTTAGTTATATGACCCGATCAGAAGCCAGATTGTCAATGGTCTAAGAGTTGGAATAGTTCAATGTGATTGTGGAGCTGAAAATGCACACATTTCTCTAGGAGTTTGGCCAGAGTAGGGATGTTGGAGATGGGGCGGTAGTTATTGGGGCAGACTGGTCAGACTTGTTTTTTTTTTAGGATAGGGGTAACGTGACAAACTTTGAGGCAGTTGGGTAGGAAGCCTTGGGAGAGAGAGGCATTGCTTATCTTAGTCCATAGTTGGAGTAGGAAGTGAATGGACTCATTTAGGATTTTGGAGGGGAGGAGATCAAGGGGTTAGAAAATGTCAAGGAAGTCAGAAGATTTAGAGTGCTGATCTCATCAAGGGCTGAGAAGAAAGAAGATGTGGTGTCGTTTTTGGGCAATATGAGGCGGTTATACGCGACAGCTTCATGGTACATTGTGCAGGGGTGTACATGGATTTATGGCGGAAGAAGTTTAAGAATGCTCTGGATGTCATTGGTAATTAACAATGTTTTCTTGGTGAAAAAGGTGGCAAAGGTTTCACAGGTAGGGGGTGCTTTGTTGTTTATGGAAGCATGATCACTTTTGCAAGTAGATTGGTTTCTGATAATTTCAAACAGTTTCTTAGGTCTATTAGCAGCAGTGTTTAGTTGATTTTGAAAGAACGCTACTTTGTAGTTCCAAATGTGCCTATTGTATATGCAGCATCTTTGATGCAGGAGTTTGAGGTTGGCCAATGATGGGGTGTGTCTCCATGCTCTTTCAGCCAGCCCAAGGAGTCGTCGTTCTTCATTAAGATCACTGTTGGGGGTTGGATCGTTTGAATGGAATTCTTTATAGTTGTTTAGAGGCTATGGTGTCCATGATATTTGACAGTGAATTGAAATTGTGATCAGTGAGGTCTTGGGCTACGGCCATGGCGGAAGGCGGTAGCAAGGTTTTGTAACCCGCAGTAGATATAGAAAGAGAGTTAATGTTGCGAGTATTGCGGCGCCAGTGTTTGGCTTGCTTAGGTTGGCCCTTGGAGGTGATTGCTTTGATATTTAGGGAGAAGGTGACACAGTGGTGGTCAGTCAAGTCACAGGGAAGAATAGAGCCAACTTGTAGGGTGTTCTCGTTAGCAATGATTAGGCTTGGATGAGATTGAGGTCCTGGAGGAAGAATTTGAAATAGTTCATGAGCGGGTCATCAATATTATTCCAATGAATGTTGAAGTCACCTAGGAAGATCTGGTTGGAATGATCGTCGATGTTGGAGGAGATAACCTCAATGATCGATTCAATGAAAGAGCGGTTACCCTGGGTGGATAGTAGAGCGTGTAAGGGAGCATTTAGATTTGCCGGTGGTGAAGATTTCGATCTCAAGGTACTTGCAAGATGGCAGTGAAGGAGTAGGAGATTGTTTCACAGAGAGTGAGACAATGTGAAAACAGGTAAGGCCACCCCCGTATGACCTGGGCGGTCTGACCTAATGATGCCGAGCCGGGGGGGGGAAGACCAGAGCATCCAAGGAGGGTTGGAGGAATTGTTTAACCAGGAATCTGTTAGCATGAGGATTTCAAGGTCCTGGTCGAGGATAAAAGCAGCTATATCAGCAGCGTGTTTCACAGCTGAGCAGCAGTTTAGCAATGCACATTTCAGGGGTGTGTTAGAGGAAGCCATATTAGGGGGCATTTGAAAGATGAGAACTGGGGTGAGATCCAATTCGTTTATAGACCTAGTCTTGGGGAGGAGATGATAATCTCAATTTTGGAGGCGGGTTGGGAGAGATCTGCAGGTGAAGTGTTATAGGAGTCTAGAACGTTGTGTAGATCATTGCTAGATAGCTTTCTGACTAGCCTATCAGGTTGCGAGGAATAATTAAGGAAGGGAGTGGTCTTACAGGAAGGCTGAGCGCAACCAGTGTAGGCAAGGGGGTGGTCTGAGTAATGGTTGGAGACAGTAGGGGTGTTGTTAGATGGGTGGTGAGTTAAATGGGTGAGCCATTTGTGCTTAATGTTGGAGGTCATACAAAATAGTTTTAGAATGTCAGCTCAGATCAGATGCAGTTCGGAATTTAAGGTGTTGAACCTTAAATCATAGGACATCTAACTGATAGGATCTGGGATGAGGGGAGCGTTGGAGAGTGGGGGAGGCTCAGAGCAAATGGGGGGGCTGGCGTTAGTGAGGTAGACCAAAGGAGCTTTGGTAGTGGTTGGGTGAGAGGCGGTGGTGGGAGGGTGGGGCCTATTACTAGAAGTGTGGATACGGGGGGCTCTAAGGGAGTAGGGAGTGGTGATGGCAGACTGGAGTAGAAGAGGAGGAGTCATTGTCAGTGGTGGTGTCAAACTGGAGCTGGTGAGGGGGGAGTAGGAGTTGGCAGCAGTGGGGGGGTGCGATGGGCAACAGCGGTATGCATGGCTGGGTGGGTGGTCATCTGGGGATAGGGGTGGGAGTGGGGGGATGGTGGGCTGGTGCAGTAGTAGGGTAGAGGAGGTTATCTACGAGAGGAGTCAGGGGGGTGAGAGATAGGAAGGGGTGTGGCCACATTAAGTTTGTGTTTGAGGTAGGAGAACAGACTGCAGAAGAGTTCCAGGTTATGATCTGAAGATTGAATGAATACGGTGATGCTGTTGTAGATGGAAATTGTGGGGTCGCCATGGAAATGCGTGGAAGGCGTGATGGTAAGTTTTTTGGCCAAGCAGGATTTTCTTAGTTGTGGTGATGTTGAGTGAGGAAGAAATACATTCCTCCATTTGGCATGCCAGGTGGTTGAGAAGATGAGGTCGTTGAGTAAAGTGCAAAAGTAGCAGTCGGTGGAAAGGGTTTCTTTCCCAAGGGGGAGGATTTTATGTTTGAGATTTCTCTTAGCATTTTTGGTTAGGTTGGAGGGGTAGTTTATTACAAATGAGTCATATCCTGAGGGGACTAGCATGGCGTTCAGCAAAACGGTATCTTTAGGGTCCATGATGGGGGTGGGGACAGGGGAGGGATGGGAACAATAGGGAGGGACCTTTTAAGGGGGGTGTTCATGCGAGCTGGGGTGTAAGCAACAGCTGTAACAGTACAAGAAATAATATACTGAGGTTGTTACATGATCTAGTTAGTGAGGTCAGAGGGCCCTATGGCAGAGAAACAAAGACAAATTTAGTGGTCACTGCATGCATGGATCAGAGGAAGGATATTTTGCATTATTACAGCAACAAAAAATTAACTGTGAAATTGGAGCGACATGGTCAAACCTGGAACTGGGAGTTCAAGCTAAGTTTATGTAACAGTTGAGCGAACCATTTCAGCATAAAAAACACAAGAACTAAGTAATAATCCTCCTTTAAATAAAAGTGCAGATAGAAGAACAGGACATGCAATCTCAATATCATAAAAATACAAGATATTTAAAAAATATATTTATTGACTGGAAGCACCCTATGCTGTAGTCATGAATACAAATCAAATGTATGTTTTAGTGCACTTGCAATAAAATATATATACAGGATATAATGGAAATATTGACTGGATTACACACTATGTTACGATTGGTGAGATAGATCGAATTTATGTTTTAGGCACTATTCAAACATTTGGAATATTTACAGTTTGGTGGATGCAGGACATGTGCCAAAGCACCAGGACCTATGATACTTGTCTTATATTCTTAGGAGGTACCAGCATGAGCAAGATCATAAGTGGAGAAACAGCACCGGTCAGCAGGGCTACATTGACAGGCTGCGATGTGTGGGGGGTGGGCCAAGAGTTATGGATTCTCTGTCTTTGCTGTGAGGCACTGTGCTTGGCAAAGGGGCGAGTGGGAGCTCAGGTCATGGTGCAGTTGGGGGAACCTTTGTGCTGGTCTTCTGTGGTCTGGCCGCAGGCAGAGCGGGGGTATCAGGGCACAAGGAAGGAATCCCGGCAACTCACAGGCACTCCAGCCACGTCATTGCCCTCACTAGGACCGCACCATTATTACACCTCCTGGGTACAGGTTCTAGATAGGACAGTCAAGTGGTAGGGCAAGCGGAGGGTAGGCGTCCCTCCCGCAATGCCCCATCTATAACTTTGCTCCCGCGTTTTGGCCAAAGGACGGCAGAGGCAGGCAGGGAGAGATTGCAGTCAGGTGTTCTGTGCACCCTAGTAGGTTCCAATGAATGTGGGTTGCCTCGGCAGTAACAAGCCCCAGAACCTGCTTCTCCACCTGTACTCCCCATTGTGGGGGGCAAAAAGAGGGTAGGCACTCCTCCTGACCCCCCCAGGAAGGCTGACACACCGTTTTTGGCCAAAGGAGGGTAGAGGCAGGCAGGGGGAGATTGCAGTCAGGTGTTGGGCACCCCCTGGTAAGTTTAGTAGGATTTGGGCTGCTGTGGCGGTAACTGAAGCCCCTGCGCCCGCTTCTCCAACTGTACTCCTTGTTGTACGGGGGGCAAAAAGAGGGTAGGTGCTCCCTCCAGACTCCTCAGGAAGGCTCACACACAGCAGCAACTCGGCTCCCACATCTCGGGCCCAGCACTCCTCACTTCCGATCGGGTTCACGCCCGCACCAGTGCTCTACCTGAATCTGCTGGCTTGCATTTCCTGCCACTTCAACTTCTCCCATGGGCCTCCAATGATTGTAGATTGCTGTCCTCCAGCTCAGGACCACCGATCAATAGCCCCTGGAGTCGGCAGCCATGACCCACCTCCACTAGATTTTTCCTGCGACCAGGCTCCCAGGGAACCAGAACGGGTGACCCGGGGAGACAGGTCCAGGAGTGACAAGGGGGCTGGCTAATGCAGGGATTTCCACAGAAGTGATTCCAAGCCCAGGAGCCTCCTGGTGTCCATCTTGTTTGCTTCACATATTGTGCCCCCTAGGGATCTTTGAGAGAGAATCGCAGACCTAACACACGAAGGACATTTGGGGTGCAGTATTATCAAATCCAAGGTCAGGGCAACGTACTGCTTCCCTGGTATGTACAGTCTTGTAGAGAGCAAGGTCAAGTACTGTCTTATGTGCTCCATGAGTGATAAAAGCAAGCATTTAAGCAAGGCACCCTTTTCGCCTGTAAATGTACCGGCTAAGCTATGGGACAAACTGGGGCTAGACATAATGGGTACTCTCCATGGATGCAAGTGGTCAGGAAAAATTCATTATTGTGTTAGTGGATTACTACTCACATTGGATTGTATTTAGAATGGTCAATCGCATTACATCCCATGACATGACTGACTTTTTATCAGATATTTTCATGACAGAAGAGATACCCAGTTCTATCATAACAGATAAGAGGGTCCAATTCACTTCAGATCCATTAAATGATTTTTTTAAAGGAATTATCTATCATGCACCTAAAAAATGCCCTGTATTGTCCTAAAGCAAACGGGCTTGTGAAAAAGGTAAACGGCATGTTAAAAGATTGTATTCAATCAGCACAACTCTCAAGGGTACCTGCAGATATTGCCGTGAAAACATTGCTTTAGACATATCATTCTGCTCCCAATTCTGTTACAGGAGTTTTGCCTTTTTAAATGCTTAAAGGTAGACTTTCTGGTACTAACGTTTTCAAATTGGATGGGGGGAGAGGAAACCAAATGGGTCCCTCAAGAAAATGTGAGTGAGTGTATCAAGGAACATCAATACCACTACAAAAGGAGATATGACAGCAAACATGGGGTGGATTATGGAAGATGGAGGGCGGGAGATTGGGTGGAGTTCCACACTTGAGGAAGAGTGGTATGAGTAAGTTTTCCAAGACATTAAGAATAACTAAAGTCAACACTAATGTGGTGACACTAGAGGATGGAAGAGTGTGGAGTATGGATAGAATCACCAAGTACAATGTTCCCATTACAGTGACTAAGTCTGATGTTGAAATGCCTTTGTCTTCTTCTCAAGAGCAGCCCGAGTAGGCACATAGTTCACGTCTTTATCATACTCCCAGATGGCACAAAGATGAAGTTTTCCAGTGAATTGCAAGGGGAAAAAATGTGTACGATCTTTCTTTTCAATTTACTCCTGTATTCTTCTGAAAATATTTATAGCAATGCGATGTGTTGTAATCATCTAATGTTGTGTTTTCTATTACTCTAAGAGCAGCTGTTAATATAATGCATATTTCTATGTTTCTACCTTTGGTCGCTTCCTTGCTTCCCCTCCCCCAGTGTTCATGGAAATTTCCATTGTCACCGTCCCTCTGGTTGACAGTTGAACTGTCACTGCGATTGGAGATTGTGGTCATTTAACTCAATAAAGGACTTTTGCTATCTAATCGAGCCACCTTGAGCTTATTTACAACACTATTGTTATTATTAGTAGTAGTAGAATTAATGCGATCAATATTATTAACATTATTAATATCATCATAATGGCATTTTTCTGTGTCTTTGTTTTTAAGCGGTTGAGGCTCAAATTCTATTATGAGGATAATCAACCAATAAAGTTTGCATTCTCTGCTGCCATTACCTCCCATGAAAATAGTTACATAGCAGGATGTGTAGGTTAACCACTTCTCTTCTAAAGAATTGCAAATTAGTTCAGCCTCAGCACCTAGTTCCCTAAGCCAACCATAACAGGAAATTACACTACGCTTGTAGATTCAGTAGATAACAGATAGACTAATTAAATCCAGGTCACAATTCTGCAATCAAACTTTTCTTTTAGTGAACCCACTCAGTCAGTAATGAAAACATAATTAAACATTTTAAAGAGGTTGTTATTTATTTTGATTTTTTATTGGTTTTAAATTAAGACACATTTGAAATTTGTCTGTTGACATTAGGCGGAAGCGAGATTTCACCTTGTTGATCATAGTGCATCATGATACATTTTCAAAATTAATATAAAGACAAAACTGCAATCAGTCCCAACCATTAAACTCCCACTCCACCCCACGAGTGACTTTACAAGCTAATATTTTATCCGATGATGAAACACACAATATGGACAATTGCACGTCCTCAGGCAAATACTTGGTTTCAATGATGTTAGTTGTAGCTTTATTAAGTGCAATAATTGCCATGCCAGGTGCCTGGACTTTAACTGTTGGCAGTGAATGCAGCAATGCATGTGTTTTCATGTACCTCTATGAGTCCAGTAATGACCCGGTTACTTACTGTTAATCTTCAGTACTCAGGTTCCAGGTTTGCTTTGATAGTCTTACATTGTGACCGATTGTCTGTCCCACAGAAGTGGATTCCCTAGCTGACCTGAAATACTTCTCCCAATATGGCCCAACATGGCCTCTACTATCTCAGCAGTGTCTTAAATGGGAGGATCTATGAGCTCACTTCCTTTTAATCACTAAGCATCAGAGGAAAAGAAAAAATATTCAATCCCTGGGCCCCGCGAGCGGTGGAGGGATTTAGGAATGTATCGAGAAAGACCTGGACTAAAAGTAGTGAAAATTACTGGTAAATAACCACGTCCTCAGTCTTCTTCGAAATAGTCCTTAAATTGTGAGCCAAAACCCAAGCATAGACAGTTTGGTTATTTGAAATGGGGGAACAAATTAGCTGAATACAACACCGGTGTACTTTAATTTAGAGAAATTCAGTATCTTCACCACTGAGGGGTTTGCGTATACATTGCATTAAACATTCTGAGCAGAAGCCAATAAATGAATCCCAGAAGCCCATGATTATTTATCGACAAATCAAGTTCCTGCTGTGATTTTTCTATTGGACGCCAGAAAATGGACGAGAGCATGAAGGCGAAAATTATTAATGTTTCTGAGGTTGGAAAGATTAAGGTTCGAAGAGGAACTCGACAGGATTGTCTCTGTCCCCAGTCCTTTTATCTTTTTATCAAACCTTTGGCAATCACAATATGGAAAGATGGAGGGATTAGACCTCCTATACTGCAGATGCATAAGATAAACCTTTATGTGGATGATTTAATGTAAATCCTAGATACCAAGAAGACTGTGCAAGAAAAAAAAATGAAATTTTTACTATGGTCCAAGTGCTAAGAGGCTATAGAATCAAAAAAATGAAAAGTTATTTTATGCAACAGTGGGGAAGATATTCTGCTTCCAGAGATTCGTGGCTGTATTTATTACCAACCGAAGCGCTACCTGGGGATTACATTTACAAGCAAGGTGGAAGATTTATATGAATTCTGCCCACTTTTATTGAAAGTTAAAGTGCTGTTAGTGCAATAAAAACGGCTCCCCCACTCCCACCTGGAGAGAGGTGTGTTGATAAAAATGAAGATTCTTCCCTTTACAATTTTCTTTTTTAAGCCATACCCTGTGTGCTAAATGCTGCATTTTATAGAGATATTGAATCTATTTTTCATCTTTCAATTGGCAGGTTAAAAGTGCCAGACTACCACTTTATATAGAGATGTGGAGGAAGGTGGTTTAGCACTCCCTAATTTGAGGGAATATTATTGCACCTATTTTGCACAATATATGTTGAGATTTCACACAATATCTGACTTATCTGTAAAATGTAAGAACCTCCTGATGGATTTGATTTTAAAGAATATGAAATAGTTGATATTTTAAGATTGGTTGAGTCCCCCAAGAAAATTAGTTATAAGACTTTATATTGCTTTGGACGGATAGACTTTACAGTTACCATTCAGTTTGCTAAATTAATGCTCCTACACACATCTGTCCAATCTGATCTGAGGTCCAAGGGAGTTGGTTCATTAAAGCACTGTCTCTAAATAGGAGGCACATAGTTTTCCAAGATGATAGATTTTATTATATGGGATAGGTGCAAAACCTGGCCCAAAATAAAGGCACAAATACAGGAAAACTATTGGTTGCGGTGCTCTATTAATATCTTAATTCCCTAACTAAAGACAATTGATATAAGTTTATTTTTGAGCAGTAAACATTTGGTTATTATTCTAATATAGATCTCTACCCTGAAGCGGCCAGGTGACTCGAAAGAATTCCTTGCATTAATAGAGAGACTAATACCTACCAAAAAGCGAAAAATAAGTGGGGAAAATATGAAGGTCTTGTATTGTCAAAGGAAGTCTGGGGTAAGGATCATAAATTGAATTTCATGGTATTCAGAGGGGCCAATCGGTGGAGAATGCAGTTCTACGCGAAGTGGCTGATTTATCGAACCATGCAATTTCTCCATGAGATTAACCCAGGATTGACGGGCCAATGTTTTAAATGTGAATCAACTGAAGTAGCACCATCTTGAGGTCAGGCACGCTGATTGGGACAAAGTGGTTGCATTTCAGACTTAATTTCTGGCTAGCAAAAAGTGGCAGTAACTGTAAGCAACAAACAACTGAGGGGTGTCTCGGGAGCCTTGCTCTTTGGAGAATCTTTACATTGGGCCACATCATTGTTAATCCAGTGGAAGGGCGCCACAGTGAGGAAACAGTGGTATAGAGTGAAAAATGTAATCAACAAAATCAGCTTGATAGCTGTAAGTCTACTCTCTTCGTTGTGCCTGAACATTGAGTCTTGGCACGTACAGAATAACACACAACTAGCTTTTTATCCATTGCTTGACCGTAACTCTACTAAAGCTAATAACTGTGTCTAATTTATCCGGATATCTGAGTACTGCATGACATACTTTGATGAAGAGGTACATGTTCATATGATGTATTTTGAGTCAGTCTTGTCTAGACAGTGATAGGTAGGAGAGATTGGTAAACCGTACCATTATAAGACGATGTTTAATAAGGAACTGTAAGAAAGTGGCTCTGTATATACTGCACCAAAGTAAGGTTCAGTGTGCACAGAGTCCACAGTCCCCAGAGGTTTGGCAGAGGCTAAAGTTAGATATAACCTTACTCTCTAAAGTGGTAGCTTGGTCGAGCAGTAAGGCAGTATCAGAGGACAGTGTAAAGCATTTGTTGTACACACTCAGTCAGCAAATGAAGCCACACACTCAAGAACTGAACTCTAGGCCAATGGTTTGTATATAAAAATATAGTTGTTTTATTTTAGAACCAACAATGGGTGTCAAAATATACTTTCTCAGAATGAGATGCTTTAGTTAACTACTGTTCAATTGGCAATAGACTTTTGAATGCAATAGTTACAGTTGTTGCAATATGCAACACAATTTTAAACACAATTATACATTGAGCTCAATGGAAATTTCTGGTTAAATGCAATAGATTACTTTTGGATTACTTTTCTAACCACGGGACTGGATCTTGGATTCAGTCCCGGGACACTTCCTGTAAACAGGTGAGAAAAAGCGTTTTGGTTATGGTAGTGATTTTTGAGGAATATTACTGTATTTCAAAAGTTGACACTTAGAAACTTTTCTGGGTAAAATTACCAATGTTATCCTAGGGAAGGAAATACAGTTTGCAAGCAAAGTATGTTTACGTTACTTTTGTAATCCAGTGCTGGACTCCTAGGTTCAGCACTGGGACATTTACTTAAAACAGGTAAGTAATTACGTTTTTGTAGTTTGTACGATTTTTAAAGAATATTTGTATGATTCAGAAATCGACACTTAGAAACTTTTTCAACAAAAAGCAGGCAATGATATCCTATGAGAGGAATTTCCAGTTACTGGTAAGTACGGTAAAAATTACTTTTCATGGTCGGTACTGGACTAAAAGATGCAGTACTGAGGTCTCTCCTGATAGTAGGTGAGTAATTCGAATTCGTTACTGTTGTGATTTTTAAGCAATATTTTGGTATTTCAAAAGTGGACACTTAGAAGAAATTTCACAGAAAACCAGTCAATGGATCCCTATGTAAGAAAATTCAATTCGCCGGTAAGTTACTTTTAACGTTACTTTTGTAATCCAGTGCTGGACTCCTAGGTTCAGCCCTGGGACATTTACTTAAAACAGGTAAGTAATTACGTTTTGGTAGTCTGTACGATTTTTAAAGAATATTCTTGTTTTCAAAAGTCGACACTTAGAAACTTTTGGAAGAAAAAGTGTCCATGTTATCCTATGAGGAAAAATGAGTTATCGGTCTCGAGGTAAGTAATCGGTCTTTTGAGTTAGGGTTCTGGGGTTAGACTCAGGGGTCTCCCAGGGTCAGTGATGCACTGTTGTTGCACCCTCAGCGGCACTAGGGCGGCCGGGTGCAGAGTGTTGAGGCCCAATGTTATCCTATGGAGGATAGGGGACTCCGGTTGGTGGCGGCTGGCAAGCAGGCCACGGGGTTGTGGGAGCAAAGCTCCTAGGGTTAAGCTCAGGGCACGTTGGGGACCAAGTTAGCACCAAAGAGGCACCCTCAGCGGCACTAGGGCGGCCGGGTGCAGAGTGCTGTTTTGAGGTCGGGTGCCCTGTTGATTTCAATGGAAATTTTCGGTTTTGGTTTTCAGCTGCAGGCTCGGTCCAGGAAGACTTCCAGGAGGAACCAACAGCTGGGCAGGTAAGTTGGAGGGCTCGGGGACGTAGGTGCACCTCGGGTTCCTTTCTCCAGGGCGCAGGGCGTCTGGATGCAGGGGTGTCTTTTGAGGTCGGATTTCACCTTACCGGGCCACTCGCGGTTGGGGGTTCTCCGTGCAGAGGCTGCAGGCGACGTCGGGGAGTCCTGGAGGGGTCAACCCACGGTGGACTCGGACTCTGGAGAGCTGGGGGACCTCGCTGGGACCGGTGGGCCACTTGAACTCGGGCTGTAGGCGACGGGTGCAGTGGTGGTTCCAGGTGTCGGGTTTCTTTCTCCTCAGCAGGCTCGGAGTCTTTGTTTGGTGTTTCTTTTGAACAGAGCTGCTGTTCACAGGAGATCCGGTCTTTGTTGAAGGCAGTCAGTCCTCCCTGGGGTTCTGGAGGTCGCTGGCTGCAGGACAAGACTATTTTTGGCGCAGGATCTCTGGAAACTGCAGACGGGCCGGTAGGGCTGGGGCCAAGTCAGTTGTTCTCTGCAGTCTCCTCTGCTGGGCGTCTTCTTTCGTCCTTTTTCTTCTTAGGTTGCGGGAATCTAAGGAAGGAAGGTTCAGGGTGCCCCTAAATACTAGATTTAGGGCGTTACAGGTAGGTAAAGGGCAGGGACCAATGGGTCCCTGCCCTGGGGTGGGTACACCCCTATCCTGCCACTCTCCTGTGGGAGGGGGCAGGAGCCTAGTCCTGATTGGGCAGGGCTCCCCATCTTCAAGATGGCGAGAGCCCGGAGATGTGCTTCACCTCGCCTCCCCCACCTGAGGGGTGGGGTTGGCAGAGGGTGGCACACCCCTTTCCTCCCTTGGTGTTTCCCTCCAGTCTTCCCACCAGGATGGGGGAGGAACCGGTGGGGACCAGTTGCTGAGTACAGCAAGTGGTCTGGGAAGCTCACAAAGGCGGAATGCCTTTGAAGCTTCCCCTGCCCATCCTGGGGGAGGGGGCCTAGCACCTCACCCAGGACGTGCATTGTTGCAGGCCCGGGAGAGCGGATGGCTCTCTACCCAGGGGTCCAGCAACATGTCTGCTGTGTGGCAGCCTAGGCAGCCCCTCAGACAAGACGTGGATTGTAGGTTAGGTTCAGGGGGTAACTCTAAGTTGCCCTCTGACGTGCATTTTACAGTAAATCCCACACTGGCATCAGTGTGGGTTTACTGTGCTGAGGAGTTTGATACCAAACTTCTCAGTCTTCAGTGCAGCCATCATGGTGCTGTGGAGTACGTGCTGACGACCTCCCAGCACCATATACTCGGAATGGCAGCCCTGCACTTACAGTGCCCAGGAATGGGCCCGGGTACTGTAGGGGCACAGGGCTCATGCACCTGTGCCCTCACCACTGGCATAGGGCACCCAGCTAGAGGGGTGACTGAGGTATGCCAGGGCAGTGTGTTTGTGGGCATGGCACACAGGGATGTGTGCCATGTCGACTCTCTGTTTTGTTCTGCACCAAGACACTCAGCCTGCAAGGGCAGTGTGTGTGTGTCAGGGTACAGGGCCTCTAAGGGTGGCACAATAAGTGCTGCAGCCCTTAGGGGTCTTCTCTGGTCACAGTGCCCTGGGTACCTAGGGTACCATTTACCAGGGGCTTACCTGTGGCCAGAGATGCCAATTGGGTTTAGGCTGAGTACAGTTTTTAGGAAGGAACACAGGCCCTGGGTACCTGATTGGCAGGGATCCAGGGCACACCAAGGAAAAGTGCATCAGTTATCAGGCAAAAGTGGGGGGTTACTGCAACAGAAACCCACTTTCCTACACAAGCCCCCCAGCCCAAAGGCCAGGAGACTCAGCCAACGCTGGGAGAGCCTGTCTAGTCTTTCAGGCGAGGAAGAGTTGGGGAAGTGGTTTGAAAGTTGCAGGGCCTACTCCGCCTTATATCCTTCTGTCCAGGTCAGTCCCTTTGGGGAGCTGGCCTACCTCATCAGTTTCAGGACCTAATTCCCAAAGCTCCTCTCCTTGCTCTTTAGTGTCTTCACCCCATCTTTTAAGTTTGGGTTCAGAGGTGCCCACCTCTGCAAAGTCTAACTTAGCCAGGGCAAAGCCCAGCTTACCCACAGAGGTCACCCACAGTTTGAGCAACCCCACCATGACCAATAGGGTCAGGGGGCCTAGCTTGTTATTTGGCAGGGGGTTAGGCCACCATGCCAAGGATAGGGCTGCCATGAAGGCTAACACCCAGCAGAGGCTGCTGACAGCTGTCAGTGCCCAGAACCACACCTTTAGCTCCTGTCTGGCAAGTGAAGGGGCTATCTTACAGGTCTCTTTGGGTCCTGGCTGTCTGCCTGTTGCTTTAGGGTGGGGGTCACTAAACTTTGTAGTGAGAACCCTTCCTCCACCCTTTGTTCTGCCAGCTGAGGAGCCACCAACTCAGGCTGCACAGTTGCCTGACTAGTCAGGTCTTCTTGTTGGCTAGGGGGCTTTACCAGGGCCACTTCTGGAGTTTTCCCTCACTGGGATAGAATCTCCCTGGCCCTCTGGGACTGTGGCTAACAGTTGCCCACCTTTCCTACCCTGTTCCTTTTACTCTTTTGGGGCTCAGCTGCACTGACTGCAGGTTGAGCCCCCCAGGTTTCTTGGGTGAGGCCTGGCATTGGGCCAGTGCCTCTCTTTGGCTCAGGTCCACCTCTAAGTGGTCATTCCCCAGGAGACAATCAAGGGGAGGTCTTTACTGACTACCACCTTTCTCCATCTAAGGGACCCAGCTATGACTAGGGGCACTACAGCCACAGGCCTAACAGTGACTCCCCTGGGACAGCCCTTACTCTCCTTGATTCCCCTGGGACATACTGGTGTGGGAGTACCAACCTGTCATGCACCACAGTGTGACTGGCACAGGTATCTCTCAGGGCAGTGGCTGGGATTCCATTCACCAGTAGGCGGTGGAAGTGTCTACTCCCCTCTGGGATCTCCAGCTTACCTCTTGGGCCCATTTTCCAGTTGAAAGCTAGGAGGACTTCCTCATCTGAGGACCCTTCCTCCAGAGCTACACTGGCAACTCCTGGGGCTACACTAGTCACCCCTGGGGCTGTACTAGGGATCTTGTTTTTAGGACAGCTAGGGTCCTTGGTGTGGTGTCCTGACTTCTGACAGTTGTGACACCATATTCTGTTGGGATCCCAATTCTTACCTTGGTACCCTGGTTTAGTTTGTGAGGTGTCTTTGGGCCCACCCTCCTGGACAGGTTTTTGGGGGCTGCCTGGGACTCCTTACTTTTATCCTTAAGGGGTTCACTATCTTTCTTCTGGGGAGGCTTTGTGACCCCTTTCTTTGGTCACCCCCAGTGGATGTCCTAGTTACCCTTGTTCTGACCCAGTGGTCTGCCTTCTTTCCCAATTCTTGGGGAGAAATTAGACCTAGGTCTACCAAATGCTGATGCAACTTTTCGTTTGTGCAATTACTTAGTATGTGTTCCTTCATAAACAAATTGTAAAGTCCAGGAAAATCCTGCACATTATGTCCAGCTAACCAACCATCCAGTGTCTTTACTGAGTAGTCTACGAAGTCAATCCAGGACTGGGTCTGGGTTTTGTGAGCCCCCTGAATCTAATTCTATACTCCTCAGTAGTGAGCCCAAATCCCTCAATCAGAGTATTCTTCATGAGGTCATAGGACCCTGCATCTGGCCCAGAGAGGGTCAGAAGCCTGTCTCTGCAGTTACCAGAGAACAGTTCCCACAGGAGTGCCCCCCAGAGAGGTTTCTTTACTTTTCTTATTTCACAAGCCCTCTCAAAGGCTGTGAACCATTTGGTGATGTCATCACCTTCCTCAAATTTAGGGACAATCCCTTTGGGGATTTTAGGATCAGAAGTTTCCTCCCTATCCTTAGTTTTAGTATTGTTGCCACCATTGATGGGTGCTAAACCCATCTCCTGTCTTTCCTTCTCTAGAGCCAGGAGTCTGGTCTCTAGGTCCAGTCTTTTGGCCAACCTTGCTAAAAGGTGGTCCTCCTCACTAAGGCTATCCTCAGTGTCCTCTCTGGGACCTGAACCACCTAGGTGGCCCCTAGGTCCCCAGAGGTTTACTCTTGGAAATAAGGGTGCAGTGACCCTGTCTTCCCTAGGAAGTGGTGGAGGTGGGTTACCATCCCCATCCTCCTCACTCCTTTCCTCCTCTGCGTGGTCATCACCATGCTCAGAGGGGTGGGCCTTAGCATACTCAGCCAGGAGCTCCTGGAGCCCTTGTTTGGTTGGATGCTGGCCCATTGGTATATTTTTAAGTTTACATAAGGACCTTATCTCTTTGAAAGACAAATGAAGATAAGGGGTGAGGTCGAGCTCCTCAACCATGTCCTGTATGTCATTATTATTTTCACTAATAGCTGGGTTGTTTTCTTGAGACATTCTAACAAAAAGTTCTAACCCCTCTACCCTTGACTATAGTGACTTTTTATTTTCTACAATTTTAAAGGGACTTAAGCAAGGCCCTAACAAGACTTTTAGTAATTTGGTAAAAATGCCAATTTGAAAAAATCAGAATTCTAAAGGCAATTTAAGAGTTCTGTCGTGTGATCAGATGGTAACCAAGTAGTCCAACAATGCAAGTTTGTATCCCACCGCTGATCCACCAATGTAAGAAAGTGGCTCTGTATATACTGCACCAAAGTAAGGTTCAGTGTGCACAGAGTCCACAGTCCCCAGAGGTTTGGCAGAGGCTAAAGTTAGATATAACCTTACTCTCTAAAGTGGTAGCTTGGTCGAGCAGTAAGGCAGTATCAGAGGACAGTGTAAAGCATTTGTTGTACACACTCAGTCAGCAAATGAAGCCACACACTCAAGAACTGAACTCTAGGCCAATGGTTTGTATATAAAAATATAGTTGTTTTATTTTAGAACCAACAATGGGTGTCAAAATATACTTTCTCAGAATGAGATGCTTTAGTTAACTACTGTTCAATTGGCAATAGACTTTTGAATGCAATAGTTACAGTTGTTGCAATATGCAACACAATTTTAAACACAATTATACATTGAGCTCAATGGAAATTTCTGGTTAAATGCAATAGATTACTTTTTGGATTACTTTTTCTAACCACGGGACTGGATCTTGGATTCAGTCCCGGGACACTTCCTGTAAACAGGTGAGAAAAAGCGTTTTGGTTATGGTAGTGATTTTTGAGGAATATTACTGTATTTCAAAAGTTGACACTTAGAAACTTTTCTGGGTAAAATTACCAATGTTATCCTAGGGAAGGAAATACAGTTTGCAAGCAAAGTATGTTTACGTTACTTTTGTAATCCAGTGCTGGACTCCTAGGTTCAGCACTGGGACATTTACTTAAAACAGGTAAGTAATTACGTTTTTGTAGTTTGTACGATTTTTAAAGAATATTTGTATGATTCAGAAATCGACACTTAGAAACTTTTTCAACAAAAAGCAGGCAATGATATCCTATGAGAGGAATTTCCAGTTACTGGTAAGTACGGTAAAAATTACTTTTCATGGTCGGTACTGGACTAAAAGATGCAGTACTGAGGTCTCTCCTGATAGTAGGTGAGTAATTCGGAATTCGTTACTGTTGTGATTTTTAAGCAATATTTTGGTATTTCAAAAGTGGACACTTAGAAGAAATTTCACAGAAAACCAGTCAATGGATCCCTATGTAAGAAAATTCAATTCGCCGGTAAGTTACTTTTAACGTTACTTTTGTAATCCAGTGCTGGACTCCTAGGTTCAGCCCTGGGACATTTACTTAAAACAGGTAAGTAATTACGTTTTGGTAGTCTGTACGATTTTTAAAGAATATTCTTGTTTTCAAAAGTCGACACTTAGAAACTTTTTGGAAGAAAAAGTGTCCATGTTATCCTATGAGGAAAAATGAGTTATCGGTCTCGAGGTAAGTAATCGGTCTTTTGAGTTAGGGTTCTGGGGTTAGACTCAGGGGTCTCCCAGGGTCAGTGATGCACTGTTGTTGCACCCTCAGCGGCACTAGGGCGGCCGGGTGCAGAGTGTTGAGGCCCAATGTTATCCTATGGAGGATAGGGGACTCCGGTTGGTGGCGGCTGGCAAGCAGGCCACGGGGTTGTGGGAGCAAAGCTCCTAGGGTTAAGCTCAGGGCACGTTGGGGACCAAGTTAGCACCAAAGAGGCACCCTCAGCGGCACTAGGGCGGCCGGGTGCAGAGTGCTGTTTTGAGGTCGGGTGCCCTGTTGATTTCAATGGAAATTTTCGGTTTTGGTTTTCAGCTGCAGGCTCGGTCCAGGAAGACTTCCAGGAGGAACCAACAGCTGGGCAGGTAAGTTGGAGGGCTCGGGGACGTAGGTGCACCTCGGGTTCCTTTCTCCAGGGCGCAGGGCGTCTGGATGCAGGGGTGTCTTTTGAGGTCGGATTTCACCTTACCGGGCCACTCGCGGTTGGGGGTTCTCCGTGCAGAGGCTGCAGGCGACGTCGGGGAGTCCTGGAGGGGTCAACCCACGGTGGACTCGGACTCTGGAGAGCTGGGGGACCTCGCTGGGACCGGTGGGCCACTTGAACTCGGGCTGTAGGCGACGGGTGCAGTGGTGGTTCCAGGCGTCGGGTTTCTTTCTCCTCAGCAGGCTCGGAGTCTTTGTTTGGTGTTTCTTTTGAACAGAGCTGCTGTTCACAGGAGATCCGGTCTTTGTTGAAGGCAGTCAGTCCTCCCTGGGGTTCTGGAGGTCGCTGGCTGCAGGACAAGACTATTTTTGGCGCAGGATCTCTGGAAACTGCAGACGGGCCAGTAGGGCTGGGGCCAAGTCAGTTGTTCTCTGCAGTCTCCTCTGCTGGGCGTCTTCTTTCGTCCTTTTTCTTCTTAGGTTGCGGGAATCTAAGGAAGGAAGGTTCAGTGTGCCCCTAAATACTAGATTTAGGGGCGTTACAGGTAGGTAAAGGGCAGGGACCAATGGGTCCCTGCCCTGGGGTGGGTACACCCCTATCCTGCCACTCTCCTGTGGGAGGGGGCAGGAGCCTAGTCCTGATTGGGCAGGGCTCCCCATCTTCAAGATGGCGAGAGCCCGGAGATGTGCTTCACCTCGCCTCCCCCACCTGAGGGGTGGGGTTGGCAGAGGGTGGCACACCCCCTTTCCTCCCTTGGTGTTTCCCTCCAGTCTTCCCACCAGGATGGGGGAGGAACCGGTGGGGACCAGTTGCTGAGTACAGCAAGTGGTCTGGGGAAGCTCACAAAGGCGGAATGCCTTTGAAGCTTCCCCTGCCCATCCTGGGGAGGGGGCCTAGCACCTCACCCAGGACGTGCATTGTTGCAGGCCCGGGAGAGCGGATGGCTCTCTACCCAGGGGTCCAGCAACATGTCTGCTGTGTGGCAGCCTAGGCAGCCCCTCAGACAAGACGTGGATTGTAGGTTAGGTTCAGGGGTAACTCTAAGTTGCCCTCTGACGTGCATTTTACAGTAAATCCCACACTGGCATCAGTGTGGGTTTACTGTGCTGAGGAGTTTGATACCAAACTTCTCAGTCTTCAGTGCAGCCATCATGGTGCTGTGGAGTACGTGCTGACGACCTCCCAGCACCATATACTCGGAATGGCAGCCCTGCACTTACAGTGCCCAGGAATGGGCCCGGGTACTGTAGGGGCACAGGGCTCATGCACCTGTGCCCTCACCACTGGCATAGGGCACCCAGCTAGAGGGGTGACTGAGGTATGCCAGGGCAGTGTGTTTAGTGGGCATGGCACACAGGGATGTGTGCCATGTCGACTCTCTGTTTTGTTCTGCACCAAGACACTCAGCCTGCAAGGGCAGTGTGTGTGTGTCAGGGTACAGGGCCTCTAAGGGTGGCACAATAAGTGCTGCAGCCCTTAGGGGTCTTCTCTGGTCACAGTGCCCTGGGTACCTAGGGTACCATTTACCAGGGGCTTACCTGTGGCCAGAGATGCCAATTGGGTTTAGGCTGAGTACAGTTTTTAGGGAAGGAACACAGGCCCTGGGTACCTGATTGGCAGGGATCCAGGGCACACCAAGGAAAAGTGCATCAGTTATCAGGCAAAAAGTGGGGGGGTTACTGCAACAGAAACCCACTTTCCTACAGGAACTCATTAACAGTAGCAGACCAAGGGAAGCTCTTCTTTCAGGTAGGACTGTAGTCCATAATGAATATACTGAGGTGATTGACCAACACCTTGGATCGGTGAAGTAATTGGACCATCCCTGTCTCAGCAGGATTCATTCCTTGCAGTCCCTTGCCTAACTTCCTCCCCTTGGATCCTATCATAGTTCGCCTTGCAGTTTTGTCTTCAGTCGGCTACATTTGGACAGGGTTGGCGAGGATTTCCAATCTGCATCTGAGTATGTACTAAGTGGCCTGACAATGGATCTCAGTACCTTTTCTTACCCAAGATGCTCTGTAAATCTCCACACTGTGAGGGAAGTTGCAGAAGTAGTTCCAAACACTGTGGGAATCCACAACAATTCTACCACTCTGAATTTGTCCTGATGAAAAACAGTACCACACTTGTGTGGCCTGGCCAAGTACTTGCAAAGGAAATGATGAAACCAGGAACCATGCGAGGGCTGTGAACAGGGAATAGTAAAAAATCATAGAACATGTGTTATTACCAATTGGATGTCTTTAAATTTTTAGCTTCCACACTTAAGCCAGTATGCGAGAAAGACCACATTTTGCAAAATGCCTTCTGAATCACATGAACGTAGGAGTGATCACAAATTCAGATGTATACAAAAAACAACAGTTCCTAAACTCAGGGCCTCATTTATAGGGATTTGGATATAGGGCAGCACAGCAATTCAACTTGCTGCACTGCCCTACATCAAAGTGAAAGGGCAGGAATGCACTGTATTTATCTAACACTGTGGTTTTGTGTCCTTTCCCCCAGTGCTGGCACAGTTTCAGCAGCCTAGCGCCAATTCAGGCACACTTGCACCACAGTGCAAGGGTGCCTGTGTTATCGGCAGGATTGTTTTAGTGCAGGAACGGGCACCTGGAAAACACATAAAAACAATCCTGGGAAACTCTTCACTCTTTTTATATGTGCGGTAGAATGCAAAATTATTTCTCCTCATTGCGCCTCCCCTAAGGAGGCGTAAGGGTTTGGTGCATACCCAGGTTTACATGGTTTTGTAAATCTGGGGAAGTGTCAAAATCCATGGGTGTTGCATGGGAACACCCCTGCAATGCCAATGGAATGCCTCCTTAACACAGTAAGTAAGGCACTGCAGCGATTTGCACTGCCTTGCCTAATTCTATATTTATGAGGCCATTCAAAGCCACGTAAGGTGGCTTTGCTTGAATTCATACATATCATTTTGTGATTTGAGCCGCGGGGGCATCCCAAAAAGAGCAAGGGGCTCATAAATATGCCCCTCAGTATCATGTGAACATCTCAAAAATATATAGGTTTCCTTCATACCCATTTTTAATTAATTAAATTTTACCATATGAAATGCTGTATGGATGGTATAAAATGAAAAATTATAAAACGCGGATCAGTTGTTGGCTCGGGGAGCATGTGTATTTGGATAACCAACAAGCACTATATATCCCAGCAACCAGAAGGGTCTGATGGACATTATGGCATTTTACTTTTGCAAATCAACCATTTCAGAGAGAATTATAGATGAAAACATTGTTTCGAATTGCTATTTACTCCTACTTATTTTGATAATTTATTTTAACAATTTGTTTCTTTCAGAAAACCAAGTGTGATCTACACAAATAACCGTTTGCTGGATTAAAAATGTGGTCTAGTTTTTTACAGGGTCACAAACAGGATGAACACTTCTTTCCTCTACAACCTGCAAGTGTGTTGAACCACAAAAAATGGAATCATAGAGTGTTAGCAAAATGCAACAATTGTGGTAAAAATTATTTTCTTTTACATGTCTGCTTGATTTGGAAAGCAGAGGAGATGGTGATATTGGCACAGCAAACCTTTTGTTAATGCTATATTGAGGAAGAAAAGACACATGCTTTGTTGCACAGCACTTTTCTCCCATTGTGAAAAAAACATTATATTTTGGCTGTTTTCAATGTTCCTTCCAGGGTACCTTTAGAATCCCCAGGATGTAAGAGGAAAAATACACAAATCTGGCATTTTTGTGTAAAGAAAAGTTTTGAAGGCTTGACAGTGAAATACCCCAAAACATCACAAAATAGCTCCGTACTAGTGCAGCAAAAGTCTCAGCAGGTAAAGGGTTAAGTACACAGTCATCTTTTCATTTTGTACGCTAAGGTATCCTAAATGGCCTTTTTCTTGGAATCATTTATTTATTCATTAGGAACAAATATTAAAATAACAAAAGATGATTTCAATGATTTTAAGTTAAATAATAACTACTTCATAAACGAACCTCTATAAAGCTGAAAAATTGGCATTTATATTAATGCGGACACTATTAAGTTATTAATTACATAAAGACACAAACTTAAAGGCCTCCTTGTTTCACTAATTGTGTAATATAAAATGGAAAGGGAATCACCTACACACTGAACAAATAAGAAAAGAGTAAGCATTAAAATTAGTTTTTCATACATTGTCTTACAATCGACCCACACAAATTCATATTTAACTTGACTGCTCTTACTGAGAAACTTTGTCTATGTTTTCTAAGGCAAATAGGGGCATATGTATCAAGAAAGCGTTTTGCGAGTCCTTAATAGCATATTTTAGCGATTCGCTATTAAGGACTCGCAAAAGGCAATGTATGTAGGATTCGCAATATCAATTGCGATTCCTACGTATTCCTTAATTGCGAATCGCAAATTGCGATTCGCAATTAAGGAATACCTTCCCATTCATTCCTATGGGCCGCAACTTGCGATTCCTTAAATGCATTCACAGAATAGGGAATCGCAAATTTTGTGAATCACTATTGTGCGAGGGCCTTTTGGGATGTTACATCCTAAAAGGCTTTTTCCCGTTCGCAAACGGGCCAATTCTGAGAATTGGCCCACGTGCGAACGGGAAAAAGGCTTCATACATATGCCCCATAGATCGTAAATTCGTAATTCCATAAATGTGAAGGGGCCAATTTTCATAGATGCAACAACATTCTCTCAGCAACAACAAGTGTACATATACAATAAATCATTTTAGTACCATCGAAGGATCTGCAGGGTGAAGTATTGTCAGTGACGGCTTTGTTTTTATTTATTTTGAAAGGCAGCCAAGTTGTTTAGAAAACCTTAACACAATATGATTTGAGTTGAGTAAAAGTCCAGAACAGGTGTTTAAATGTATCGCTCGTGTACCTGCATACAGAACATCACTATCCAAGAGGCATGAGCGATGTAATAAAATGGAATGAACTATTTATGAAATAATAACTAGTAGTGACATATAACTTAAATCCCAAATACAAGGAAAATTATTCAAATTTTTAAACATTATAACCCACTGTGTCATGGGTAGATCAATGCCGATTTGGCCACACCATGCTCAGAATATTGATTCCAAAAAGATTGATTCACAGTGCAATGAATAATAGGAAATCTACACTTACCGTGACAATATTTTGGGAGTTAAAATCATTGCTATAATATACAAGGGTTTATTACATACATTCCAGCTCACATAAACAATTTCAAATAAAGCATTTTTCCGAGGTGCTTTATGTTGGAATTACCACACAATGGCACCGATTTTGTAAAGCTTTAACCTGGCGCCATGCAATGCACAACAAAGCAAAGCTACCTTTAGAATCCCCAACATGAGGGGGAAAAATAATGCAGGCTTTAGCTTAAATTGTCCCAAATCTCAAAAATAACTGAACAATGGAAGAGGAGAGCACCAGCACTTAAGGTGGTTAAAGGACAACATTTGCAAAGAATTATTCTTTCCTTCTCACTGGAGGACGGCATTACTTTGGTTGGGTGCTGTTTTTTTCAAACAATTTTCATAGTTCTCATCACCATGCCCTCTTGACCCAATCATCAATAATAGCCATTCATACATTTACACCACCCTTCCAAAGTGGTGGTTGGGTGCTGTTATCTTTAGCTGCCATTTTGAAATGTATTACCAGAACACTAGTGTGCATAATTTCTTGCAGCACAAACTTTGTCGACTTTGCAATACAATACTTTTTAATGTCTTCTGCTCCCCTACATTTTGTGTGTCATTTTAATCATTAGACTGTTTTCTACTTACCTTAATTCATGTGGTAATTTTACCATGCTGGTTTCTTAACTTTCATTTGTTTTTGACACTTCTATTCCTAAATATATTTGTTCTAAGCTATTAATAACCTCGTGAAGACACCTAGCAGGAAAAGGACTTCATATCAAGAAAATGGATTTACAAATGCAATAGGTTTGACCTTACTCTAACCCCAACTCCAAAACTGAGGCATTTGCAAAAACATATACATCATAGGGGCATATTAGCAAGACCGGCGATAAAATTATCGCCGCTTTAGCGGCAGGAAACTGCCGCTAAAACAGCGATAATGGGCTTGCTAATATGCGTTATAGAATTCCAATAGAAGCCCAGGTTAGATGTCCTGCACATCTAACCTGGGCTTCTATTGAATTCTATAACGCATATTAGCAGCCCATTATCGCCGCTTTAGCGGCAGTTTCCTGCCGCTAAAACGGCGATAATTTTATCGCCGGTCTTGCTAATATGCCCCATAGTTTCAAAGGGAGAATTGCTCAAGTATGTTCACAAGTTACATATATTTGCTGATGTAGAAAAGTTTTGTGGGTTTATATTTTTGTGCATCATTTTCAATGTGCAATATTCATTTTAACACACACTTGTATATCTACAGACAGAATTAACACAATTGTTTTTTAAACAAATTGGCCATGGTGTGTAAAAGTGTATTTTATAATGTTTTTTAGTTAGGCCACATTTCTGTGTAAAACGCCATCTTGAACAAGATTGAAGTCCTCTCTGCCACTCACTCATGCTACACCCCTGCGTACATCCTCTCCCCACAGGCTCCTCAGCACACAGCCAAGGTGAAGACATTATAGTTTATTTACACAGTAAATCTTCAACATTTTGGATGAGAAATAACTATATCTTCCATTTTTTCCATTTTTTCTCTGAATCTATTCATTCAAAAAAAGTCTTATTCTCAAATGTCTCAGGATGACATTAGCATAGAGGGTGTTGAATAATTAATGAAGAAAATGGGATAGTGCTTAGGTGTTAAGGTAATGATGCTTATTTTTCTTGTGCTCTGATTTGCTGAAAAATGATACATTTTCTGACACCATGATGATTCCGCAGAAGTTCTGATTTAGGATGTAAGAATTGTGCATAAAACCCCCAATTTTGGTGGGGAGCGAGTAAACTATCCTTTTCTACTAGGGATGGTTCCTAATTTCCTTCTGATTCTGCCCCTCATTGGGATGTAGAATATTTTAAAGCTTTTGCATACTTTGTATGACTCTGAATCTTAGGGCCTTTATGCATTGACTCTGTACCACTTATTTTTGAATTTTTGTAATAAAACCCCTTAAACGTTCATTGATCTAGAACTCAGTTCTTGATTGGGCGCATTCACTTTAATCATTTTATTCAATTTTGTTTTGGGTGGTGACAATGCAGGACGCATTGCCTCATGAAATTGAGGTTGAACACTGTCTCCGATCCCATAAATTGTGGGAGGATTGATTGAGGTAAAATTGTGGGGTGCCTAATTTTTGGGGTACCTTTTGATACCCCAGTGGTACCATTCTGTTGCTTCAGCAAGTTTTTTTGTGATTTGCTCAGATGGACTCAAAGGAGAGATGAATATGCTGAATGTGCCCCTGGCCCAATGAGCAAATTCTTTTCGCCAACTAGAATAATGTCAGTGCCCCTTATACCAGTATGGATTCAGCGGCCAAGGAATAACTGTGTGTAACATATACTGCACAGTTTTTGCTATGCAGAAGGTTACAATGCAGGTCAGGATTACGCAGATTAGCACTACGTTGGCAATTTTGGTCTGTTTACAACACAGTACTTTACCACACAGATAATTTTTTTTTTTAAATGACATGTTGTTAATGTGATTTAAAAAAAGTTATTTAAGGGTTAATGGATTGGCTTTTTGAGGTTTCAGAGGAGGGTAGATGTAAAGGGAGATAGTGTATTTTAGGGTTCAGGGTGCGTAGAGGTAAAAGGAGGTAAGTGGATTTTAGGGTTCTGGAGCAGTTATAGCTAAAGGGAGGTAAGGGTATTTTAAGGTTTAGAGGTGAAGGGAGGTGAGGGTTTTTTAGGGGTCGGAGGCTGGAAGAGGTAAAATTGGTATGCAGCAGTTTGATCCCATTGATATCCTCAGTGGGAATGACTGACTGAAGGACTCTGCTAGCACATTGGATGGTAATGCCATTGAAGTGAATGGCGGTGAGCAATTTTTGGGATAGTGATGTAATTAAGTCAGTGGAAGGGAACCATTATTGGATAAATTGTGATGAGTTGAGGGAAGGCAATGGTACAGTAAATCTCAATAAATATAAGTCATTAGAGGTGATCTATGAGCTTAGGTGATAGGATAATCTGGTGAGTTTTAAATCAATTAAGATGCACGATTGTTTGAAATGTGATGTTTTTGGAATATGATGCAGTAGCAGCCAAAGGAGATGAGCCATTGTAGGGAGGTGATAATGATTTGCAACAGAGTGAGGCTATTGAGTCAATAGAGATTAATAGTAGCACACCAATAAAGTAGTTTGATGCAATGATGCTAATCGAGAGGAGTGCCACTAGATGGCAGTGTGAAGCAGGGTCTTGTTTTTACCATATAGGCCCATTCTGTCCACATCTGAAGCATAAGAGTCTCAATTGTCCCTGCCAGCCCACAGACAGGGTTGTGTTAAAATTGTCCACACTGCATTGAGCATCTAGGAGGCAGTAGGCCCCATGCCCTCCTGTACTTTAGGAGAACAAAATTGGCCAAGAGTAAGGAGTGGGGGCCAACTGGGACTTTCCACCTTTTGTATTCTTCTGCTTTCTTAAAAAGTTTCCGAGAAGTGACGCAAATCATTTTCGATAAATGTTCAATTTCATTATGATTTACGGTCAAATATCAAGTGACCTTTTGGTAAACTTTTGTAATGTAGTGTCACTTCTGTGTTCCTAATATTTCCAAGAAGGGACCAAAGTGCATCATGTTCTGCGGTCAAAGCACCTGCTAATGTCGTGATTCTGTGGTCAATAGTTCTGCATGAAATAGGTGCAAAATATGTGCTCCTCAGTCCATTCGACGGACTCCCTCGAACAAATGAACCCTTGGGTCATGACGTGTGTGTGTTCCCCCTCAGCCATCTTCTCTAGCATCTTCTCTAGCATCTTTGGCTGAGGCTATATTGCTTATTATATTTTGAAATTGTCTCTTTCTCCTCCGCATTGCCGTGATTTTTAAACTTACAAAATTGCATGATTTACTTTTTCATCTAGCAAGGTGTCTCTGAAACTTATTATCTTCTAGATTACACGATGCTATTTTTGATTAACAATGTGCCTTTGACATTCATTGTTTAAACTTGTTCTTCGAATAAAGTGCCACTCTGACTCAGTTCCTGGATCTCACACGTGTGTTTCCTTATTTTAGATAGAGCACCCCTGCTCAAATTAAGGTGCCGTAGTGCACCCTAAAAACCACCCTGCAACAAGTGTAATGGTCTCTAAGGATAAGATTCCAGAGAAAAGTGCCAAATCTATCTTTTAGAATGTCTCTAAAAACGTTCCTGTTTTCTTAATCACAGTTTGTGGCATATTTACAAGTAGCTAGCACTGCAGCAGCATCATATTTTTTCACTCAGCGGTGGCGCAATCACTGCTCCACAATGCTCCATCTTTACAAACTGACGCATTGGGACCAATGTGTCAGTTGTTAGAGGCCTGTGTCACATTATACGTGCGCCAGGTATAATGTATGTAGGTAGGCGTTCCCACATTAAAAGCCACATAGAACTGAGGTAGTGAAATTTACAACTTTTCACTGTGTCACCCTACGACTTGACTGCGTCAAAATTCCTGCGCCCTCTCAAACCAGGTGTGAGGATTGATGCAGGGCTTTTAACATAGGACTCGCCTCTGTGTTGACGCATTCCTGGAGTTGTGTCAGTCTTACGACCAACTTCAGGAATGCTTCACTTTAGCGCCAATAGATGCATCAGATTTCTGATGCATCCATGAATCCTTTACCATGGAGCACTTTATTGTAAATATGGCACATCCATGGCATTATTAGGGCCTTTGTGGCAGGCGCAAAAATTCTGAACCCTCAATGCTGATGCGTCAGTTCTCATAAATATGCCCCTTTGTTTCTTCCACTAAAACTTTACTGTCCGTCGCTGTTCCTATTGCAAAGATACCCAAGTGAGCAAATGATACGCTTAATCAAATCATTCCATTTTATTTCAGTCTGCGACCATTGTGCTTTACTAATAAAATATTGCAGTTATGACTATAACTACAAAAGAAATTCATCGCTGCTCCTCCCTACTTACCACACTACTACAGTGGCACCCTGAAGCCTACTAACAATCTACACATTATTTTACCAAAACATTAACTGCAACAGGAGACAGATGGAAACTAATACATTCTAAAGACATGTTCAAGAGAGCGGCATATTGGAGTAAACAGTGGTAGTTTGTCTTTGTCATATGTCCAGTGCAGGCCCATTGTTGTTTTCCCTAGGTTAGCATGAGCACGTTGCACACTGCCCTCTGCTTTGCGCACGTTACTATACAAATGTATTTTGCTTTGTGCCACACTGCAATTTCACACAGAACCTGCCATTGTTTTTGCTTTCTGTTCTTTCCAGCGATTTAGTCTGCACACCCTAGACAAGGTCAAACAATAATACCCCTTGATATTTTGTTCTGGTCAGGCCTCAGCACCTAGACAGAACACATGAATGCAGCTGTTGTTTGGGAACACGTACTTTGTAATGTAGCTATGTACAGAATAGGTAACAGTACACTTGGAGAGGGATCTTTCCAGGAAAGAGATCGTGACAGCACCTGAGATGTAGAACTTTCATCTGTGCATGCTAAGGTACGGGGTCTGCAGCAAACACCCAGAGATCTTCTGATATATAAACACTTTGCTTCTGTAGAGGGGGAGGAGGTTAGGCCACCCTATCTTGTTTAATGACAACTCCATTTATGATTTATGGACTACTTACTATGCTGACCGTACTTGTGTTAGGCATTTTTCCTACTCATTGTGGCACCAATGCTGCCTAATTGAGCACAATAGATAAAATAAACATTTTAAACTTTTCTTGTGTCTGTCAGATCTTTTTGTGAACTAGTACGAGTGTGAGAGCGAAAGGGTGTGTCCTGCAACTGCGATTTCTGTGAGGGTCGGGAGTGTTATGTTCTGGGATGTCTTATCACTTGTTCCTCTGTGAGTGAGTAGAAGGGCAAGTGAGACACTATAGCTAGTCAGTCCTGGGCTCATGGGTACTCAGGTGGTAGGACGAATCAGTCCCTGCCTACTAAGTTTCTATGATCCCAAGCAGAGTTCTGTGACTCAGCAGAATCCCTGCAACATGGAGGTGCCTACGTTTGGTCTGGTACTTATTCACGGGACACCTGAGTAGCGCTTGTGCTTGTCCACAATACCCTTGCACCGTTTCCCAGAGACGTCTGTGGTGGGAGGGCTTTGTTTCCTCAGTTTGCAGGGATCACCTATTGCTGTATGTTTTTCAAGCTTGAATTTTAAAAGGTTTTTGACCCGATTTGGTGCTACCGTTTGAATCCCTTTCTTTCACTTAATGGCGTTGTGATTGCAGCGCAGTGGTTAATGAACATTTGTTGCAGTATGGAGTCTCCAATGTGGGGTCTCCGGTTGTTTTTGTAGTCAAGGGGGATCCTGAGTACCATTTCAAAGTGTTTTACTCCTGGGTTACGTTTCCCACTGTGGATGAGAATGATAATTCTTTTCATGCTTACACTGCTGCCGCTGTTCCGGCAGCTTATTGCCCGTATGCGGCAGTTGAAGTTCCTGTTATGGCCTGGGAGCACCAGATTTGGTTTAATGTTGCCCTACCCCATCATTTTTTTTAAACATACTTTATTGATTTTACAAAGTGCCGCATCACGTGTGGGCATGAATATGGTCGATACATAGACAATTCAGTATCTAATTAGAAGAGACATCTCTGTTCATATAGGATACATTCAGATCCTAGGCGACTGCCTGAGCAAGGCATTAGTATTGTGGCATCCACAAGTGACTATGGATCTATTGCAGGTTAGTTGTCAATCAGTGATCATGTGAAACATAAAAATTCGCAAAAACATCACAAATCCGCCCACCCCCCTCCCTCCCTTCTGGCTCACCCAGTTAGACAATAGCAGAACAGAGGCTTAGCTCGTCATCGATCTTTCCCTTGCCGGGGGTCTCATTCAATAGGGTGCATTCCTTACCAACGGGCCCTGCGGCCGGCAGGGTGGGGGAATGGACACAGCTGCATGCTAGGGGAAGGCGACAAGTGCTCTATATGCGTTGTGGGATGGGGTTCGATTGCCTTAAGTGCCTCAAGCATCAGATCCCATTCCATGGAGATCTGTATTTTCCGTAGGCCCCTATATTCTTCCCTCCTGATGGCTGCACTTTCTGCGCTGTCCCATCGGACTGCTTCCTCATGCCATGAATGTAATGTTGGGGGGAGGGCGATTTCCACCTCATAGTGATGGAGCGCTTCACTATAGGGCCAAGTCAGCGAATTTGAGCTGTACTTTCTGTGCCTTGGGGCGGCGGTAGAGGCCCAATAGACACCGCTCCGCTGTGTCCAAGCTAGAGATACATGTTATGCTTCTTATCGTATGTGCAATCTCGGACCAGAACCCCCCAAGACGTGGACACATCCACAACTTGTGCATTATGTCTGGCATCTTGGGCAGGACACCTGGGCAGTGGAGTACATGCAGTTGAAACGGTGTGGAGTGAGGTAGGCCCTGTGGAGAATCATGTATTGTATTAACTTGAATTTGGCATTACAGGATACTCTTTTATGGTATTCTAGAAGAGAGGCCCAGTCTTTATCCGATAAGTTCCTACCCAGGTTGCCTGCCCATTTTTGCCCTACCCCATCATATTACCACCTTTCGAATGAGCCCCTTAAATATTGATGGGCCACTTGGCCTCTGTTGGCTGGTTTTACTCCATACCCTTTGCTGTATGCTCAGGTGGTTCTTCTTTATAGAAGCCTGATCCAATTTGTTGCCCGTGCCTATTACACGGCTCACCCTGGGGCTGCGCCACCTGTGCAGGCTGCACACAGTGGGAGTCTTGGTATTAGTCCCGTTATTATTAATTCAGTTATGGGCAAACATCCTCTGAATCGTGAGGACTTTCCATTTTGGATTGCACAGAAGATTGATCAGCTTGATGCTGTTTTTCCTCTTATGGGTCCTGTTGAGAAACATAGGATCCTTATCATGTGCTTGCCCAGTGGTCTCATCCCCCCTTGGTCGACTGCAACACCTGGGGGACGGTGTTTGCCTCAGTTTATACACTTTGTTATGGCAACCCCTCAATGAGTGTTCTACTGAGTGTTCTCAAACAAGTACAGAACAAACATGGGCAGGTCCTGCCCTGGATTTCGGGATGAAGTTGATGGGTATTTTTCCAGTATTTACCGAACTGATTCTTTCCAACATTAAAGGTGAAGCAGCATCCTTAATGGTTTGTCAACGCCTTTTGGTGGTGGCTGACATTGACTGGGAATGTGAGTTGCTGATTATTATTGCTGACAATTATACGTCTTTAGGCCGTAATAATTTGGGGGTTCGACCTTCTAATCAGTCTCAAGGTAAGCCCCCTTTTGAGAAGAAGGTCATCCTGTCTTTCCTAAAAAGATATGGGACAAATCTAAGCAGCAACAGAAGCCTAGGTCTTGTGGTGGGTCACCCCAACTGACGCTTCTGAACGTAGATATGATTTACGTGATCACTCTAAAATTAAAACTCCAGAGAGGTTCCAGGTTCCTGATCCTTATTCTCCTCATTCCTTTCAGGAATCGTCTGATCAACAGTACGACTGAGGAGGGCGGCAAGATCGCAGACAGGGTGAGTCCTCACAGCCCGAGCGGGAACCGTCTTTTGACGTAAAAGTTAAGAGAGAGGAGCCACCTCCATATAGAGCCCCGTTCGAGAACAAGAAAGTTGCCGCTTTAGCAGTGAAATATGCCCCAGACGGTAAAAACCCTCCTCCTGGACAGGAGTTGGGCGGTGACTCTCCTCGACAGAGCAGCAAAATTAACCGTAGTACGCCAGACACTCCACCTGTTTCTGGAGGTGAAAGCAACAGATACCTTTGCAACTGTTGAAACCGCGGTTTCTCAAGTAGCTCTACCCAATAGACTTTATCAGGCAGATATTCAAATTGAAGGTGAAATTAAACGCACCATTAATGCTATTTTTTGGGACAACTTGACCTCTTCTTATGATATTTTGTTGACGGAGGTCAACTGGCCTCCCCGTTTCTTCTAGCATGTCCTCGAGCTAAGAATGTGATCCTACCTTCCTTTTCGCAATTTATCCCTGAAGAAACTAAGCATGCTTATGCTTCTGAATGGGCTCTTGTTTGGACCCTGCCTTATCCTGCAACTAGGCTGGTTGGGATAGGAATTCTCCATTGCATGTTGTTCCAATACGTTCTACTCCTCAGCTGCAGCCTCAATATCCAATCAAACGCAATGCTAAAGCATCCGTAAAAGAGAATCTTATTCAAAAGGAATATCAGAGTGTAACTGAACCATGTGTCTCTGCAATGAATAATCCTCTTTTTCCAATTTTGAAACCTGATGGTTCATATCACATTGTTAGTGATTATAGACATTTTAATAGTCATACTTGTACTTTTGCAGTGCAGAAGACGCTTTGGTCAATAATATCATGCGAAAACGGTTCAAAAGCACACTAGATATTTCTAATGGATTTTTCAGTCATAACCTGCCTCTTGAGAGCCAGGTTATGTCTGCATTCAGCGCCCTCGGATCTCAGAGTCAATATGCAAGACTGCCCCTGGGGTATAAGAATAGGCCCAGGGCTTTCGCTGCACATATTGTGTCCCTTTTGCATGATATAGATCTTGACGCTTTCTCCTATGTTGATGACATATACCTTACAAATGATGACTTAAATCCCCATCTGGCAAAAGTGGATTGCATCATCACGTGATTCGCTGCTCTTGGCTTCAAGTTCAATTTTGCAAAGTTGCGTATTACCTTTCTGGCCGGCCTTTTTCTTGGTTATGATTTGACGAATGAGGGTAGGGGGCTGGCGCCCCGTTTTTTGAAGAAATTTGCACAATTGCAGCCTTCATCTACCCTTAAGAAACCCCAATCTCTGCTTGGTTTTCTGAACTTTAGCAGGACTTACATTCCACGTATCAAGCCTCTTTATACTCTGATACACTCATCCTTTTCTGCTTCCTACTGGTTTCCAGAGAACACTGTGGTATTACAAGCTTCACAATCTGATTTCCTTGCTATGGAATACTTACAGACTAAATTGAATACTACCAATTTGGTCATCAGTATTTTGCCTGGTACGTTCGGCTTCACTTATGTGGCATTTATTGAGGATGACATTGTTCCGATTGCTTCTAAATCGCATCTGTATACTCCTGCAGAACTGCGTTTCTCTTCTACTGAAAAAAGTCTGACTGCTGTGCAGTTGGCCATTCTTAAAGAACGCCTCTTGCTCAAGATAAACACATTCTTGTTGTTTCACCTGTGCCTGCCTTAGAGGCGGTCACGGAAGCTAGAGTTCCTAATTCTAGAGCTCTGCATCCTCATTGGATTCAATGGGCTACATCCTTTACATCCATTGATGTCAGCTTCGTTTTTGACCCTTTCTTGCAAATTGAAGAGTTTCTTCAGTATGAACATGTTCACCCTCTGCCTTCTTCTGATCTTCCCCTTGATTGGTACAAATGTATCATTTACACTGATGGTTCGGCACAACTGACCATTGGTACTAAACAGGCTTACTCAGCAGCTTGCGCTATTGTCGTAGGTTCAATGAAATATGGAGTGTTGTAGTTTACCTTGGTTTATACCCAGTCCCTTGGGAACTGCACGGCCGAGCTGGCCGAATTGAGGGCTCTCCTAATAGCTCTCAAATACGCTGATCCTGAATTATCCAACCTTGTTGTGTGCAATTCTTTTTATTGTGTTCTGTCCTTCAGTGACAATTTGTTTTTTTGTAAACAAAATGATTTTCAGAATTCTGAAGGTAGCTCAATGAGGCATAAAGTGCATTGGGTTCAAATGGCCTCTCTTAAGAACACCTGCCACTTATACATGTGGTACACACATTGGGCCATCAACGTGCGGAATCTCAAGCTGTTGGAAATTCAATGGCTGATGAAGCAGCTAAATCTGCAGTAGCCACAGTTAAAGTAGCTGCAGTTACACGTTCTATGACTAAAATTGATGATGACATTTTGGCGGTCATCGCAGCAACTCGGGCTGGTACTCCCTTTCCTCAGGGATTTCCTTCTAAATATACTTACCGGTTGACTACTGACAAAGTTCCTTTTGTGTCCATTCCTAAGGTTGGTCATCATCTGATTCCAAACCTTGACAGCAGACAATCTTTTATAGTGGCTGCTTGTTGGACCTTTCAGCCTTAGGGCGGTCTTCCCCTACCTTTTTGCCCTTTTACCTCCCACTTTAACTGCACATTTTTGTTGGACTTAGGACTCTAGGCACTTTACCACTCCTGATCAGTGCTAAGGTGTGGGTGCTCTCCCCTAAAAACATGGTGACATTGGCATACCTGCCGCAGGCCTCTGCCATCACAGTGAGGCCTACCCCTCCATAGGCCAGCATTGGGAATTCCCTTATATCCCTTTAAGTGATAACTCCTGAATGGGAAGTAGTAGATATGTCATGTTTGGTATGGTTGGAATAGTAGTGAGAAACCCTCTCTAGTGGTGTATTGGGTTTTGACATTACTGTCTCAGAAATGCCACTTTTAGAAAGTGGACATTTCCCTGCCCTTCACTTAGCTCTGTGTACCTGTGGCTTGCCCAATCCATGTCTGGCCCAGGGTAGCAGCCTCACACTTGCAGACTCCCCCAAACACAGGAAGGGCTGCCTTCATCTGCATACTGATGACCTGCTTGGAGGGAGTGGTGAGTCGCACTTACATTTGAATAGGCTGGGCCCTGCTGCCCCACAATAGGCTTAACGACCCTGCTTTGTCAATGCAGACAGCCAGGAGCCAGGTCACGTGAGACAGGGAACACCCCAGAACCTTCAAGACCCTTCCAGAAGCTTCTGCTCCCTTCTAGTAGCTGGGCTCCAGGGTATAAAAATAGGGCCCTGGCCACACATCTTTGTTATACTACTGGACCTAGAAGAAACCCTGCTGGATTAAAGACTGCTGTGCCAGGAAGATTACCACCGTGCTGAGTTTGACTGTTCCCAGGGACTGCTACCCTGCCGTGCTGAGCTGCCTTACTGGCTGCTGGTGTTTGCCCTGCCAGGGAGAACTGAAGGACATCTCCAGAGTGACCCAGGGTGGCTGGCTTGCCCCCCTGCCCTTCCCTGAGGTCCCAGACCATCGAGGACTTCTGCACGGTCCCTTCTAACAGTGTGCAGAGACAGGGAGTCATCATCACCAGCCCATGTTCTGCCGGTTCTATGACCAGAGCACTTCATGACTGTAAGCTGAACTGTGCCCCAGTGCGTGGTTACATGCTTTAAAGGACCCGCAGCCGTGCCTCGCAGTCGGAGGTGGGGATTGCACCTCACGAGTCACGCTCGAGTTGGCGCCTTATCCTGCCTCGCCCTGGGCCGGAATACTCCATCAGCGCCACGCATCGGACTTCGTCTGGCGGGACCACAACCCCCTCAACGGAGTGGACCAACTCGCAAGAGAGTCTCTGCAGTCCTGGTGAGTCTTACGGCACACCTCCCAGCTGGCGGTATCCCGGCTGTCCTCCTAGAGAGAGGAAGGGTACCTCCCTGTGTGATTCCAGCAGCTATTCACTACGCTCCCGGCAGGTAAAAGACCCACGCTCTGGCTACAACTATCCCTGAGCAGGCCGGCGGTGGCACCTTTCCCGAACGGCGCGATAATACCGTAAAGGCCCTAAAGCAGACCCTCCGAGATTTGGGACATTGCCAGACTCTGTCTCCTCTAACTAAATAGTACTTTAGCTACAACTGCTTATAAGAATATATTAAGCCGAGGATTGGATCTGTATTGCTTTAAGCATATTCTCCCTAGATAAAGGTGACTTATTTTTCTAAACCTGTGTAGCGCCTTTTTATTGTGGTGTTCTCACTGTGTTGCTGGGGGTGTGTGGTAAACAACTACTTTACACATTGCCTCTCGGTATAAGCCTTTTCTGCTCTGCGCCAAGCTACCAGAGGGCGAGTACAGGGCCCCTGAGGGTGGTCTAGACCTCACCCTGAATAGAGTTGTAGTCCCTGCTTGGTCAAGGGTGCATACCCCTGCCAATCAGAGACTCCCATTTCTAACACTGCTCATGAAGGTATCGCTTCTGCACATGCAAGAGTGGCTGCCACTGTTTCTCTTTTACAGCAACATTATTGGTGGCACGGTTTATACCAGCAGACTCACTGATATGTCTTTTGTTGTGGCATTTGCCAACAAATTAAGAGTTCTACTGTGTCGCGACCAACACACATTTTTTTATTTCTAATCAGCCATTTGGCTGCTTTTATCTAGATCATTGCTCTCCTCTTATATCTGATAATGCTTTCAAATATATTTTGGTTGCAGTGGATTCTTGCACTAGGCTCCTCTGGGTCTGGCCACAGCGCTCGGCTGACACTCACACTGTTATAAAAGATTTGCGGGACCGATTCACAAAAGTAATCTGAGATAAAATCCAAACTTTACGTCATTAGGTATTCACAAAAGGCATTTAGGAGTAGTAAAATTAGGAATCGTAACTTTACTACTCCTAAATGCCTTTTGTGAATACCGAAAGTCATAAAGTTAGGATTTTGTCTCAGTTTAGGAGTAGTAAAGTTACTAATCCTAACTTTACTACTCCTAAATGCCTTTTGTGAATACCGAAAGTCGTAAAGTTAGGATTTTGTCTCAGTTTAGGAGTAGTAAATTTAGGAATCCCAACTTTACTACTCCTAAATGTCTTTTGTGAATACCGAAAGTCGCAAAATTAGGATTTTGTCTCAGATTACTTTTGTGAATCGGGCCCTGCATGTCTTTGTTAGAACATATGCCTGTGGCACTTTCTATTCAGACCAGGGTCCGGCTTTCACCTCTAAGGCGTATTGCGATTCTATGACGTCAATGGGAGTGCAGGTACATTTCTCTTCTCCATATGGGCCAGAGGGCAATTCTGTTGTGGAGCGGATGAACCGTGACCTAAAGCAATCTTTAACAGCAAGGGTATTAGGTATGGGCCGTGGCTGGTTAACTCACCTTTATGGGATTCAACATGCTCTCAATAACCTCCCTCGAAGATCTCTGGGTGGGCAGACCCCATATGAAATGCTCTTTGGCATCAAGATGTTTGTTCCAGACCTTGATGTTTTAGACGTTGTGGCGGCTGAGGCAACCTTTGACGTAGATAACCACTGTGCTGTCTTACAGGATCTACAAAAGTGTTTTGATGCTCTGGTTCAAACCCATTTGCCTTCATCTCAGCCTTTTGATGCAGCTGCTTTGATTCCTGTTTCTGTCTGGCTTCCTAAAGTTGGAAATCTGGTTTTTGAAAAATTGTGGTGATCAAGAAAGAATACGGTCCCTCCTACCGTGCTCCTGTTCCAGTCCTTGGTATTCAGGGTACCCAAGCTGTGATTTTAC
The DNA here is from genome assembly GCA_963921515.1 of Calotriton arnoldi. NCBI lineage: Eukaryota > Metazoa > Chordata > Amphibia > Caudata > Salamandridae > Calotriton > Calotriton arnoldi. The sequence continues at coordinate 1,267,165 of CAWUFW010000004.1, forward strand.
CTCTGCTCCTGGATACATAGAAAATCGCTTTGTCTCAATTGAACATGTCAAGTTACACCATTTGGCCAATGCTCAATAGTATGCCTCGGGGTGTCCCCAGACGAGATATTCCTTTATAGCATGTGAGCTCCGTTCCTACTGATTCTCCCCGGCTGCTGGAGGGGGATTTTGAGTCTTCAATTGACCAGGTACCTGTTTTACCATCTTCACTCTCAACTATGGAAATCACCTATTCAGATCCACCTGTTGAGGCCCCTTTGTGAGTGCAAGCCTCAGATCTACATCCAGAGTCCCAGCCTCCATTGTTCCAGCTGAGTTTTTCTGATTACTGTATCAATCAAGATAATTTTTCTTCGGACAGTTCTTCATTGTCATCTGTTTTAACCCCATCACCAGCGCAGATTTGTGTTTTCAACTCTTGGTTAAAAAGCACTTATCTGGTTCCACCTTGGATTTATATCTGGATCGTATTTTCCATGGTATTTTTGTTCATGTGGATTGGATTTGTGACTGTTTTTTTAACTTTTGATTAGTGGCCACTACCTCCCAGAACGTTCTGCTGCATAAAATAAAAAGAGACCAGTCCCTTGTTAACATTTCAGCGGTCCCAGTCACTGATGGAAGTGTAAGGGAAAAAGTACCATTCGATGTTTTTGGTCCTACGGAGACCCTACAAATACTATATGTATTCTGTGTTTCCATGGGTGATGTGATAGTGCTCGGGTTGCAATGGGATGATTAGGATGTTGATGCTGCAAATTCTATGTTTTCTGAATTACAATATTACACTGTCTTTGACACTGAGGATTTACATCTAAATTCTGCTAAATATGCCGATTTGTTCTGTTATCAACATTATGGACATCATTTTTTGCATAGAGCCAATGAACATAGGGGCATATTAGCAAGACCCACGTTAACTATCGCCGTTTTAGCGGCAGGAAACTGCCGCTAAAACGGCGATAATGGGCTTGCTAATATGCGTTATGGAATTCAATAGAAGCCCAGGTTAGATGTGCAGGACATCTAACCTGGGCTTCTATTGGAATTCCATAACGCATATTAGCAAGCTCATTATCGCCGCTTTAGCGGCAGTTTCCTGCCGCTAAAACGGCGATAATTTTAACGTGGGTCTTGCTAATATGCCCCTCAGTCCCTATATAATTACACTCAATGGGAACATTGCCCAACTCCATCTCAGGATAGTTTCAATACACAAAAGAGGAAGTATACTCATTTTTCTGGTTATAACATTTCAGACCCAGCAGCATACTATTTAACATCGGTTCCCACCCTTTCGAAGAAATATATGCTTACTCAGACTAAGTTAATATATGCATCCCTGTTTATTGATGATTACTGGAAAAACAATATTGACTTTAAATCAGTATGGGGAACTAAATTGTGGCAAGTCCAGGGTACAGAATCTCGATTTCGTGCATGTCTGATACCTATGCAAATTATCTTTCTCAATAACACGGTTCAACAGACTACTTGCCTAGGTTTGGCTAAGATTAAAGAACTGAATACTCCCACTAATCCATCCTGGGCCCTTTTTGATAATTGGCAGTTTTATACAAATTATACTTGTTAGACCCGGGATCCCTGGTTGGCTGAGGTAGGTACCTTAGGCCAAATAGGGACCCTCGCTCTCACGTCAGGGAAAGGAAGGACACCTTCTCAGATAGCCCCCGCTCATCCCCTTGGTAGCTTGGTACGAGCAGCCAGGCTTATCTTCAAGGCAAATGTGTAAAGTATTTGCAACCACGCTCACACTAACCCAATGATGACACCACAAGTGGACTCCACACGAGTTTCATAAGAAACGAGTATAAATTTATATAAAAAGATATACGATAAGACCACAAGATATAAATCCAACATATGCGTATTTGTAATATTCTTCCTGGCCGGTTGTTAGGCCAGCCAGCCCTTGTAAGTTCTGGCGATATTAATGAGCACTTCTAAACGTTCCACTGCAGTCCTAATGCAATGCTATGCAGTTCGTAATGCTAGAATCAGGCACTTTGCAATGTAGAAATAATGCAGTTCGTAATGCTCGAATCAGGCACTTTGCAATGTAGAAATAATGCAGTTCGTAATGCTAGCATCAGGCACTTTGCAATGTAAAAATAATGCAATGTGTAACGCAACAATCAGGTATTTCGTTATGCAGAAATAATGCAATGTGTAATACACTAATCAGGTAGTTCGTTATGCCGAAACAATGCAATGTGTAATACACTAATCAGGTAGTTCGTTATGCAGAAACAATGCAATGCGTAATACGACAATCAGGTAGTTCGTTATGCAGAAACAATGCAATGCGTAATACAACAATCAGGTAGTTCGTTATGCAGAAACAATGCAATGCGTAATACACTAATCAGGTAGTTCGTTATGCAGAAACAATGCAATGAGTAATACACTAATCAGGTAGTTTATTATGCAGAAACAATGCAATGCGTAATACACTCCAGCAACGATCATGGTGCCTCAGGCGGTCTCTCCGCCACTCGTACTGACTCGAGGTCAGACTCTGTCAACAGTTCCCCCACACAGGTATGGTGTAAACAAAAAGTGCAGCTCCGCACTTCGGCCCCGGTACTGCCACTCCGTTGGCAAGTACGGGCCGCGATACGAGCCGAAGCAGAGGCTTGCACTGCAGGAATGGGAGAGGCCGAGAGCGTCTCCCTCCGAGCCTGCACCCCGCCCCAGGCGTCCACACACGTTACCTGGGGGGTGAGACCTCGCTCTCCTCTTCCCGCGACTTGGGCCTCCGATGCAATTTTTGTGAATTTCGGGCAGTGGGACTCGGGCCCTCCCTCAACGAGGTTGGTTCAAGGTCCCGCTCTGGCAACGGCGGGCTCGGGCCGGTGGCTCGGCTCCTCCAGGGCTGCCGGTCCGGGCCGCTGATGCTACGAAGATCTCAGGCTGCAACAGGGCACACGCACACAGTGTCGCTGAGACTCACTTGAGCTTCGGGTGCACGATCACAGGGCACTCTTCACGAAGGTCTCAGGCTGCACGAAGCACACGCACACAGCGTCGCTGAGACTCACTTGGACTCCGGGTGAGCACGATAACAGGGCAATCCTCACGAAGGTCTCAGGCTGCACAAAGCACACGCACACAGAGTCGCTGAGACTCGCTTGGACTCCAGATGCCCACGATCACAGGGCAATTCTTACGAGGGTCTCAGGCTGCAAAAAGCACACGCACACAGCGTTGCTGAGACTCTCCTGGAAACTTTTGTGTTCCTGAGTTTCCGCAACAATAAGCCAGCTCACCTCGGGCCCTTGGGGATAAGTTACTTCCGGACACAGCACAGAGCAAAGTCCTTTCAAGCAGGGGGACACAGCACACAGAAAAGTCCCTTTAGCCTATCCTTGGTTAAAGCAGCAAACTGCAGGCCAGCCCCAGAACACACAGCAAGGGTCAGTCCTTTCCTTCAGTCTCTTCAGCTGTTTCTTCCTTGACAAAGGTTCCTCTTGACCACAAAGTAGCTTCAGTCTTGTTCAATCTTGATCAATCCATTTCTCCAAAGTTCAGGGGCTTCAGCTCTCATAGTTATACCCCTAAATGTCTTTGAAGTCTTTGTGTTCAGGGGGCACTGACCCCTGTTCAAACCAGTTCTGGGTGCCTCCCTGCCAGTGACACCTTATTCCTTTGATAGTGGGGGCCTGGATCCTCAATCACTCAGCAGGGGACAGAGCCATTGGTTTATGGCTGCCGCCCAGGCCTCTTCACCTCTAGGGGCTACTCCTCCCCCCTACACTCCAGATGCAGGTCAGTCTGTTGCTGTCTCACCTCCTCCCCTGGGTCAAGACATTCCCAGATCCTATCACTTTCAAATCCAGACAGTCAATCCACAACCAGGCAGAGACACACAGAAATGTTAGAGCACAAAAACCCAGCCACTTCTAAAAGAGTGGCTTCTAAACACACAATGCAAAAACCACCTTCATAAAAAGATGTGTTATTACATTGTGAGTTCAGGCACACTAAACTTCACCTCTCCATCTTAAGCCTTTGGGAAGATAGGCTGGAAAACATATTACACAGCCTCCCCATTTTATCCTATGGGCAAGATGGCCTTTCCACAGTGAAAAACGAAATGGAGATTATTTCACTGTCAACACATGGTACACACCTTATACATGTCCTACCTTTCACATGCACTGCACCCTGCCTAGGGGGTACCTTGGACCTATCATAGGGGTGTCTGAGGTACATAGAAAGGGAAGGGTAAGGTCAGGTAAGTGGGTGCACTTGTCAGAACAACATGGCAGTTTAACAAACTGCGCGCAGGCACCGCAGTGGCAGGCCTGAGTTCCCTCTTTAAGGCTACTTGTGTGGGTGGCACAATTCGTGCTGCAGGCCCACTAGTAGCATTTGCATTACCAGCCCTGGCACACATAGTGCACTTTAATAGGGACTTTACTAGTAAGGCAAACATACCAATCATGGACAACCAATTACCATTACACTTTATACAGGGAGCAATTGCACTTTGACACTGTTTAGCAGTGGCAAAGTGTCCAAAGCATCTAAGTTGGCAACACCATGTCAGAAAAAAGGTCTAGGGGGAAAACAAAAAGTTTAGGGAACTTTAGCCAAAAAGGGCCAAGTTCAACACAACCCCCTCCCAGCAAAAAGCCAGGGTAGACCAATCAACTACCTTGATGGACTTCCCTGCTTGGGGCGATAGAACACGGACGCAGGCCCGCTACCGCAGGGACACCGTCCTGTTACATGCCTTCCTGACCCCAGGGGATTCTCTTGGTCACTACTCCCTGGGCCAACTATGCCGCTCCATGGGTACTTCCTGGCAGTTGGGGCCTCTCTAGGGGTGCTAGTCCCTTGCCAACCCCCACCTAGAGCGGTACCCCTGGAAGACCCTGTGAGAAGTTGGCCTGGTATATGCTGTCCACTAATTATAGTGGGCACCTTGCACCAGTCCAAACAACCCCTTATTGGAGATAGGTTAAAGACAACCTTATTGAAAGCTATCCTAGTGGTAGCTATGGAGAGCAGCCTTCAGGCTAAGTCTTGAAGGAATGTAAAGCAGCTTGTTTTACCAGTCTATAATCTCTTGAGTGATCAAATGAAAGAGCACCACACCAGGTATATATTCAAAATATATGTATTTATTGCTAAACACACCCCTCTAGTCTCTTTATGAGGCTAGAGTTCGAAGTACATAAGTTAGAAGTTATTTAAACACAGTAATAGCACAAATACACGTTTGGGCCCTAGGGGCGTACCAAACCATATACCAATAAAGTGGTATAAGAACCACGACTGAACTAGACACTAGGCCTAGAGCCTCTAGAAGTGCTTGGACCACAAGGAACCACCCAAGGTAGTGACACAGGGGACCCACGGGGACGCGTGCAGTGTAAATACACAACCGCGATACGCCGTTGACTTCTATGGAGAAAGTCGTGATCGGGAAATTAAAGGAAAGGGACACTTAAAGGAGGACTTGGAGCAAACCCTTTGAGATCTAGGACTTTGAAGAGTCTCTACCCACGGGAGCACCGGAGTACTCGTGTTACCTCACCCAGGGAAGCCGGGTGCATAGGTGCCTTTCGGGGTCGGGTTTCGTCGTCGATTTGAATGGCGATCTGCTGCAAAGTGCTGCTGGCGACCAAGTGAGAAGTGTCCGGGTGGATCCAAGAGTGGATCGGAGCTCTGAAGAACCTGAAAGCAGAGGGGACAGAGTCTGGGTCACTAGCCAGTGACCAGGAAGGCGATGGACAGATGCCCACTGATGTCGAGTGCTTCAGGTGCGTTGACAGTCGTCTTGACTCTTCAGCCACGAGGTCCAGGAGGCGTTGTCGGCAACCAGGAGCAGGATTCGGGCTGGTACACGATGTCTGTCGAGTGCTGAGGTGTCGGCGACCAGATTGGACCCAACAAGCCTTGGCAACGGCAAGTCTTGATGCAGAGGAAGATCGTCGATGGTGCAGACCAGCAAGGTCTGGGGAACTCACCCAGTGAGGGTAAGTGAGGACAGGCCTGGAGCAACCAGGATGCCAAGTTAGAAAAAGATTGGCCTTCGTTAAGGGCTACTAGCCAACGGGCTAGCGACCGCGAAGGAGCCTCGAGACGCCGCACGTGGATCTGGCTCACAGGACACTCGTGGAGTGGAGGCCAGTGATCTTCGGTGCAGTTGGTGCTGGAGGCTAGGGCTACTCAGAGCCCAAAGCATGACTTCGGGGGAGACCCAGAAGAGGATGCGCTTGCAAATGTGCTCGGTGTCCAGGGGTCACGGTCTCAAGTCACCCACGATAGCCACGGGCCTCAGCTTTGCTGGGGACTCAGGGTAGCCTCGGGGAAGTCTGAGAATCCACCTCTGGTGATGCGATGACTTCGGCGTCCGACGGGAGCTTCAGAAATGCGAACCAGACAGATGCTTCTTTGGTGCCTGCCAAGCAGGGGAGTCACTCCTTGACCCCAAGGGAGATTCTTCTGTCCTCTAATCGTGAGTAGAGCGTCGAAGGTCCAGGATTCTGTTTCAGAGTTTCGTCCAGGGATAATCTAAAGTCCTAAGGACTGGGTTCCTATACTTATACCAAGTTTAGGGTTGGACTACTCTGTGGCCCCACCTATGGGTGGGTCAGGGCAGAGGGGTGGCTACACCCTTTCCCTTTGTCCAGTTCACGCCAAAGCAGGTGCTGCAAGCCCCTGATCCGGTTTGAACTGGGGTATGCACAGGGACACCAAATGTGCCCCCAGTGCAGGACTTCAAAGCACCCGAAAGTGCTCCTGCCCAGCCCTAATACACATTATCCTGTCTGGGGAGGTGGTCACACCTCCCTGGGACAGGAAACCTATTGTCCAGGCCTCCCCTGCCGGAGTTTTGTCCAGCAGCAGGAGGCCAGACTCGTGTCTGTGGCAGCAGCATCCATTTTGTGATGCCAGGGCTTTGGAAAGAAGTTACCGGCCAGGCCAGGGTTAACATGTCTCTCCCTCTAGAAGGGTGGAATGCTACCCCCGCCGCCAGAATTGGCGGGGGGTTAGTATTCCAAGATGTTTGACACCAAACACGACATGTTTAGGTGCAGCCATTCCAAAGTTAGCATTTAACGCGAGGTTATAATGCGCTTAAGAGTATATGGTCAGGCTGCACTACAAACAGCATCAGAGAAGGGTCTCCGAACGCTGCAGAGGGGCCCTGCTCAGGCAGGGGCACCCTCTCACATAGGAACCATGCACTCTGCCTTTAGGATTGATAAGGCCTGCCTTAGGAGTGACTTATAGGTTTATATGTGTGTATGTATTTAGTGATATAGGTAGCCTATATCACAGTAAGGGTGCATGCACCACCTTACCCAGGCTGCAGTAGCAGACCTGTGGTGTCAGTTTGGATGGCCTTCCAGGCGTGGCATAATACATGCTGCAGCCCCTGGCACGCCTCTGAGGTACCTATGCCCTTGGTACATAGTATACCATATACTAGGGACTTATAAGGGCACTCCAGATTCCAATCAGTGATGTGCCTAAGGCACATGGAAACCATTTTAGAGAGGAAGCAGCTAGGCTGGGGTTCTGATTAGCAGGGCCTCAGCCAGACTAATGTCGAAAAACAGTGAAGCATCAGCAAAAAGTGGGGGTACCCATGTGAAGCAGATCCTACTCTCCTACAGACCCATCAGTTAGGATACTGTTCCCAGTTATCCTGTCCTCCAGGTTAGAAGTGGGTTTACCCTGGTCACTCCTAGGGGACCTAGCCCTACTGGCTGGACACGGTCCCACAGGTGTTCCCATGGGGGGACACCTTCCTCCCTTAACCTTCCATTTAGATTTCTGTGCCTGCCATTTAGGAAGGGCACCCATAAACGTCAGGACCGCTGGAGCTCTGGTTACAGACGCCCCACGCCCTCCTGATGCTAGGTGTTCTTCCTCACACAGCTGGCAAGTAGGTGCTAGGACTTCAACCGGGTGCTCCTCTAAGGAACCCTCCAGTCTCCGGGGTGGGGTGGTGAACCGCTGGGGACGCTGCTCACACTCCCTCCCTCTCTTTTGAGACAGGGCGCTAGCCCGCATGCCCCCCCATTACTCTGGGACCTAACGGTTCTTCTTCGCCTCTCTTCCCTCTCTAAGGCCTTTTCAGACCCTTGGACCCATGACCAGGGGTCCGGTTCTTGTGCCAGCTCCCGGGAATCAAAGAGCTCGCACCCTAACACGGGTTGGCGCAATCCTGGGAAATAATTACTGAGCCTAGGCTCCATAGGGGCAAAGTTGAGCAACTCCTTCAAATCATTTGCCATGCTCACCAACACCCAATCATCCAGTGCACGCGTGTACTCATCCACACTTGGCACTGGCTGTACGCTGCCACCATTTGAACTGGACTCTGCCTGTTTACCCTTCATGTCCAGTTCCCTCATGCTTAACTCATGAGCTAAGAGAATCTTTTTCTCTTCCAAGGCGAGAGCGTTCCTGCTCTCCTCTGCTCGCTTTTCACTTTCAATGAGCAGCTTCTTCTCTTCTGCTTGAGTTTTAAGTTTTAAAACCTCCAACTCATGCTCTCTGACCTTTGGTTTTCCTCCAGCTCCTCTGGTGAAAAACTCCTCCCTGAATGGCTACTACCAGCACCTAAGGCTGTTCCCTCCACTGGCAAATCCTGTGGACCAAATCCATTCCCTGGGTCATCCTCATCCGCCTCAACATCACCCGTCTCCTGAGCCCCTTTGGCTTCCCACCAGGCCCTCAAGGCCATTTGCAGCTCCTCCTTCTTGGCGCTACTTTTCATGGGACATCCCAAAGCTCTGCAGAATTGCCTCAATTGATCAACTTTGTAGGTAAGCAATGCCTCAATGTCGAACTCTAATTCTGCAGCCTCACTGGCTACTTGACTCCTCTGAGACATGATGTGTGGCTTAAAGGTCGCTCAAAAATAGAACCAACAAATCAAAAACACAATATGTGGTTGCGTCGTGGTCTGTGCTAAACTTGTGATGTACACCAATTACTGTGAGTGAATTTGCAAATACACGTTCAAATCCCAACCGCTGACCACCAAATGTTAGACCCGGGATCCCTGGTTGGCTGAGGTAGGTACCTTAGGCCAAATAGGGACCCTCGCTCTCACGTCAGGGAAAGGAAGGACACCTTCTCAGATAGCCCCCACTCACCCCCTTGGTAGCTTGGCACGAGCAGCCAGGCTTATCTTCAAGGCAAATGTGTAAAGTATTTGCAACCACGCTCACAGCAACCCAATGATGACACCACAAGTGGACTCCACACGTGTTTCATAAGAAACGAGAATACATTTATATAAAAAGATATACGATAAGACCACACAATATAAATCCAACATATGCGTATTTGTAATATTCTTCCTGGCCGGTTGTTAGGCCAGCCAGCCCTTGTAAGTTCTGGCGATATTAATGAGCACTTTTAAACCTTCCACTGCAGTCCTAATGCAATGCTATGCAGTTCGTAATGCTAGAATCAGGCACTTTGCAATGTAGAAATAATGCAGTTCGTAATGCTCGAATCAGGCACTTTGCAATGTAGAAATAATGCAATGCGTAACGCAACAATCAGGTATTTCGTTATGCAGAAATAATGCAATGCGTAATACACTAATCAGGTAGTTCGTTATGCAGAAACAATGCAATACGTAATACACTAATCAGGTAGTTTGTTATGCAGAAACAATGCAATGCGTAATACGACAATCAGGTAGTTCGTTATGCAGAAAGAATGCAATGCGTAATACGACAATCAGGTAGTTCGTTATGCAGAAACAATGCAATGCGTAATACACTAATCAGGTAGTTCGTTATGCAGAAACAATGCAATGCGTAATACACTCCAGCACCGATCACGGTGCCTCAGGCGGTCTCTCCGCCACTCGTACTGACTCGCGGTCAGCCTCTGCCAACAGTTGCCCCCACACGGGTATGGTGTAAACAAAAAGTGCAGCTCCGCACTCCGGTCCCGGTACTGCCACTCCGTTGGCAAGTACGGGCCGTGATACGAGCCGAAGTAGAGGCTCGCACTGCAGGAATGGGAGAGGCTGAGAGCATCTCCCTCCGAGCCCGCACCCCGCCCCAGGCGTCGACACACGTTTTTTTTTTTTTATTATATTTTATTTTCTTGGTCAGTCAAAGAGTACAGTGTTCACATTATAGATACACATAAGTTCAAATTTCTGTACACTGCAGGATCATCATGTTAACATGTACATGGTTCGTTACCTTCGTTGTCCGTTAGTTTACATTACCACATCATAAAAACAGAAAGAGAGGATTAACTTATTGCATCATGAATCAGGTAAAAAAGTAAAAACAGATTATGGCATTCAGTACATAAGATCCACATAGTCCTCAGCTAGCAAAGCTTAATGGGGTGCGGCAGCGTGTATTGTACAATGAATATGCACTCACTGATGTACACAATCAGTCCTCTGCTTGTGTGGAGCTGAGGTATTGTACCAGCGGGTCCCAAAAATCTCGTGGACGAGAGGCCTGTGGTAGTTCCTCCGCATATGTTTCCAACTGTGCTTTACAATACATCATATCTATAATCCAATCTTTACATTTCGGTACATGCTTGCTGCCCCATTTCATTGCTATTCGTCTCTTAGCCAGCAGCAGCGCCACCACCAGGAATTTGCTTCTACGTGCCAGTTTGATCTTATAAATACCCAAAAGGCATACCAAGGGCGCATTAGGAATCCGCTCAGACAGTATATGAGTGAGAGTGTTGGTTACTTCCAGCCAGTAAGGTTGGAGTTTTGGGCACGACCAGTCCATGTGCAAAAAGTCTGCATTGGGACCGTTACACCTGTGACATCGGTCATCAGCTCTTAATCCGTATTTATGCAGCTGCATAGGTGTATAATATACCTGGTGTATAAACTTGAAATGTATAATTTTCAGGTTGCAATTTGACGTAAGCAATTGCAACTGCATGCAACTATAGTCCCAATCTCCTTTGGCAGTGACTACACCCAGCATTGCTTCCCATCGAGTGAGGGGTCTATCCAGGGCGTGGAATTGTTCGCGCTGAGCCATAGTGTAAAGTTTTGTAACTAAGCATTGCCACGTAGTGGATGTCAATAGGACCTGTAGTGCATTATGTGTCAGTGGTTCGTCCGGGAATGAAGGGTACAAAGCTTTGACCGCCATTCGCAGTCGCAAGTATGCAAATATTTTTAAGGGGGTATGATGTGTGTTTAAGGCTGCGTCATCTTGTGATATACACTTTCCATTCTGGAAGACATCCCCCATAGTGTGGAGTCTCATCTCATGCAGCACATGTATCATTTTGCGTTCCTGTGTTACCGTAAGTTGTGGGTGGTGACACAGAGGCAGCGCCGGTGTATACGTTGGGAGTTTGTGCGCACGTTTCGCTAGTGTGTGCCATGCTCTCGAGGTGCAGACCGCTGGGTGTATCTCCGAGTTCGGGGCATACTGTCTAGGTGATGATATAAGTGTAAGTAGGGGGGTTGGGTGCATACTCTCGTATTCTACTGCTATATGCGGTATGTGCCCGTGCGGGTATAGCCAATAGTGGGCGTGTTGCGCCTGTGCGCAGTAATAGTATAGTTGGAGGTCTGGTGCTCCAAAGCCCCCTTGAATGTAGGGTTTTGTCAGTTCCTTCCATCCTACCCTTGCGTGTTTTCCCACCCATGTCAGCCGAAGCATAGCCGTGCGTAGTTTGGTGAACAGTGCTTGTGGAATCCATATAGGTATATTCATAAATAAATAAAGAAACCTTGGCAGTACCACCATTTTCTGTAGCGCGATTCTATCAGCGAGTGACAGGGGTAGCTGGGTCCATCTATCTATTTGATCTTCTAACTTGGTTATTGCTTTGCCATAGTTTTCACGTAGCACTAGCTCTGGATCTCTATGTATCCAGACACCTAAGTATTTGACTGGTTCTGTCTGCCACTGCAGCGGATAGTCAAGTATTGGCTTAGTCGTCGCCGGGGAGAGCGGGATGACCACTGATTTCTCCCAATTAATACTGAGGCCAGAAAAATATTCAAACCTAATATATTCTCGGATAAGTTTATTTAAGTTGGCGTCCGGGTATCTGGTGTATAGGACCATATCATCCGCGTAAAGCGATATACTAACTGGGCCGGATTCACAGAACTAACTTAAGACAAAATCCTAAACTTACTACCATTTTGGTATTCACAGAAGGCCCTTACTCATTTTGGTATTCACAGAAGGCACTTACTCATTTTGGTATTCTCAGAAGGCACTTACTCATTTTGGTATTCACAGAAGGCACTTACTCATCAATGATGGTAGTAAGTTTAGGATTTTGTCTTAAGTTAGTTCTGTGAATCGGGCCCACAGGGCGTAATTGGAATTATAGTGCTGTATCTTCGTGTCTTTGTCGTATCTTACACGCCAGTGGCTCTAGTGCTAGCATGAATAGAAGTGGTGATAGTGGGCATCCCTGTCTCGTCCCTCGATAAATGTTAATGGGTACAGATGTATTGCCATTTATTCTGAGACGTGCACATGGTTCTGTATATAATAATGTTATCCATCTTAAAAACGGCTCTGGGAATCCCATACACCTCAAGACGTTGAACATGTATGGCCATTCCACGGAGTCAAACGCCTTTGCTGCATCTAGCAAAGCCGCAGCAGCCGGTAGTTCTGGGTTTAAGTGGTGGAACATAGCAAATATGGTCCTTAAATGTTGTGTCATGGAACGTGACGGGATAAAACCTGCCTGATCTGGCAAAACCAGCTTCTGCATCAGTGGCTTTAGTCTAAGGGCAATGATTTTGGCTAGTATTTTGGAATCCATGTTGATTAATGAGAGAGGGCGATATGACTCGCATTAAACCGGGTCTTTATTTGGTTTAAGGAGAGTGATTAATAATGCCTCGCGCAATGAAGGAGGCAGCATGTCATCTGCGTATGCCTCCTCATACATGGCCGCCAGGTGAGGAATCAATAAGTCTTTGTATTCCTTGTAAAATTCCCCAGGCAATCCATCCATGCCCGGCGCTTTATTATTTGGGAGGGAATTTATAGCTTCTTGCAGCTCATCTTTTGTTATGTGGTGACTAAAGTAATCTCTATGTTCATCAGACAGCCACGCCAGGGATATGTCATCGAGGTATTGATTTATCTCGGTGGGAGATGTGTTTGTCCCCGCGGTGTACAGACGAGCGTAATAGTCTGAGAAGCAACGAATAATAGAGGGGGTGTCGTATTTGGGCATGTCCTGTGTGTCCACTATCTGAGTTATGTAAGACGTGGTGTACATGGGATATATCTTACTGGAAAGCATTCGTCCTGGCCTACCTCCCTCGCCATAAACACGTGCCGTGTACTTACGTGAGATATATTTAAGTTCACTCTCCGCGAACTCGTGGTAAGTATCAATTTTCCCCCTAATGTCAGCCAGGAGCTTGGGATCTAGGGTGTTTGTGTATGCGGACTCTAGTCGTGTAATGTCCGCCTCAACCATGGAAAGCTGTCGTTGGATATCTTTGAGGATACCTGCATGTGTGCCAATACAGAATCCGCGGATCGTTACCTTAAAAGCCTCCCATAGCACCTTGGCACTATCCACTGAGCCTGCATTGTGCTCAAAGTAGTCAGTAATAGCCTGTCGTAATTCAGCTTTAAATACTTGGTCTTGCATTGCGCTGGGTTGCAGGCGCTATGTATACTGTCGCGGGGTGTCGGTGGGAATAGCGAGTTCCAACCGGACTGGTGCATGATCTGAAAGGGTTTTGGGCATGTGTGTTATGGCAGTGGTCCAAGCGCTTACAGCCGCAGTGGCTATCCAGAAGTCGATTCTTGACCACATGTTGTGAGTGGTAGAAATGCAGGTACCCTCCCTGCTGTGAGGATGTCGTAATCGCCATATATCTATCATAGCATAGTCGTCCATGCCCTCCTTGAGTATCTTCTTAGATTGCCTCCCATACCTATCATTACATGTGGACCTATCCACAAGGGGATCAATACAAGTATTACAATCCCCTCCCCATAGCGTTGCTGACGGTGGAAGTGTGCGCAGCTTGGCCCATATATCTGCAAAAAAGGAGGGGTCATCTATGTTCGGACCATATGCATTGACTATAGTTATGATTGTGCCTCCAAAGTCACCCTGTGCAATAACATACCTCCCCTGATCATCTGTAAGCGAATGGAGAAGCGTAAGGTGTCGACACACGTTACCTGGGGTGTGCGACCTCGCTCTCCTCTCCTCTTCCCGCGACTTGGGCCTCTGATGCAATCTTTGTGAATTCCGGGCAGTGGGACTCGGGCCCTCCCTCGACGGGGTTGGTTCGAGGTCCCGCTCTGGCAACGGCGGGCTCGGGCCGGCAGCTCGGCTCCTCCGGGGCAGCCGGTCCAGGCCGCTGATGCTACGAAGATCTCAGGCTGCAACAGGGCACACGCACACAGCGTCGCTGAGACTCACTTGAACTCCGGGTGCACGATAACAATGCAATCCTCACGAAGGTCTCAGGCTGCACAAAGCACACGCACACAGCGTCGCTGAGACTCACTTGGACTCCTGGTGTGCACGATAACAGGGCAATCCTCACGAAGGTCTCAGGCTGCACAAAGCACACGCACACAGCGTCGCTGAGACTCACTTGGACTCCGGTGCACACGATCACAGGACATTCCTCACGAAGGGCTCAGGCTGCAAAAAGCACAGGCACACAGCGTCGCTGAGACTCGCTTGGACTCCAGATGCCCACGATCACAGGGCAATTCTTACGAGGGTCTCAGGCTGCAAAAAGCACACGCACACAGCGTCGCTGAGACTCTCCTGGAAACTTTTGTGTTCCTGAGTTTCCGCAACAGGGAGCCAGCTCACCTTGGGCCCTTGGGGATAAGTTACTTCCGGACACAGCACACAGCAAAGTCCTTTCAAGCAGGGGGACACAGCACACAGCAAAGTCCCTTTAGCCTCTCCTTGGTTAAAGCAGCAAACTGCAGGCCAGCCCCAGAACACACAGCAAGGGTCAGGTCTTTCCTTCAGTCTCTTCAGCTGTTTCTTCCTTGGCAAAGGTTCCTCTTGACCACGAAGTAGCTTCAGTCTTGTTCAATCTTGATCAATCCATTTCTCCAAAGTTCAGGGGCTTCAGCTCTCATAGTTATACCCCTAAATGTCTTTGAAGTCTTTGTGTTCAGGGGGGCACTGACCCCTGTTCAAACCAGTTCTGGGTGCCTCCCTGCCAGTGACACCTTATTCCTTTGATAGTGGGGGTCTGGATCCTCAATCACTCAGCAGGGGATGGAGCCATTGGTTTATGGCTGCCGCCCAGGCCTCTTCACCTCTAGGGGCTACTCCTCCCCCCTACACTCCAGATGCAGGTAAGCCTGTTGCTGTCTCACCTCCTCCCCTGGGTCAAGACATTCCCAGATCCTATCACTTTCAAATCCAGACAGTCAATCCACAACCAGGCAGAGATACACAGAAATGTTAGAGCACAAAAACCCAGCCACTTCTAAAAGAGTGGCTTCTAAACACACAATGCAAAAACCACCTTCATAAAAAGATGTGTTATTACATTGTGAGTTCAGGCACACTAAACTTCACCTCTCCATCTTAAGCCTTTGGGAAGATAGGCTGGAAAACATATTACACAGCCTCCCCATTTTATCCTATGGGCAAGATGGCCTTTCCACAGTGAAAAACGAAATGGAGATTATTTCACTGTCAGGACATGGTACACACCTTAGTACATGTCCTACCTTCACTGCATCCTGCCCAGGGGGTACCTTGGACCTACCATAGGGGTGTCTGAGATGCATAGAAAGGGAAGGGTAAGGTCTGGCAAGTGGGTGCACTTGTCAGAACAACATGGCAGTTTAACAAACTGCGCGCAGGCACCGCAGTGGCAGGCCTGAGTTCCCTCTTTAAGGCTACTTGTGTGGGTGGCACAATTTGTGCTGCAGGCCCACTAATAGCATTTGCATTACCAGCCCTGGCACACATAGTGCACTTTACTAGGGACTTTACTAGTAAGGTAAACATACCAATCATGGACAACCATTTACCATTAGACTTTATACAGGGAGCACTTGCACTTTGACACTGTTTAGCAGTGGCAAAGTGTCCAAAGCATCTAAGTTGGCAACACCATGTCAGAAAAAAGATCTAGGGGGAAAGCAAAAAGTTTAGGGAACTTTAGCCAAAAAGGGCTAAGTCCAACACAACTGAAGACCAGCTAAACAGTATGGTACTAAACGGTACATTTAATTCTTCTATGATAGCTCCTACTGGATGGTTACTATAGCCTTTGAACACAAATGTTTGTCATTCACGTTTCGTGAATACTACTTCTGAATTCAAATTAAATAGACCTGATGCACGTTATTCACAAATCCCCCCATTTCAACACTGTTACTACTTATTCCGTAGGTAAATTATGTCAACAATGACTAGAATATTTCATATTGTCTGCTTTGAAACAACATCTTTCTCTCCTATCCGAAGATATAAACTTATCCGATTTTCTTTTGGGTCCAAAATCCCCACGTTCAAAACTATTTATTTATGCTGCATATCATGAACATTGGAAATTGTCGCAACTTGAAGCTGCAGTATGTTTACGCCAAATTGATCCAGATAATTTAGATAAATTGCTTGCTGTTGTGGACAGCAGTATTAATATATTGTCATCTCGTATTTACTCTTTAGATAATATTGTGTCATCTGTAATTGATATTGTACAAACTGAAGGGTCTACCTTGTATCATGGACAAAATCAACTTAGATCAGTTATGGAATTCGGGTGGACACTGCAAGCACTTAAGAATGGGCTCGTCCCCTGTAATTACCTTAACTGTAGCACATTATTCTTGCCATTTAATTTGACACATAAACAACTGACAATGGCAATAAAAGATGCTAGTTACACTATGCTACATATAGAGAAACTTAAGCAACTTCCTTTAACTGTAGCGGAAACTCATTCTGCTTTATTGTTAATACACTGGGTTATCTCGTTACCCATCTTGATGTTTTAGTTCACTGCCTGTATGAAACACTTGGGAGCAGCTACATACATGAATTAGGGACCCTGCCCTTTACAGGTGATAGAGAAGTTTTTCTTACAGGAGTAGAATGCGACTCCACTGCCAGTCATTCCCTAGTGTGTCAACAAGTAAAGATACACAGCACTTATGTTTCAGCCCAAAATCTGGCTTGTTTTTTTAAAGGGACTCCTGTTCCCACAGTAATTCCCACTCTCATGCTGCTTTCAAATAGCAGTTATCTTGTCAATAATCAGGACTGTTGCGGTCTGCGGGCGGGAATCCCGTACGTGGTGTCTGTTTCCCAGTTAGTTACTTGTTGCACCAACGTCCTGTTTCCCCCTCCACATGGGAGTGTAGATAGCTCATTACGGACTTCCATTACAACTTTAAAAACAGATTTCAATAAATTAAGCAGATTCAAAGCTTTATTGTTTCAACAAGAAGAGGCTCTCCCTTAAGCATGCGAGGCCTTCGAATTACAGGTGGCGAGAACATCTAGTGAAATAAAGTCCTTTATAACACAAATCTCCCACTTCATTACAGGGAATTGATACATCAGATATTTAATGGTCTGATACCACGGGCCTGGCACACTTTTTAAAACTTGTGGTCTCTGGCCTCGTAACATCATTTCAAACTATTTTTGGAGTAATCCCAGCCTTTGTACATTGTATTTTTTCCCAGAGTATTCGGTGGTGTAGGAAAGTAGGATCTGCTTCTATGGTTACCCCCACTTTTTGCTTGATGTAATGCTGTTTCTGACTAGTCTGACTGGGATCCTGCTAATCACGACCCCAGTCTCTCTGCTTTCTCCCCTAAATTGTGTGGTAAGTATTTAGGTACAACCCAGATTGGATACTGTGGTACCCTTATAAGTCCCAAGTATATGGTACTAAGGTACCCAGGGCATAGGTACCCCAGTGGTCCCCCTTAGGCTGAAGCATGTATTATGCCACCTATGGGAGGCCATTCAAACTATCACTATAGGCCTGCCATTGCAGCCTGTGTAAGCTGGTGCTAGAACCACTTACGAAAGATATTGGTTTCCCTATATCTAGGGTCACTGCACTTAAAACCTACAAGTCACCCCTACAGCAGGCCTTTTCAATCGTGAAGGCAGGGTGCTTGGTTCTAAGTGTGAGGGTGACCCTGCATGAGCAGGACACCCCTACAGACTTCGGAATCCATTCTCCCAGGTTGTGAGTGAGACATACATATAACATATAGAGGGGCACAACGTCATTATGCAATGACCATCTCGAAACTGGCTGAAATGAATCCTGTCGTGTTTGGTATCAAACATGTTGGAATCATACCTCCCATACCGTAATTGGTGTGGGAGGTATAATTCCAAGCACTGTAAAGGCCCTCCGTTAGGCCTTCAGTGATCCCGGTACCAGTCTTCTAGACCCGGACAGCACAACATAGCTGCTGCCGACCAGAGTCACGATTCTGCCCTCCTGCTGCTGAGCCAAGCAATTTTGTGTGTTGGGGTAGGGTTGGAGCGCTTGCCAGCGCCACATAGTCTGCGTGCAGGGCACATTTGGTGCCCTCCATGCATAGTCCAGTTCAAACCAGTTCAGGTAGCAGTTGACTCCCGCTCTGGCGTGAAAATGTACAAAGGACAGGGGAGTATCCTCCCCCTTGTCCAGCCCCTTCTTAGGGAGGGACCCCTGAATCATCCCAACCCTTTCCTTAGCTTACTTAAGGGCTTACCTGAGGGTGGGTCCCTAGATTCATCGTGGTACACGATTCAGTTCAGATACCACTTCAACTTTGACCGCCTGGGCATTCTGGACTTCGTTGGACTTTGCTCTGGGCATCAAGTCTGCAACTGGGAAGACTCCTACTGCTCCTGACCTCTTTGCCCCGCTCGTCTGCTGCAACGTCCATGCCTGTGCTCCATACAGAAAACCTAGCAAGGCCTGTGGGCATCCAAGACACCTGAAGGAATCTCCCTTGAAGTGAAGGAGTCACTTCCCTGCATCTGCAGGCACCACACCTAAGCTGACCGGTCTGCTGATCCTGGGCTCCCATGGACTTCAAAAGGCTCAGCAACACAGGTGGTTATTCTCCACATCCCTCGAGGCCTGCCCTGTCCTCTCACCAAGTTTAAGGCCAATATCCCTCGTCGGAGATGCAGGAACTGAATACCTGTGCACCTCATCGACTTGCAGTTGCAAAGGCTTGTTGGCTTCCTTCCACCAAGATCTTTGGGCTCCAAGAAGCCCCAACCTCCAGCATTCCCAGTGACAAAGATCTTCATCCTCACCAGATCACTTGCACTGTGGGCCTGTATCTTTGGTGAGCTGCTCGAGGTCCTCTGCGACTCCAGTGCCTGCGGCCTGTGGGTCCTCTTGAGGGTCACCTTTAAATTATTTTGGGCTCCCCTGATTGCTCGGGCCTGCCCTGACTCCCCTCCTTATTGTGAGTCTCCTTGGCCTTGCTGGTCCCGACATTGCACCTTCTTCAACTTCCTCGTTGGTTGCAGTTGCCAAAGCTTTTTGGTGCTCCCGCCGGACACCGACCCCTCAACTCTCGACATCCGACGTCCGAAAGCTTGTGTATGGCTCCTGGTCTTCCACGGCATCGCCTGTTCCACACAGCTGCAGTTTTAAGGTCACCGTCAGCACTCCTGCAGCACCCAACATCGGTAGGCATTTGTCTTCCGTGCCTCCTGGTCACTCCTGAGTGGCATAGACTCTGTCCCCTCTGTTTGCAGGTTCTTCACATCCATCTTTGGGTTCCATCTGACACTTTCAACTTCCCCAGCAGCAGCATCTTCCTGAAGTCCTCATTTGGGTTAGACAGCGGTTTCTGACCCTACTTCACACCTATGCACCCGGCTTCCCTGGTGCAGGTAACCTGGTTCCTAAGGTATCCATGGGTGGGGTGGCTCTCCAACCTCTTGTCTTCCACGGGGTTTCTTCAGGGTCCACTGGGAAGGGTCCTCTTTATTTAAAATTGCAACCGCAACTTACACATTGATTTTTACAGAGAACACAGTCGTGTTCCTACACTGCACACAACCTCCGTGGGACTCCTAGATACTCACCTTGGGTGGTTCCTTGGGTCCCTGGAACTTCTACGTCCTCTGAGTACAGTCTTGACTCGAGTCGGAGTTCGCATACCACTATTTTAGTATATAGTTTGGTCTCCCCCTGGGACCACTGTGTATTCTGTGCTACTTACCTGTTTCTATTGAAAAGTATTGTGTGCATTGTGTATATCTCCGGCTAGGAGATATTTGCATGTGTTAGTGAGTGTCTTATAATAAATACATATTTTTATAAATACACTGTGTGGTTCTTTTTTCACTTAATCGATACCTATAAGATTATGTTCTGGTAAAACAAGCTGCTTTACACTCCATCTGGACTAAGCCGGAAGGGTGCTCTCCACAGCCATAAGGGTTGTCTGGATCAGTGCAAGGTTTTCACTTACATAAGTGTACATCATATACTGAGCCAGCCTCTCACAGGTGGGTTCCCGCTGATGTTCGTCTTAATTTGCAGCATCATTGCTAACCCTGGGCAAAGCACTACGCTACGCTCGCGTAGTTTGCGAAGTTTGCGCTACTTCGCACAACGCGAATTGCACGTAGCACAGTGCAAACACGCGTAGCGTAGCGTAGCGTAGCGTAGTGCAGCGGTCATTTTGCTTGCTCGCGGTCCTCAACGCCAAGTTGGCGACCGCGAGCAAGCAAAATGACATCCCGGCGAGACTTTTTCTCGTTCGCGATCAGCAACATCAAGTTGCCGATCGCGAGCGTGAAATATAAACCTCCCGGCGAGATTCTCAACGCGGGAGGTCAGGTTTCTCATTGCGAGTGGTCGCGTATGCTCGCGACCGCTCGCGATGAGAAACTACCAGTCCGCGTTGAGAAAGCTGCCGCCGAGTAAAAATCTACTCGAGCAGCAGTAAAAGACAGCTCGCACTGTGCAAGATGCCGTTTTCAATGATTGCACAGTGCGGACAAGCATCCGGCACTGTGCAATCATTGCGAACAGTGCACTACGCAGTTCGTGTACTGCTACGCGTAGCTCGCGTAGTGCGAACTGCACTTTGCGTAGCTTCGCGTAGCGCTACTTCGCGAACTACGCCCAGGCTTAATCATTGCGCTGTTCCCGCTATTCCACAATGGCTGCTTCATTTGTGGTCCTTCCCAAACAGGCATCTCTGCAACTGTACCGTGATCGAATGCTACAACTTTTTGGTGTGGGGCCCTTAGATGCTCTGGATGCTGAATTGCGTCTAACCTTCCATTATGCTTACTTCACCTGTGTGCAACCAGTGTTCCATTGCATTCGGTGCCCCTTTCAATGTGCCCTGGATGTCTGCCTAGCTAACAACCTCACGCTACCTTGGATTTCGAACTGTTGATGGGTCCCTTAATGGCCCATAACCAGGACTTTTCCTTAGGTATGCAGCTTGTGTACAACCCCGTGTTGTGGCCAGTGGCCGGTGGTGATCCTGTGCAAATGCGAAGCATCTTCTTGATCTCAGTTTCATTGAAATCACCATAGGTTGTCCTTTCATGATCTTGTCGACAACTGGATACAAAGAGCACGTTTGTTCCTTTGACTTACTCAGCTGGATGGCTAACATCTCTAATCTGGAAGGTTCAGATTTTTTACCGGAATCATTGTATTTTCAATTTGCATTCTACATCCTGGGTCCCGGCGATACGCTGTAATTGGATATATTTTTCACCAAAATCCTTTTGTTCCAATTTGGCCAAAGTCCGTAAGGGATACACTAACTACCAACTGTTGTGAACGCTTTGGTTCTGCTTATCACCTTATTTCTGTGTTCATTTTGGTGCAACCATCCTGACCAAGGGGACGGTGTCATATGTCCCGTGCAGGCCCATTGTCATTTTCCCTAGGTTAGCATGAGCACATTGCAGACTGTCCTCTGCTTTGCACACGTTACTTTACAAACGTATTTTGCTTAGTGCCACACTGTACTTTCACACAGAACCTGCCATTGTTTTCGCGTTCTGTTCTTTCCTGGGATTTAGTCTGCACACCGTAGACAAGGTCAAACAACAATGCCTGTTGTTATTTTGTTCTGGTCAGGTCTCAGCACCTAGACAAAACACACAAATGCAGATGTTGTTTGGGAACACGTACTTTGTCATATAGCTATGTACAAAATAGGTAACAACACACGTGGAGAGGGATCATTCCAGGGAAGAGAATCGTGACAACACCTGAGATGTAGAACTTTCATCTGTGCATGCTAAGGTACGGGGTCTGCAGCAAACACTCAGAGATCTTCTGATATATAATCACTTTGCTTCTGTAGAGGGCGAGGGGGTTAGGCCATCCTGTCTTGTTTAATGACAGCTCCTTTCATGATTTATGGACTACTTACTATGCTGACCATATTTGTGTTAGGCATTTTTTAGGTCTCGGCCTGCACCAGCACTTGCGCTGGTCTGGCCGAGAGTTTTAGTAAGCGGGTTTTGGAAGTGCAAACACTGGCTTTCGGCTGGCGACCAGCTTGAGTTCACGATGGCGTGCACGCGCAGCTGCCATCTGTTGTTTCCTATCTCTTCCTCATTTCCTCGTCATGGCTCATTAACTCTCTGGACTCTGATGTTTCAATCACAGCAGCAGCTCAAATTACCAACTGAGGGCCCTGGACTACAGTCACATGAAAAACAACAGCGATTAGCATTGAAATGCAAGCTTTTTAGGTCTCGGCCTGCACCAGCGCTTGCGCTGGTCTGGCCGAGAGTTTTAGTAAGCGGGTTTTGGAAGTGCAAACACTGGCTTTCGGCTGGCGACCAGCTTGAGTTCACGATGGCGTGCACGCGCAGCTGGCATCTGGGTTTCCTATCTCTTCCTCATTTCCTCGTCATGGCTCATTAACTCTCTGGACTCTGATGTTTCAATCGCAGCAGCAGCTCACATTACCAACTGAGGGCCCTGGACTACAGTCACATGAAAAACAACAGCCATTAGCATTGAAATGCAAGCTTTTTTTGTCTAGTTAGAAATATTGCTTCGGTGGGTTGATTTCACCTTATATCGCTATTTGTTTTATATTGGGAGTCACAGCCTAATTACCAGTATTTTTGTCTCTCACTGTTTTTTAAAAATATTTATTCGCGCAAAGCACAAAGCTATATTTAAGGTTACTTTTTCCGCATCACTTCTTCACTCTATTTAAACTCCACACCCCCACTCTTATTGTCTCTCTCCTTCTCTCTCTCTCTCCCCTCTCTACTTAATTAACTCTCCCTCTCTATCTTTTTTAGCCTTTCATTCTCTCTCACCCCTTTATCTGTTTCTCTTTCAAACTCCTTCATTCACTCTCTCACTCCTTCATTCACTCTCTCTCCCCTTCTTTCTCTCTCTCTATCCCGCTCCACTCTTTATTCTATGTACACCCTTTCTCTCTCTTTCTCTCTCACCACCCTCTCTAATTGGGCATTATATCTTCACTCTATCTCTCACTCGGCAACACCACAGCATCACTCAGCGCAACCACAGCATCAATCAGAGCAAGCACAGCATCAATCAGAGCCAGCACAGCATCACTCAGCACCAACACATCACTCAACGCCATCACAGCATCACTCAACGCCATCACAGCATCACTCAACGCCATCACAGCATCACTCAACGCCATCACAGCATCACTCAGTGCAACCACAGCATCACTCAGTGCAACCACAGCATTACTCAGCACAACCACAGCATCACTTAGCGCCACAACAGCATCACTCAGCGCCACCACAGCATTACTCAGCAGCACCACAACATCACTCCGCGCCACCACAGCATCACTCAGCACCACCATAGCTTCACTCAGCGACACCACATCATCACTCAGGGCCAACACTGCATCACTCAGCACCACAACAGGATGACTCAGCACCACCACAGGATGACTCAGCACCACCACAGGATGACTCAGCACCACCACAGGATGACTCAGCACCACCACAGGATGACTCCGCACCACCACAGGATGACTCAGCACCACCACAGCATCGCTCAGCACCACCACAGCATCGCTCAGCACCACCACAGCATCGCTCAGCACCACCACAGCATCGCTCAGCGCCACCACAGCATCACTCAGCGCCGCCACAGTATCACTCAGCGCCAAGACAATATCACTCAGCACCACCACAGCATCACTCAGTGCCAAGACAATATCACTCAGCACCACCACAGCATCACTCAGCACCACAGCATCACTCAGAGCAACCACAGCATCAATCAGAGCCAGCACAGCATCAATCAGAGCCAGCACAGCATCACTCAGCACCAACACAACATCTCTCAACGCCATCACAGCATCACTCAACGCCATCACAGCATCACTCAGTGCAACCACAGCATCACTCAGTGCAACCACAGCATCACTCAGCACAACCACAGCATTACTCAGCACAACCACAGCATCACTTAGCGCCACCACAGCATCACTCAGTGAAACCACAGCATCACTCAGTGCAACCACAGCATCACTCAGCACAACCACAGCATTACTCAGCGCAACCACAGCATCACTTAGCCCCACAACAGCATCACTCAGCGCCACCACAACATCACTCCGCGCCACCACAGCATCACTCAGCACCACCATAGCTTTACTCAGCGACACCACATCATCACTCAGCGCCGCCACAGTATCACTCAGCGCCAAGACAATATCACTCAGCACCACCACAGCATCACTCAGCACCACAGCATCAATCAGAGCCAGCACAGCATCAATCAGAGCCAGCACAGCATCACTCAGCACCAACACAACATCTCTCAACGCCATCACAGCATCACTCAACGCCATCACAGCATCACTCAGTGCAACAACAGCATCACTCAGTGCAACCACAGCATCACTCAGCACAACCACAGCATTACTCAGCACAACCACAGCATCACTTAGCGCCACCACAGCATCACTCAGTGCAACCACAGCATCACTCAGTGCAACTACAGCATCACTCAGTGCAACCACAGCATCACTTAGCCCCACAACAGCATCACTCAGCGCCAACACAACATCACTCCGCGCCACCACAGCATCACTCAGCACCACCACAGCATCACTCAGCACCACCACAGCATCGCTCAGCACCACCACAGCATCGCTCAGCGCCACCACAGCATCACTCAGCGCCACCACAGCATCGCTCAGCGCCACCACAGCATCGCTCAGCGCCACCACAGCATCACTCAGAGCCACCACAGCATCACTCAGCGCCACCACAGCATCACTCAGCGCCACCACAGCATCACTCAGCGCCACCACAGCATCACTCAGTGCCACCACAGCTTCACTCAGCGCCACCACAGCATCACTCAGCGCCACCACAGCATCTCTCAGCGCCACCACAGCATCACTCAGCACCACCACAGCATCACTCAGGGCCACCACAGCATCACTCAGCACCACCACAGCATCACTCAGCGCCGCCACAGCATCACTCAGGGCCGCCACAGCATCACTCAGCGCTGCCACAGCATCACTCAGCGCCAAGACAATATCACTCAGCACCACCACAGCATCACTCAGCGCCAAGACAATATCACTCAGCACCACCACAGCATCACTCAGCACCACAGCAGTATCACTCAGCAACACCTGAGTATCATTCAGCATCACCTCAGCATCGTCTCCGCAACTGTCACCACCACCACCACCACTACCACCTCAGCATCACTCAGCACCACCTCAGCCTGCTCTCGGAATCTGGCATCTGTTGATTCTCCCCAGCGTCTGGCCGCTGCTAGTGTTATAATACAGGTACTAGTTCCCAACCTTCACCCTCCGATTGTTTATGCCCCCTCAAAAAAAAAAGCTTTAACAAACAACCATTCCAATAGGCAGAAACAAGTTGCCAGCATTGCAAGAACAAAAGAAAACTGAGGACATTTTTTATTGTAAATACTTTTTTAATATGGTCGTTCAGTTTTACATAATGCCTTCTTGGTCATATATAAAGTAACAAAAATGCTTCTGACACTTTTTTATTATAACTTTTCAGCATGCCGCACAGCAGCCACACTTCTCTACAGCACAGCTTGAAGACATTGGCAAAGTCAATAGCTCTGGCTAAACACTTATAAGGGCCCAAAGGCGAGACCTATTGGCTATGCCAATGCTTGTCTTACTCATTGGGGCACCAATGCTGCATAATTGAGCACAATAGTTAAAATAAACATTTTAAACTTTTCTCGTGTCTCTGTCAGATCTTATTGTGGACTAGTATGAGTGTGAGAGCGAAGGGTGTGTCCTGCAACCGCGATTCCTGAGAGGGTTGGGAGTGTTATGTTCAGGGGTATCTAATCACTTGTTCCTCTGTGAGTGAGTGGGAGGGCAAGCGAGACACTATAGCTAGTCGGAACCGGACTCATCGGTACTCAGGTAGTATGATGACTCAGTCCTTGCCTACTAAGATTCTATGATCCGAAGCATGGTTTTGTGACTCCGCAGAATCCCTGCAACATCTTCAGGTCTTATTGATCCTGAACTTGAGTGTCAAGCTCGCAGAAGGAGCAAAAGCAGTTTAATCAAGTAACCACAAGGAGACGATGGACGGAGCGCTGAATCTTTTCAGACACTCACCCCCAGTCACAGATCTGGGTTGAATCCATCATCGTTCTTTAGCTCACTTCGCGATCCCAGTTCAGACCCAGCCATATGCAAATCAGTCTTGACCCTGTGCCTCATTGGAACAGTCCAGACCAAACTGCCAAGCCAAGTCTTCCCTGAACCAGAAACAAGCATCCTGGGACCGGTTTCGGCGTAAAACCCCTCATCAGCCAGGCTAGCTTGAATCAAGTGGCAAAGTGAGCAAGGCACCCACGTCTGGGCATTCCCTGCCAACTTAGGGCGAACAAAGCAACCCAGATCTGTGACTGGGGGTGAGTGTCTGAAAATATTCAGTGCTTCTTCCATCATCTCCTTGTGTTTGCAGTTTAATCAAGAACAATCAAACATCACTCGTGACCTCATTTACACTTAACCCCAGGTTTTCGAAGGCAGCCTGCCAACTGTATCCACAGTATTGTTGCTGCAGCTGAGCCCTCTCTCTGCTTTCGCTTTCTGCATTCCTTCTCAGCATAGCCTCAAATTATTTGGAAAAAATAGGTCTGAAAAAATGGCGATGTGGATAGAGGTTAGAAAGTGGCAATATGGTTGGCAAGGTGTCCACGTTTGCAAATCTAGAGAGAGAATCTTCTAAGTTATCAGGGAGGCAGGGATGACTATAGAAGATGAGTGAGTTAGGTAAGAAATTGGGTTATTGAAAGTGACAAATGTCACTAAATTAGCCTGTGCCTAACGCTCTGGTTGCAATGTCAGGCCTAACTTAGAGGCACTGTGTATGCAGCACACAATTAGCAATAAAGTGAAAACACAACATAAGAAAAATCCCAAACTAATTTAAAATTGCTTTAAAATAGCGCCTAAAAGATCAAAGTGGCAACCGCCAGCATCTAGTCACGCGGGACCAGGGCAAAGTAAAAAGTTATAGCTGACCGCAAGGGATACATGAGGTAGATTGGGCTCGATCTTGTTTAACCTTTGGACTTAGAAGAACTTTTATTTAAATATCTCTGAGAAGGCAAAGTTCAGAGAGGCGAGTCAGCCGGCTGTGTCTGAGGAGGAGGAAGCATCATCGTCGGGGAGCCGCTGGACAAAGTCGACGTGAAGATTTCTAAGTTTGGACTTTTTGGAAATCGAAAGTCTCCAGCAGAACGAAGCTGCAGGCTGAAGCCAAGAGGGCTCTACGAGGGTGGATACTGTTCACGGTAGGTCCAGCTGAACAGGATTTGCTGCTGCAGAGAAGAACGTAGTTACGAACAACAGGGGCAGCCCTAAGACCTGAACCAAGGGCTAAACAACACTAGAATCCAAACAATGGTTCAAGTAAACAATTTAGAATAAAAAATAATTTTGGGGATAGACAAAAGTAAAGAAAAAGAACACTAGCATAGTGAGAAATATATAATGGAGAGAAGGAAAGGAAAAGGAGGTGCCAACAAGCTAATAAGGCACGAGGTACCCACGTACAGGCAATTTCTTTAGTTAGAAAATGTATTATCCAAAATAAAAGTACAATCACACAACAATGGGGTTACACAAACAATGCTAAAAATACAGACAATACGATGTGTAATCAAACAAAAGTGGCTGAGGGAAAAAAAGTTTACAAAAGCAAAGATCTGGACAAAACAGAAACAACACACAGCAGAAAAATGCGTCCTCTTCAATTAGAGCCACATCTCAGCGTCGACAGCGTTTCGACCAATTAGAGCTTGAAAGGTCATCATCAGGACAAAACATCAAACATGAGAGCCTCCACTAGCTTTCAGTAAAATATCTGTATCACAAGGGAGAATTCCTCTACAATAAATGGGATAAGGCGCAGAGGATACAAGACTTCACTGCATGAGGGAGAAATCGCACTCAGATGGCATATCAGGAAGCAATAACTGGCTGAGGTTATTCGCAAAGAGTCTCCTGTTAGAGTTGATAAATTTGAATAGCTGTATCTTGAATAAACCAAAAAAGCTGTATAGTCATAAAAAGAGTTGGGTACGAATAC
Source organism: Calotriton arnoldi (assembly GCA_963921515.1). Lineage (NCBI taxonomy): Eukaryota > Metazoa > Chordata > Amphibia > Caudata > Salamandridae > Calotriton > Calotriton arnoldi. The sequence continues at coordinate 1,295,746 of CAWUFW010000004.1, forward strand.
CGCTGTTTAGCAGGATTGAAAAAACTTCATGTGGTCAAGCCAGGTAAGCTATTCTCAATACAGACACTGCTAATTGTGAATCCAGTAAATTAATACAACATAACGGTCATGCTGCTGCGAGGGTTCCCAATCGGGGTGCTCATTCAGATGCCCATTTTAGCCGCCCGGTCCCGTCAGCATGCCGAATGAAATCACGTCCAGGACTGAAAGCCGGAAGGGTAATACCTGAAACCGGTTCCAGGATGCTTGCTTTCAGTCCAGGAAGGACCTGGCTTGGCAGTTCGGTCTGAACTGTTCCCATGAGGAGCAGGGTCAAGATTGATTTGCATATGGCTGGGTCCAAACTGAGGTGGCGTGGTGAGCAAAAAAACAATGGGATAAACCCAGATCATTGTGACTGAATGTGAATGTTTGCATTGTTGATCATTCCATCCATCAACTCTTCTTTCTGCTTTTGTCGCCCTACATGGTAAGGGTATGCCCAGAAGTGGGTCCTGTGCTCACTTGCCACTTGATTCAAGCTAGTTGGGATGAGGGGTGATACCCTGAAACCAGTCCCAGAATGCTTGTTACCAGTCCAGGGAATACTTGGCTTGGCAGTTTGGGCTGAACTGTTCCCATGAGGAGCAGGGTCAAGACTGATTTGCATATGGCTGGGTCCCAACTGGGTGTGTGCCACTGGATTCAAACTAGCCCGCCTGATGAGAGGTGATACTCCAAAACTGGTCACATAATGTTTCTTTACGGTCCAGAGAGGATCTGGCTTGGCAGTTCAGGCTGAACTGTTTCCATGACGAGCAGAGGCAAGACTGATTGCATATGGCTAGAGTATGCAAATCGGGGTGGCAAGGTGAGCAAATAAAACATTGGATTAAACCCAGATCTTTGTGACTGAGTGTGACTGTTTGCATTGTTCAGCATTCTGTCCATCAATTGTTCTTTATGCTTTTGTCACCCTCAGTGGGAAGGGTATGCCCTGACATGGGTCCCATGCTCACTGTGCCACTGGATTCAAGATATCCTGCAGATGAGGGGTGATACCCTGAAACTGGTCCTAGAATGCTTGTTTCCAGTCCAGGAAGGACCTGTCTTGGCAGTTCAGACTGAACTGTTTCCATGATGAGCAGAGACAAGACTGATTTGCATATGGCTAGAACTAAATGACGGTGGCATGGTAAGCAAAAAAATGATGGATTAAAGCCAGGTCTTTGTGACTGGGGCGAATGTTTGCATTGTTCAGCATTCTGTCCATCAATTTTTCTTTTCGCTTTTTTCAACCTAAGTGTGAAGGGTCTGCCCACACGTGGGTCCCATACTTACTGGATGCAAGGTAGCCTGGCTGATGAGGGGGTGATACCCCCAAACCGGTCTCAGGATGTTTGTTTCCAGTCCAGGGAGGACCTGGCTTGGCAGTTCGTGCTGGACTGTTCCCAGACAAGCATGGTCAAGACTGATTTCCATATGGCTGGGTCCAAACTCTAAACTGGGGTGAAGTGGTAGGCAAAATAAATGATGGATTAAACCCAGATCTTTGTGACTGGGGGTGGATGTATACATTGTTCAGCATTCCATCCATCAACTGTTCTTTTAACTTTCCAAAAGTGGCATTTTCAGAATTGTGACCTAAAATCTGACTTTACCATTAGAAAGGATTTTGAATTCCAATTCTTTTTAGATCAATCATGACATTTCTACCTGTTTCCAATCAAAATGTATCACTCATTAACTGTAATAAGGTAACATAATGTTATCCTATGGGAGAGATAGGCCTTACAGAAGTGAAAAATGAATTTGGGAGTTTTTCACTACCAGGAAATGTATAAATTAAAAACACATGTTTTACCGTTTGAATACAATGCACCCCCCCCCCTATGGGCCATTTGGGGTCTGCCTTAGGGTTGACATATGTATTCATTTTATCAGGGGGAGCTATTTTTAGGGTCTACTGACCAGTTCTGGCAAGCTGACATAGAACAGGCGTTCTGTTCACTCATTAAGTGAATGAGAAATAAATATGCTTTTACATCTTGTTTTTATGTTGACATGTTTGCTCAGAGACAGAGGTGAAATGTCATTTTATGTCTTACAAATTGCTACTTCTTTTATCCTGCCAAGGTAGAGTATTTTGTAAATGGACCTGTCTGACAATCGTGCTGTACAACAAGAGTGAAATGAAAGGTTGTAGGATGTCAGGCTTTTTTTTTCTAACCCAAAACATTTAAAAAGAGTGTAAATGTATGTTTCAAAATATTTTTTAGTGGTTATGAAAACACGTTTTTGTAATACTGTTTCATAAAAAAGATTAATAGGATAAAAACAAATCAGTTTTCTTGATGATGTGTGAATGACATATTTTTGCTGAAACACATTTTTCCACACAATATCGTTTATACACTATATGGTTTTATCAGTGAAACGATATGTTAGTGGGAACTCTTGGTGTCATTTAAATGGGAAATGTGCTCTTTGTGAATATCAGTGCACTATCACATCAAGATTTAGTAATATATTTATTAAAAGCAAGTTTTTAAAAATGAACTGAAAAAGATTCTGGCCCCCGCCCTGATGAAAATGCTATTAGTGAACTAAGAGGCAAGTCAGGGATCAAGTGTACCATATATGTGGGATAGATTCCTATTATTCATGGAGCAAACGTTTTGCCTATTAAATCAAACAAAACAGATCTTCTGGGTCTCAAAACGTGTGATAAACAGATTCAGGAAAACCAACTGGGGAGGCCGGAGTTTTGTCATCTCAACTGCCAAGGAATGGAATGCACTTCCTCTCTCTATTAGAATAATCTCAGATCTTCTTCAGTTTAGGAAAAATCTCAAAACTTGGCTGTTCACTTAACTTTATTTTATCTCGATCCCTCACCTGGGCTATAGTGCCTTGACACCTTCGGGCAATTGTTTGCTCTGAATAAATCCTTTTAACATTAATAGAAATGCTGAACTTGTTTATTTGAAGGTGCACTCATATGTGATAATGAAGAAAAAGGCGGCTCTGCAAAATAAAACATTTGCCTACAATCATACAATTTGAGACCAGTATACGGGTCAAGTACATTACAGTTCGGTCAAGTAGATTACTCAAATCACTAGAATGGCTTGTGTGCTCATGACGGAACCATTCCTTTATGTGCACACTAGCACGAAATACCTCTGCTGTAAACAGCAGATGGATTTCCTTTTCCTGAGGCATTTATTTTGTTTTCAATGTAATTACGATTGCGCGCATGGCCCCCTGACGTCATTACATTGAAAGTGAAACTGAAACTTAGCTTCAGTTTCACTGTTTTGGTGCTCATGGGGCTATCTCAAGAAGCCCACTAGGCACCAGGGATAATGTCTTTTTATATGTAGGAGTGGGTGCTGCCCAGAATGGGCATGCCAATGCCCCTCCCCCCCAAAAATTGCCACAGTCTTTCTGCCCCCCCCCGGGAGGCAGATGGGGCAATAGCCCTTTATTAGCCCCCCAGTGGGAGCAGAAAGTCCACTAGGCACCAGGGATTATTTTTGTTCAAAGCTCAGGGGTGGGGGCTACCCAGAATAGGCATGCCAGTGCCCCCCCCCCAAAAATGCCACAGTCTTTCTGTCCCCCCTCTCAGGAGGCAGATGGGACAATAGCCCTAGGGGCAGAAAGCCCACTAGGCACCAGGGATTTTTTTTAATATGTAGTGGTGGGGGCTAGAATGGGCAAGGCAATGCCCCCACTCCAAGAAATAATTGCCATAGTCTTTCTGCCCCACCGGGAGGCAGATGGGAGCATATAGACCCTTATCTGCCTCCCGGGAGGGCAGAAAGTGCACTAGGCACCAGGGATAATTTATTTTCATAGTTCAGGGGTGGGGGGTTGCCCAGAATGGGCATGCCAATGTCCCCACTCCCCCCAAAAACGCCACAGTCTTTCTGCCCCCCAGGAGGCAGAAAGCCCACTAGGCACCAGTGATTTTTTTAAATTATACGTAGGGGTGGGGGCTGCCCAGAATGGGAATGGGAATGCCCCCACCCCTCAAAACATTTAACCATAGTCTTTCTTCCTCCCCCGGGAGGCAGATCGGTACAATAGCCCCTGATCTGCCTCCCCCCTGTGTTTTTGGTCCTGAGCTCACCGGCCATCTAGGGAAACCTACAAAACCCAGACATTTCTGAAAACTAGACACCGGGGGGGGGGTGTTCAGGGCGGTATGGCTAGCATGTATCCCCTGTTTTCCTACCCAAAGTCCCCTGCAAACCTCAAATTTAGCTACAAAAAAATCAAATTTTCCTCACATTTCTGTCTGGGATTACCGTGCTGGCACAAATATCCTACAACACGACGTTCCCCTTGGACTCCTGATAAAAAAAGATACATCACTTGTGTGGGTGTCTAATGCAGAGTCAGCCTACAAACGCATATATAAAAGAATATAGCACTTAGAGCTCGCTGTGCTATCCCCTCAATCCCTATGTTGTTGGCCCTTCCAAGTTGCAGGCCCTTGGCCCACCCACACAAGTGAGGTATCATTTTACTCTGGAGACCGAGGGGAACGCTGGGTAGTAGGTATTTTGTGCCGGCACGGTAATCCCGGACAGAAATGTGAGGAAAATTTGATTTTTGTAGCTAAATTTGAGGTTTGACGGGGATTCTGGGTGAGAAAACGTTCGGGTATCCATGCATGCCACACCTCCCTGCACTCCCCCAGGTGACTAGTTTTCAGAAATGTCTGGGATTGGTAGGTTTTCCTAGACGGCCGCCAAACCTGGTACCTAAAATGGAGGTGCCCTCTTGCAACACCAAGTTGTTTTGTGATAGATAGGGGACATCTGCATTTTTGGTGCCGGGCTTGGCGGCCATCTAGGGAAACCAACCAAACCCAGCTATTTCTGAAAACTAGACACCCAGGGGAGTCCAGGTAGGTGTGGCTTGCGTGGATGCCCCAACGTTTTCTTACCCAGAATCCCCTACAAACCTCAAATTTAGCAAAATAAAATCACTGGGCTGACACACATTTCCTATCACCCAGCAATCCCCCAGGTCAGCTGATAAAAAATGTACATCACTTGTGTGGGTGGGCTAAGTATCCGTGACAGGGTCGGTCCCAAAACATATTGTGGAGACATCAAAATTATCTATCAAAAAATGACCTGGTTTTGCAAGGGGGGCACCTGCATTTTTGGTCCCGGGCTCAGCAGCCATCAAGGGAAACCTACCGAACACACACATTTCTGAAAACTAGACACCCCAGGAGTCCAGGAAGGTGTGAATTGCATGGATCCCCCAATGTTTCCCTAACCAGAATCCCCTGCAAACCTCAAATTAAGCTGAAAATATCACATTATTCTCACATTTCTGTGTGGGAAAGTTGTGGGATCACCGGGCTCACACAAATCTCTACCACCCAACATTCCCCCGGGTCTCCTGATGAAAATGGTACCTCGCTCGTGTGGATGGGCCAAGTACCCATGGCAGGAAAGGGCCCAAAACTTATTGTGGGAACATCAAAATTATCTATCACATAATTACCTGGTTGTGCAAGGTGCAAGGGGGGCACTTGTGTTTTTGGTCCCGGGCTCCGCGGCCATCTAGGGAAACCTACCAAGCCCACACATTTCTAAAAACTAGACACCTGGGGTAGCTCAGGGAGGTGTGACTTGCATGAATGCCCCAACGTTTTACTTCCCAGAAACCCCTGCAAACCTCAAATTTAGCAAAAACAAATCGAATGTTTCTCACATTTCTGACTGGGATCACTGCGTCGGCACAAAGGTCCTACCATTCAGCGTTCCCCTCAGTCTCCCGAATAAAATGATACCTTACTTGTGTGGGTGGGCGAAGGGCCTGCCGCTGGGAAGGGCCAAAAACATAGGGATTGAGGGGATAGCACAGCAAACTCTAAGCACTATATTTTTTTTAAAAATACATTTTTTGGCAAATGAGCACTGGACACCCACACAAGTGAGGTATCATTTTTATTGGGAGACCAAGGGGAACAGTGGGTGGTAGGACATGGTGGTAGGACATTTGGTCCGGTGCGGTGATCCCACACAGAAATGTAAGGAAAATATGATAATTTTAGGTAAATTTGAGGTTTGCAGGGGATTCTGGGTAGGAAAACATTGGGGAATCCACGCAAGCCCAACATCCCTGGACTCCCCCAGGTGTCTACTTTTTAGAAATGTGTGGGTTTGGTAGGATTCCCTAGACGGCTGCCGAGCCCGGTACAAAAACCAATGTGCCTCCCTTGGAAAACCAGGTTGGGTTGTTTTGTGATAGATAATTTTGATGTCTCCACAATTCATTTTAGGCCCTTGCCTGTCGCGGGTACTTGGCCTACCCACACAAGTGAGGTACCAATTTTATCTGGAGACCTGGGGTAACACTGAGTGGTAGGAAATTTGTATCAGCCCGGTAATCCCACAACTTCATACATAGAAATGTTGAAAAAATTTGATTTTTTTCAGCTAAATTTAAGGTTTGCATGGGATTCTGGGTAGGAAAACTTTGGGGAATCCATGCGAGTAACACCTTCCTGGACTCCCCTGGTTGTCTAGTTTTCAGAAATGTCTGAGATTGGTAGGTTTTGATCGATGGCCGCCGAGCCCGGGATCAAAAACGCAGGTGATTCCCTCGCAAAACAAGGACTTTTTGTAATTGATAATTTTAAAGTCTCCACAGTACGTTTTGGGCCGTTTCCTGACGCAGGCACTAGGCCTATCCACAAAAGTGAGGTCCAATTTTTTATTGGGAGACTAGGGGGAATGCTGGTATCATGGAAGTTTGTTGCTCCCCTAAATTCCAGAGCTTTCCATCACAGAAATGTGAGAAAAATTTGTTTTTTTGATTTAAAGTTTTAGGTTTGCAAGGGATTCTGGGTAACGGAACCTCCTGAGAGCCTCACAAGTCACCCCATGCTGGATTTCCCTGGATGTCTAGTTTTAAAAAATGTATAGGTTTGCTAGGTTTCCTTAAGTGAGCTAGATCCAAAAATCCACTGCTAGGCACTTTGCAAATAAAGTGTCAGTTTTCTGTGGAGAAATGTGATGTGTCCACATTGCGTTTTGGGCTGTTTCCTGTTGCGGGTACTAGGCCTATCCACACAAGTGAGGTACCATTTTTATCGGGAGACTAAGAGGACTGCTGGGGGCATGGACGTTTGTGGCTCCCTGCAGATTCCAGAACTTTCCATCACAGAAATGTGAGAAAAAATTGTTTTTATTTAACAAAGTTTGGACTTTGCAAGGGATTCTGGGTAACAGAACCTGGTGAGAGCCACACAAGTCACCACAGCCTGGATTCCACTCCGTGTCTAGTTTTTAAAAATGTACAGGTTTGCTAGGTTTCTCTAGATGCCAAAATCCACAGCTAGGCACATTGCAAAGAAAGGGTCAGTTTTCTGTGGAAAAATGTGATGTGTGCAAGTTGCATTTTAGGCCGTTTCCTGTCATTGGCACTAGGCCTACCCACACATGTGATGTACCATTTTTATTGGGAGACTTGGGGGAATTATGGGTGGGTGGAAGTTTGTGGCTCCATGCAGATTCCAAAACTTTCCATCACAGAAATGTGATGAAAATGTGTTTCTTTTGACAAAGTTTGAGGTTTGCAAGGGATTTTGAGTAACAGAACCTGGTAAGAGCCACACGAGTCACCCAATACTGGACTTCCCTGGATGTCTAGTTTCTAAAAATTTACAGGTTTGATAGGTTTCTTTAGGTGCCGGCTGAGCAAGAGCCCAAAATCCACAACTAGGCACATTGAGAAAAAAGAGTCAATTTTCTGTGGAAAAATGTGATGCGTCCACCTTACGTTTTGGCCTGTTTCCTGCCATGGGCACGAGGCCTACTGAAATGAAGTACACAAGACCCCAAGTAAGTGCTTCATTTATTGTGTCCTTCCAAGGCGACTCCCGGGCAGCAACTGCCGTCCGAGGAACATCCCATTCCAGAATGGAATCCCCATAGCACGAGCTCACACACGAGCTCTAGATCCCAACACACCCCCCTTCCTTCACAATAATGAACAATAAACACAATAAATTAAAAGAGATGAGCAAATAAAGAAAAAAAAAATGGAGAAAAATATAGCAAAGCAAGAGACATAACTTCTACTACAATAATACTACAACCATGCAAGGCAGAAATTTTTTTACAAGGTAAGAGATTACGACATCATATAATCTTGAAATTTGGAAGGAACAGATTTCAATCTTGTGGATGCACATCTTGTGGGAACATGGCTAGAAAGAACTCGTTCCCATGAATCTCAGTGGGTACTACCACAGAGGAGGAGTGAACACCAAATTTCTTATTGACATAACCCAGCATAGACTCGGGTACCACGGAAACAACACTTTTGTTCCAAACCTTCCCATTCTCCAACACCACAACATGATCTTTCACCGCAGACACTCTCTTGGGAGCAAAAAAACGAGACTCGCCCTTGCGAATAAAACCAGGTCTCTTGATTCTCACCCAATCACCCACCTTCACAAACAAGGTACTGCGACTCCCAGGCCTAGTATCATACTTTGCTTGAGCGGCAGCCCTGATATCAACCACCTCAGCCAACTTCCCCATGTCCACCACTCTCCTGGACATCCACTCTTTGTTCAATTTAGAGCCCGCTACTTTCCCCCTTAGTAAGGTAAAGGGAGCTATCCCAGTGCTAATGTGCAGGGTGGTCCTCACAGCCCATAGCATGTCACTGACAGCACGCCGCCAATGCAAACTATTGACCAAGGCCAGCTGCAAGTGTTCTTTAATGACACGGTTGAAGCGCTCGACTAAGCCGTTGCTGCGGGGGTGATATAGGGACGTGCAGATATGCTTTACACCAATGTCTTTGAAAAAGGCCTGCATTTCACTGGAGACTAACTGGGTTCCATTATCCGACACCAATTCCTCAGGAACACCTTCCCTGAGGAAAACATCATGAAAAAAATTGATGATGGACATAGAATTGACATTGTCTACAAATCGGACCTCAGGCCATTTCGACATGTAGTCAATAAGGACCAAGGCATATTTGGGAGAACTTCCAATGAGCCCGAAAGGACCAGCAATATCAAAGGCTAATTTGGACCATGGGGCGTTTTTAACCACCACCGGTTCAACAGGGGAAGGATGAGTCACTTGAGATTTGTCACTGGTGACACACACACAACAGTCGCGAACATAATGTTCAACATCCTTATCTAATGCGGGCCACCAAAAATCCTGTCTGACCCTACGTTTCATGGCCCGAATTCCCGGATGACCTTCATGAGCTAAATCCAAAATTCTTTGCGCATGGGCAAAGGAACCACTAGCAAACCACCTCTCCTCAATACTCCATCAACTACAGAAAACTCTTCACTAATTCTCCTGTACGGAACCAGCTCAGAGGGGCAATCTTTCACATTAGGCCATATTCCGGCTAAAGGTCAATGACCTTAGAGACCACAGCATCCTCGGAAGTACCATCCAACCACTCTCGCTCAGAAAGGGCACCACCAATAGTGTTCTCCAAGGAACAGACTGCACAAACTATTTCCAAATCGTCATGCGCCAACACATCCTCATCACAAGAAAGTGGTAATCTGGACAAGCAATCAGCAACATAATTCTTAGCTCCAGCCACATACTCGAGACAATAGCGAAACTCACTTAATCTGTATTGCCATTTGGAGATGCGTGGCGTTGCTCTGCCACCACCTTTAGTGGTAAAAAGATCAACTAAGGGCTTGTGATCCGTTCTCAAAGTAAATTCGTTACCCCACCCAAAAAAAATTAAGTGTTGGACTCCCACCACATGGCCAAAGCTTCTTTTCGATGTTCGAGTAGGTGCTTTCGGCACCCTTAATGTTCTCGAAGCAAAAGCTATTGTCTCTTCCCGACCATCACCCCTTTTTGCATGAGAACTGCTCCTAGCCCAACATTGCTTGCATCAGTAGAAATGATGCAACGATCATTGATGTCAAAGAGTTTGAGGGGACCAGCATGTACAATCTCCTGTTTGATTGACTGAAAGTTGTTATTACAGTCGTCATCCCACACATATTTAACATTCTTTTTAACAAATTACGCATGGAAGCAGTTTTGCTGGAAAAGTTGCTGACAAATTTGGAATAAACTCCACCAACCCCAAATAAGAACAAAGCTGGTCTTTGTTCGCAGGTGTAGGTGCACCCTGAATGGCTTCAATGATCTTCAACTTAGGTTCAACCCCCTTGTGTGAAATGTGATGACCAAGGTAATCAACACCCTCTTGAAGAAATTTGCACTTGTCAACCCTTAGAGTTAAGCCACTAGATCTGACTATGCTTAGAACACGCTTAACCCTCTCATCGTGTTCCGCCTCAGTCTTCCCATATATCAGAATGTCATCTTGAAAAACACAACACCAGCAATGCCCTCAAACAAGTTGTTCATCAATCTTTGGAACACAGCTGAAGCGGAGGCAAGACCGAAAGGCATGCGTATGTAACGATAAGTCCCTTCAGGTGTGACGAAAGATGTGAGATGACGGGATTCCCTGCACAACTCAATCTGGTGGTAGGCTGAGGAAATGTCTAGGGAGGTAAAGAATTTGGCACCACCCAACGTAGCCAGCATTTCATTGATGTTGGGAAGAGGTTGACGATCAACCCAGATGTTGGCGTTGAGGTCTCTCAAATCCACACACATTCTCAGAGATTTGTCGGATTTGCGTGCTAATACAATGGGAGCCAACCATTCGGAACCTTCAATAGGTTCAATAACCCCAGCAGCACAGAGACGTTCCAACTCAAGCTTAAGTTCACTCCGCAGACTCAAGGGCACTTTGCGTACCTTATGAGCAACAGCTTTAGAGCCATCCTTGAGTATGATGCGATGTTGAAAACCCTTAAGTTTACCAAGCTCGCTCTTGAACACATCAGGATAGATATGCATCCACTTGTCGTTAGCTATTTGGGCAACAGTAGGGACACAGGAGGAATCAGGAGAAGGTGCATCGTAAAAGTGAATTAGTGCGTTACGGGACACCACCATATCGGGATGATTTGGGTCCAGTATGATGTTAAGGGCCCCTGCTCATCCCACCCCAACAGGTTTGCCCCTCTTCTACTACAAACACGGTTCCCCTTGTCAGATCAGTACCGAAAGCTAGACTTCCTACAAATTTTCCCAACACATCCACTCTTTTACCCCCATACGCAAAGATCTTGATGTTGGACTGTTGCAATTGAAGACCCTCAAGTTTACTAAAATCCTTCATGTTGATGAGGGTAAAAGGAGAGCCAGAATCAGCAAGAAAAGTAAGGCTAACTCCATTTACCCCGATTTTGCATGAAGGAGATTTCCTCTTCAGAGACCCACCCAAGGAAGATAGTTCTACAACACCTTCAGTATGTGACAATGAGGGAGACAACATTAACAATTCATAATGCTCATCATCGGAATCCAACGGGTCTTCTGCAATGGCTTTCACTACTTGTGAGGGATTTTTCTTAGCCGTGACAGCCTTACACATTCGAGAGTAATGACCCTTTTTCCCACAATTATAACATGTTTGGTTTAAAGCAAAACAAAACTTGGCATTTCCTAAGTGGGATTTGCTCCCACAACGGAAGCACATGGCTTCACTTTGTTCACTTCTGGATTTGGGGAAATGTGTAGCCGGGCGCACAACACTGGTGTTGGACCCCTTCAACGATTTAGCGATAGGTTTGGCATTTAACAATTTGACTTTGCTAGATGAGGCTGTACAACTCATTTCTTTTACACAGAATTGAGAATGTTCGATACTCTTGGCCAACGTGAGTGCAGTCTCTAAATCAGGATCATCTGAAGATAATAACTTTTCTTGGATTTTCTTGTTAGACGTCCTTTCAATTAATTGATCGTGAATGATTTCATCCCTAAACTCCCTGTAGTTGGAAGTAACCGCTAGACTTCTAAGAGCAGCGACAAAATCGTCGATGGACTCACCAGGAATTTGAGCGCGTTGTAGAAATTTGTGGCGCTCAAGGACAACATTTCTTATGGGACTAAATCTTTTGCTCAAAGTTTTTACAATGGAGGCATAATCGTCAACAATGAAGGAGTCACCATCATCACCACCACTTACACGAGTGCTTACCATTTCCAAAGGTAAGGTTTTCAAAATGTTCCTACCCTCAGTGCCTAAATTGTAAATTAATAACGCTTTCTTTTTTTTTTAAGTGAAGGTTTCACCATCAATCGCCTCCAAATATGCGTCAAATGTATCCTTCCACTGTTCCCACTGAAGAGGTGGTGAACCCGCAGTTTGCAAAAAGGGTGGAGGTGCGGTAATATGATCCATGACTTGGCGTGGGTGAGTTGCTGCCCAACGTCAACACAACAATACCTAAATACTAGAAATGTATGGCCATGCAGATAGTAAGTAGATCAATAGGTACGATCCTCGCAAAATGTGGCTATTACAGATATTGTAGGGGCTGTGCCTATCAGCGAAGGCACGACAAAAAATTAGGGTGACAACTGAAGAACATTACACCAGCTGTGCCAATCAGCGAAGACCAACAGGCAATCTTCACAAAGTGGCAGGTAGAGATAGTGAATAGAGCTGTGCCTATCAGCGAAGGCACTAGGTGAGAGCAACGGTGCTTCCTGCTTCAAGGAAGTATGAATTTACAGCTGTGCCTATCAGCAAAGGCACAACAGAAAACTCCTCGTTGAATATCTTCGTTGCCGGGCAACGCCGTGATGAGAAATGCCCAAAATGGCCGCACACGGCGGGATCACGCAGCGTGGAGCGGCGCAAGGCAAGTCAGGCAAAATTCTTCGATGATGCGCGTCATGCGCAGTACATCCCAAACGTACAGGGGAGGCGCGAGGAGCTCACCACGATTTCGCGCTCCCACTGCCAAACAACGACAAAAGTACCTGAAATGGAGGATCAACCTCCCAGGAACTCCAGCGACGGGAAGCAAACAACGAGGAACAGTCAGCGTGGGCAGCACCACAGCAGGGAAGGAGGAGCCACGTAGGACGGATCACCAGTCAGCAGGTTCACGGGAGGCCGAGGACAGGACAACTCTCAACTCGTCGCCAATTAAATGAAGTACACAAGACCCCAAGTAAGTGCTTCATTTATTGTGTCCTTCCAAGGCGACTCCCGGGCAGCAACTGCCGTCCGAGGAACATCCCATTCCAGAATGGAATCCCCATAGCACGAGCTCACACACGAGCTCCAGATCCCAACACCTACCCACACAAGTGAGGTACCATTTTTATCGAGAGACTTGGGGAAATACAGTGTGGGCCCGATTCACAGAACTAACTTAAGACAAAATCCTAAACTTACTACCCTTTTGGTATTCACAGAAGGCACTTACTCATTTTGGTATTCTCAGAAGGCACTTACTTACTAATTTTGAGTAACTTACTAATTTTGAGTAACTTACTCATTTTGAGTAACTTACTCATTTTGGTATTCACAGAAGGCACTTACTCATTGATGAGTAAGTGCCTTCTGTGAATACCAAATGAGTAACTTACTCATTTTGAGTAACTTACTCGCTTTGAGTAAGTTACTCATTTTGGTATTTACAGAAGGCACTTACTCATCAATGAGTAAGTGCCTTCTGTGAATACCAAATGAGTAAGTTACTCAAAATGAGTAAGTTACTCAAAATGAGTAAGTAAGTGCCTTCTGTGAATACCAAAATGAGTAAGTGCCTTCTGTGAATACCAAAATGGTAGTAAGTTTAGGATTTTGTCATAAGTTAGTTCTGTGAATCGGGCCCTGTGTGTGGAAGTTTGTGGATCAGCACGGATTCCAGAACTTTCCATCACAAAAATATGAGGATAATGTGCTTTTTTACAAAGTTTGAAGTTTGCAAGGGAGTCTGGGTAACAGAACCTGGTGAAAGTCACACAAGTCACCCCATCATAGATTTCCCTGGATGTCTATATTTCAAAAATTTATAGGTTTGCTAGGTTTCCTTAGGTGCCAGCAGAGCTAGGGTCCAAAATCCACAGCTAGGCACATTGCAAAAAAAGTGTCAGTTTTCACTGGAAAAATGTGATGCGTCCACGTTGGGTTTTGGGCCATTTCCTGTCGAGGGTACTAGGCCTACCCACACAAGTGAGGTACCATTTTTATTTGGAGACTTTAGGAAATGCTGGGTGGTTGGAAGTTTGTGGATCCACACAGATTCCAGAACTTTCCATCACAGAAAGGTGAGGAAAGTAAGTTTTATTTTTACAAAGTTTGAAGCTTGCAAGGGATTCTGGGTAACAAAACCTGATGAGAGCCACACAAGTCACACTATGCAGGATTCCCTTGGGTGTCTAGCTTTAAAAAAATGTACAGGTTTGCTAGGTTTCACTAGGTGCCTGCTGAGCTAGAGCCCAAAATCCACAGCTAGGCACATTGCAAAGAAAGGGTCAGTTGTCTGTGGAAAAATGTGATGTGTCCACGTTGTGTGTAGGGCTGTTTCCTGTTGCAGGCACTAAGCCTACCCACACAAGGGAGGCACCATTTTTATCCGGAGACTTAGGGGAACACAGATTAGTTATTAGCAATTGACTTGCTTTACATTTCTGCCTTTCAAATGTAAGACAATGTGTAAAAAAGAAGTCATTTTGAAATTATTACCTCAAATTCACATGCTTGTGTGGGGACCCACAATTTCGGAGATGTTCAAATAACCACTGCTTCTATATTCTATATTTTGTTCCTATTTCGGATATATATAGGTTTCCTTGGTACCTATTTTTCACTCTTTATATTTTACTAAATTAATTGCTATATACCCGGTACACACTGAAAAATCATTGTAAAATGCTGCTCAGTTATTGGCTCTGGGTACCTCAGGTTCGTGGTGAACCTGCAAGTCCTATATATCTCTGCAACCACAAGGATCCAGCAGATATAACGGTATATTGCTTTGAAAAATCTGCCATACTTAGAAGAAGTTACAGGTGACATTGTTGGCACAAATGGCTGTTTTTTCAACTCAATTTCAATATTTTTTATTTCAATTGTTCCTTTCTATAAAACAAACCTTGAAGGATCTACACAAATGATCCCTTGCTGAATTCAGAATTTTGTCTGCATTTTTTAGAAATGTATAGTTTTCCGTCATCAATTATTGCTTTCACACCCATTACTACCACTAACTGGAAGGAGGTTGAAAGCACAAAAAATTGGAAAAATAGGCTATGTCCCAGTAAAATGCCAAAACAGTGTAGAAAATTTTGGTTTTCTGACAAAAGACTACCTGTTCCTGAAAGCTGAGAAGATTGTGATTGTAGCACCACAAATCCTTTGTTGATACCTTTTGCAGGGAAACAAAACAGACGCTTTCTTCTGCAGCACTTTTTTTCCCATTCCCCCACCCCAAAAAAAATAGCTGTACTTTGGCAAATTCCTCAGTATCTTCCAGGGGAATCCACAAACCCTGGGTACCTTCAGAATCCTCCAGATGTTGGAAGAAAAGGACGCAATTTTGGTGTTGATACCTTATGTGGACAAAACGTTACAGGGGCTGATGTGCAGTAGTGGCTCGTGGAGGGAGTGCAGCGGGACGGTAGGGCGGGGCGGGGAGGAGCATGGTGGGGGTAGTAACTACGGCATACGGCCGAACAGAGGTAAGTAAACAAATAAATAAATAAAACGAATTGCGCTGCGCTGCATCGCATTTGGCAATGCAGCGCGCAACGAAATTCGTTTTATTTATTTGTTTACTTACCTCTGTTCGGCCGTATGCCGTAGTTTACTACCCCCACACCCTGCTCCTCCCCCGCCCCGCGGCACTCCCTCCACGAGCCGCTACTGCCGATGTGCGAACTACCCCAAATAGCTAAAAATAGGCTTAGCACACGGGGGTAAGGCCCAGCAGCGAAGGGGTTTAAACACATTAGATTGGCTTATACGAAATTGGCATAAATAATTCACTTATAAGTCTCTAGTAAAGTGCACTACATGTGCCCAGGGCCTTTAAATTAATTGCCACCCACTTAAGTAGCCCTCTAACCGTGTATCAGACCTGCCATTGCAGAGCCTGTTGGTGCAGTTTTAAACTGCCACTTCAACCTCGAAAAATAACTCTCTTGCCAGGCCTAAACCTTCCCTTTTCAGACATATGTCACCCCTAAAGTAGGCCCTGTCCACCCATACGGCAGGGTGTCATATATTTAAAAGGCAAGACAAGTACTTTTAAGTTTTACATGTCCTCGTAGTGAAAAACTCCCAATTTCGTTTTTTGCTTTGCTGGACTCTGTCTTGCTGTTCTCTTGCCTTGCTGAGCCGTCCTCCTGCCCGCTGTTCTCCTGCCTGTGTGAGAAGGACTGGACCTGCATCACTTGAACCCAGAGTGACTGCAAGGGCTTGCTGGCTTGTCTCCTGTTCCAAGTCTCAGGGATATCAAAGACTTCAACTACCTTCATCTGCACCTGTAATCTGTGAGTCCTCCCTGCCAAGTGGTGCCACTCCAGTCCTGGACCCTTGGAAGTGAGGCCTAAGGTGCTTCTTCATCCAGAACCGAAGGATTCTCATCCAAACCAGCGCATCTTTACCATTGCTCGAGAAGGAACCAGCGCATTCTCATCGATTTGTGAAGCAGACCCAGTGCATCGCATCCGGAACCAGCGTTCGTACTCGGTACCGACGCACTGCAGAAGTTGAGTGGAGAAAATCAATGCATCTTGTCCATTTCGTGGAACGACACCGACGCATCGCCTTGGCTGCACCTTGCATCCTTATCGATGCATCCCGGATCAGGGTACTTTGGTTCAGCAGACCCAAGGGAGTCCTTGTATCCAGACTGTGCTCCATTGCGCTCGGCCTGAACTTTTGACGTTGCCCCGTCTAGCGCGACCAGATAACCCATTTAAGCACTTATTGCTTCTAAGCTCTATTTTGACATTTATTCTTTTTTAATTAATATCACGACTTCTACACATTGAATTTTTTAAATCGTTATCTATTTTTCTAACCTGATGTGGAGTCTTTTTGTGGTGTTTTCACTGCATTATTGTAAGAAGCATTTCACAAATACTTTACACATTGCCTCTTGAGGTAAGCCTGACTGCTCTGTGCCAAGCTACCAGAGGGTGAGCACAGGATAATTTAAGGTGTGTTGTGATTTACCCTGACTAGGATTGTGGTTCCTGCTTGGGCAGGTTGCATACCTCTGCCAATCAGGAACCCAATTTCTAACACAAACATTGCAGTAACAACAGTCTTTAAATGTAAAAATTCAAATTCATGTATTATGTTCCCACTGTAGGTTGGGGCAAATCTATTCACAAGAAATTCCAGCTCCATAGTGATTAATACACAATACAAAGTTACTGTAACAGACGCCACATTCATTGTCCTGCTTGCATACTTTTAAGATTTTTTTGTGAATATTTATTGTGCTCAAAAATGCAAATCTTTTCATTTTCTGTACCATGAATTTCCAAAACCCTTCCATTACAATTGTGAGGAAGTGGGTTTTAAACAGTAACAATCATCAATTAGGAACAGTAAAAATGATCACCTCTGCTGTATGGCTGTCTAATGGAGACTATATTGAGTACTAAAGTTTTAGGGATCTGGGACTGCTGGTGGTCAAAGTGTTTAAGAACCCTTGGTCCTGAGGCAGCTAGTTAGTGTTTGCGGTGTTATTTGATGGCTGTGAATTTTTCTTAATATTGTTCCCTTGTACTTTGTGAGGCTCTTTATATGGAATTCCCATTGCTGTTTCCATCTGCCATCTTGTCGAGTTTTGTATTTTTTTGCATTGCATGTAATTTTGTTCTTAAAAACATAGAAGACATTGATTCTTTGACTGCTGTCTGTTGCTGAATTCTGTGTCTCTGGTGGTTGTATGGCGTTACAACGCATGCCATTACAATGCATGCCGTTACAACGCATACCTTTACCCCGACTTGCTGTCGGGGGTGCGCTGGAAGTTGGAATAGTATAATTTACTATTCCAACTCCAGTGTGTGCAACACTAGGCAAGGTGTTGGAGTTAACTTCAACACCTTCTACCCCCTGCAACAAGCCTTTCGCGTTGTAACAACATGCGTTGTAATGGCATGCGCTGTAACGCTTCCGATGTAAAGGCTGTTTCCCGTCTCTGGCTCACAGCACCTCCCTGAGTAAGCCTGGACTGCTCTTGGCTGCCAGAGGAGTCAAGCGATCAAAGGGGTACTTGGTTTCCGATTTGGGGGTCAGCAGTACAGTGGTCTCAGGACACCAGGAGCGAAACACCCCGGTGTTTACAGTTGGGACTCAGTAACTTCTGCCTGCACTGGGACTCTCCAACCCGGATTTCTCACAACAATAACTTGAGAAATTCAATGCCATGCATGCACACCACCCATGAAAAACAACCTGTGCCACCTCTTGGTAGTAGGACACTGGAATGATTCACATCAAAGGGCAAGGCACCTAAGTGGATGGTCAGCTCCTCCGCCAACCTCAAGCAAACTAGCTCATCTATGTAGCTCTTCAGAAGCCCGAAGTCCTACACAAAGAGCTCCAGAGAGCTCCACTATACTAAAATTGCATTGTTATGTTAGCTATGTTTGCACTCACCTCCAGTAAATGAACTCAGATATTCAAGATTAAAAACAAAACACTTTCTGAATTGCAAGCATCGTTTGCTCAAATCACTAACAGGCCCTGATTATGAATTGATCAGAATAGGGAAAGGTGTTTACCACACTCAATAAATACAGTAACGCGAGAGTGTATTTAACAGGTGCGGTCAACACATATTTTCCAAATTTCGTAGGAGAGAAAGATGAATAACTTACGGAATTAGTCTTCCTACACAAAATAATGAACGATTTTCCTTTTTGCTGGATTTTTGGTCCAGAGAGATTTCAGCAGGCTCTTCCTGGCGATACCTGACAAGAAAATACTAAGGCGGGTGAGGTAATTACTACCTGATGTAAATAATCTACTGCGGGGTAAATACCCAAGTACAATTACCACACAGCCCTTGTTAAGGGATTAGATTTTCCTCACTGCTCATAATGAAGACTTCTGTGCGCCCATTTTATCTGTGTTTTGTGGATTTTATAATTAAAGTAAAAATATATTACTGAATTTGTATTTCTGAAATGTAACTTGAACTTTTTTATTTTTTATTTAACCTCTGTTTATTAACTATAAGCTTGGTTTAGGTCTGACACTGATACCCTTTTAAATAAAATACTGCTAATGCGACTTCTACTACAAAAATTCCAAAACTGTGTGTCGGAAATTCTGGACAGGCCGAACTCCTGAGTAATCAATAGGGCAACATTAAAAACAAGTACATGTCTCGTTATCCGTCTACGGTCTAGGGTGTTTGCCCTTGTAACTTATTTGATATAATCATTGATATTCATTCCCCTAGCGGTCAGTGGCCATCTGATGTTAAAACTTTATCAGACACCTTCACAGGGAAGGATTAAATGCATCTATGTTTAACAGGTGCTCAGACATGGAGCTCCTTCCCAGGGGCCCTAGAAGAACTGCAACTAACCATCTAACTTTCTGCAATGCTCCCAAAGCCCTGTCTTTCAAAACAAGGCACACTGTCAACAGCGGAAATACAATGGCCAACGTGAACATTATGGAGCCGATTCACCAAAGCCTTTCTGAGTAGGGGAGGGGGCGGGGGAGGGGTCCAGGAGTACTCTTGGGGACTGGGGAGTCTACAAGCCTGTATGAAGCAGACCTGAAACGTCCAACACCCTATTAGTAAAAGTGTGAAGAGGGCACAGTCCTGTCTATTCGTACGAATTGTCGATGATTATCCCCTGAATATCCCTATTACATTCCTAGTTTAAATGTTTTGGAATCAATTCACAAATAAATGTAAGATTATTCAGAGATTACTACAGGGGTATACTTTACACTCTCCAAAACGCCTTTGTGAAGACCTCCATTTATATATTTTTATAAGCATATTTAAATATACAAATAAATATGTTTTGGATTGAAATTGTGTTGCTAGTACCAATTAATGAATACATGAAAACACTGCGATATACACATTTCATTCAATGGACCTTCGTCTGCGTTTTCTGTGGATATGAAAGAAATGTAATTCGTGTTAAATAATAAAGGTCTTAGACACAGGCCCCTACTTACAACCATTGAATCGTCGGTGTTGCCTTCGAGTACTCTAAAGCAAGATGATCATATGTTTTTTGCAAAAATTGATTAAAACGCTGGCGTTCTTTTTTTTGCTAGAAGAAACGTGATAGTTAACTATATTGTTAACAAAAAGTCGTGTGAGCTCAACAAATGTGAAGTTGTGCGTTGATCGTACCAACACACGTCACCCATGTCTAACTATTTCTGGTCTCTTACCTGTCACCAGTTCCGGGTTGCTCGGCTCCACAAGGCTCTACTTGCAGCGCCATTATGTGGTCGGTCCTCTGTGCACCTTGCCTGCTTCCTCGTGCAGCAAAAGGGCCCTTTCACACGCACCGAGCCGTTAGAAAGGCTGAGCCGTACTAGCCAATCACTCAGTGACTTCAGAGCTCTCGTTATTGCCACAATTTCCTCAGCTAAGGAGCTCAGCAGCTGAAACCAGCTAAAACCAACAATATCCTACAATTGCGGTGGCACCTGAGACCTCGCCCTCTTGTCATGAGGGTCACGTGACCTGCAGAGAGAAGTTTTGCTTTTGAGATGTGGCTGCAGGGTGACGTGAAACACGGTACAACGGGCACACAGAGACTGCTGCGGGAGCTGCGGTGCTACCACGGCCCAGCAGCCTTCAGAGCCCCCTGAACCCTGATTATTTCTGTAATGTAGCCTTTATTTGTTTTCTGACACTTAAGCCGGTGGTATCCTAGCGACGCCACTGATCAGAACAGGGCTGTATTTCGTGGTGAATTGATTCTAGGTGGTTTTCCCGGCACATTAGAGGTTTCTGGGCAAGAAACAGCCCCCCACCCCTCAGGGTAGAGGGTATATTACCGAGAGGTAGCAACATTTAAAAGTGGGCAGTAAGTGGGCCATCTCCAAAAATGGGTCCCATTTACAGGATGGAAGATGGCAGTTGGGGGAGAGGGAGTGCAGCACAGACAACTGGCACGGGCTTTGTGTGAAAAAAGGCTGTTTTATTGAAACAGATGCACATCACATAAATCTCTGGGCCTTTCGCCTTACAAGACTAAAACCTCACTATACAAAGATGTTCAACTATGTTAAACTACCCATCACCCTTAATGTTCACCACCTATAAAACTTGAACCTGCAAGACTCTACCTCCTCCTGGACTGATCTTCAGCAATTGAGACCTTTTACCTCCCAATCAGCTTTACCTCATCTATTAACTTCTAACTAACAACTTCCTAATGAACTTTTAACTTCCTGCCTCGTCCATGCGTGAGCTTGTCCACCGTTCCTTTTCAGCCTGGATTTCGCTGTCAATAACAATAAAATTCTCCACAAATAATGTCAACTTTTTGTCCAACCGCCACCCAGAAAAATGCCATAATTAGACATTTTCTGCCTCTCCCCTATGGTCAATGATGAATGTTCAAAGTGGTAGTCAAAGCCTCACTAGACTCCAATAGGTATTACCACATACCATAATGTGGCAAGTAGTCCCCGTACCCCCTGAAAAACTCAACATTGTCGTACTGCAAATCGGTATACGCTATCCTGCGAACTCCAAACTCCCTACAAAAGGCCCTCATCTCCTTGTTAACTTTTCTTCTGGCCTTATCGATCGCTGCCGACTTGGTAGCCCCCCACCATGCTCTCCAAGGAATAAACTCCTTCCATGGAACGTAGCACCCTGACCACTGCCGCTTCATCTCTTTTAAGTCCTCTTTCATGGCCCTCATCAACGCTAACTCTTTCTCCACTACCAAATTGTGTCATCGACATGCAGAACTAACACATCAGGACACTTCCCTCCTACTAACAGCTTGTTCAGGGAGAACAAAAATTCTCTCCAGCTCATGCCCTTCTCCTGCCATGGCCATCACACAGGCTAGAATCAAGCTTCATAATCGCTCCGTGGCTCTGATGGCTCCCCTGCCTCTCTGCCCATTTCGTGAATGAGTGACCCAGAATCCATATGGATAAACCAGTGGCCTCCGGGCTGGGAACCAAACCTGAATCACAGCAACAGCAAGTGAGAATAAGGTAATGGATCAACAATCACCTCACCCTGAACATACCATCAGAAACATTCATAAAACCACCTGCCCAGCCCCAAGATGTTCTCTCGACTCCAACCCCTCCTACTCACCTCTGTTGCCATACCTATCTGGAAGGAATGCATTCCATAGCCTCTTGACTCAACCCCCAAATAGAAAAGCACCTTGCGCAGAACAACTAACTGGAATGCAGTCACTGACTTGCTATCCTCATGTTTGAAAACTGTCCCTGCATCGACCCTGGTCCGATCCCATTGGAAGACACCCCACTTCACCAGGCAAAACCTGTCAACTGGATACTGCTGGAGCAACACCCTCCTACCCTTTCCCCGCTGTTCTGTTTTTGACCTGTATACCCAGAAATCAGGCCCCTGACCTGACTGCCGCACGTCTTTCCAGAGCAAACCCTGACTCCCCCGACCACCTATCAGCTCTGAAATGAGAAAAAGTGCCAAAGAACATCCATGTCATCAATGTTGAAAACAACAGAGTTTCGTCCTTCCCCTACAGATTGCTGGTAGGCTGAGAATTATGTCACAAAACATGACCCAAGTCAGTGGCGTCCTCTCCAGTCCCTCGCATCCCTCGTAGGTTCTAAGTTTACCAAGCAGTTCCTTTTATACTTTGTATCATTTATGACATAAACAGTATTGCATTTTAATCTCTGGGTTTTGTGATTCTTTTTCTCTTTTAGTACATCTTTACCCATGATTATTGTCATTGTGCTTAACTACTATCAAGTATTCCATTCATTGTCCACAGGAACCATTGTTCCTTGATATGTTAACCTATGTAGCAGGGGATTTGCAATGGAAACAATTACTTGGGCCATTTTTCCATCATCATGGTTTATAAAAACATATTTTATAAGGACCCTGCCTATATCTACAGGACCCACCCCTGGAACACCTAGGGGAGACTTTATTGGTTATGAATATGTAAATATATTGCTGATCCTCACTCCACAGTGCTCCTAGTAAAAAAGTCGATTTTGGGAAGCACTTTACAACAATGTGGGGAGTGAAATGTACAAATTTACTAAAACCAGGGCATACAAAACTCATTTTATAAGAGTCCTCCTTATAAATACCTGAAACCCCACCCCTAGGACGCCTAGGGGAGACCCTGGGGGTACCTAATATGTCCAAACACTTTAGTTTATTAATTTATAAGTGCCCCAAACACCAAAGTCGAGTTTGGGCACAATTTGCATTTTAAAAGCAGTTCTGCAACACAGAGCCGCTTTTAAACAGTAGCAGCTCCCGGTGGGAGTGCTACCGGGCGGTGACGTGGGGCGGGGGAGGGGCAGGGTGGGGGTAGTAAACACCGGAATACGGATGAATGCAGGTAAGTAGACAATTAAATCAATAAAGCGAATTTCGTTGCGCGCTGCATCGCATTTGGCGGTGCAGCGCGCGCAACGAAATTCGTTTTATTGATTTAATTGTCTACTTACCTGCATTCATCTGTATTCCGGTGTTTACTACCCCTCACCCTGCCCCTCCCCTGCACCATGTCACCGCCCGGTAGCACTCCCACCAGGAGCCGCTACTGCTTTTAAACTTACCTCAGGCTTCAGCAGTGCACACATGCAAGTGCAGAAAGTGCTGCTGGCCTCTAAACCACCATGCCCTTTTATATACTAGGGACTTAAAGGTAGTTTTGACCCCCACTGCCCTATTATGTACTAGGGCCTTATCATGCCAAGCCAATCAGGTCATGCCAATCATAGGGGTTCCGTAATACATAGTGTACCCTAGTGTATGTAGGAATTTCACTGTATTCTAAGTCTCTTTTCAGCATAGCAGTGGCCCTGGGCCTGGTTAGGCAGAGCCCAGGGTCAGTCAGAGTCAATTACCACCAGTACCAGTTAGTAAAAAAGTTGGGAGGTCCCAGGGCACAGGATGACTTTGCAACACAAGTGCATTGTTATTTTCATATGTGTTGGAAGGCGTGCTTCCATAGCCACAGAATTGAACTCAATTCCTAAGAAAGACACCACCGTACTGGGTTCAACTGTCTTCTCTTGCACCAACACCAACCCCAGATCCCCCATGAGCTCCTGCGGCTGCTGGCAGTCCGTGGAACCGTGGTTACTCATGAAAAGAAATCATCCAGGTAGTGTGCGATATGTTTGTGTCCTGTACACCATGCAAATCACAAAAGGGGGGGAAGGAGCACTCTGCCAAGCATACTAGCAAACAAGTGGCCCAGATGAATTGTAATAAATGTAGTGAATACTGGCCTTCACTTTAGTTGAAAGTATTTATTATTCATAAAAGTACACTCAAAGCTAAGCTTTTGCTCACTGGTACTCAAGGGCAGGGACTCCAAGGGCCTGATTTGCATGGCTTTGCGTGGCTTTGTAAAGAAATGTAACGCAACGCAGCTGCTTACACTGAGTTACATAACGTTGCATTTCAACTTGGGAAGTGTTCCATAAGTGGAGCACGGGTGTTCCCACGCATCCTCCCATAGATTCTGGCACATTCCTAGATTTATTAATGCTAGTCAAACTGGGAATGAGTCAAAATGCTATGCCTTCCTCAGTGAGGCATAATGAGGAGAAATATCTTTATTTCTCCTCAATATTTCCTCTTTCCACGTGTGTAATAAGAGGAAACTGCCTCTAAGGATTGTTTTGTGCAGGAAGGTGTCTCTTCCAGCACAAATACAATCCTGTCTGTAACGCAAGCACTCATGCACTACAATGCAAGGGGGCCTGCATTGGCGCTAGGCAGCACAGAGTGCAACAGCTAAAGGAAAGAGCACAAATGCCCCATATCTTTATAAATAGGGACCATTTCTGCTCTCTTCCTTTCACGTAACGTAGTACAGCTACTTTGCTTGTTCCCCTGCGTTATGGTCTTGGACTGCTCTGCTTCACTACCCTAATCCACTAGTCAAGTGCTACATTGGGGTACTTGGTTCCCAGTAAGGAGACAACTGTGGACCTATTACTTGTGCAGCACTTCCATCCTGTACAACTAATAACCCAAGTTCTCACTGAGGACAAATATCCTGAAACACATGTCAAGACATACCCATCACTGGCTGCATCAACAATGGTGAATACCAAAGAATTTCCACTAAAGTGAGTGTTATTGTGCACTGCGTTTACCACAATGCATTTGGGTGAATTGCGTGCTGATTTGCAAGGCAGTGTTCTGCCTTCACTCTTTTGTGATTGGTTCTTTGAGTTTTTGGTCTGACAAGTTCATTGGGGAGGTGCGAATGGACATGGTGTTGCTTAGTCAGGACATAAGAAATGTTACAGCCCAGATTGCGGAAGTCGAATCCCAAATGTCCATAGTGGAAGATGAAGTAACCTCCCTAAGGCCCTGGTCACTGTTCTTCTTACCCACACGTCAGAGCTTCATCGTTGCGCCAAAGATGCTGAAAATCGGTCCAGGCACAACAACGTGCAAGTGATTGGTATTCCTGAAGGATCTGAGCCTCAACAAGCTGCAGATTTAATTGAGGACTGGATCAGGTCCTGGATGCCCGCAGAGAAATTGTCCGCCTGGTTTGACATCGAAAGGGCCCATCGAGCGCTGTGCCCAAAGCCTCCTCCAAGCGCCTCTCCAAGACCAATGATTGCAGGAATACTCAATTTCAGGGGATCACTGACAGAATATCGACCACCACAATATCGAGGTCCCAAAATATTGACACCTAAATATCGAAGTCAATAATATCGACATCCTATCTACATCATGGTAAGTACAAAAATATCGATAAAAAATATCGTTGTAAAAAATATTGTTGTTAAAAATATCATTTTTTTTAAATGTGTAAAAAATAATATAAAATAAAGTGAATAATACATATAATTAGAAAAAAGTTAGTTATAATTATTATAAAATGTTTAAAATTAGGAATAATAAATATAATGTTAAAAAATTAAACATACATATATATAACATTTAATATATATTTACTTAATAATATTAATAAAAAATTATTATAATAAATTATAAAATGTTAGAAACATATTAACAATTATACATACATATATATATATATACATATACCAGTAAAATAATAATTAAAAAAAAATATATATATATAATAAATTAAAATATTACAATATTTTTATTCTTTTACAATGACATTTTACACTACATTAACAGCAATAGTAGGGAAAATATTAGATAGCGGAGGGGATAAAATTACTATTCCCGCTCCAGGGAGTGCACCAGTAGGGAAAGTGTTGGATAGTGGAGAGGTAAAAATTACTATTCCCACTCCAGCGAGTGCAACAGTAGGGAAAGTTTTGGATAGCGGAGGGGAATAATTTACTATTCCCACTCCAGCAAATACAACAGTAGGGAAAAGTGTTGGATAGTGGAGGGGTAATAATTACTATTCCCACTCCACAAAGTACAAAAGTAGGGAAAGTGTTGGATAGCGGAGGGGAATAATTTACTATTCCCACTCCAGTGAGTGCAACAGTAGGGAAAGTGTTGGATAGCGTAGGGGTAAAAATTACTATTCCCACTCCAGCGAGTGCAACAGTAGGGAAAGTGTTGGATAGCGGAGGGGTAACAATTATTATTCCCACTCCACAAAGTACAACAGTAGGGAAAGTGTTGGATAGGGGAGGGGAATAATTTACTATTCCCACTCCAGTGAGTGCAACAGTAGGGAAACTGTTGGATAGCGTAGGGGAATAATTTACTATTCCCATTCCACTGAGTGCAACAGTAGGGAAAGTGTTGGATAGCGTAGGGGTAACATTTACTATTACAACTCCAGCAAGTGCAACAGTAGAGAAAGTGTTGGATAGCGGAGGGGTAACAATTACTATTCCCACTCCAGCGAGTGCAACAGTAGGGAAAGTTTTGGATAGCGGAGGGGAGTAATTTACTATTCCCACTCCAAGGAGTGCAACAGTAGAGAAAGTGTTTGATAGCGGAGGGGTAACAATTACTATTCCCACTCCAGCGAGTGCAACAGTAGGGAAAGTGTTGGATAGCGGAGGGAAATAATTTACTATTCCCAGTCCAGCGAGTGCAACACTAGGGAAAGGGTTGGATAGCGGAGGGGTAACAATCACTATTCCCACTCCAGCAAGTGCAACAGTAGGGAAAGTGTTGGATAACGGAGAGGAATAATTTACTATTCCTACTTCAGGGAGTGCAACAGTAGAGAAAGTGTTGGATAGCGGAGGGGTAACAATTACTATTCCCACTCCAGCAAGTGCCACAGTAGGGAAAGTGTTGGATAGCAGAGGGGAATAATTTACTATTCCCACTCCAGTAAGTGTAACAGTAGGGAAAGTGTTGGATAGCCTAGGGGTAAAAATTACTATTCCCACTCCAGTGAGTGCAACAGTAGAGAAAGTGTTGGATTGCATAGTGGGATACTTTTCTATTCCCACTCAAGCAAAATAATTAAAATTAATAAACAAACAATTAATAAAATAAATTTTTTTGCCTCCCACCATATTCCCCTATAAATGACACCACCAATGTTCTAAAACATAACACTATTAACATAATTAATTAATAATTATCTAATTAATTAATTAAAATTAACAAGTAATTTAAAAACAATAAATAATAATTTAATTCACACAATAAACAATATAAAACAACTTAAAATAAATGTTATAATAAAAACATTTAAAAATTATATTGAAATTAAATTACTTCCCAGCCTACTACCCTATCAACACACAACACACTCCTAAAAAAATAACACAATTTACACCATTACCAATTAATTATTAATGATTAACATACAATTAATAACTAATTAATAATACATTATTTACCACATTTAGCAATATAAAAACATGAATACTTTGGGGCCCATTACGATACCCGGCGTAAAAAAATCCGCCAGGCATGGAAGCGGCAAAAATCCGCCCGCACACACCGTCTGAACACCGACCACGCCATTACGATTACACAAACCGAAAACCGCCATCGGCGGAAAAATCACACAAGATACCGCCCGCCATCGTCCGAGTCGGAGTCAAACCGCCCGCCACGGACGGAAACACGCACGACAACACAAAACCGCCCGCCCTCACGCCCGACACACCGCACGTGAGATTACGATCGCACCGCCATGAGCGCGGGAAAACTACAAATATACCGCCCGCCAGCGCAAACAACGCCAATGAGAATCGACACGGCAGAAGCCATGGCACCCACGTCCCTGCACAGAAACCATCCGCTGACAAAAACAATCGCACACAACATGGCCAACAAGTCCACACAGCAAGGCACGCACAAATACACAAGCACAGTACACATCCCGAAAACACCCCCCCCCTGGACAAACAAAAACTACAAAGGCCAGAACCCCAGACACAACACACCTGAAAACAACAGACCATGAGGACACACCCACATAGGTAAGTACAAAAGCAGCACTCCCACAGACCACAACCCCTTGCAACATTGCAAACTAGAGAGGAGAGGACACAGTGACACAGCAAGGACAGCAGCACACCACAGAAACGCACACATCACAACCACCACCACCACCACCAAACACCGGCACCACAAACCCCTGCACATTACACAACACACACCGCACCAGCACCACAAACACCATGGCACCACAAAGAATGCCCAAGTTCACGCCCATGGAGCTGACGGTCATGGTCGACTTGAGATCATCAAGGTGCACCCACAAATCTATGGGAACCTGGTCCAGCACACACCACTAGCCACCAGAAAGAGAATGTGGAACCGGATCGTAGACCAGGTCAATGCAGTCGGGACCTTGCCCAGGAACAGAGTCGAAATAAACAAACGGTGGAATGACGTCAAGAGCCTGGTCAAGAAGAAGGAGAGCAAGAACAGAGAGCTGGCTGCCGTCACTGGCGGAGGGAATCCCGCGCTCTTCAAGACCTTCAAAGCGTGGGAGGAGAAGGTGCGAGTCATCATACATCCCGAGATCCTCGCCGGATTAGCAGGGGGAGTGGAGGCTGGTAAGTACAAACTAATGTATACCAGCACACCGCTATGTACTCACATGCACTACCACCATGCCACAGCTCCCAGGGACAAACACCCCCATGTCCAGCACACAATACACAACACATCACACACACATGCAGCAGACACCACCACACACAGCCCAAACCGAACAACTGTAAGATGCGTGGGGACATGTGTACACTCAGCCAGCCACGTAACCACCAACAGGTCCCCAAATATGCCAGAAGCGCCACAACGAGCACCCACCACACCCATGTGTCCGCCATAGCTGCACTAACCGACAAGTAACAGGTAAGTGGCAGGAACACAAAGTGCAGTGGGTGGGAGGGTGGACAGCCCAAGTACAAAACACACCAGGCCCCTAGTCCCACAGCACAGCAAGGAGGAGCATCCCCCACACCCCACAGCCACGTGTCAGCCACCGCAGTGCACAACGACAGCCGAAAGGTAGACATCACGGTCCACAGCAATCGGTGTCAGTGGGTGACCAGCCCCCACCACGACCCACAACACCCCCCCACCCCCACAGACCTGCAACATGGAGCACCCCCGCTTAGAACCATGTGGCATCCAGTACAGTGCACGCACGAACAACCTGCAGGTGGGAAACTGGACAGGGCTGGATTACTGGAGGCATGAGGACCGTAACACGACCAACACATGGGACATGTCACGTAGCAGACGAACACGCAGCACCGCCCACCGTCACGAACAAGTGAACAATGTGCACACGGACATGAACCACAGACTCACACCCCACATGACCCATCACAAACACAGCAACACCCAAGGAGCCACGTCTGCATGCACAAGCCACACTGAATATAGTACCACACGGCAGCCACTGTGCAACCCATCACACACAACCGAAACACCATTGAAGTCCTGTCCATGTAGCCCCTACTGCCTGTCAACCACACACCCCACAACTACGCCTATGTAAGACAAACAACACTAGACGCAACAGAGCGGAACAACATAAATGCACACGAACACCACTGAACCCATCAAACACACAGACACACCATGCACATACAACATACCATCCATCCCATCCGTCAGCCCCAGTCTCATGAAAGGCATGTCATCCGCACAGCTGCCACACATACAGCAGTCACGCTAAGATACATGCCCATGACCAACCATGTGCCAGAAGTCAATGAAGCGCACGACACACTGTGAGCAACAACACACAACATGGGCCACACCCCCCGAGCACTGCAGTGATGCACATGGCACAGGGCAGCACGCACACCAAGGAGATGGGACAACTGCAATACGTTGGCTGGCACACAACCATCACTCACTCATAACGATGCGTCCAATGCCATGTCCAGTAATCACAACAGACAGCAAATATGCAGGCCATGTCAAGCATGCACACACCTCAAACCATGCACTGTCATGCTGCCACAACACATGTCACGTTCGGCACCCATGGCTCACAGCATGTACCCCAAAAGCATATTCCATCCCAAATGCGAATCTGGGGCATGGCCCCCATGTTGCCATATGCGTTCCTAAGCGTCCCATCTGAACACCAAAAGCAAAGTACAAACCAGACCCAGGATGGGCCAGGAGCCCGCATACACCAGAGTCACAATAAGTAGGGGCACAGCAACACACCCATCGGCATGGCCAATCCGTCCCATGCCACATGTGCACAGCACACAGTCCCATTGTCAAGCACACACAACTACAAATGCTACAGCCACACACACGCCTCCGGGAAACCCATGTACGAGATTGCACGAACTGTTAATGTCAGACGACAAATACATACTTCGCCAGGTGCAACACAATAACAAATCTCATTCTCTCCACAGGTGACGAACTGCTGGATGCTGGGGATGGAGACAGCAGCCAGCACAGCCAGCCTACAAGCCCCCAACGAGGACACACGGATGTGGAGGATCTGTCCTCCTCTTCGGACACGGACCACCAAGCAGGCCCATCTGGTGTGGCAGGGCCCAGCCGCTCCCCAGGACCCCTCCTACCCACCAACCCATCATCCAGGGCTGCTGAACATTCCCAGCCCCCTGCTGCCACTGTCGTTGCGGCCACACCCACGGTCATTGCGGCCACACCCACGGTCATTGCGGCCACACCCACGGTCATTGCGGCCACTACCATTGCCGCAACCGCCACCATCGCCGCACCGACCACCACCGCCGCCACCACCACCACGTCTTCGCTGGCACCAGCCCCAGCGCAGGTGGTGGCCCGGCCGACTGGATCCACCCTGGGAGCCACAGCGAGGACCGTGGTGAGCAATGTGGCTAGTGGGCAGGCCGGTGGCAGCAGTACTGGTAGGAGGAGCAGGGTCAGGGAAACGCAAGTCTCCCCTGGGAGCCATGCCCTGCCTCAAATGGCCAGAGTCCTTGGGGCCTATGAAGAGGCCCAAGAACAATGGGTCAGGTCTGCTTCAGACACGCGGGAGGTGCTGGGGGTGCTGAGGTCCATGGACGCCCGTATGGGCCAACTCGTGGACCTCATGGGCCAGCTGGTGGTGGCGGTGAGGTCACAGCCAGGGACAGCAGCTCCCCCTCTGCCACCACCTGCCGGGGCGCAGGGTCGAGCAGCAGTGTCCAGTTCCCCTGCGTCCACAGCCAGTGAGCACACCTCAACCACCAGCATGTCGCAAGCAGGCACCCCCTCGCAAACGTGGAAGGGGCCGTCCGAAGTGGAAACAGATCTCCCGGGAGGACTTCGCACGCTCCAGACGCAAGTGAGGCAGCCAGCCAGCCTTCCTTGACCACCCACTGCATTGACTTGGACTACGATCCCACTCCACACAGCCATCTGGATGGCATGTGTGTGTTGGACTATGGACATAGAACCAGTGGGTACACCCTGAGCATCACGCAGCCATGACCGACAGCTCATTGTCACTGCACGCACCACTTATGTCATCACCTTACACACAATCACATGTCACAGTTTGAAATAAATGCACCTCTTACACAAACTGCTGTTTGTGCCCTGTGTTTTATTTGTACGGAATACAACGGCCACCTTGGGCGGAAAGGCACCTGATGCGTGGCATGGCAATGGAACCGGAGGGCCTGTAGGGACCTAGGGGTGGGAGACAGAACAGGAGCACATTCAATGAGTGTGTCACACACCCATCACACAGTACATGTCAACAACTACAAGCAATGTACACACATCGCACAGAGCAATAGGGCACAATGCCACAGCCACCAACAGTGGCATACTACCCTGGCCATGGAGCGTTGACACACAGCACGCAGTGAACAAACGGCCACCCTGACACAGCACACACACACCTGCACAGACACAGCCACATCAGCCGTCGTACATGGACACTCACCATCAAGTGAAGTAGTGGGCGATGAGCTGCTGCCGCACATTACCAGCTTCCTCCTCTCCGCTGTCCTCCTCACTCGAGCTGTCCTGGTCTGCGGGCTGGGGCCCTGGTTGATCTCCGTCATCCACGATGAGGGGATCTGCTTCCGAATGGCCAGATTGTGCAGCATGCAGCACGCCACCACTATCTGGCACACCTTCTGTGGGGAGTACGCCAGCGCACCCCGGTGCGGTCCAGGCACCTGAACCTGGACTTGAGGAGGCCAAAGGTACGCTCGACCACACGTCTGGTCCTCCCATGTGCCTCATTGTAGCGATCGTCTGCTGGGGTGCGAGGATTCCTCAATGGACTGAGCAGCCATGCCCCATTCGGGTATGCAGAGTCACCTGGGTGTGAGGGACACAGAGAACCGTTGCTATTCCAACTGGACAGGGGACAGCATCGCACAACCAGCACGCTACACCACTCCACATACTCACCGACAATACAGCCACGATCCTGTTGCAGATTGGACATCAGTCGTGGCAAGATGCTGTTGCGCATTATGTGTGCGTCATGGGCCGAGCCTGGGAACTTTGCACACACGTGGGTGATCACCATGTCCGCAAGGCACACCACTTGCACATTCAGGGAGTGCGTGTGCTTCCTGTTGCGGTACAGGTGCTCAGTGGCCTGTGGTGGAACAAGGCCAACATGTGTGCAGTCAATGGCTCCAACGACGTGTGGGATTCTGCCAAGGGCATAGAATGCACCCTTCACTGCCGCCAATTCACGAGCCCTGGGGAAGCGGATGTACCTGTTTCGGTACAGCATCATGGCTGCCAGTACATCCCTCAGCACCTTGCTGAACATGGGCTGGGACATCCCTCCTCCACTGCCCACTGTGTGCTGGAATGACCCAGTGGCGAAGAAATGCATGGCGGCCATCACCTTAGCCATGGGGGTGACAGCTGTCGGATACACCCTGCGGGGACGGAGATGGGGTTCCAACATGGCACACAGTCGATGCAGGGTTGGCCTGTCCAGCCGAAACTTCCTAATGACCTCTGTATCGTCCATGTCCGCCAGCAATTGGTATGGGCGGTCAATGTTCGGTCTCCGCCTAGGGAAAATGGCAGTGGACACATGTCAAAGCAACACAACACATAGCAATTTCGCATACACATCACTGACATGACTGAGCAAGCACATGAGCCACAGCCCAGCTGTCAAGCTGGGACGGCACGGCCACAATACACTTACACAGGTCTCCCAACAATGGCAATGGCTAGTGATACAAACCACTGCCATGTGCATGCACATGGGGATCTAGGCCCCAATGACTTGCGGGCGTGCTGATGGGGACTGACTGCATATTCGTCAAGCGGCAACGCCACGGCAACATGAATGTCTGCTGAGCATGGAACTGCTTCCGAGGCTGGATGAGTATGGCACACGACGACGACGATGTGGGCACAGGCTGAGCGGCCAAAACAAGTGGGACCTGTGGTACGAGGGGATATGAGACAGTAGTAGGTGTCAGCACTGCACCCTATGTACAGCACTGTACGGATCACACCTCCCGAAACATTGACAGGTGTCCACATTGACAGCCCCATGCCAAGACGGCTGTGTGCTTGCAGTCACACGTCACAGGTGAGAGGTTACATTGCACGTGCCAGGTGGCAGACGTACATAGTGGGAGCTGGCATGTGTGTGCATGTGTCTCCTGTTCAGGATCCACCAGATGGGCGCTGACTCTGTACTGAGCATTGGACACAGCATGTTCCGTGGAAGGCTTGTGTGTGTGGGATGGTGGCACTGGATGTGCCTCCGTTGGGTGGGGGGCCATGCACAGGGCGGGTACGTCGATGATTGCGCATTGTTGGTCACGGTGGGTGCACCCACTCAGATGTGTTGCCCTGTGTTCAATTCCTATGTCCGCATGATGATGGACTGTAGATGTGGGCAGACTACACATTGGTCGATGTGCTGTCTATATGCATGTGCCTTCACACCAGGCACAGCTGCCCCTGCACATGTGACCCCTGCTGGACTCGCTGCTGGGTCTGTGGAGCTGATGCACCTTCTGTGCGTGGGGCGGACAGCTCTCCTCACTTCCCTCATTGCGCATGTCATGACTTTGCCGCAGGTGACATGGATCATGGAGGGACCACATGTACGCGTGGGTAGGCTACACATGATTGTTCACTGGTCGCCACCCCCAGTCAGTGTTTCGAATGGGAAGGTTGTCGTGCTGGTGGTATATTCGATGTGGCGGATGGGCGGGCCTAGGTGCGGGCTTACATTCCGGACATGGGGGGGTAGTTGAATTGGCGACTAGTTGCAGTACACACGGGACACGTCTCTTCCTTTCCACATCTGGGTCATCCCTTGTACTCACTGACAGTGATACAGTCATCTTCGCCCCAGCCCTCATGTCCTCCCCTCGCACCCCCAATATGCATGTGCACCTGCGAGGCTAGCGCTTGCACAGGCAGCCCCAAGCTCGCACCAGAGAGGGCAAGGAGTGTATGTGTGGGTCCAGTTGCACGAGTGGGCTGTCTCAGGGTATGATGTGTTGCGGGACGCCGTCCACCTGCGTGGTGCCCCAAATGGAGACCCGGCCTGCATGGACTATGCATCACAGTCTTCGCCTTCCGGATCCGCCACCTGCGACACCCAGTGGCTGTGGCTGCCCTTGCGGCCATGCCGCGTCCGTCTGTGACTGATGGCCCACACATTCACTCTTTGGCCTCTCTGGGGAGGGCTCGGGGTGGTGGCGCACGCACTTGCACTTAGTCGCAATGGCATGTGGCGTGGTTGGTATAATGGGCAATGGATGGGATGGTGCGAGCCACCTCCCGTGACGTCAGTGCTGCTCGTGCTGTGGTGCGTCCCCCTACACTTCCATTTGACTTGTGCCATGCTAGACGTTGAGGTTCTATTGCCTGCGTGATATGACCAGGAGGAGCGCGAGGAGACCTCTCACACACCATGCTCCACTGCCATCCCGTGCCCTGTATCGCCTGTGCGGATTGACTATGTTGGGGTTACACCTGGTCGACTGGGGCTGTGTGTGCCTTGTCAAGGGGCATGGCGGGCGCACAACAGGATCCAGCTTGTCCACAGAGGGTGGGCTGAGGTGCGCCTGGTACCGCTTTGTACGTGTGCCCGGCTGCTGTGCACACACGTGTTCACTCCCCCGACAGGTGTCCTCTCACAATGCCCAGGGAAGCGGTGGTGTACTGTTCATGACCCCTCCCGACATGGCGTGCTCCAACTTGGCATGTGCGCATCTACCCGTCACACCCACCCACCTGAGCACTGCGTCCATACGACTTCACACGGCACATGTGTGTCTTCCACAGTTGTGCTACTCATTTGCGTTGACATCCAATACCAGTGGACTACATGGTCATGTCACGACTGCCGTGTACTTCACATACTCTCATCCTCTCTCATTCGTACTTGTGAAATGAGTCAGCGGAGACAGTTTTGGTTTCAAACATTATATTGAGTCTTCTGTCCTCTGTGATGCAGTATAGTGGACACTACTGGCAGCGGAATACATGTTGAGGATATACTGAGCATGATTGCAAATGGGATAGGGTGTGGGGTTACATGTGATTGGCTGTTGCATGTGGGATGTGGGCTTCAGAGTTACATCTGCTTGGCCAAGGCTGTGCTAATGTACATTTACGTATAGCTGCGGAGCTGCGGACTTTGACACAGACGGTATACATGTAGCCTACCAGACCGCTTGGCATCATGGGCACAGTCCATCTCAGTTCCATGTGACAGGTTTGCTGCGGTTGTTCCTCATGCACGCGTGCATGTGAGATGACATCAGGGCATGTGCTTGCGTGCATGCAGCGGCGTGCCACTTGTTGTTGCAATGTGGTGGTTACTGGACATGTCACAGTCACTGGGGTCGTGTTGTTGTTGTATGCACTTGTCGTCCATGCAAAGGTCCTGGTATGGGATTCCCGGGGCGGGGTGGGAGGGGTGCAGCACCCACAGACTCCAGGCGACCTATTCATGTCCACTGAGCGGTGTGTGTGTCCATGGGCGCTGAATCCATGTCGTGTCCTGGTTGTTCGTGCAGTTCCGTCCATGTGGGTGCGATACACAGACCCCATGCCACTGCCTCCCACGATGCATGCGGTGTTCCTGGATGTGATGGGGAACAGTGTGCATGTCCCGGTCATATCCGATGTCATGGCGATGTCGTTGATGGTGTGGTAACAGTTGCCGGTCGTTTGGTATGGCTGTTGTGGTGGTGACTGGCCAGTCCGTGCGGAAGCTAAGCATGGGTGCGGGGTTGGACATCATAGGTCAATCGGGGAACCTGCGTTGTGGTCCGACGAATTTACAGGTTGTCAGGTATGCGATGCCGTCCAGCAGGGCTTCCATGTCATTGGTGGTGTACATGTTTGCCAGCCAATGTAGCGGATGGTGGCTGTCAAGGTGTTGTTCGTAAGTTGTCCTTTGGAGGACCATGATGGGGCATGCTGGGTGACATTCGATGTAGCTGTTCTCGATGATCCGTCGTGTGGAGGCACAGTGGTCCCATTTCAGTGCGGGTGCGATGTTGGCCACATACGCCATGCCCCCATAGGCAGAGCAGGCCCTGTCGTGTGCGTCCAGAGGGAGGAGTAGTGGTAGCAGGTCCGCCTTTAGACATGCCGGGTTGGAGAGGCATATCTCCACGGGATGCTGGTAGGGACACCTCTGACAGTAGAAGACGGGCATGACGCAGCTGAACAATGTGATGCGGTAAGTCAGTCGGTAACTTACGTTCAGCAGGGACAGGAGATCGCATCCCAATATATGTATCAGGTTGGTTTTGTACAGCTTGAGCTGTCCGGCGTAGTTGGGTAGGTGTGTTGCGGTTGCCATTTCGCAGCGGTGCGTTGTGGTGGCGTGCTCCGGCTGTGTGTGCAGTCTGCAATGTGCACGCTCCGAGGTTGCTGTGAGCTCTGTGTAGTCGTAGGGAGACAGGACTTGTGTTCTGTTGGCTTGTTTGGAGGACACGGGCCCTCATCCCACATGCTTTTCAGACAGTTCAAGGTCAGTGATGTGTGACTCCTTCCAATTAACTTGCATGTGGCCGACATGGGGAGTGTTTTCTTCTTTCTTCCCCGTCCGTTGTGTGCTTCTGTGATATGCGCTATCTGCCCTGTGGTCGGTCTCCTCGGCATGCCTGTGTTGGTCTTTTCTTGGACAATGGCTGTATTCACCGGCTTCTTTCGTAGGGCTGTGGTTTCGGAGTTGGAATGGAAGGTCATTCAGTGCTGTCTGCTCTCCCTTGTGTGGGCGGGAGGCTGCCTTTCCGCTCTGCGTTGGGCCTTGTGTGTGAATGTTATTCTTGGGCCACCTGTTGTCGGTCCCCGGGCTCTTTGGTGTTCCGTTTTATATGTCTTGTTCATATGTGCAGGGTGGTATGGGTGTTTCAGTGTGGTACTGGCGTTCCTCTTCCCGAAGGGGCCCTGCTTCTCCTAGTTGGTGTTGCCGCCGCTGTGTGCTTCGCCATGTTTGTTACACTGGGGTGTGTCCTGCTGTTGCGTGACTTCACTGACATGTGTGCGTCGGTTGTGTGGCGTTGGGTGTTGTCCGTGAATTGGGCGTTGGGGACATGTCTGTGGCAGGCCTGTCACGTGTCATGTGCGTTCGGGGTGGGGCTGATGTGTGTGCTGCTTGGTTGTGTCCCTGTGTCTGTGTGCGACGCATGCATGGCGCTGCGGTTGGCCTCTGCGTTGTGCGCATGTGTGGCGGCATCATCGCCGCTTTGGGGCCGTGACGGGGTCGTTGGTTCCTAGTCCCAGGTGGTGTGTACACATGTGTTACGCGATGTTACGATTTGGCCTGTGTGTCATATGTGGATGCAATGGTGGATGTGTAGTGTACACGCGCTGGGGGGGTTGTCCGCTTTTCCGCCCTTGCACTGTGTGCGCTGTTTGCGTGCACTTGTTGTGTGTGTGCCTACCTGCGTCTCCGCAGTACGTTGCGTCCTTGGTGGTGCATCAGCAAGAGCATGGGGAGGGCCTGCAGTGCTGGATTCATGCTCGGGGAGCCGCTTCTTCGTTGTCCGTGCTCGGCGTCCGTGTTACCGCTTCGGTTTGTCGTACGGTATCTCTTGGCCGTGGGAGCCGTTTGTTTGCGGCATCGTAATTTATACGCCGGGTGGGACGTGTTTTCGTCGGACGGTGTGTGTCAGTTGGGCTGCGCCGCTACGTGTACGGGCGCACTTTGATGGCGGACGGTGTTGCTGGCTTGCCGGCGGTGTTTGGCCTACTTTTCGCATCGTAATTGGGCGGGCGTGTGGACTGCTGCGTGCCGGCGGTAACTGGTGGTTTTTGCATCCGCCAGCACGGCGGTTGTGCTTCCGCCCGCCATCGTAATGACCCCCTTTATTATTAATTAATAAAAAATGATTAATTAATTAATTATAATTAAATTACTTCCCACCCTATTCCCCTATAAACCCAGAACCCGCTCCTAAAAAAATAACATAATTAATTTATTTAACAAATAATAAATAATAAACAACCAATTAATAACTAATTAATAAAAAAATAATTACCACAATAAACAATATAAAATATACAATATATAAATATTAATTAATAAATAATATTAATTAATTAACTATAATTAACTAACTTCTCACCCTATTCCCTATAAACCCACAACCGGCTCCTAAAAAAATAACATAATTAATTTATTGAACAAATAATTAATAATAATTAAAAACCAATTAATAACTAATTGATAAAAAAATAATTACCACAATTAACAATATACAATATTACATATATAAATATTGATTAATAAGTAATATTAATAAAGTAATTATAATTAAATTACTTCCCACCCTATTCCCCTATAAACCCACAACCCGCTACGGAACTAAAACGCAAAATGTAAATTAATAACTTCTAAAAATGTAATACATATATTTAAAAATACATACAATACTTAAACAAAAATATAGAACACATACATTCAAAATACATACTAAAATACATAACACTAATATAAACATCGATATTATTAACAACGATATTTTTTACAAACGATATTACTGTCTTCGATATTTAAAAAAACAATATTTCTCACCTTACTGTCGATATTCTGGTCCACGATATTCTTGCTGTCGATATTCTTGTACCTCGATATTTACAACTCGATTTTCTTGTACTTCGAAATAAAAAACTCAATATTTTGTCTGTGCACCATTTCAGGGACAGAGACGCGATCTTGCAGGAAGCTCATTCCAGACAAGACCTGCATTGTGGAGATGCAAGAGTTCTCCTCTCCCTGATTATACCCAAGAAGTGCAGCAGAGGTGCCGCTCATACACTGAACTTAAACAGAAACTCAGAGCTATGGCATCCAATATCGACTGCTGTTCCCAGCCAGACTGTGTGTGATACATGCCAACAACTCCCATTTTTTCGAGACTCAGGAGGCGGCTTGTTTGTGGCTTACAGAGAAACATCATCTTAGAGAATGCAACCCGAGAGACAATGGCTTATGGGCTTGTCCAGGGATCGTCCCCGCTCAGGCCACACAGACACACCACACCCGCAGGTGATGCTGTGTCAACCACTCTGCAATGCCCTCCACATCCCCCTCAAAGCAGGAGTTTTCTCCTTCAGCACAACAATAGACCGAACATCCGATGTGGAGGATCGGTTCACAGCCGAGGGTGTTGTCCTTGGAGACACTGATCTTTCTTGGAGTCCTTCATTGTGACACTGGGGGCTCCTGTGTCCAAGAGATATGGGTCCTGCCTATAATTTTCACAATGTACTGTCCTACTAAGTCTGATGGCAATTAACAATCCATTATTCCTAAGGGGTCTATTACTCATGATTTCCCTCGTTAAATGTTGCTTTCTTCACTGAGTTTTCTTTTTCAGAGTGATAGATGCTTCTGGGGTGGAAGTATGGGGTGGGGGAGTTGGGGGTGGGGATTCAGTACAACGCTATTGTTGTTCCATTTGCTGTTATTACTTTGTTTTCTTGTAGGTTTCATGTCTTCATTTTGGCACTGACACATGGTCACATTACTTATTCCTTTTCACACACCGAGGATTGGTCTTCATGCATACACAGCAACCACGTACCTCTGTCCGTACGTCGCAGAGGTCATGCTCCATCTTCCCTGTTGCACCATATGATACATCACATTCCCCCATGATGGCCTCATTTCACACTATGTCATGGAATGTAAATGGCTTACTGGACTGAGTGAAGAATACCACGGTACTCACTTTTGCCCATCTTTATACCCCCACAGTTCAACTGCTGCAAGAGACTCATCTGGGTAATCACTGCCCCTTCCTGGCCCATAAGGGATACAATAGAGTTTTTCACGCCGGTTACACTCGTGGGTGTCTCGGAGTGGCCATTATGATGCAATGCTCCTTTCCCCTCTCGGTTTCCCTTGAGGTGCGTGATCCTCAAGGTTGCTTCCTCATGCTCACTGGGACACTTGAGGGCCAGACTGTTAACCTGGTGAGCGCCTCTGCCCCACCTGCAGCTCACGGCATCTTTCTGCGTGATTTATCTAAAGCCCTTTTAGATCTCCCAGCAGGATTGGGTGGTGACTTTAATGCGGTTCCTGTCTTAGAAATTGATGCTTCTGGACCCCCATCATTATCTCGGTGCTCTGGGGCCCGTCACCTCTCTGACTGGACTACTGCCCAGGGTCTCTGCTATGCTTGGAGGATTTGGCACCCAAAACCTTGTCAATGCACTCATACATTGGCTGCACATCACTCTCATTTGCGAATAGACATTGTTTTCCTACCTGCCCCAGATTGTCGTGCAATCTCCCACATACAAATCCTTGCCCGTTGCATCTCGGACCATGCTCTTATCCTTCTCCATCTTGGTTCTCCTAGAGAAGGCCCAAGAATCGTGTGGTATCTTAACGCTTGGTATTTACAAGACAAAACATATGTTCAGGCCCTACGAAAAGAACTACAAGCAAATTTCCAAAACAATGAGAGCACAGTCACTACTGTAGGCACTTTCTAGGCCGACAGTAAGGCCACTATTTGGGGGTTTGCTAGGGGAGAATCCGCGTACAGGAACGTGCCTGCTCTCATCATATTACGCAATTGGAGGCACGTGCTCTCCGTTTGGGGAAAATTCTCGGGATGGGCCCTGGGGAAGATACCTACCGACAACTGGCCCTTCTATATGAAGAAGTTCACCTTCAATCTCTGGAAGTAGCCAAACACCTTTATGGCGCCATCACGGCCAGAGTTTATGGATGGGGACACAAGAATGGGAAGCTTTTGTACTGGCTAGTTTCACACCAACAGGTGAATAGAATAGTGCCGGAGATTGTTGATGATGGTGGTGCGTCCCTTCAGTCCATTCCGGAGATCAAACAAGCATTTGCACAGTATTATCAACACTTGTACACAGCACCTCCCAAGAGATATTAGACTTACTGTGTGCAATTCCTTATGGATATCCCCCTCAATCGCATCTCTCAGGCCGAGGCTCGAGAGCTGGATGAGCCCTTTTCAAACCAAAGAGGTGGGGGAGACTTTATCAGCAGTGGTGCCTGGGTAAACTCCCGCCCGGATGGTTTCCCTGTAGATTATACGACTGTCAGGGACATCCTCACTCCTCATTTATTAGATCTCTATGAGGAAGTGGGTAAGGTTGGTGCTTTTCCAGCGGAATTAGACACTGTCATGATCGTGGTAATTCCAAAGACACAACCTCCGTCTCATCGTGTGTCGTATACCATCCAATATCCCTCATTAATGGGGAGGCAAAGATATTTGCGACCTTGCTGGCTACCCGACTCAGAAAGGTTGTACCTATATTGATACATGCCTATCAATGTGGCTTCATGCCAAGTTGTAGCACCCGGCACTGGCTTCGCCGGCTTCATGTGGCCCTGGCCCACCGACCCCTTTTGTCCCTAAGTCTGGCCTTGCTTTTTATTGATTTTGAAATGGCATTTGACACCGTGAACTGAGGCTACCTATGGGTGGTGCTGGCGCGTGCTGGATTTGGGCCCCGATTCTGTGGATTGGTCCAGGCTTTGTACTCCAACCAGACTGCACGAATTCAGATCAACAGATTTCTTTCCCACACCTTTCCCATCAGCAGAGGAACCATGCAGGGTTTCCCCCTGTCCCCACTCTTATTTGCGCTCATGACTGAGCCATTGGCACAGCTCATTCGCGTTGATGCACAGACGAGAGAGTGGAGGTGGAGTGACCGCCATGAAGACAGTATAGCACTGTATGCGGATGATGTCCTGCTTTATTTGCCCGGCCCTGAGTTGAGTGGACCCCGCAGTCTCCACCTCTTGTTTTGGAGAGGCCTCAGGCCTTCGGGTCAATCTCACTAAATCAGTGTTGGTTCCTTTGGCCCCATCTCAGGATTGCTTTGACTGGCAAGATAACATCTCCATCCTCCGTCTTAACTCCAAGTAATTCGGCATCTGGGTTGTCCTACACCCCGAGCTTACTTGGTCCCTTAACTTGGAGCCCCTGATAAAGAGAGCTTAAGCTGACCTTGTTAAATGGCAATACCTTCTGTTGAATGTTATGGGACGTATTGCCCCTTATAAAATGATGATCGTACCTCGATTCCTGTACATCCTTCAAAACCTACCTCTTTTGATACCACGGAGGTGGTTTCGGAACCTAGATGGGGGTGGCAATCTCATTTCTTTGGCATGGCTCCAGAACCCATCTTGCATTCACGCAAGGCCTCTATGATGGTGGGTTGGCGATGGCCAACCTCCACCTCTGCTGTTTGGCGTCACATCTCCTGGTCATTTATGACTGGTTCAACAAGAAAGACCAGTCTACGAGGCCAGGGGCTGCCCTTACAAACATTACAGGTTGTGGGGTACATGGCTGGGTCAGTAGACATGTTTGCTCGTCCAAGAGTGATAGCAATGCTGTTGTTAATCTCTTACAATAATGTATTGTCTTAACTATATGCCAATGCCTTGAAAGCGTGCTGTGTAATTTTCTTTGCTGAAACAAGTATTTGTCAAAATTTAACCCATGTCCTATGCCTAAAATTCAATAAAATCTGTTTATCAAAAAGAGCCACTCAATATAATAGTAATGACAGCAATAATAATAGTAAAGATCTTCTTTTTCCTTATAGAATATATTTGCATTGAGGAGA
This sequence comes from Calotriton arnoldi, assembly GCA_963921515.1. Taxonomy (NCBI): domain Eukaryota; kingdom Metazoa; phylum Chordata; class Amphibia; order Caudata; family Salamandridae; genus Calotriton; species Calotriton arnoldi. The sequence continues at coordinate 1,339,301 of CAWUFW010000004.1, forward strand.
TGATTGGTTTTTAAGAACTCTTTCTATCTTTTGTAATTGCGGTATCAGAATAAATCAGATAAAATATGGTTCTAAGCATGACTTAAGGATGCTACAATCCATCGGAGTACGGTATCTATAAACTTCATATAATCATGGAGTCTGCTATTTACATTATGCAAATATGAAAATATGAAAATACCTCAGCAAAGCGTGACATAATATTTTGTAATGCAGAAAGAAAATATACTTTATTATTATATAGAATTACAGACAAGTTCAACATTGAAATGAACACCTGAAATTATTTTAGAGACCCTCCTGAACACACCAACAAACTGGAGTACAGATTGCATAAAGTTCAATTATGATTTTGCATTAACCTAAATCAGGATGTAGTAATACTGAGATAGTGGGTGGCCGGAGTTAATGATGGCTAGTATCTTTGTACCCAGGTCCACCAATTACTAGTAAATTACCAAGGAATATGGAATAACCAGGTGGTCCCTGTTCTCACAACATTACTATTTACCACTTGCTATGAGCAGCTGGTGAATGGAAGTGAGGGGTAGGTGAAGGGGTGAGATGAGGGTGGCAGTGGATGATGCTGTCGTGCAGGGTGAAGCATCGGATGCTCCCCCTGGGTCATAAGAAGATGTCAGGGGGCAGTGACAGGGCTAGGCATCACTTGTAGCCCAAGCCTAAAGGGACTTTTTTCCACCCAGATTTGTTGGCTGGGAAAATTGGGTTTCGTATTCCTCCACTAGTAAAATCCGGGTGCATGGACACCAGGACAATTATAATTGGGGGGATCACAATACCATCCAGCAACGCAGCTCTGTTTAACTTATATTTGCGGCCCCAGAGGGGTGCAAAGTAGGGCATTGCGTCTGGTGTTCTCGTACTCTGGAAATAGGGGCACAGAACAACCAAGCCAAAGGTAGTTGGGTGGATCTGTGCTCCATTTAGGAATTCTGCACCGTTCGAATACTCCGGGCCGCAAAGTGCGGAATCATGAATACACTATCACGATAAACTGTCAGTTTTTTGGAGCGAGGTTTACAGACATAAATACAAAGTTTGATGATTGCTATTATATTTGCAGTTCTGAAGTGAGCATCCAATTGGAATTGGTCCAATTACAGATACTTAAGTTGCATCTATTCATTGTTATTGAAATGCCACCATTGGTGTTATAAAAAACCCAGCAGAGACAGAGCTTCATGAGACATAAAATTCATAGGATAGATTTTCCATGCAAATGAAACTGTAAATATAGTACTTTGCAGAATAAAGACAAACACAAAAACAGAGCATCCCCATATACTTTGACTTACAAAATCAAAAGTGCCCAAAGCCAAATACAAGATTACTTCATTCTGTTAGACACAAAGTTCTTGACATTTTGTACTGAGTGTTTTGATTTATGGTTCCATATTTTTAATATTTATATAATATGTACAATTATGTTGTGATTTTTTAGAAAGGCTCTACACGAGTACTTTACATTGGTTAACTAACTGTTCTTGTTTCTAGCCCTTCACAACTGGTAATTTATTGAGCTATTGAAATATTAATGTATTCATGTTTTGCGTTTATAATGAGTTCAATGCTTGAATCTAACCAGGCAATTCAGAAGCACCCCTAAAATCTTAGTTTTACAAACAAATAACGATCTCATGTAGAATTCAACATCCCCATTCACTAATTCAGGATTTGTGAAAATTTCCGATCATAAATTGCAATTTTGCTAGCCGAAAATGAGTGAATTTGATGGCTTTTTACTGAGATCAATTTAGAATTTAGGACACGAAAAGATGTATCCTTGAGGTGGCTCTATAATATGCAGTTAACACTTAGGGCCAGATGTACAACCATTTTCTGTGGTTGCAAACGGGAAATCGGCCCGTTTGCGGCCGCAAAATAGGTCTGCCCTATGTACAAACCCTATTTTGCAAGTCGGTAACCTATTACCGACTCGTAAAATAGGGTTTGCGACTTGCTATCAGAAAGGGGTGTGCCAAGGGCGTCACTTCCTAATAGCGAGTTGCACTTCAATGTACAATTGTTTTGCGACCAAAATTGCGGTCGCGAAACACTCACAGTTTACCACCTACTTCAAGTAGGTGGTAAGCCACTCGCAAATGGGAAGGGGTCCCCAGGGGACCCCTTCCCCTTTGTGACTGGTAGCGAAAATGTTTTTTAAGAGCAGGCAGCGGTCCCATGGACCACTGCTAGCTCTTTAAAAATGAAACAGAAACGTTTCATTTTTCTTTTTCAAATCTATCCCGTTTCTCTTTAAAGAAAACGGGATGCATAAAAAAAAAATGCTTTATTTAAAAAGCAGTCACAGGCATGGTGGTCTGCCGACCCCAGCAGGCCACCATCCCTGGGAGTGCTAGCCATTCCCAATGGGGTCGCAAATTGCACCTGCCTCATGAATATTAATGAGGCAGGCAACTTGCACCCCCATTAGGAATCGCAGTGTCTGAGACACTGCAGTAAATTCCATTTTGAGAGTCGCCAATTGTGAGTCCCAAAATGATGCAATTTGCGACTCGCAAATTGGAAGGGTCGGACATCTGGCCTTAAACTCTTGTGTTTCTCTGTATTTACAAACGTTTTACAGGTATATTCCGAGCCTGAAAATGCACATATTACCAATCCAGTTAAAGAGCCCAATAATTGCCACTCCATCTAGGAAAGACAATAGATCAGCTCTCCATTTCATGGGGGAACAAAGAAAGAGGATTCTGGACAGAGAAAAATGCTGTCTATGCAAATTCACCGTGGCAGTCATTGACCCATGCAGACATTGTATCAATGGAAAATCGCAGTAAATGTCTGCTAATGGGTACAATATTGGAAATGTATGACTGTCAATCATCTCCAAATATTAGTGAATCTTTGTTAATACCTAGCTATGTGACAGAATACCACTTGAATTTTGTATGACATTTTATGTGGCAGCACGCCACCTAAGTTCAAGATCAAATTTTGTGTGGCAGCACTCCACTTGAATTCGGCATCAAATTTTATGTAGCAGCACGCAACTTGAATTTGACATTAACTTGTATCTGGGAGCATGCCACTTAACTTGTATTCAGTCAAATAATTCCAGCAGATGCATGACTAAACAGCACACTATTGAATCCATAATTGATTAATTTGGCTTTTGATAGAAATGTCTGAACCAACATCTGCTGAGAATATTTCTTCAAAAACCTCTCCTTTCTGGCACTTATTTCACAGGCAATTTTAATATCAGACTTTATATGTGAACAATAGTTTTCTACTTTCGAGTTGAACGCTGAATTTTTCATGTAGAAAGCAGATAAATCTCAAATAAATGAGAGGGGCCCTTTCACACCAAAGGAGTAGGGCACCAATTAGACCTTAGTCAGAAAAGTAATCCCCTTTGGATAACTTAAAGCATCATAGCATGTACACCCAATCAGACAACTATATCACCAGAACATAACACCTTCACATCAAAAGGGCCAAGTGTTGAACAAATTAAAAAATTCCACTTGTTTTATTAAGAATAAAACCAAACATTTGGTCACAGATAAAATTATTTGCAACAAATTATTAAAAAACTTTTCGTCAAATTAAAAACATTACATATCACGAATGTTAAGCATACAATTAAAATCAATTCATTCAGTGCAAAATATACTCTATTTTGCGGAGGCTATGATACCCCGTATGCAGATAACAGATAGAAGATTTAGAAATAACTGCGGAAATATAGGAGGAAAAAATACCCAAAAGAATTAGAGAATTGAAGTTCGAAGCCTACTGATAAAGGGATATTTGAAGGGGCTTCAAGTCTATGCCTGGACGGTTGGTGTGTAGTACAAAGGCAAATTTGTTCAACACTTGGCCCTTTTGATGTGAAGGTGTTATGTTCTGGTGATATAGTTGTCTGATTGGGTGTACATGCTATGATGCTTTAAGTTATCCAAAGGGGATTACTTTTCTGACGAAAGCAGATAAATGACAAATACAATGGGGGAGATTTACCTACTTTTCACGTAGCGCACTGCCGCAGCCGCAAATCTGCACTGCGCTACGTGAAAAGGAGAGAAGAGGAGAGTGCCCTATATACTAAAATAAGGCACTCTCCTTCCCTCTCACTAGTGCCGGTGCTGAAATCAGCTGCAGTGCGTCATGGAGACACGTTTGCACCATGGTGCAAGGGTGTCTCTGTGAGTCAAGCATAGGTTTTGTACTGGAAGGATACTCTTCCAGTACAAAATACTATGCTGAGACTCTCTTCAAACCTTTTCCCTCTTTGCATGCCTGCTGTACAGTGCAGCACACATGCAAAGTCGGAAAAGGAAGGAGAAATTAAAGCATTTAATTCAAAGGGCGCAGTTTTCTCAGGCTAAACCCTGTTTACTTTGTTTAGTAAATTGGGTTTAGCTGAGAAACCTTGGGTGGTTGTATTGGAAAGTTCATGCACCACCCCTGGTAGTAATTCGAAGCAGCGCTATGCCTTTCCCCTTATTTCCAGCGCTAAACAAGTTTAGCGCTGGAAAGTAAATTGAGATAAAAATATTTTGCCAGATTTGCGTCACTTTTGTGATGCAAACACGGCGCAAACTCTTAGTAAATCTCCCCCAATATGTTTGGCCCATCTTTCATTGACGACTCAAAATCATTACATTTTTCAATCAAATCAATCACTTACGTACAGTATAACCAGTGGTTATTAAAGTTGACATGGCAGGCAGCTATTTGAGCCACTGACCCACAGTGACAATTGGAAGAGGAGAAAAGTATGCAGACAGATTAAAACATTTTATTAACAGGACTAGTTACATCACTAGTGGCTTGATTTTGACCACATTACTGGGTATGCTATGAAGTAGTAAACCTTTATTATAACCACTCACTTGAATATAAGCCTAATATTTTTTTTCTCTAGTCTCTTTTGTGATATTTATGCTTTAACAGTATCTCTGATCTTCATAGTCCTTCATTAAATTAATCTATTGATATCTAGTGTGATTCCTTCATCTAGGCAAACACATTACGGTGATATGAAAGGAATATAATATGAAAGGAATATACTATGAAATTGTAAAATTGTGTATCAATGATGGTATCCAAGTTTCAGTTCTTCATTAGAACATTTTTACTAGTCTGACCGACCAAAACATTCTCCTTTGGACACACAGATCCGGGGTTCATTTGAGCTTAAGGTGTAGCCATCATTACAAACGCACTTGGGATTGCAGCCTTCTATGTTTGGGTAGGTATTCACACAGCTCGCTGGTGTGTCAGGGGCACATTGCTCAAAGTGCATGTTCGGCTCACACTTAGTCTGGCATTCCGATATTCGCACACAGACCAAGCTTGTGTTGGACTGGAACACATAGTCCTCAGGACAGGTGCATCTGCATGTAGCGTTACATTTGAGGGTGGCATCTGCGATGTTGTCACAATATTTCACACAGGTCGCGTTGCAAGAGTAGTTGCTGCCTGGAGGACATACAATATCTGCAAGGAAGAAAAGTGTAGTAATTAGCAATGCATTTAGAAACACGGTACTTCTCACAAAATGTCCCTTTGCTCTGCAGGGGTGGCTAAAGTTGGACTTCTTCTCTTCTGTCTATTTCACGAATTATCTGAAGTGTCTCTATATACAGTGAGTGAAATGTTATGTTATGGGGAATTTGTAGAGCTTCGTAAAGATCAGATTTGCTGGAGAAGAAATTGTGAAACCTATTTTTGCAGAGAAATTAATTTGCATATGTCTTACCTGAAAATTATGGCAACTGGTGGAGCTCTGCAGGGTCCACAAATTTAGCAAGCAGTGGACTGTAAAAGTTCCACAGCCCTCATGCCTAACGTTTTTTTCATTGGTCTCAATATTTTCTGTTAGCCATTTATCAATTATTTTGCCTTTCTCCTCACAATATTTCTCTTCTTTTCCCCAAAACACAGATGGTATTGTGCTTTCTGCAGCATTTCTTGTACCACTTTTATCCTCTTTTAATCAGCTATTACAGGTGCATTGTCTCTTTTCTCTCGCTCTTTTTTGCCTACCTACATTTCAAACTTACGTTAGGTATTCTTTCGCCTCCAGTTTCATTTTCACTCTTAATACTAATTTGCAAGTATGATTCACTATTTCAGAAAGTGTCCATGCTGCCTTCCTCTATATTTCTCACCAAATCTTTTTTCATTGATATATGATAGCAAGTATTTATTCCTTATCTGTTCCCCTTACAAATGTATCCAATATGTTCCTTATTGTTAGAAATGGGGTTGTTGGTTGACTGGGTTGTAAACATTAGTCAATCAGCAACCACAATCCTAGTAAGGGTAAGCGCTAGGCAAATCCTAAATTAATATTTTGCTCACCCTCTGGTATCTTGGCACAGAGCAGTCAGGCTTAACTTAGAGGCAGTGTGTAAAGTATTTGTGCATCACTTCAAACAGTAAAACACTGAAAACACCACATAAAATGATACCACACATGTTGGAAAAATAGTTCTGACTTTAATAAATAAAATAAAACCAAAATGACAAAAATCCAATATGTAGAACATAAGATATTGATTTTTAAAGGTTTAAAGTAAAAATAGCTCTAAGAAGCGTAAAGAGCAAAAGTCAAAAGTTCAGGCTGACCTCAATGGAGCGCGTTAGGCCCGCTGAACAAAAGACCGGAGGAGGTGAGCCAGAGGAGTGGGTAAGTACTCTCTCTGCTCATTCTGCCCTTCTAGTTCCTGACCTTTAGTTTGCTTCTTTCTTCTTCTTTCTGAACTTTATTTTTCCTCTTTAAGCTCATTTCTGACCTTAATTTTTTCTCTTTCTGCTCGTTTCTGACCTTTATTTTTCCTCTTTCTGCCCATTTCTGCCCATTATTTTTTCTCTTTCTGCTAGTTTCTCTGCTGGCTCCTCGACGCAGACGTCACATCCACAGCACCCAGATACCTCTAGGCGTGCAGTGATGCGCTATACAAATGCTCATAGATTGACTGATTGAAAAGTACTTTAATCTGAGGTTGCAGAGCATTGCTTGTGCTCCGGTCGAGGATGTGTTGCGCAGCAGAGCCAATGCACCAGTTCCAAGATGCAGCAAGGCTGCGTGCTAACTCCTGATGAGTCGACGTCGAAGGATCCTTTGGACGGGGCTCGCAGTGCGAAGACCGGTGTCACAGATGTGTGGGGCAGTCGAGGCGATGCATAGGCTCTGATGAGTGGGGAAGCTGCAATGCAGAGTTTCAGCATCATCGTTGAGGCTGCCGTCGACGGGGAAGCGAGGACCTTGCACCGGAAGAAGCATTCTGCAGTGGCAGTCCCGACGGCAATGCATCAAGTCCGATCCATGCAGCAGTGGCGATGTGCCGGTGTCGATCCACACAACAGCGGCGATGTGCTGGTTCTGATCTGTGTAGGCCCACTTCCAAGGGTCTAGGACTGGGATGTCACGACTTGCCAGGGCAGACTCACGGATGGCAGAGTCCGGGTGCAGAAGCAGGGTGGTTGCAAGTCTTTTATGTCCCTGAGACTTCAGATCAGGAGGCCAGCCAGCTAGCCCTTGGAGTCATTCTGGGTTCAAGTGATGTAAGTCCAGTCCTTCTTACCAAGGCAGAAGGGCAGCAGGCCAGCAAGTCAACACATCAAAGCAGGAGTCCAACAAAGCAGCAGTCCTTTAGCAGCACAGCAGTCCTTCCAAGCAGAGTGTCCACGAGTCCAGAAGTGGCAGTGTCTGAGATCCAGTACTTGTTGTGCCTTTGAAGTGGGGGAGACTTCAAATGTCTTTGAAGTCCACAGAGGTCCTCCCTTCCTGCCCTGGATCCAGACTCACTACAGAGGGTATGCAGCCCTTTGTGTTTTGGATAGGACATAGCCTATTCAGATGTAAGTGAGGCTTGGCCAACTCCTCCCTCCCATCCTGCCAGGATGGCCCATCAAGTCACATCTAAGCTCCTGTTGTGTGTGACTGTCTAATAGCAATACATGAAGCCCAACTGTTACCCACTCCAGACATGTGATCATGAGGAAAATGCCAACTTTCTAAAGGAAACACAAGGAGATGATGGACGGAGCGCTGAAACTTTTCAGACACTCACCCCCAGTCACAGATCTGGGTTGAATCCATCATCGTTCTTTAGCTCACGTTGCCACCCCTGTTCAGGCACAGCTATATGCAAATCAGTCTTGACCCTGTGCCTCATGGGAACAATCCAGCCCGAACTGCCAAGCCATGTCTTCCCTGGACCGGAAACAAGCATCCTGGGACCAGTTTCGGGCTAACAGCCCTCATCAGCCATGCTAGCTTGAATCCAGTGGCAAAGTGAGCAAGGGACCCACGTCTGGGCATACCCTGCCAACTTAGGGCGAACAAAGCAAACACAAGGAGATGATGGACGGAGCGCTGAAACTTTTCAGACACTCACCCCCAGTCACAGATCTGGGTTGAATCCATCATCGTTTTTTAGCTCACGTTGCCACCCCAGTTCAGACACAGCTATATGCAAATCAGTCTTGACCCTGTGCCTCATGGGAACAGTCCAGCCCGAACTGCCAAGCCATGTCTTCCCTGGACAGGAAACAAGCATCCTGGGACCGGTTTCGGGCTAACAGCCCTCATCAGCCAGGCAAGCTTGAATCCAGTGTCAAAGTGAGCAAGAGACCCACGTCTGGGCATACCCTTCAAACTTAGGGCGAACAAAGCAAACACAAGGAGATGATGGACGGAGCGCTGAAACCTTTCAGACACTCACCCCCAGTCACAGATCTGGGTTGAATCCATCATCATTCTTTAGCTCACTTTGCCACCCCAGTTCAGACACAGCTATATGCAAATCAGTCTTGACCCTGTGCCTCATGGGAACAGTCCAGCCCGAACTGCCAAGCCATGTCTTACCTGTACCGGGCATTTTCAGAATTGTAATGTAATATTCGACTTCACAATGAGTTTGGATTATAAATTGTGATTCCAGAGGCATCAAACTTGAAAAGTCTATCTCTTCACATTTGGCAGTGCACTTTACTAGGGACTTATAAGTAAATTAGATATGCCAATTGGGGAGGAGCTAGTATTACCATGTTTAGGGGAGAGAGCGGAAGCACTTTAGCACTGGTTAGCAGCAGTAAAGTGCACAAAGTTCTAATGCTAACAAAAACAAGGTCAGAAAAGTGGAGGCGGTAGGCAAAACGTTGGACGGAAGACCGCCCTAAAGCTGTCATTCAGAAGGGTAATTGGCTCACTAAAAGAGGGAGAGGTCAAAGTCTAGTTACATTGCTTTTAATAATGGAAACTTGTCTTATCTATGGTTGTTTGACCTGAACAGAGAAGCATTCCCCAGAGAAAATGTGTGAGGTGGTTTGTGTAATGCACCAAATTCACAGTATCATTATTAAATAAAAAAGTATGAATATATCACCAACATTAAGTAAAGTGAGTAATACAATAATAAGACAAATAAAGTAAAATGAAGAAAATCGGGCAAGAACTTGAAGAGTTATCATAAAATAGCAACTTCAGGTCATTTTATAAAAGCAGAGACCCAAAAGAGTTTTATATCATAAGTGTCTACAAGGGGTTAACATCCTATGCACCAAGAATATTCATCAGGGATCCTTGGTCCTGGACAGTTAGGACATTGGGGAAGTTTGTTACCTGGGTGATGCTGGTTGCTTCGCATGTTGCTGTCATCCAGATACATAGTATAGCACTCCAGTAACAGGGTTAGCATCTTTGGCCCTCATTGTGAGTGGGCCAATACATTTCGATGCATGTGGTAATTCCTTTTACTGTACATATTAGAAATATAATTTTCATGGAAACTATCAGCAGGTCAAATGTGCTGATTTTTATTAGGGGTCAAATGCTCAGTAAATACTTGAACATGAAGATTTTGGTGAGGTAAACACCAAAATCCACATAATTCCCCAAAAACCCATGCTAGGCGATAATTATCACACACAATAAATACCTAGCACCGTGGTGTCAGTTTTTATAAGGTGTAATCATTATCACATGTGATAATGGCCAGCTTCTGAATAGGTCCTAAGCCTTCAAGCTTCTCATTGGTGTTTTGGGAATGGGCCCAAGAGATCACAATCCTCTTGAACCTAGTCACATTGAGCTATTGGCAACAGTTGTGTGTCTCTTCCTAGCATGACTTTAGTTTACTGAAATCCTGCGAACAGGCCAACAGCCTACTGTAGTCCTGAACATTCCCGCTAAATCTGAACTTTAATATCCACAGAGGCAAGTTCCTCTAAAAGGTAGGAAGGATTCCCCATAAGACTTGTCCCAAATAGTCTTGCATCTCATGCTAGGAAAAAGCCTTTCTCTACTTTGTAATTTTGTTCCAGAGGGTAAGAATTCAAACTGTGTTAAAAACTACTATTTCAGAGTCTTCAAGTGCTCACAAAGGGTTTCCCTTAAGCACACCAATGAGGGAAGTTTCCATCTCACAAGCTAGTTTTAAAATTCCATTGGGATGAGTAAACTAGCATAGAGTAATAGTGGATCTTGAATTAAATCTGTAAAATGTTTTCAATTCTTTCACACTTACATACTTTCTAGTACAATGTAGTTTGACCAGTATTCCTAGTGGTGCCGAAAGCCTCCCATCACTGCGTGCAAATCAAAATTCAATGTTAGACCAGTCAGCCTTAAGGTGGTCTTCTCCCAAATGTTTTGCCTCTCCTCCTCCAGTTATGCCTGCACTTATTTATGTTGGCCTTAGGACTCCATGTACTTTACTACGGCTAACCAGTGCTATAGCCCTTGTGCTCACTCCCCTAAAACATGGTTACAATGGCTTATACCCAATTGGCATATTTAATTTACTTATAAGTCCCTTGTAGAATGGTATACCATATAGCCAGGGGCTGTCAATTAAATGCTACCAGTAAGCATGCAGCACTCATTGTGCCACCCATGTAAATAGCACCTTAAGACATGTCCCAGGTCTGCCACTGCAGTATGAGTACAATTTTAAACTGTCAATTTAGCTTGGTATTAGAACCCCAATGCCAAGCCTTGAACTCCCCTTTTATTACATATAAGGCACCACTAAGGTAGGCCCTAGCTAACCTACCGGGCAGGGTGTTATGTAAATAAAAAGTATGGTATACCCCTCCAGTAGGATAATATTGGGGATTCCTTATTACATTTTAAATAAGCTGTAGTTTCCAATTGGGATCAGGTTGCTATATCATGTTTGATGTCTTTTGAATTTTGGCGAAAAGCCGGATTTAATGGTAAAATCAGGGTTTTTTATCACAATTTTACCTATGGCACTTTTAGAAAGTTGGCATTTTTCTGCCCTTAGCCCCTTTCTACCTGAGTCTGCCTTGGGTCACACAACTGGGTGTAACTAACAGTTACACTTTGTGAATTCCTTCCAGATAGTCACACAATAGCGGGATTAGGTGTGCCTGAATCAGCCATCTGCTGGCAGGATAGGGGGCGGGAAGCTGAGCACAGCCCCACTTGCACCTGAATAGCCTGTGCTCTGTCTTCACACAAAGTGCCTAACAACAGCCAACTTGGAGCCAGGGCAGAGGAGGCAGGCAAATGTATGCACTTCAAAGCCACTGACTGGAATCTTCCCCCACCTTCCAGAACCAGGGTATAAAAATGGGACCTCAGACACCAACTCTTCAGTACAATTCTGGTTCTCTGAATACTCTGCCAAGAAGAAGGAAGTGCTGTGCTGCTGGAAGGACTGCCACTCAGCTAGACTGCTGTTGAAGGATTGCTGGCCTGCTGGATTGCTGCCCCATTGTCCTGCTGCTCTGCCACCTTCTGCCTGGAGACAAGGACTGGATCTTCAACTGTCCCAAGTCCTCCAGAGTGACTCACAAAGGCTAGTTTGCTAACCTCCTGTTCAGAGCCACAGGGACACAAAAGGCTCCTCCATCATAAACCTACACCTTTACCCAGCCTGATTTCTGACACTCCAAATGGTGTCCCTCCAGTCCTGGATCCTTGAAAGTGACTCTAAAGTTGCCCAGATTGCCAAAATCCCAAAATGGGGACTTTTTTAACTAGAAACTGCTCTGAGAACCAGGAGAAGACCGGAACCAACCTGCTTGCCTATCCTCCCGAGGTGCATCGCCGATCGGATTGACTTCCCCTGCTATGTTCTTCTCTGCAGCAGCAAATCCTTTTCAGCAGTGCTTCATCAAAGGGGTATCCGGCCTTTTGGAACTGGCTTCAGCTACTGCCCTCTGCCTCGTCCCGCTGGACATTTTAGACTTCCATTTCAGAGACTATGTATAAATGTAGAAATCTTCACTGTGGCTTCGACCCAAGACTATCCGGTGACAACGCCCCCGCATCAGACACCTCCTGCAGCCTTGCTCCACAGAACTTCACCTTCTCATCAAACATTTTGCTCAATAATTGTTCTAAGGCCCAAGGTAAGCGCTGACCAGGCCCACTACACTTCTTGTATCTGAACCGCACTCAATCGAGCTGGGCCATATTTTTCGATTTTGACCCGGTCTCATGCGACTAGATGCGACTAGATGTCTGTGGTTGGAGCTTTAATCTTTTAGGCACTAGTTTTTACTAAAAACGTTAAGAATTCACTCCTGCAGGTCTACTCATTGGATTTTCATTGTTTTGGTGTCAAATAATGTATTACAATTTACTCTATTTTTCCAAAATAGTTTGGGGGTTTTCTGGTGTGTCTTTTAATAAAAACTTTAAAAATTCACTCCTGCAGGTCTACTGATTGGATTTTTGTTGTTTTGGTGTCAAATAATGTATTACAATTTACTCTATTTTTCTAAAATGGTTTGGGGGTTTTCTAGTGTGTCTTACGGTTTGTGTGCTGCATAAATACCTTACACATTGCCTCTAAGTTAAGCCTGACTGTTTTTTTGTGACAAGTTACCCAGGGTTAAGCGCAAGTTAATTTTTAATGACTTTTTGTGGTTCACCCTGCAAGAGATTGTGGATGGTGCTTGATTAGGGTTCACACCCCAGTCAACCAACAACTCAGTTTCTAACATGCAACATAAGAGTTATGTAGTTAGTTTCCCATATAACAAAGCAATTGGGTAAAGCACACATAAAATACATTCTAGGACCTAGTGCCAACATCTTCCAAAGATAACCCACAGAGTAGCTTACCTATGAAGACTGAAGTATTCATTTGTCCAGCATTTTATAGAATGGAGTTTTATTGGAAGAGAGTGGTGTTTTACTAGAAGATCAGCATGCTGTACATTGCACAGATTTGCTTAAGGAATGGTTGAACTCTTTACAAAGGATTTATGGTAACAAGAAAAGACAGCAAAAAAGTTAGCATATTATTAAAGGTTTTTGGATGAAGCAAAAGAAAGATAAGATGAGAAGACTGGGGTTGAGGGAGAGTGTGGAGGAGTGAATGAGTGTTGAAAAATAGGGAGACAAGTTAAAGGTGGATGTAGGAAATGAGGACTGGACAGTGTGGGTGGAGACGACTTCCAATTGGGAGAGGGTTCAAAGAACAAGGAAGGGGGCGTGGTTTCGATGCCGCTCAAGATGGCTGGGTGCTTCTGAGCTTTGGCTGTCAAGAGGAGTATTTTCCAACTCTGTGGCTAAAATAGCTCTCTCCTCCTGGGCACCCAATAGGTCACTGGATTTCATTTTTGCTGCACAACCCCTTGCCTTTGTGTGTAGTCGGCCCGGGGGGATTGTCTATTCACAGTCATAGGGCGTGCCCGTCATTTTGTGAGGCGGTGAACGCATATCTCGTCGAGCTGGGCCTGTTCATGTCTCTGCGCTCTTTCAGCATTTGTCAAACCTCCTCAGCGCCATGTTCTTGCCCTCTAGTGACTGCCTTTTTTTATTCTGGACATAATGCATATGCTGAATAACAGGAGGTTAGTGCAATTTAAATACTTTCATTCTTGTCAGGATGTTTGGTTGCCTCAGCGTTCCTCTCAGCTGGTTTCTGGAGCCTCTCCATTAACAACAATTTACAACAGTGTGATACTGCCACATGTCTCAATGTTTCCAGAATAATCTTTGGAGCCATTTCTCTGTACGGTTTGGATTTTAGAATGCTGCTTCACTGTTAAATTAAATAATTACCTTTTCTGCAGCTGCATCAAGAAGGATATCCAGCAATGTGTTCACAGTTTTTTCTCATTCATGATTTCCCTTTCCTCAGTGTTCATTTTTGCTGTTTCAAATTGCACCTCACATGACCGTGCGCAGCCAGCAGTACTCTGGTCTTTCCCCTTTTCTAGCGCATCATTTTATATTGGGAAAACAAGAAATCTTAAGCTATCTGGTGCCTCCAACGACGTTACACTATCAGACACAGGTTCTAAATATAATTATATGGATGACGCTACTTCTCAGAAACTTGCTCTCATCTAGGTACAATTCCAAAAGCATCTTCACTACGTAAAATGACTCTTGGGTCAAATAGGAGGTCAAAAAAAGATCCCCCTTCTTCCAGTGAAATCTAGCCAGGCCTCAATGGATGTGATCCTTGAGGAAATTCACGCACTAAAACCCTTTATGGAGGAGACTACCAAGACATTGAAATGTCTGGAGGATAAATAGTCTTCTCTGGAGTCACAAGTTTTGCTGGTGGAGCAAAAGACAGATAACCTTCAACTTGCAGCTTCACGTATTGCCCATTTGGAGGCAGAGATTTCTCTCCTCAAAAAGCACACCGAGTATGTTGAAAATTGAAATTGCAGGAATAACCTTTATAAATATGGTCTACCTGAAAATACTGAGGGCTCTAATCCAGCCGTCTATTTTCAATCCTTCCTTCCAAAGTTTCTTGACATGTCTATGACCACCCATCTCAATATACAGAGGGTACTTAGACTGGGTCCCAGAGTCTCCACAAAACTAAGAGAAGTTATACTGTTTTTCTTGCAATACACCTATCTTTTACAAGTGATGTTTGTGGTTAAATCTAAACAACAAATAATCTGGGCCTGTCATAGAATATTTTACTTCCAAGAAGTAGCTAAGGTCAGGGCTGATCTCTGGAAGCAGTTCATGGATATGCGTCCTCAATTAAGAGCCATAAATGCTCAGTTTGGTCAAAATGCACCCCTGATTGTTTAAGGTGTCTTATAAAGAAAAGACTACTACTGATGAGGAGCTTGCCATGCTTAAGAAATTTCATCAGCAACATGGAAGAGAAGACATGGACACCTCAACAATTGCTTGAATATTTACTTGTTCTCTCGCATGTTTTCTTTCTATAATTATTAAGCTATTTAGTTTCTTTTATGAATTATTTAATGATGTTTTTCTTATAATATAGCAATGTCTTAGTTCTATATTATCTCTTTTTATGATACAGGTATCTGTTTCTCATGTCTCCTTCCTTTTTGATCTTACTTTTATGTGATGTTTTCATCCACGTAAAGGCTGCCCTGCCATCCTCTTGAGTTTTGGGTGTTGGTACAATTGTCTTCTGGTATTGTCACCCTCCCTTTTGTCTTGTTTTGTATTTTAACTAGGTTTTTCAGTCGTCATTTACATAACTTGTATTGTCTCTATGTTTTCTGTTTCACTATTTCTTTGCTCATGTTTCATTTTGTGGTTATATTCTGTCCCGCTTTCCTCCTTATGCCTCATCTTACTACCCCTATCTTCCTCTTGCGTCTTACTGAGCTTATTTCTTATTCTTCCTCATATTTGATCCAGTGTCCTGCTATTTACTATGGACAAATCAATGGTACATGCTTT
Source organism: Calotriton arnoldi (assembly GCA_963921515.1). Taxonomy (NCBI): domain Eukaryota; kingdom Metazoa; phylum Chordata; class Amphibia; order Caudata; family Salamandridae; genus Calotriton; species Calotriton arnoldi. The sequence continues at coordinate 1,354,974 of CAWUFW010000004.1, forward strand.
AGGCTCAATATTATATTCTGAGTTACTACATGAAATATCAAGGGTTTAGGTAACCCTATTAAACAGAAGAGGGTGTTATCCCAGCTAGCTAAACTTAAAACTGATGTGGCACTACTCCAGGAGTCACATGCCTTTGAGCTATAGTCCACCAGGCTAAAAGGATGTTGGGTAGGAGTTTTTTTTTAGTTTCCCCTGCTATGGGAAAGAAGAACGGAGTACTATGTTTTTGTCATAACAAATATGTATTACAGTTATTAACTAAGAACATGATTCTAATGGCCGATGGTCTGTTGTTAAACTCCTTGTTGATAACATACCCATCACATTTTCTTATGTCTAAGGACCAGTTGTTGTTGACAACATTTTTTGGATCACAATTTCTGATAATTTGCTTCAATGTGATGATGATTATATTATATTTGGAGGTGATTGTAAGCAAATTGATTACCTAATTTGGATACAAAATCAGCAGTCAAATTTGTACACATGAAAATGCATTAAAATTTTAATTTATCAATCATTGCAAATCCTTAGCTGATATATGGAGATTATGTGACCCGGAACTTCATGAATACACTTTCTATTCTGCCCCGCTTCATTCTCAGTCCCAAATAGATTATCTTTTCCTTAGTAAGTCCTTGGCCTAGCATGCCCTTTGCTCAGTTATAGGATCCATTTTGATATTGGATCACGTACCAGTATACACTGATCTTGACCTTATACCCTTTTCGCAACATGTAGGTAGATGGCGTTTTAACAACTAACTTCTTTTAGACACAAAATTTCCATCTCAATTTGAAGTCTTTGCCTATGGATTTTTTGCCTTTAACTCTACACTGACTTCTCATCTCTAATGATTTGGGATCCATTTAAGGTAGCATCACAAGGTATTATACTAAATTTTGTCTAACAAAACAAAAAATCTGTGGAAGTCCAATCAAATAAATTACTCGACAACTTAAAAAAAATGGAGTATACGTACTATCACTCAGAAAACAAGGTTTCCTTAAAGCACTGTTGTGAACCCCAATGTACCCCAGTATAGGACCAGGTAGCTGCACTACCTTTTACCTTCATTTGTCCTACCTTGCTCTACATAAGAGCTCTGGCGCTGACCTTTTACCTAGTTAGGTGCCGAATAAATGTTGTGTGGTTTTCTTCGAAAACTAGCCGCATTATTATGCATGAGGATTCTTAGTATCACACAGCAGGATTACCATCTTCTGTACGATAACTCTGTACAAAAGTCAACGCTATCATCATCCTTGGACGACAGGCTCACAGTACCATGACACATCTAGGTAGAACCCCTGAGTGTACCTTTCGGGTATATAAGCAACTCATCTTCGCTGGGCAAACCAGAGGAGAAGTTTCATGCTGACACAAGACACTGAGGGGCAGATTTACAAGCCCCTTGAATCACTTTTACGCTGCTGTTGCGTCACTTTTGTGATGCAACGGCAGCGTAAAAAATGCGGCAAATTTACAACGTGACGCATCTAGGGAGATGCGTCACATTGTAAAGCCCTGCGTAACATTATACCTGCGTCAGGTATAATGTATGCAGGGTAGGCGTTCCCATGCAGGAAAGCCTCGTAAAAGTGATGCAGTGAAATCTACAAGATTTCACTGCGTGACTTTTAGGATGCCACTGCGTCAAAACCTTATGCCTGCTTGAAGCAGGCGTAAGGAGTGAGGCAGTATATTGGGAATAGGCCGCAACACGCATTGCTGGAGTTGCGTCGTGCTTGCGACACGACTCCAGCAATGCGTGACTTTTCCGCCAACAGATGCGTCAGAATTTCTGACGCATCTGTCAATCGTTGCGCCATAGTGCGGCGTATTGTAAATACGGCGCATCTATAGTGGCGCAAGGGTTTTTCACGCAGGCGCAGGGAAACTGACGCATCAGCACAGATGCGTCAGTTTCTTGTAAATCTGCCCCTGAGATTCCTGCATGCAGAACTCACAGCACGCAGTCGTCTGACATCCCTTGCGGGGTGTCCAACTCGAGACCAAGATGAGGTCCTTCATTCTTTCCCATCAGGTAATGGGGTGGGCTTTTTCCTAGGGGATTCTTGGATTTACACCTACATACATGCTAGGTACATTCAGGTACACTCAAATAAGGTAGGCATCTTAGGAGTATGCATGATTACTCCCATGTATCTATATGCCTGCATATTTTCACTGTTTTAGCACCATGACAGAATTCTACCTTTTATTTAATCTGCTGGTGCTTGTAATCGTATATATCTGTTTCTGTCAAATGGTTGTCGCAGCACACGTATTTTATACTAGAATGACGCTGGTTCAATAAATGCTTATTGAAAACGTCCCCTTCGTCTATTCTGTATATCTCTCTGAGAAGAAGTGAGCACGAGTGGTTGAGTGAAAAGTACTGTACTGTTTCCACAATCCCTGAGGGGTCAGGGTTGTCATGCTCGATGGTTGACAGAAACTATTTGCTCCTTGGTAAGGTTGTGCGGCTTATAGTGGCCCTGTTAGCTAGCTGGTCTACAGACTAACATGTCCTTTTGGGGTGTCTGGAACCACTCTAGACAACATAAACTAAGGGATTGGTGTCCAAACGTGCAGATCCTATATAGATTTGTAGGAACTTCACGACAGCACCCTATTGACGCCAAACTCACCTTTAACAGATTATTACAAATGGTGCTTTTTCATAATTATTAAAGATTAGTGCACGATATTATGGGGGTCAAAATAAAATGGGAAAATTATTGGCGAATTATTTGAAAGCTAGAAGAGACAGAACCTAAATAGAATCTTTAAAACAGTCCAGTGACCACTCGTTTTAAAGACAAGGATATTTTAAATGAATTAGTTAACTTTTATACAAATCTATAGTCCCCAGAGACACAACCTCTTACATGTGGACCTGGCTAAATACTTTCAATCCATCACACCTCCTCAATCCCAGGGAATTTATTTCGACCCGCTGGGTGCACGTTTTCATTAACAGAAATCACTCATGCAGTCTCTATACTACGAAGAGGCAAAGCCCTTGGACCTGAAGGTTTTACTATTGAATTGTAAAGTCATTTTGAAAAAACTCCTCCACGACCTCCTACTTTTGTTTAACTCATTCATCATTAGCGGTGCCTCTCTTGGCTCCTTCCAGGACACCATGATTTGTTTCATTCCGAAAGAAAATAAAGACCTCAGCAATGTAAGAACTATCACCCTACTTCTTTAGTTAATATTGACTCTAAACGTTTAGCAAAACGTTTAGCATTACGTATACACCCTATCTTGCCTAATCTCATTGGTCCAAAACAATCTGGTTTTATTAAAGACAGATTGGCTTCTGGCAACACTTGTGTCTTTTTTAACATTTTAAGTAAGGCATCCACATTGGATCAACCCATTGCTGCTATTGCTTTGGATACAGACAAAGGGTTTGATATTATCAGTTGGGATTTTATGTTTCATGCATTAAAATGGATTGGTTTTCCACCTAAACTGATTGCTTTAATCTCCATGTTGTACACAGGTCCTAGGGCTGTAATTTTTGTTAACTGTATGTTCTCTGATTATTTTCCTTTGTTCAGAGGTGTACATCAGGGTTGCCTATTGTCTCCTCTTTTATTTATTATCGCACTTGAATGCTTTTGAACTAAAATCTGACCCGACACTATATTGCACTATATTGCTCTAATCCTACCAGCTCCCTTCCTCCTTTGCTTGAACAAGTCACTACTTTCTCCCACCTGTCAGGTTATCAGCTTAACACTGCTAAATCTGAAATACTACCTTGAAATGTCTTATGTAATGAAGAACTTTTTGCCCATAGAGGTTCTACTTGGCAACCCATACAGATAAAATATTTTGGGCTACAGTTTATTATTAAAACACTAAGGGCCTAATTATGAGTTTGGGAGTCCGAGGACCGCCAAACTTCTGGTGGCGCAGCGGTGGCGGTCTGGCCACCGCTGCACCATCGGTCGGCCTGCCCGATTAGAACTTGGGCGTTCGGACCGCCACAGCACCGCTGAAACTTCCAGGGATCAGAGATCCCTGGCGGTTGTGAGGCAGTCTGAGGGCTGCAATATTCTTGGTGGCGAATTGCGGCACCGTCAAGCATATTACGACTTTCCTTACCACCGGCGGTCTCATGGATGTTCTTACTTCATGAAACTGCTGTTAGTGAGGAAAGAAAGGGGGCCTAACAGGGCCCCCTGTTGCTCCTGTGCACCCGCCGGCTAAACCACTATTTTACTCATAACCTGGAGGGCTGGCGGGCAGACAGCGGTGAGGTTTGGTAATGCAGGAGAAAGGCAGTATTGTGCCGCCTGCTCCCACACCGCCAAAACTCGTAATTAGGCCCTTAATGTAATTTTACCCACTGGCATACACTATTTCTCTCTTAGTGGGGCCGTATCTGTTCTATCAAAATGATGCTCACTCCTCTGACTGGCTTCCTCGCTCACAATGAACGGCCAGATCAATGCCGTATCCTCATCATTCTGCCACATGCTTCACCTGCTCCGAAAGACATTCAGATGGAGCCATAGTGAATCTAGATAAAACAGTCACCCACGCACTCATCAGCAGCAGACTCGACTACGGCAATACACTCTATGCCGGCATCATCCAGAAACTCCTCAGGAAACTACAGAATGTTCAAAATGCCACAGCCAGACTGGTCCTTGACATCCCCAGCCGCAGCCATTTCACTGAACACCTCAGAGAATTCCACTGGCTCAAAGTCAACAAAAGAATCACTTTCAAGCTCCTCATGCACACCTACTAAGCCCTCCATGACGCAGGACCAGCATACATGAACCACCGCCTCTAATTCCACGTAACCACCAGACACCTCCGCTCCGCCCAGCTGGCCCTGGCCACTGTCTCTTGGATCCACAACACTAGAACTGGAAGAAGATCCTTCTCCTACCTCACCGCCAAGACCTGGAACACCCTGCCTCCCCACCTCAGACGATGCCAGTTCAGGAAGGATCTCAAGACCTGGGTCTTTAATTGAACTCCAGCGCTCAGACTGACCAGCAGCCTTCCCGCCTCACCAATGCCTTGAGACCCTCACTGGTGAGTGGCCGCGCTTCACAAACCCTGATTGATTTTATATATTATTTCTATGATTCCAGTTCACATTCTTAATTATTATTTTACAAGAATAAATGTCCTTTTATCAAAATTTCTTTGGAAAGGCAAAACCCTTTGTATAGCTTTATTAACCTTAAAAAGAGAGGAACTTGACGGTGGCCTTACATTTCCAGATTTAAAAAAATATAATTATGCTTTCTACCTGGAAAAATCTGCTGAATGGCTCTCTTCAGAGATTATGGATATTGTTAGAAAAGTCTTTTATTTCCCCTTTTGATTTTAAGGAAATTCTGACTTTCACAACAAACATTTCTCAGTTACGTACTCCTGTGATACCCCACTCGCATTATATTCTGCCACCGCTTTTACCCTTTACCTATCCCTCGGTCGTTACCTTTCAACAACAACCTATTTGGTACAATAAATCTCCGCGAATTAACAATCATTCTATATACTGGAAAATTTAGCAATTTAAAGGCTTATACTGGTAATCATAACTTTTTAATGATACTCAGATCCTATCCTTCTATGATCTTCAAACTAAATTTTCCCTACCATCTACCGCTAGACCACAATATGAACTTATATGCACATCCCTCACGCATTACATTTCCATGCTACCTCACACATCTTCCTTGCCCGCTACATCAGCTATACATGTCCTATTATTAGGCACCAACTCCTCAACATCTAGTATTTATAAGTCACTACATGTTACCTCTGTCAGAACCAAATCAAAGATTGGGTTAACTTGGATTTGATGGAAAGTTGGCCTACTGCTCTGTGGGATAAGATATGGCTTAAGCTTCATAAATCTCCCCGGTCTGGAAACACTACACAAACTCTTTATTTTGTCCATCACTGTTTATTACTTACTCCCATAACCCGAAAATCCTTTTCTCCAACCTTAAGTCCCTATTGTTGGTCCTGTTCATATTCAAATGCTGATTTGAAACATATGCTGTTCAATTGCCCTCCCATTCTCCAGTTTAGGAAACTAGTTTGGCAACAAATTAATAACATTTTCAAGGTTGCTATTACATTTTCCTCAACAAATGTTTTGTTGGGCAGTTTAGCTCCTCAATGGTCTCACTTTGCTCCAAGTCAATACTCCTAGGTTTATTATTAGCTGTTGGAAACAAGCTCACAACTTTAACTTTAGATCTTAGTGGAATGCTATCTGCTCTTATCATTGATTAGACACCAAGGGGCATATTCTCAAGGAGCTATCGCCGAGTTATCGGCACTTTATCGCAGCCAAAGTCACGATAATTTTATCGCCCCATTCACAAGCTGGTGATAACAGCCAATACCACCAGTTTACTTGTGAAAGCATTCCCAAAAAACATCGCCACAGATGACCCCGGCAACTATCGCTAATGAATTGCAGAGTAGGCGTTCCCCAGCAAAAAGCCGCGACAACACCACACCTCAACATTCTCAACGACCAGCCACATCGGCGATAAGACCACAAAACAGGTGATAAGGCACGTTAGTAGCAGGAAATTAACACCTGCTCTGACCTGGTGTAAAGTCGGATGACAACCTGCACCATCAAAGGGAGCCCAGCCCAGAGCCACACATGAAGAACAACAGATGCCATGGAGCCACACACCATGCATCCCAGAGCCCCGAGAGGGCAACAACACCCACCGCCACCACCCCCAGGATCGCCACCCCCCAAGCCCCCCCATCCCCCTCCCGGACCACACAGAGGCAGCGCAGACAAAGACAGCGGACCTTCAGGAAATGCAGCAGCCTCACAGACCTAACACCAGACAATGTCAATGCCCACTACAGGCTCAAAAGGACAACCATCCTCCGCATCCTGAACATCATTGCCCACAGGCTGACGGTACCAACACAGCGGACAACCAACATTCCTCCGCAGACAAAGCTGCTGGCTGTGCTGCACCTGTTGGCCTCTGGTACCTCCCAACCAACAACCGCCAGAGTCGGAGGAGTCTCACAGCCAGCCCCATCCAAGTTCCTCACACCTGTCCTGGATGCCATCATCAGCCAGGTACCCCAGTACCTATACGTCCCCCACAATGCGCAGGAACAGCTGGAGACCAAGCAAGGACTATACGCCATAGCTGGATTCCCACACGTGTTGGGGGCAATCAACTGCACACATGTCCTACTTGTGCCCCCTGCCGACACTGCACACAATTACCGCAACAGAAAGCACACGCATTCCATCAACGTGCAGGCAATAGTGGACCACAGGGGACTCTTCAACAATGTCGTAGCCAACTACCCAGGCAGTGTGCATGATCCCCTCATCCTGCTACAGTCCAACATCAACCAGCGCGTCCAGGATGGCACCTATGGGAATGCACTGCTCGTTGGCAAGTACCAAATGAACACACCACACACCTCAACTCCACAATCATGCAACTCACAACTCTGGCACTGCACACGTCACAAAATCACATACAACATGACAAACAACATGCCCACCCACCAGACACGACAGCACAACTTACTGTGGCAACCTTGGTTAGCCATGTACATGAGCCATCAATGGCATGGCACCTCAGCCACACAATAGCGGAATGTGGGGAGAGGTGGGAACCAGGCATGTGCGAAGGAGGCAAGTGACCCATGAATGAGAATGTACACAATGCCAAGTGTGGCGTGGAAGTGCTGGACAGACTGCAGTATGCAGACCACAGACATATCCATGTCTACATGCACTGCTGGTGTTTGGAGTGTAGTGTACAGTGGACGCAACCATGTCACCCCAGCCAGTGGGGAAGATCGCGGAAATGTAGCTTTTGACGTCCCCCCCTGTAAGCGTGTGCGGAGTGGGCTGGCCCGGAGAACGCCAGGCCAGCGTAGGGGTGTGAATAAAAAGCACGTAGCTCTGGGCGTGGTTCTCTTCCGGAATGCCCAATGTGTCTGCTAGGGCGGCGCCTCCCACCCCGCCACGAGGCCGACGCCGTCGCCATGAGCGGTGTGGCCTGCGATCCTGTGCACCTGCTGCACCCCGGGCTGCTGGTCCCCGAACCCGTCATGCCCGCCCCTGCGCAGCCAGGCCTCACTGCTCACCTGCCGACACCGGCGTGTGTCAAAGAGAGCCCACCACGTGCCGGCGCAAGCTCCAAGCCCGAAACCCGCGACCTTGGCAGCCTCCTCAGACCATCACGGCCTCCGCGACACAGGCCCGCTTTACTCCTTTTTAATTTACGTACTCCACCGCTGCCTCCGGCCTACACTACGGTCAAGTAGGTCACACATTTGGAACTGAGTCTTGATTATGCAATGGCAGAGTACACACTTTATGGCTGAGTTTATATCACTGTACTCCCTTCGATGTGGTGCCACCAACTCTGTGCATAGCATTCGAACTACACCTGTCTGTGGTCCCTTGCTGACTACTGCCTTTGGCCTACACTGCGGTCGAGTAGGTCAAACATCTGAAACTGAGTCTTGATTACACAATGGCCGAGTACAGATATCAATGCAGAGTTTAAATCACTATACTCCCTTCGAAGTGGTGACACAAAGTATGTGCATGGCATCCCAACCACACGTGTCTGTGGGCCCTTGATGACTACGCCTTTGGCCTACACTGCGGTCGAGTAGGTCACACATTGGGAATTCAGATATGATTCATTTATGGCAGACTTGATATCATTGTACTGGCCTCATCGCAAACTGCATCCCCTTTCAGCTCCGGTGCCACTAAGTCTGTTCCCCGACATCCATGGACACTTTCTGGTTGAACTTTGTTGGCGACTGAGTCTATGGACTGGGGGTTGTCTTCATCATCATGTCGGTGATACTGACTTTGTGGCAAAAACGAGGCTGTAGCATTCCACTCCTCCATTTGCCGCTTCCGGCCGGCTTCTGCCCTCTGCATCATGCCCTGGAGGACACCTTCCACTGTCCCCCACAAACCTCCGCTACATTCACCTTTGACATCGACGAGGACCCCTCACCTCACGTGGCCCTATCTCACTGCACCGCAAGTCACCCTCCCATGGCGGTGTGCCTGTGCTGGCCGCAGTGCATCCGGGGCCACTAAATCTGTGCAGCTCAAGTCATGGCCCCTGTCTGATAGCATATTGGATGGCCTCTGGGTCGATGGACTGGGGGTCATCAAGGCCATGTGTCTGTGGCCCTGCGCTGTCCGCTGGCTCCGGCCTCAACTGTGGTCCACCTGGGCTCACACATCAAATCGAGTCCTGACCTGCCCGGACGTCACATCACCGCAGGATGCACACGCCACCACCGCCAGGACCAACTCCAAACAACAGGTGCCAGAGTCGGAAGTGTCTTACTGCCAGACTATCAGAGTTGCTCACAACTGTCGTGGGTGCCATCATCAGCTTGATACCCTGCCCAGCTCTTCAGGTGCCACTGACTCAATGCACCACAAATCATGGACCATTCTGCTTGCATGTTGGGTGAACACTGTACTTTCTCCGGCTACCACCATGATGCTTCACACTTGTTTCTGTTATGCTGGTGTTTTCTGTTTCCGCTTTTATTGTGATCACTGTTCAAGTTGTTGCCAGCACCAACGACTCCATGAGGGCTGGCTTACACTCACCCCACACACATCCAGCACATGCGTCACTGTACATGTGACCATGCCAATAAAGGTGTCGAGCGCACGTGCCCGTAGCCAGTTCAACGAACTATCTGAGTGTGTCCGTGTGCTCATGATGTATGCATTAGGGCCCCGGGCCCTACAACATTACATTGTGCTGTGTACAGAGGACGCAGCCATGTCACCGCAGGCAGTGGGTGAGACATTGCACGTGCAACTTTGTCGTCCCCCACTCAATACGTAAGAGGAGTGAACTGGGCCGGAGTACGCAAGTCCAGCGTGGGGGTGTGGATGATTATCCCGTGGCTCTGGGTGTGGTTCAGTACTGGAAATGTGCAAAGGCATGTGTCTCTGTCTCAGTGTGGGTCTCCGTTGGGGAGTGTAGGTGGTCCCTGATGGGACTTAGACACCGACGTATGTGATCCAGTTCGGATTCCATGAGGTAGTACCCCACCCGCACATGTTCGGCCACACATTTCTGGCAGTCTGACACCTGGCCTTGGAATGCGATGTGCGCTTCGGTGGTCTGCTGGGAGCCAGCCGGGGTGTTGGGTGCGTCCAGCTGTGTTGTCTGTGCAGGGGGTGGGGTATCCTCGATGCAGCGGTGCTGCCCTGCTCCTGGAGGTCGATTGCCTAAGATGTCCATGGACTGTTGTAGGGCATCAGTGTCGGAAGTGTGGAGGTCCTCTTCAGCATCACTGTAGAGTTGTCTGGTCTGCCCTGCTGGAGGTGTTGTGTGTCCCTCTGCAATGTGAAGGGGAGATGCTTGTTGACATTGTGTTGTCATGTATGTTGCTGCATTGTTCAAGTTTACATACAGACTGCATGACAATGTACATTGTGACTGTTTGGGAGGGGCGGACTATTTGATGCGGGACAGTCGACATTTGGACTACATGAGGTAGGTGAGGTTGTACACATACATTTGCATCTCACAGTTTCCTGCTATGTCAGATGTGATTGGCCATTTTCTACACACAGGCGGACCCAGTTGTGTCCTCTGTTCTGCAGTGTAAGTGTTGCACTGTGTAACACATTGTCGTCCATGTGGATGTGCTGTCATTGCTATGTGTGTGTGCTGCATTGTGTGAGAGTTGCACCTGCAGCTGTGATTTTGCTGCCCCTTATCCCTTGGAGGCGGTGTGCCTTTGGCTTTTGTGCTTTTAAGGTGCTGTGATGTTGGCGACTTGGGTCATTTGTGCTCTTGGACGGTGTTTGTACTCTTCTGCATTGTTTGTCTGCAGATGTATTGTTGACGTCAGTGGTTGTTTGTGCACGTGGCTGTGTCAGAGTGTGACCTGCTCCTTTCCGGATGTGGTCCACACTCAGCCACCTCAGTCTCATTGAGTGCACAATGTCATGGTGATTGTACTCCCGCCATGCTGCTCGTCATGTGGTGTCACTTGCATTGTCAGTGTGGCTCTCACATACGCATCTTTGCTGTGTTTCGCACGGGTGCATGTGTGTGTTGTGGAATTGGTGATGTGTGGGGTAGGAGCCCTTTGGGCACATGGTGGACGGGGGCCTACTTGATGTTTGTATGTGTGCTGCAGTGTGCCACGGGAATCAGGGACATGACCCAGGGTCATTGTGGGTGTGCGGTGTGCTACACGTCGTTGTGCATGTGTGCCATTGTGCCCGTCCCCACAGTCCCTGTTCATTACTCACCCTGTTGATGTTGTGTCAGGTCATGTCGAGCAGTGTCTGGACTCCCGACTCCTTGCACCATCTCCACACTGATGACTGTGGCCACCATTTGCTCCAGCTCCTTCTGTGGCGCAGGTCTCCCACCTACATTCGCCGTTGCTGCCTTCCTGTTGGCAGCGGGTTTCTGCTTGGTTCGGCATTTCACATCGTGCCAGCGCTTCTTGGCCTCCTCGACACTCCGACTGCATTCACGATGGAATGCCATTTTTCCGTCTGTGTTGCCAATGACACAGTGGAGGTGACGGACAGTTGTTGTTAGTGCTCTGTCACCTCCGTGACGACGATCCGGTTGTCATGCGGACTGTACCCCGTCTTCCTCTTCCTCTTCTCCTTGGCCTTCCCGGACCCCGAGGTTCCTTGCTGGTGGTCTGTGTGGCTTGTGGGGTTCGCGTTGACCTGGGCACTCATTCCAGGTGCATCCATGTTGCTACGCAGTTTATTTTGTTTATTGTGTGTTTTTCTTGTTCAGCTTTTATGGTGCATTTTCCCGCATGACGCGTGGGAATTGCAGGCCTGTCGCTGGTTATCGCTGATTTTTGTATCGCGGTTGGCCTCATCGCAACTTTATTTGTGTTTTGCATTTTTGCGGCGTCGCGTTGATTTTAACGCGGTCATTTGACGCGTTATCGTGGGACTATCGCATGGTGCCGCCAGGTTGGGAATACTACGTTAACACGGCGTTGTTTTCCCGCGATCGACTGCGATATGCAAAGTTGCGTTAAGCTAATCTTGCGGTGGTTATCACACGTTCTTGAGAATATGCCCCCAACTGTGGGGCTTATTTATGAGCCCCTGCGTCACTTTTGCGCCACCGGTGTGTCACTTTTTGTGACTCACCAGTGGCGTAAAAAATGCGCCATGTTGCGCCATATTTACGAACTGACGCATCTAGGTAGATGCGTCACTTCGTAAACCCCTGCGCTACATTATACCTGCGCCAGATATAATGTATGCAGGGTGGGCGTACCCTCGCAAGAAAGGGTCGTAGGAGTGGCGCAGCGAAATCTATGAGATTTCGCTGAGCCACTTCTAGGACGCCAATGCGTCAAAACCTTACGCCTGCCTCATGGCAGGCGTAAGGGTGACGCAGGCCCTTTCACATGGGGCTTGCCCCATGTGAAAGGAACATTGCTGGAGTTGCGTCAGGGTCCGACACAACTCCAGCAATGCGCCACTTTTTGCGCTGACAGATACGTCAGTTATACTGACGTATCTAACCTTCCTTGCGACATGATGCGTCATACTGTAAATATGACGCATCATTGGTGTCGCAAGGAGGGCGCACTAAGAAGTGGCGCATCGCTGCTTTCACGCAGCGATGCGTCACTTCTCGTAAATGAGGCCCTGTGTTTCTCCTGTATTATAAAGAGAGCTATTATGGCTTCCCATCACTGCTTACTTATCCTTCTAACTCACTTGTCAATAAAAACATTATTGTGTCTGCAGAGGTATGGAAGCCCCCTTGAACTCATTCACCTGCCTTTTATATTTATATTATTAAATCATTACAGTGTTACAAATATGTGTATGCAATATTCTCTTTTACTCTTTTTTTCATAATGTCTACAGTCTCTAATGTTATTCATTTTTAATCTTTACTGCATAGTTATATTTCTATTAGCCTTATTTCTATTTCCATCCCCCACCCCCTATGCACCTTATACATTTCCATGGTTTTTATAGCATGGCATGTACATATTTTCATATTTATATATATATATATATTTCAGTAGGAATATATTTGCTATGCTTTGCTTTATATGCTTATCACTCCTGCTCTATTTGATTACTTTTGCTTATGTTAACTATTGTGTGCTGTTTTATTGTTCCTAATAAACTAAAACTTTAAAAAAAAGAAGAAGAAGGAAATGAAGCTGATGTGTGTTTTCCTGGAAAGGGCCCTCATTATATCCCAGCTTTTTCAGTTCTCTCAGTAAAGAGTCTCATAGGGTATGTGCTGCTCCAGATAGTACGGAGCACAATCAGAAGGGTGGCAACATTTTTTAATTTCAAGTATCAGATACATCTTGCTGTGATCTTTTTTGCCACCCAAAACCTTCAAGGAGGAGCACTTACATGCATGTGCCTAGTATTTTGCTCATTCCCAAGGACGCCAAATGCCGGGGATAACGGAAATGGCATCATGTAAACTTTTAGCCAGTGATGACATCAAAGGAAGTGACATCACATAACCTTTTGACCCTGATGTTGTTATATAAATTATTGTCACTTGACTATTTACATATTATCATTAAGATGACATTGCTGGACTCAAAAAACAACTATAAATTAAATAACAATTGAGGCGGTGCTATTATATCCTCTGACCAGGGCGACTGGAATCATGCAGCAGGAGAGAATCAAATTATGTGACAGCGTTTACTAAATTATGCAGCAAAAAAATGCAAATTATGCATCAAAATGCAGCCAATTTTGTGACAGTTTTGCCTCATTATTTTGTCATTTTTTCACAAGTTAATACTATCTGGGCAAAGGTTTTGCCTCATTAGTACTAGTCTGACACCCAACTACAGCAATAAGCAACATGACCAGTCAATCTTTGCTAAGGGGCTTCCAGTGTGCAGCAACGTGTGTTGCAGTGTTTTAATGAACTTTTTATCTGTTTGAACTAGAAACATTTGTTTAAAAATCAGCAGATTATGAAGCAAATGATCAATTAGGTGGCAAATGCAGCAAAGCCATGAATATGCGGAAAATGCAAATGCCGCAAAATCGCTTATTTCCAGTGGCCCTGGCTATGAGCGCAGCCATTATAGGCCTGGACTGCTGCCTTGATACATCAGGTCTGTAGCAGTCATCACCGTGAATACAGCCAACATGGACACATCTCCACATGTCTATGCACAGACCCACATACCAACACACAGTTCAAAATGCCCAGGCTCAGGCAGGAGCCAAACGCAATACTCCGCACGCAGACACAGCCTTCAGTTCTTACAGATAGCCTCAAATTAAAAACTCAACCATTATTTTAAGCTTTCATCACACACTAAATATACATTGAATGTGAAGCAGCAGAAAAAAGGCAGTCATGTGAAGCAGGTGCAACCTGCCAGGTGACCCTAGGATTTGATTTTCTTCTCACATCTCCCGGAGAAAGAGGCACTGTAAAGGCACATGTAAGGTTCAGCAGCAGCAGAGAAAGTCAAAGGAACTCCGCTGCTTTTGGAACCAATGAATAGGGCTTTTGTAATAAGTCTGCAGGAAAGCAACATTTTAATTCATTGGAGTTTCACATACTTCAGAATGTTACCTATTTGCAAAATAAAAACATTCTGAACTGGGATACAAACTCTAATGAATTAAAAGGCTTCAGTTTTGGTTCAGCAACAAAAAAGTAACCAGGGGACATTCAAGTCCTCTTTTCCTTCTATTCCTGCCACTGCCTTTGTGATATCCGAGTCCAAGGTTCACAGAAGCAGTGCCAGAGGTTTCAAGAAGCATGCCAGGAGTTGAAGGTGTGACCATCCCAACCCCTAAATAACGTCCATGCTCATCCCTGGTAGATTGGTGACCAACCTAAGGTTAGAAAGTTGGTTGAAACCGGTATGAGGAAGCTAAGAGGAGCAAATTGATTATTGCCAACCCTGAACACATCCCCTTATGCACAACTTTTAATCTCCTTGCCAAAAATGGGAAAATAATATACAATATGGCCTGACCTGATATTCAATTTCAGGTGCAAACAGGAGTTTTCATGTCAAAAGGAATTAATCTCTATTGTACTTAATAGGCCCACCTGTGTCCCCCTTCAGCAAGCATACCACATTTATAAAGCAGGATTGGTCCATTGGTGTCAGCTTTCACTTTGCTAATGATACCCCTGTTTTTGATTATTGTTATCCAATAAATCATTTGTCACTCTGAATGTGTTTACATATCACTCATACAAGTCACAAGGTGGGACTGTATCATGAACACTGTTCCATCTGAAATGAAATGACTCACAAAGTGCAAATTGTGAGTAGGAAAGTCTTCTTTGACTTGGAATGACCCTAAGCAAATTTCCACTTGCTATTTTGTAGTATCAAAACCACTGATTTTGCAAATTCTAGGCTTTACCATCACATAAAGGCTCCTTCCATCAGACACATTATTATCCTACAAGTATGGGAAAGGGAATACCTACAGAATTGGTGACTGTATAGAGGAAGGGAATTCTCGGTGGAAAAAAATGTTTTCACTCAGAGAAAAAAAAAGTTTGTAAAGGCATTTGCACATTCGTATGTGAAAATATATATTTCTAATGTTGCTTGAGAAAATGCAATTTCACAAAAGTGTTGCAAGTTTCAAGGCGTAACGTTAGAAATGTTAGTAAATTTGAAAACTTAAACATCTTCAGCCATGCAAGGTCAGAAATATGTGATTGTAGGAGTGTACATAGGAATCATGTTAGGTTTGAAAATCCCATTCCTGCTATGCACTCGTATCATGCTACATTAGGTTAGCAGTGTGTGGCTAAATAGATGTCATTTGTATTCATGTTATGCAATCCACTGAGTTATCCCTGCAACGTGCAAGCTTTAGTTAGCAAGTGTGACTCCATTTTGTATTTCGTAATCCCTATTAGGCTGTGTCTGAACTACGCATCATTATTCGTGTTGCTTGCCTCAGCAGAACGCTGTATTTAGTTATTAGTTTTCTTTCCTGTTCAAGGCTGCTTCCCGACTTACTAATGAATAGGCCATTCTGCCCTCGCATGCCTATCCGAGTGTGTAGTTCTGCTCCCACGTTGGGAGACGCTGAGACTCAGCGCGGTAACCTTGAGTTGCCGATAGCATGTACGCATCTGGCAGGTGGTAGCCCATCCTTCTGTGCCTTCTTTGTTCATGTTCGGCCTAGGGGGTAACTTTTCACTGTGGGCGTGGTTGGGGGTTTCGTGGAGGAATGATCATGCATCGCAGGCCGTTGGGGAGCCAGTCCCTCGGCAGACATCTTAGGGTGCAGGTCAGATTGGACTCCTCTGCAGAGTATTGCTAATAAATGCTTGTTTGTATTCTCTACTGTCTGACCCACTCTTCATTACTTGGGAAGGCATAGCAGGTGGTTGTAAATAATCCGGGTGGCCCCTAAGGGCCACTTCCTTCAGTTGGCGCCTGAACAGGGACCCGGCAAGGTGATCAAGCTCACCCGTAATCGGGTAGCAGGGTCGGGGTTGCGTCTGGTCGGTCGGGTGGATCGGGGTACCCCACACGATCGAGCTTGGTTCTTGCAGCTGCCCCACCCGCCTGATCAGCGACTCCTCATCTAGTGGTCACCGGCTGGGGTCCTGAGAAGGCGAAACCTTGGAGTTGACCGTTTGGTCCGAAGAGTCAGCAGTGGAGAATAACTTGACTCGACCTGTGTGCACCAGCTGAGTGATTTAATTCTTGGAAAAATGGCACCATTCTTGAACGGCACGAGCTTACGGGCTGTGTCTTGGTACAGTCTCCCGACTGTCTTGGAGCAGTTTTCGGACTGCCTTGCTTGAACGGCATGAGCCTGCGGACTATGTCTTGGTACAATCTCCGGACTGCCTTGGAGCAGTTTTCGGACTGCCTTGCTTGAACGGCAAGAGCCAACGGGCTGTGTCTTGGTACGGTCTTCGGGCCGTTGTGGTTTGAACTTGGTGGGTTTGGGGACCCTTTTTAAAGACACAGAGTGTTTGTGAACAGCCTACCAGGCCAACTGGTAATTTGGCCCATTCTTGAAAAGGTCTGGGACTGTCGGCGAACAATCTGCCAGGCCAACTGGAAATTTGGTCAACGCTTGAAAAGGTCTGGGGCTAGAGCCTGTCTTTTTGAACTTGGTACAGTCTCCGGACTGTAGGGAGCGGTCCTCGGACTGTTTTGGTTTGGTTCTTGAACAATATTTGTATTGAACAATATTTGTATTCTTTATTCTTTTCCTTTTAATATTTTGTTTGTTGGTGTTGTATTTGTCCGTTGGGGACAGCGCATGTGTCTTATATTAAGATGCCTTGTCTAAGTAAAATGGGGTGTTTTGGATGTCGGTGTTGTTCTACTGAGGCTCGATTGGAAGAGAGCCAGCCTGCGCCTCCGGAGGGTACCCCAAATTTTGATTTATACGTCAAGCACGGTATTGGCCCTATTATGTTTAGCACATTGTGGAATAAATATACGAGGGACAATGCTGAGTTACAATGACCACTTACTGGCTCATTTGATGAACATAAATTGAATTTCTTGCAGGACAAATTGTTCGCCAAAAAGAGCAGGCAGTCGATGTTTGATTCTCTAAGAGTATGGCAGAAGGAAGCGAAGCAGCGGCGTATGAGAGCAGAGAAAGAGGCCCGGAAGAGACAGACGCAAACTATAATGCAGAAGGCAGTGGCCTATGAAAGGAAAAAGACAGAGAAAGGCATAGAATGTGCAGATAGAAAGTTTCTATTGCAGACAGATAAATACTATGTTACTATGTTGAAGAGCTATTGGTTTCTCGCCCTCCTCCACCTTATGCTCCTGAGCAGATATACCCAAGGGTTCCAACATCTCAGCCCCCGGCCTCTGGTGCCGCTCTTCCTAGTATTTATGCCCCTAGTCAAACTGCTTTGGCCCCAGCCCCGTCTGCTTCCTCTCTACTCACGCCAGTAACAGGGGCGGGAGCCGTTAGCTCTCCTGTTCCGTCTACTGACTCTGTATCTACTGCTACCCCCTTTCACTCCTACAACACTGTCTCCTTACATGATGATACCTGTCTCCTCATCTGCTCTTTCTCCCTCAAGTATGATACCCCAAGCACTGCTGAATGGCGAGACCCCTTTACATGGGGTACATCAAGGGAATTGGGCGGCAGCACGAGACCGTATGGACAAAGTGTTGGTGCATTCTGCTGTGGGTGATGAGGAGAAGCAAATGGTGGCGAATCAGGCGGCTCAGTGGGCTTGGAGCCCGATCTATATTGTGGAAGATGTGTGGAGCGTGATGAAAGATTATGAGCCCTTCATACAGCAGCATGCCCTTAAGCACATGTCGGCCACGCTAATAGGGCTGTGGGAGCAGTGTTTTTAGGGTGTTGCACCGCAGATCATCTATGACATACGGGACAGGGTATATGCTGCAGGTATGGCTCCTAGTGAGGTTTTTAGCAATGTAACGACATTGGTGGGTTATCAGGCAGATTGCTCCAAAAGGTTCCGACGATGGTGACCCAGTGCCCTATGAGGGAGGTCCATCCAATTTATCATCCTGAAATACCAGAACTGCGCGACTCCACGAATACTGTAATTAGGCCACGAGGTGATGCTCGGTTCCAGGAACAGTGGATCTATACTCCTTGGAAGAGGAGTGAGGTAATATCCCTTAAAGCTCAGTTGCCGGACGCTCGGAAAAACCCGACTGCGTACTACAAAGAGTTGACAGAGGCGGCCTCCTCCACGGTGATGACGTTAGCAGATATTGAGTTGTTCTTTGGCTTGTTGGTACCGGTGGATATATGGAGGCAAGTGCATACACAGGATCATGTGGTGGAATTGGGAGGAACATGGGATCAGATCAGGGCATTGGATAAGGACCGCAAGCCTGGGGACAAGCCGAAGGCGGAGATATTGGCTTTGCTGGGTCGCATTATCTCCTATATGCATTCCCTTATCCCGCTGAGACAGGTGGATTGGGACAAGTTGACTGCATGTCGTCAGAAGAAGGACGAGAGTGTGTCTGATTTCTTTACTAGGTTTGAAGGGGTGTTTCTCGACTTTAGTGGCCAGGACCTGTCATTGGAAGGTGGTGTCTGGTTGTTTGTCAGCAGGTTCGTTAACAACTTGCTTCCTGAGATTGCAACTAGGTTGCAGGCTTCAGAGAGCATTTGGAGCACCTCTTCCCCATCGGTAATATTGAGTATGGCACAGTACTATGAGCATAGAGAGAATTAAGAGAAGGAGAAAGTGGAGAAAAAGTCCAAAGAATTGAAAATGAGGGTGTTGATGCAGCAAGTTGCGAGGGGTAACGGAAGAGGAAGAGGTTCGGCTCAGCGGCTACCCAGGTCTAACAGGAGTGGTTCCTCAAGCGCACCTATTGGGCTCAATCAATGTGCATATGCAAGCGGGAGGGACATTGGCGGAATGACTGCCCAGAGTATTGCAGAGAGGTGAGGCCCCGAGAGGTCGGGGGTTTGGAGGACGTGGAAGAGGAGGAGGAGGCCGGGGGAGAAAAGATCAGAGAATGCATCTTCTAATAGACAGAGCGGGAACTATTTTGATGACCCCCAAGGGAGGCAGTACTATCATGATGACTATGACATGGGCGAAGTGACGGGGATGTCTCACAGCTAGGATAGCCAGGGACAGGGCAGGGGGCCAGTTCCGGTGCCTGTAGATCAGCGTGGACCCTATGTCACTGCAGATTTACATGGTATGACCGAGAAATTCTTAGTTGATACAGGAGCTTTGAATAACTCTGTTTCCCGTTCACTGGTCCCGGGGGCGGCTCTGTCTGGCCAAAACAATGTTTCGGTAGGTTTCTCAGGCGTGCCGGTTGTTAGCCCCATTTCCAAACCTCTTGCTTTGACTATTGGCCCCTTCACGGTTGATTACCATTTCTAATAACGTCACATTGTGGGGAGAGTTTGTTAGGATTGGATTTGTTAAAAAGGTTGCATGCGACAATCTTTTGTTCTGCTGACGGTGTTTACATGACTATTGGACCGCTAGTGGCCCGTGCCAAGCAATGCTTCACAAAGGATGCCCCCCTCCCCGCTGAGTTTAAAGATGTGCCACGCACACTGTGGGCTACAGGAGACACGGATGTGGGGTTACTCCAGATCCCACAGGTCTCTATACAGATCAAGGACAACGCTGTAATGCCACGTATCCCCCAGTACAAGATATCCCAGGCAGGAGAAAAGGCCTTGCAAATAATACAGGATTTGATTAAGTCTGGTGTGGTTGAGGAGACAGCGGCGAATGTGTGTAACAGCCCTATTCTTCCTATTCTTAAAAAGGCACCATTGGATTCTCCTGATGCTCACCCTGATGTTTACCGCTTTATAATTGACCTTAGAGAGGAGAACAAAATAGAGATTCCTCAGTATCCTGTAGTCCCAGACATTACCATGATCTTGACAATGATTCCCCGTCTGCAAAATTCTTCTCGGTGATCGATTTGAAGAATGCTTTCTTCAGCATTCCAATCCATACAGATAGCAGATATCTGTTTTGATTTGCAATAGCCGGAAGGAGCTTTAGGTTCTGTCGTGCTCCACAAGGGTATACGGAGAGACCTAGTTTCTATAGCCAAGCATTGAAAGCTCAATTGGATTCTTTGGAACTTCCCCCTTGTAATGTGCTGTTGCAGTACGTTGACGACCTCCTTTTGGCTTCAGACACTGAAGATGGTTGTAAGGAGGTCACAGTTAAATTGCTGTTACATTTGGCACACCATGGACACAAGGTGTCACTTTCGAAATTTCAATATTGTCGACAGGAAGTCACCTATTTAGGTCACCTACTGTCGAAGGAGGGTCGTAGACTAACACCTGAACGCATAGCTGCTATTACTAATATGCCTGTTCCTAAGACCCAACGCGAGGTATGCACTTTTATTGGTATAACTTCGTATTGTCGTCATTGGATCCCTAACTATTCCTTACTAATGAAACCCTTCCTTTACCTGAACACTAAAGACGCGCATGAACCCTTGCCTTGGACATCTGCATGCCAGCAAACTTTCGAGCAATTAAAGGTTGTGCTTTGCTCTTCTCCTGTGCTTGGTACTCCTGATTACCAGAAGCCTTGTGTGCTCTATGTACATGAGGCGAACAGTTGCGCGCTTTCTGTTCTAACACAGGGATTTGGTGGTAAGCAGAGACCCTGCGCGTATTTCCCTGCTATTCTTGATAAGGTCGCTAGAGTTCTCCCGAGCTGCCTGAGGGCTGCCGCGGCGGTGGCAGTTTCTATCAGACAATCGGCAGATCTCGTCCTTGATACGGATCTCACAGTAATGGTACCTCATGCTGTGGACAAACTGTTGAATAAGACAAAGACACAGCACCTTACTAGTGCGCGTCTGACTGGATATGAATTAACTTTGTTTGCTCCGCACATTACCATCAAACGATGTGCTACTCTGAACCCAGCCACATTACTACCCCTCCCTTCGGAAGAAAAGGACAATGATGTCCATGATTGCTTATTTCGGACTGAGGAAGAAACGAAGGGACGGGTAGACCTGACTGATGAAGGGGAACTATATGTCGATGGCTCTTGTTTCAAACTACCAGATGGCACTACCACTGCAGCTTATGCAATCACAACGTTACACACTGTAGTTAAGACATCCCGTATCCCATACCAATCAGCCCAGGCTGCAGAGTTGGTTGACCTCCTTAGGGCTTGCGAGTTGAGTGAGGGACTGACTGTCAATGTCTACACCGACAGCCAGTATGCCTTTGGGGTGGCCCATAATTTTGGGCGCCTCTGGGCGGAGAGAGGGTTCTTGACCTCGCATGGGTTGCGAATACAGCATGGTCCATTGATACATAGACTGTTGTCAGCACTGACACTTCCTGATAAGCTGGCAATAATAAAATGTAGCGCTCACAAAGCAGTAACAGACGATGTTGGAAGGGGAAATGCTTTTGCAGATCAGACAGCTAAAGAGACAGCTAGATCGAAGATGAAAAAGATGTTCGTGGCAGGTCCCGCTAGGTGGGTTCCAGACAATGGAATGTTTGAGGACACATTAGAAAATGTCAAGGAAATACAGAGCGAGGCAACAGTAGATGAGCTGGCAGTATGGAAGGAGAGGACAGGGCGTTTGGACGAGGATGGGTGTTGGACTGACTTGTCTAGGAAGCAGAGATGGTTGCTGCCAAACACCTATGTGCTCCCTGTCGTTACCATGGCCCACGTCCCAGCACACATTAGTGCCAAAGGAATATGTAAGCTACTGGACCCAGTATGGCGAAACAATAATAACCCTAAGGTAGCCACACACCTAGTGAAACACTGCATCATTTGCCTGAAACATAATCCTGGGAATGGTACTCTTACACCCGCAGGTAATTTTGCACCGCCTTCCTTACCTTTCGAGGATCTCCAGATGGATTTCATCGAAATGGAACGAGTTAACAATTTGAAGTATGTGCTGGTAGTGATTTGTGCATTCAGTGAATGGATTGAGGCTTACCCCACTAAGGAGAATACGGCTATGGCAACGGCGAAGGCTCTCTTAAAAGAGTTCTTCCCGCGCTATGGATTACCACGTGCGATCTGGAGTGACAACGGAAGTCACTTCAATTCAAAAGTCATTGAATTGGTGTGTAAAGGCTTGTATATTAGACAGAAGTTGCATGCCGCGAACTACCCCCAGTCAGCAGGCTTGGTTGAGAAGTACAATGGTACTCTCAAATTGAAGTTAGCGAAGATTCAAGAAAGCACAGAATTGCGATGGCCCGATGCTCTACCTTTGGCTTTGTTATCTACCAGATCAACAACGCATTCTAGAACAGGGTTGTCCCCATACGAGGTGGTCCTTGGGCGCCCCACCAACGCCTGGGGCGTCCCAAGACCGTAGCGCTTTTCCGAGATAGAGTACCCCCTACTTTTGGACTATCTGTATGAGTTAACTAAAGATCTTTGTTCTGTCCACCAACAGATTCACGCCACGCTGCAACCAGTACCAGAGGGGCCCGGGCATCAGCTACAGCCCGGGGATTTCGTGCTCGTGAAGAATTTTCAGCGAAAGAGCTGCCTGGAGCCTCAATGGAAGGGGCCACTCATGGTCCTGCTCGCCACCCGCACCGCCATAAAGCTTGAAGGCCGGAAGAACTGGGTACACGGATCGCACGTTAAGAGGATCCCTCTCCCACTTCCGTATGACCAGTGGGTCCTCAACGGCATTGCTGACCAGGAAGGGGAGCGAGTGCCCCGTTTCGTTCACTTCTCTGACGCCCGACTGAGGTGGGTGCAGACAGACGTAGAAAGTGACGAGGCCTTGCTTGAGGCCGTCCCCCAGAGATAAGGGCCGCCCCGGATGCTCCCGCTTCTGGTGCACAGACACCTGAGTCTCAATGCTCTTCTGAGCCTGAATTTCTTCCCCTTTTTGTTGATGAAGAAGTGCCTGGGGTTGCCAGGTACAACCTGCGGCCCCGATGGAAGGACAGTGCGCCAGTAGGGCAGTCCAGGAGTTAGGGAAGGACTCGAGCTTAGGGCATAGGTGCTATGCCTAAGGTGCCTGCTTTAGATTAGGGTGAGCTACACTGGTGCACTGCCCAGGACACTGGACAGGATTAGCTGAGGGTGTCTTTCAAGGAGGGAGGGTGCCCTATCCTGCAAGAAGAGGATTTGTCTTCCAACAAGGGCTGCGATCGTGCAGCTCCCCCGTGGGAGTGCTTCATAGCACCGTCGTTGATGAACAATAGGAGTCTACCAGTGAGGCTCTGAAGGACACTGGGTGATTTGTACCCCTCCGGTCGGTTGTATTTTTGTAGCTCCAATTCCTAAAGTTTCTTTCTATGTATCCATTTGGCTGCGCAATTATGAAGGAGGAACAGCCTCTGGTGACTCCACCATTACAGCAGAATGGTCCTGTGTGGTCTAGTTGGTCTACTGGGAGTAGGGTGGTAGTGGTCCTTCTCATCGTAACGATAACACTATTCGGGATGGTGTGGTATTTAGAAGAACAGCATCCTGTACACACCTTGATAGGGACTACTCAGGCCCCACCTGAGCATTCGTTTATTACACTGGCCCCGCATAAAGAGAGACATAGACAGACCTATGTCGAGAACGCATTTTTGCAGGTGCTTCATCAGGTACACGGTACCACTAATGCCACCAATTGTTTGGTGTGTGGGTTACTTCCCTCCGTTATGCACAAGAACGATCTACTGGTGTCATTGCCCCTGTCATACTTGGGTAGCTGTGAGGCATGGTTCCAATTGCTTTCTATGGTGTATATGCACTATCATGCTGACGCAATGAATATGGTACAGTCTGATTACGAAGCAGTGTTGGAGTATCTAGTGGTACACCAAGGATATACACCTGAGGCAGATGGAAAGGAGGGTACCCTACATCCAGGAGCTTGTATGAATATTTTTGAGGATAATAAGAATGTCACCTGGTTACAAAATGAAATGCTGGATTTTCAAGGATTTAACATTACTGAATATTTTAAATGTTTCCAGGAACGAAATATAACTGAAGACAAAGCCATGCCAGTCCCTGTGATCAATACAGCAGCTAGTTTCTGTGTTGAAGGTACAGGGACCATTCCAGTAGGTTAGAGCAGTTGTAACTATACATACCGATTGAACACTACTAGTAGCCCGCCTTTGCTCACACCTCCAAATGTATACTTTGTTTGTGGGGAACAGGCTTATACATGGCTTCCCAGGGGATGGTCTAGGCCGGTGTTATGTCTCTTTTCTTTTGCCCCCGTTTATATTGCACCATCTAATTATCACAAGGATCATAGGCTACAGCGTAGGGATCTACATTTGCATCGGGCCAAGAGAGTTGTCAATCCAGAAGATATAGATCAAACAGATACTTCCCTACAGCAATTTACTGACATCATGAAGGGCATTCTGCTGTTCTGGGGCCCCATGTTCAACAGCTGTAATATCCGTCGCCTTGCTAGAGTAGTTGAGGGAGTTATTAACACTACTGCAGGTATACTGACTAATATTACAGTCGAGCTTCAGGCTACGAAACTTGTTGCTCTTCAAAACCGGATGGTTTTAGACGTCATCCTTGCTGATAGGGGCGGAGCCTGCCGCGTCATCGGCAGCAGTTGTTGTGTTTACATTCCTGATAACGCCCCTAATGTATACTCCGCCATACAGAAATTACACAGGCTTGCTTCAGATATACATCAGGATAATGGATCGTGGTCCCTCACAGGGTGGTTCTGGGGTCTGCTGACATCATGGGGTTGGACGATACTACTTGCCCTCATAGTTATCGCAGGTGTCATCTTCACATGTTGCCTATGTATTAATTGCCTTCCAGCATGTTGCACCTATTGTGTGAGCAAGCTCACCCCTACCCCTAAATTGCCAGGACGTGATACTAAGGTCTCTACTATGATGATGCAGGATATCCAGGATAGGATGCTTATTGACGAAGGTATTTTTGAATACTAAGTAGATTTTGATACTCATGTGCTGCTTTATTCTCCCTTGTAACTTGACTGACTATGCATTTTCTTCCTTCCCACTTAGAGTTGTAAAGACCCTACCGGATAGCCTCAATAAAGCATTTAGCCACCCATGCTAAAAGGAGGGTCTGTTAGGTTTGAAAATCCCATTCCTGCTATGCACTCGTATCATGCTTCATTAGGTTAGCAGTGTGTGGCTAAATAGATGTCATTTGCATTCATGTTATGCAACCCACTGAGTTATCCCTGCAACGTGCAAGCTTTAGTTAGCAAGTGTGACACCATTTTGTATTTCGTAATCCCTATTAGGCTGTGTCTGAACTAGGCCTCATTATTCGTGTTGCTTGCCTCAGCAGAACGCTGTATTTAGTTATTATTTTTCTTTCCTGTTCAAGGCTGCTTCCAGACTTACTAATGAATAGGCCATTCTGCCCTCACATGCCTATCCGAGATAGTTCTGCTCCCATGTTAGGAGACGCTGAGACTCAGCGCGGTAACCTTGAGTTGCCGATAGCATGTACCCATCTGGCAGGTGGTAGCCCATCCTTCTGTGCCTTCTTTGTTCATGTTCGGCCTAGGCCGGTAACTTTCCACTGTGGGCGTGGTTGGGGGGTTCGTGGAGGAATGATCATGCATCGCAGGCCGTTGGGGAGCCAGTCCCTCGGCAGACATCTTAGGGTGCAGGTCAGATTGGACTCCTCTGCAGAGTATTGCTAATAAATGCTTGTTTGTATTCTCTACTGTCTGACCGACTCTTCATTACTTGGGAAGGCATAGCAGGTGGTTGTAAATAACCCGGGTGGCCCCTAAGGGCCACTTCCTTCAATCATCACTCACCTCCTGAAGAAATTGCAGACCATACAGATCTCAGTGGACAGACTCATCCTCGACCTCCCCAAAAGGACCCATATTACCTCACACATCAAGAAGCTTCACTGGCTCCCCATTCTGAAGAGATGCCAATTTAAGATGCTGATCCACACCTACAAACCACTTCATAATCAAGGTCCAGCATACATCAGCCACAGAAGGAACATCCATCAACCCTTTAAACATCTGCGCTCCGCCTCTCTCTCCCTCTCTCTTGCCTACATCCCAGCATCCGCCGAAGCAACAGTGAAGGACACTCCTCCTACTTCACTGCTAAGTCCTGGAACAGCCTTCCCCTTTACCTTCGGACCTCATCCTTTCTTCCAGAATTCAGAAAGGAACTCAAGACCTGGCTGTTCAACTGATCACACCTAAGGCAGCAAGGCTTTACAAATACTGATTGAGTGATGATGAATTAATTGGGTGTAAATTTCTGACTTTTTATGAATAGTGTGATGGACTAAGCTCTCAAAAATTAAAGACATAATTATGAGTGAATGAAAAAAGTATAACAAATCACATGCATCAATATATTTTCATACTACTTTTATATTTTGGTGTCTTACCTATTGTTGTTCCGTTATCTGTTGATGTTGTATTCTCATACGGAATTTGATCAGCGTAAAGCAAAGGCAAAACTGAAAAAGAAATATACATTACTGATCTGGTTCTTTAACTATGTAATGTTTAGCAAAAATAATCTTTTGCAAGGGACTTACATAAAATTGGCAGTAGCAGCAGACAGATGTAGGGCTTCATTATTGTCATTTTCTTTTCTTGCTTTGTATATACACACACCAAAAGATAACACTTTGCAGAATTTCGGAGTACTTCTGTGAACCTAAAAGAAAGGCAATCATTTAGCTAGATTGTTTAGCGATAGAAACAAAATTATTTAAGAAGAGAAGTAAGCTATTTCCTAAAGGAGATATGATTGAAAATAGTCAGTATATTTGTCAGTGATGCAAAGGCTGACATCTAGTGATGTTGGAACAATTTTCAGAGTGGGAGTGCTGCCAGCAGTCTATCATCCCTGCAGTCATAAGGATTGCGAAAAATCCAAGTGTCACGCAAAGGACGAGTAGCAAATAGTGAGATTGTAGTATGTACCAAGTGGTGCATTTGGGAGCATACTGTCACAAATATATTACTAAAGCATGGTGTGATAGCGTACTGTCATTTACCGATAGCACTCCATTGAAAAGGCCACTAAATTTGCACAGACGTTTTACTGATAAAACAATATTGTACACAAATAATGTGTGGAAATCAAGTTTCAGCTAAATTATCAATTGAGAATCACCAAGTAAAGTGTCTAGATTTGTTTTTGCTTCTAATCAAGTCTTTGTTTCTGTCATATTTCAGAATTTATTTAAAAAAATGCTTAATTTGAGCTTTCCTAACTGCTAATATATTCAGAAATATTTGTATTTAACTTATGTTGTGTGTCAGGAAAGATCATTGGAATTACCATTTAACCTTTTTGGAAGGTGCATGATGAACCTTCTATAGAAGATGGTCTTCTTTTGAGAGGAGATAAATTTGCCCCACCAGAAGAAATCTGAGTGAGGTAGTTCAAAATGGGACATGAGGGACATTTGGGGAAGACCTTCACCAAGTGCAGGATCGGACAGATGTTGTGGTGGCCATTCATGGATAAAAAGATTGATTATTTTGCGGGAAGGTGTGTGGTGTGTTCTAGCATGAAAAAAGGTTTAGTTGTCAGAAAACCACCATTACAACTGAGTGTTCCTCTAAAGGCTAGGAGAAAAACGGCATTGATTTAGTTGTCCCATCCAACTGTTTACCGAGCCAGTTGCATTATGCATTGGTAGAAGTGGATTTCTATTCTAAGTGGCCTGACGCAAAGTTCATAACAGAACCTAGTTCAAAGCCTGTTACAGAATTTTAAAATGAAATTTTTATCAGCAAAGTTTTCCCCAGGTTTTTGATTTCAGATAATGAGATTCATTTTGTAAGTGGGGAGATAGAGATGCGAAGCATATCAGGACGTCCTTATATCATCCCCTAACAAACAGCCAGGTCAAGTGTGTGAACAGGGTGCTGACCCACTGTGTGCAATGGCTAATAGATGTGTTATTTTGAATGCCGTACATTCAATGCTATGGTTTTATTATACGAGTCCTCATTCCATCACACAGGTGTTCCCATTTGAACTGCTGAGGGGATGAAAAACTGCCATAAAGATTTGTCCCAGTTGGATGAGTAAGATGGTCAAGTTTGGAATTCATTTGTATGAATGAATACGATGTTAGAGTCAAGAAGAATTGATAGACATAACCAAGTTCATGAAAAGAAAATTGAAGTTGGGGATAAGGTCCATATCAGGAAGGGGGCCTACGTAAAAAAAGGGAGATAAGTAATTTAGTAAGCTTTGTGTGGTGGGCAAGATATACGGAAATGCCATTAGAGTTAATGGTCCAGAATGGTGTAATTTAGGAATGGTTGTGATGAGTGATGATCTGATTACTCCACCCTTTAGCCAGATATGCCTGCAGAGAGGCCCATATTTTGTGGGAGCTGTGTAGGAGGCATCCTAGAGTGATTTAATTCCTGCTGGTCATTGCAATACAACATATCACGTAGTCAGCCTCGCACCACGAGGGCGAAGTTGCCCCCCCAATGCATAGAATACCTTCTTTTAGCAAGCAAGAGAGCCACTAACATGAAGCGCCGGACGGCCTGTGGAACCTCTTTTGTGTATTCAAATATACTTTTTCAGTGTAAGCTTAATGTTTTTTACGATCTGATAATGGTGTGCCTACTTCGACCCAGTATGCAGCTATTCTGCTGCACCTCCATGCAGGGTGCAGAAAGTACGCCTCTACTTCACCACACCTAACACAATGGGAAGTTTTTCTTAACATTTGTAGAAACCGCTTTGGAGTGGTATGGTAAGTTCTGTGAAGGTATTTGACGTGGATCATGTGCAATCTGCATTGGGGGACAGCTCTGTTATCTGTCCACAGTAACATGCCCATTCCGCAACTGTGACAGCAGCACCTAAATCAGTGCCCCACTGTGCTCTAGGCCTGAGTTGGGGCATTGGGGTCTCTGACTATATGGAGTAGTATAAGTGGGTCACCCTGTGTCTGTTCATTGAGACTGCCAAAAACTTCAACAGCATGGCGGACACCCGGGATTCTTGTTGGAAAGTTGAGTAGGGCTCCCTATACACTGTGCAGCGGTGGAAGTAAGTGAAAACCTCCAGTGGAGGCAGTCTGGTTCCCTGCACTTGAGTCGGGCAGTCCAGTAATCGACCCCTTGGAAAGAGGTTACTGAGCGCGGTCATAGTCCCAATACCGGCAACATCCCCCCACTTTCCCATAGGCGAACGTGCATAAATAAACCACAAGACACTTTGTTTATGGGAAAAACTGTCGCAGGTTTATTCCATACAATAGTATGCAATAAGGTGGGTTATCTTACGGGCGATCCATGGGCAGGCAGCCATCCAACCTATGCTGCCCCTGCCTGCCTGATGAGCCAGCACTGTGGGATGTATGCCCGGTCAGCGCTACACCTTTGTTGATCCACCACTGAATCACGTGTCCCTTGTTACCATCCTACTCACGCCCCTTTCAGGGCAGAGCGTATCAGGGCAAACCCCCGGTTGGTCAGGCCCCCAACCGCCCGAAGTCTAACGGGGCGCCGTCGCGGTTCTCCAGGACCCTGCCCTGAGGATCCTGGTCTTTGGCTCTGGCACCCCTATTGTGCCGCGCAGAGGTACCCTTACTGTACCCGTCTGCCGCAGTGGTACCCTTACTGTACCGGATTGCTTCCAGATCGCCCTGTAACTCCGCCACAGCCCTGGGGGTGGCCACCGCCGCAGCCAGGGCCCCCACCACTGCACCTCCTATTACCTGCAACCTGCCCTTTCCAAACATTCCTGTAAATCCAGGAGAAACAGGTCCATCCCCACCGGGGACAAGTGGACCCCGTCCTCCTCAAAGTACCCTTTAACGTTTGCCTGGATGAGTTCATGCCTGATAAAGCCCAACCCCCTCTGCCCCAGGAACTTGCGCATAGCACTGTTGACTCCGCTTGCGCGAATGTTCTGCTGCCTCCTTGACCTGGCACCGCGACAATGCAAGCGGGGGTTATTTCAGACCAAAACAGTTCGCAGTGACCCAAACGCCTGCTTAGTTCGCCAAAGTCCGTTTTAATGGCCCTGAGTAATCCCCTCCTCCCCATGGTCATGAGATCATTGCCCCCAAATGGATCACCAAGACATTGGGCGGGGCTCCCCCCAGGGCCAGGCGTTGCTCGAGCCGGTTAATGATGCTGTTCCATCTCATACCTGGGAAATCCATCCAAATAAATTGAGTGTCGTGAAACCCCCGCATCCAGTTCCTGCTCTTGGCCCACTTTTCCAACCTGGCCACGTACGAATGGCCGATCACCCATACGCGACCACTTAAAGAAACGAACGCCATTCTTTATCAACTGTTTATTATTCAGATACTCATATTTGAACACGACACTGCAAAACACGGCACTCCAAAATTATTTACATATTGTGCAGTCAAGGGCGAATATACCGTTCAAAACAGCGCGACTGCCAACGCCCCACCTTTTTAATGCCTGCCGGTTCCATGCCTGCTTTGAATGCAGCCGTGGCTGCCCCAATCCTGAATGAATGGCTTGAATACTTTTTGTCAGGGGTGGCCAGGCCGGCGCGCGCCAAACATGCACCCATAACCCGCTCCACTTGAAATTTAGTCAGGGGGGTCAGGGCTGCATGTACCAGGAAATAACCCTGTGTTGCGGGGCGCACCGCTACATAGTCCCCTACTCTAGTGACCGGGCAGTACCTGGGATCCCCTAGCGGGTTAAGAATCACCTCAGCCCCACGCCCTGCCTGGTCAGTCTTAGACCTTCTTATGCGGAGCACCAGCTGGGCGGCCAGCTTCACGTCTTGCATGCCAAGTGCATCCCCAGACCTATCCGCCTTGGATCTGGCCACCAATTCGCTCATCCTGAATGCCCCAAAGAATGCTAAACAAAAGGCGGCTGCTAGTAGGCTGGCCTCGTAAGGAGAGTGTGCAACCTGCTGCATGACATCAAGCATACCCTGGAGCCTGGGGAAATCGATGGCCCCCCTGTTGTCCGGCACCCTCACTTCCTCCCTGGCCCAGCCCTTAAGAGCCGCCCATAACCGAAAAGACCTGGCCGGATCAGTCCCACCTTTCAGTTTCTCATCGTGGCACACTGCCGCCAGGTGGCTGGACACCCAAGAGTGGCTCCTCCCTTGGTCCTTAGCCCATACCACAAAGGCCTCCACCTTCTGTTCCAAAGGAAGGGAGCTGGTGCACAGAATATCAGAGATGCCCCAGAATGTTGCACAGTGGGCCTTATACTTCTTCCTGGTTCCCGGAGCCAAGGACCGTTCCCCAATCTCCCTCAGCCGTTGCTCCACTGCAAGATGAGCCACAGATGCGCTGGAAAGGGGGTCATCTCCGCTCTCGCTCACGGCCAGGCCTCCCGGAATCGGAGCCACTGAAAACGAGAGAGAGCGTCAGCGGCAACATTCTTAACCCCCTCAATGTGCCTAGCCCTGAACTCAATGTTGTGGCGCAGGCCGGCCCTGACGAGCTCTCTCAGCAGGCAGAGCACTAGTGGGCACCTAGCTGACTGACCATTTATCGCTTGTACAACCGCCATGTTGTCCGACCAGAAGACCACCTTCCTGTTCGCTAGCGCAGAGGGCCATAAATGCAGGGCGATGACGATGGGGAAGAGCTCTAGTACTGTGATCTTGGCTGTGATCCTGCGCCGGTGCCAAGCGTTGGGCCATTTCTGCGTGCACCACTCCTCCCCCATGATGGCTCCAAAACCCTCTGTTAGATTTGGGGGTCTCTAGTTGGCAGAGGTAGGTACCTTTGTCCAAATAGGGACCCTTGAGTCTAGTCAGGGAAAGTAGGTACACTCCCGAAATAACCCCTGCTCACCCTCTTGGTAGCTTGGCACGAGCAGACCGGCTTAGTTCAGAGGCAGTGTGTAAAGCATTTGTGAACACATACAGTAATCAAGTGACAACACTACAAATGGACACCACACAGGTTATATATTTATAAAAATAGGTATACTTTATATAGATTTATCACAAGACCATAAACGACAAAAATAATCCACAATACTGTTAAGAATACTTAGTTCTGATCAAAAGGCTTCATTCAAGGTTCTGTGCGAGTCGGTAGCCTCCTCCGGCTACGGCGATGTCGAGAACAAACAGAGTCTAACAAATCCAGCTGACCGCGTCGAGACGGGCCAACACAGCATAGACAGACTCGGTCACAGTACCTTTACTTGAAGCGGCAGGCACGGGCGTGCGAGCCGGATGGCTGTTCGTCGCGGTCGCGATGCAAAAATGGAAGCGTTGCAGGACGCGTTGTCCCTCGATGCGGTGCAGGCAGCGGCTCGTTGACGTCGCCGAGACGGAGTCGGTGAGACCAGGGCCGTGCGTTGCAGGGCGAGACGGTGCTTCGATGCGGTGCTGGCAGGTTGCGGTGCGGCGACGGAGCCGGATTCAGGAGCTGGCGTCGATCAGTCCGGACAGCGGTGCGAGTCGGGCGGTGCGGCCGCAAAGCGTGCGAGCGGTGCCCAACTCCGGTGCGGTCACAGGACTCGAACTCAGCAGCAGTGACCGTGTCGGTCGGACCAGTTCGATTCGGCGTAGCGAAGCGTTGCAGGACGCGTTGTCCCTCGATGCGGTGCAGGCAGCGGCTCGTTGACGGAGTCGGTGAGACCAGGGCCGTGCGTTGCAGGGCGAGACGGTGCTTCGATGCGGTGCTTACAGGACACCGAGTCGGTCGTGAGAGTCGGTCACAGCTCCCTACCTCTGTAGCCACTGAAACAGAGTTTCCAGCAGCAATTCACAAAGGGGTGAAGTCCAATGGTCCTGGGACTTCGGTCAGGGGGCAAGCTCTCTTCCAAGCCCTTGGAGATCCTTCACAAGTTGATGAAAGTCACAGCAAAGCAACAGTTCCTTTCTCCTCTCTTTGGCAGTCAGGCAAACCACTGCAGGCCAATCCCCCAAGCAGCACTTCAGGCTTAGGGATAGTCTCTCCTCAGTTTCTTCTTGGTTCCGCTCCTCAGCAAAGGTTTCTTCTTGTTCCCAAAAGTGATCTGATTTTCCTGGGGTCTGGGTGCCCCTCTTATACCCTGATTCTCTTTGTTCTCTGGAGGCAGAGAGGCCTCTGCCTAGTCCAAAACCAGTTCTGGTCAGTCCTGGAGCACTTTGTTTTTCTGACTCCTTCTTTCCTTTCAGAATGTGGGGCAGAGTGCTCAGCCGCCCGGCAGGAGGTGGAGCCAGCATTGTGGAAGGCAGGCACAGCCCTATTCAGACCCAGGTGCAACTCCTCCCTCCACTCTGGATGCAGATCTTTCTATTCAGCCCTGCGCTGACTCACCCTGTCTCCGGTAGCCACCCCCAGCCCCTGTCACTCAATCTCCAGACAAGGAATACACAACCTAGCAGAGGCAGGCTTGGATAGTTAGGCAAGAAAATACCCACTTTCTAAAAGTGGTATTTTCGAACACAGAATGTTAAAACCAACTTCACTAAAAGATGTATTTTATCATCCTGAGTTCAGGCATACTAAATTCGTTTTTCTACCATGTTCCCTGGGTCAGTTCTGACTATAAGGTGTAATAGTCAGTCTGCCCATTCTGGCCTATGGGGAGCAGGTAGCCTTGCAATAGTGAAAACGAAAATGGCTGTAATTCACTATTAGGACATGCCACACACACCAGGGCATGTCCTACCTTATACTTACAATGCACCCTGCCCTAGGGCCTACTTTAGGGGTGACCAACATGCAGTAAAGGGAAGGTTTTAGGGACTGGTAAGTGGGTGTACTCACCAAGTCGACATGGCAGCCCTAGGCTGCACACAGGCTCTGCGATGGCAGGCCTGAGACACATTTTACCGGCCGCTTCTGTGGGTGGCACAACCAGTGCTGCAAGCCCACCAGCGGCATTGGATTTACAAGCCCTGGGCACACTGAGTGCACTGTACTAGGGACTGACAAGTAAACCAATCATCCAATCATGGAGTCACTAATACATGTATCAATTAACGATAGGGAGCACTTGCACTTTGGCACTGATTAGCAGCGGCAAAGTGCCCATGAGCATCTAGTCCAGCAAAAACATATCGGCAACCGTGGAGGCATTACGAAAAATGGAAGGGAGACCCACGCCAAGGATGCCAGGTCTAACACGTGTCCCCTCCAGCTGAAATGTGGGGAGAACTATCCTACCCCTAGGGAGTTCTCATCGCTAAGGCGGAAAAATCTGGACAGTCCATCAGCATTGGCGTGTTCTGTACCAGGGCGGTGTCTCCACCGTAAAGTCCATCCCCTGTAGGGAAATGGACCACCTCAACAGCTTTGGATTCTCACCCCTCATCTGCATCAACCATCTGAGGGGCCTGTGGTCTGTCTGAACCCGGAAGTGAGTCCCAAACAGGTATGGTCTCAGCTTCTTCAGTGCCCAGACCACAGCAAATGCCTCACGCTCGATAGCACTCCATCTCTGTTCCCGGGAAGTAACCTCCTACTGATGAAGGCTACAGGTTGGTCTAGGCCCTCCTCATTGATCTGTGATAGAACAGCCCCTACACCATGCTCTGAAGCGTCGGTTTGAACAATGAACTCATTGGAGAAGTTGGGTGCCTGGAGCACAGGCGCCGTGCACATGGCAGTCTTCAAGGTGTCAAAAGCTTTTGACAGGCGTCAGTCCAAATCACTTTCCTGGGCTGCTTCTGGAAGTCAGCTCGGTCAAGGGGGCAACAATGCTGCCATACCCCTTGACGAATCTCCGGTAATACCCGGTGAGTCCTAGGAAGGCTCTCACCTCTGTCTGGGTCTTGGGGGCTCCCAAGCCAGAATGGTATCAATTTTCGGTTGGAGGGGCGCCACCTGGCCGCTCCCAACCTGGTGTCCCAAGTACACCACAGAACCCTGCCCAATCTGGCACTTACTCGCCTTGATTGTGAGGCCTGCCCTCCGCAGCGCCATCAACACTTCCCAGAGGTGGCGCAGATGCTCTTCCCAACGGGCACTGAACACTGCGATGTCATCCAGGTAGGCGGCACTGAAATCCTCCAGTCCAACCAACACCTGGTTGACCAACCTCTGAAAGGTGGCAGGGGCATTCTTCATCCCAAAGGGCATCACCCGGAACTGGTAGTGCCCATCTGGTGTGGAGAATGCTGACCTCTCTTTGCCCCATCAGTCAAGGCGATCTGCCAGTATCCAGACGTTAAGTCAAACGTGCTGAGGTACCGCGCAGCCCCTAACCGATCTATGAGCTCATCAGCTCTGGGGATGGGGTGGGCGTCAGTCCTGGTGACGGAATTGAGTCCCCTGTAGTCCACACAGAACCGGAGTTCTGGTGTGGCACCAGGCGCGGCAGCTTTTGGAACCAAGACCACGGGGCTGGCCCAAGGGCTGTTAGAGGACTCAATCACCCCTAGCGCAAACATCTTGGAGACCTCCTCCTTGATGCAGGCTCTGACCCTGTCAGTCACCCTGTAAGCCTTGTGCTTCACAGGAAGACTGTCCCCAGTGTCCACATCATGGACGCACCAATGAGTGACACTGGGAACCAGGGAGAACAGGTCAGGGAACTGTCCCAACAAGTGGCGACAGTCACCCTGCTGCTCAGGTGTCAGGGAGGTAGAGAGGTTTACTCCCTCCACTGATCCATCTTGCTCTCGGGCTGACAGGAGGTCAGGAAGAGGCTCGGTCTCCTCCTCCATTCCATCATCTGTCGCTAAGAGCATGCCCACTTGGGACCTCTCCAAGTGGGGCTTCAGGCGGTTCACATGCAGGACCCGCAAGGGGTTCCTGGGAGACTGCAAGTCCACCAGATAGGTAACTGGACTCTTGCGCTCCACCACCGTAAAAGGGCCGGTCCACCTGTCCTGGAGCGCACAGGGCTCCACAGGGGCCATGACCCACACTTTCTGACCAGGCTGAAGCTCTACCAGAGTGGCATTCTGGTCGTACCACCGCTTCATCTCCTCCTGGCTGGCTTCCAGATTTGCCTCAGCAAGTTCTCTGAAACGCCTAGTCTGGTTCCTGAAGGCCAGCATGTAACTGTATACATCCTGGGGAGGTTTCCTGGGAGATTGCTCCCAGCCTTCCTTGACCAAACTCAGAGGTCCTCGCACCGGGTGTCCATAGAGGAGCTCAAAGGGACTGAACCCTAGAGACTTCTGTGGCACCTCCCGGTATGCAAACAACAGGCATGGTAAGAGGACGTCCCATTTACGCCTCATGGGTTCTTCCAGACCCATAATCATGCTCCTTGAGGGTCCGGTTGAATCTCTCAACCAGCCCATTTCCTTGAGGGTGGTAAGGAGTGGTGAACTTGTAAGTTACACCGCACTCCTGCCACAGGGACTTCATGTACTTGGACACGAAGTTGGTACCTCTGTCAGACACCACCTCTTGAGGGAATCCCACACGTGAGAAAATTCCCATCAGTGCCCGTCCCACCACGGGGGCCGTCACTGTCCTCAGAGGGATGGCTTCAGGGTACCGGGTGGCATGGTCCACCAAGACCAGGATAAACCTGTTGCCCATGGCTGTCTTGGGGTCCAGTGGCCCCACAATGTCAATACCCACCCGTTCAAAGGGGGTGCTGACCACAGGGAATGGCTGGAGAGGAGCCTTGTGCTTCCTCCCACTCTTTCCACTTGCCTGGCAAGTCTGGCATGTTCTGCAGTGAGTGGCGGCACTCCTGCGCATCTGGGGCCAATAGAAATGGGTAACAAGCCTGTCAAAGGTCTTGTCCTGCCCCAGATGTCCCGCTAACGGTACATCATGAGCCAACCCCAGTAGGAAGGCTCTGAAGCGCTGGGGTACCACCAGCA
Organism: Calotriton arnoldi; assembly: GCA_963921515.1. Taxonomy (NCBI): domain Eukaryota; kingdom Metazoa; phylum Chordata; class Amphibia; order Caudata; family Salamandridae; genus Calotriton; species Calotriton arnoldi. The sequence continues at coordinate 1,392,226 of CAWUFW010000004.1, forward strand.
CACGGGCTGACCCAGGCTCAGCAACCTTAGGCTCTGAATACAGGAGACCATTCTCCCAGTAAACCCAATGTGATCCAGACTGATCACCTGCTGCCTGGTCTGTGGCCTGTTGCCTCAGACCCACGAGAGAAGGGCATCTGTTCTGCTCCTTGCAGAACTCTTCCCTGGAGGGTCCTCCTTCTTGCTGCCAATGGGTCAGCTCAGGTAGGTCCCCCAGTTCAGCTACCTGTTCCCCTGTAGGCTCCAGGGCATCCCCTCAGGGTCTGCCTCCTCCTGGACCGTGGGAACCTCGGGGGCCGGTTTCCCGCGCCCCTGCCTCCTCTCTCTCCGGCAGGCACCTGGGCCTCCCTCTCAGGCTCCAGGTCCTCTTGAACACCTTTAGCTGCCATTGACCGGGTGGTCACACATGCCCAATCAGGCAAGCCCAACATTTCTAAATGCGCACTCCGCTCCACCTTAGCCCAAGGTGAGCTCTCCAAATCGTTCCCTAACAAACAGTCAACAGGCATGGCTGGCCTCACAGCTACTTGAAGAGTACCCGAGACCCCCCACTCAAAGGGAACCTGAGCCACCTTGCAGTGACTCTCTGTGTTGTCAGCGGCAACAACCGGATAGAATGCATCAGGGATAACCTGCTCTTTAGACACCAGGTGACACTTGACAGCTGTCACACTGGCTCCTGTGTCTCTCAGAGCCTCCACCCTATGGCCATTGATGGTCACCCACTGCCTGTATTTCTTAGTGTTCTCAGGCAGCGGGGTCCTAGGGACCATCTCAGAGTCTCCTAATGAGACAAGGGAAAACACTGTGGGATCCCCCCACCTTGGGCACCCAACTCCTCCCCCAGGGCTACACTAGCCAACTGCCGGGGGACTGCACTGGTGGGTGCTGGTTTTCCATGCAAAGGGCAACGAGGATCGTTTGCCTTGTGGCCAGGGGCGCCACACTTGTAACATACCAGTGGTCCCTGGTGAACAGGGGGCCTGTCAGGGCCACTGGCTTCTTCTCAGGGGAGGCTGGGAACCTTTCCCTTGGTTCCCTTGGGGTCTACTTTGGGGCCCTTTATGGAACTCCTTCTGTTTACCCTTGTCCCCCCCACTCTTCTGCTGGGGACCCTGCCCACCCTTGGCGGAGTCTCCCACGTGACCCTTGTGGACCCGGGTACTCACCCAGCGGTCCGCCTCCTCAGCAAGCTGCCTAGGGTTAGTCAGCTTACTATCAATCAGGTGCTGGCGTAGCTCAGGAAAACAATTACCGGACAAGTGCTCCCAGGCAATTAAATCAAAGAGCGCCTGAAAATCAGTCGCTTTGCTACCCTTTACCCAACCATCCAAGGCTCTGCAAAAGAAGGTCACATATTCAACCCAGGTACTGCTTTCAATCTTACTACAGTTCCTGAACCTTTGCCTATAAAGCTCAGGGGTCAAACCATATCTAGTCATTAAGGCATCCTTCATGTGGCTGTACGAATTATAGACTTCAGAGGGCAAATCCAACAAGGTATCCCGCCCTTCACTGAGGAACCGTCCCCACAACCCCGCTCCCCAATCCTTCTCAGGGACCCGGTGGGAAGACATGGCTACCTCATAGGCTTTGAACCACTGCCCTATGTCGTCATTTTTAAAAAACTCCTTCACCACATCTTTGGGAATATACACCCTAGCTTCAACAGGCACAGGCGGTACACTGCCACCAGAGGGAGTAATCTCTAAGCTCTTGGCCTTCAATTCCAACTCCCTCAAAACTTTCTCATGTTCAAACTGCATTTTCTTTTCCTCTAGGGCTAATTTCCTTGTTTGCATTTCGAATTCTAACTGCTTATTCAGCTTGAGTTTGGTCAGCTCCATTTCGTGCATCCTACTCTCTTTCCTGTCCTCCAACTCCTCTGGAGACAGTCCTCGGGCAGAAACACTGCTACCTACTGGGGAAGGTGGTCTTCTAGCCCCTAGACCCAATAGCCCCTCCAGCTGCCCTTCTGCATTCTCAGCCCCCTCCACAGGGGCACTCCTTGATTCGACCCAGGCCCTCAGCGCCTTTTGGAGGTCCTCCTTCCTGGAGATCCCGGTCATGGACACTTTAAACTTTTTGCAGAATTGCTTGAGCTGCTTAAGGGTGTAGCATTCTAGCCTCTCTTCTTCCCAATCACATTCAACAGAGGCTACTGATGCTGGTTTCTCCATAGTGACTGAACTTGGCATTTGCAAAAATAGGAAATCCCAGAAAAAATGCTATTAAAGTATGTGGTTGCGTTTTGGTCTGCACTCACTAAGTAGTGTTTACCAATCACTGTACATGAGTCACAAATGCAAGTCCAGAATCCTCACCGCTGACCACCAATGTTAGATTTGGGGGTCTCTAGTTGGCAGAGGTAGGTACCTTTGTCCAAATAGGGACCCTTGAGTCTAGTCAGGGAAAGTAGGTACACTCCCGAAATAACCCCTGCTCACCCTCTTGGTAGCTTGGCACGAGCAGACCGGCTTAGTTCAGAGGCAGTGTGTAAAGCATTTGTGAACACATACAGTAATCAAGTGACAACACTACAAATGGACACCACACAGGTTATATATTTATAAAAATAGGTATACTTTATATAGATTTATCACAAGACCATAAACGACAAAAATAATCCACAATACTGTTAAGAATACTTAGTTCTGATCAAAAAGGCTTCATTCAAGGTTCTGTGCGAGTCGGTAGCCTCCTCCGGCTACGGCGATGTCGAGAACAAACAGAGTCTAACAAATCCAGCTGACCGCGTCGAGACGGGTCAACACAGCATAGACAGACTCGGTCACAGTACCTTTACTTGAAGCGGCAGGCACGGGCGTGCGAGCCGGATGGCTGTTCGTCGCGGTCGCGATGCAAAAATGGAAGCGTTGCAGGACGCGTTGTCCCTCGATGCGGTGCAGGCAGCGGCTCGTTGACGTCGTCGAGACGGAGTCGGTGAGACCAGGGCCGTGCGTTGCAGGGCGAGACGGTGCTTCGATGCGGTGCTGGCAGGTTGCGGTGCGGCGACGGAGCCGGATTCAGGAGCTGGCGTCGATCAGTCCGGACAGCGGTGCGAGTCGGGCGGTGCGTCGCAAAGCGTGCGAGCGGTGCCCAACTCCGGTGCGGTCACAGGACTCGAACTCAGCAGCAGTGACCGTGTCGGTCGGACCAGTTCGATTCGGCGTAGCGAAGCGTTGCAGGACGCGTTGTCCCTCGATGCGGTGCAGGCAGCGGCTCGTTGACGGAGTCGGTGAGACCAGGGCCGTGCGTTGCAGGGCGAGACGGTGCTTCGATGCGGTGCTTACAGGACACCGAGTCGGTCGTGAGAGTCGGTCACAGCTCCCTACCTCTGTAGCCACTGAAACAGAGTTTCCAGCAGCAATTCACAAAGGGGTGAAGTCCAATGGTCCTGGGACTTCGGTCAGGGGGCAAGCTCTCTTCCAAGCCCTTGGAGATCCTTCACAAGTTGATGAAAGTCACAGCAAAGCAACAGTTCCTTTCTCCTCTCTTTGGCAGTCAGGCAAACCACTGCAGGCCAATCCCCCAAGCAGCACTTCAGGCTTAGGGATAGTCTCTCCTCAGTTTCTTCTTGGTTCCGCTCCTCAGCAAAGGTTTCTTCTTGTTCCCAAAAGTGATCTGATTTTCCTGGGGTCTGGGTGCCCCTCTTATACCCTGATTCTCTTTGTTCTCTGGAGGCAGAGAGGCCTCTGCCTAGTCCAAAACCAGTTCTGGTCAGTCCTGGAGCACTTTGTTTTTCTGACTCCTTCTTTCCTTTCAGAATGTGGGGCAGAGTGCTCAGCCGCCCGGCAGGAGGTGGAGCCAGCATTGTGGAAGGCAGGCACAGCCCTATTCAGACCCAGGTGCAACTCCTCCCTCCACTCTGGATGCAGATCTTTCTATTCAGCCCTGCGCTGACTCACCCTGTCTCCGGTAGCCACCCCCAGCCCCTGTCACTCAATCTCCAGACAAGGAATACACAACCTAGCAGAGGCAGGCTTGGATAGTTAGGCAAGAAAATACCCACTTTCTAAAAGTGGTATTTTCGAACACAGAATGTTAAAACCAACTTCACTAAAAGATGTATTTTATCATCCTGAGTTCAGGCATACTAAATTCGTTTTTCTACCATGTTCCCTGGGTCAGTTCTGACTATAAGGTGTAATAGTCAGTCTGCCCATTCTGGCCTATGGGGAGCAGGTAGCCTTGCAATAGTGAAAAACGAAAATGGCTGTAATTCACTATTAGGACATGCCACACACACCAGGGCATGTCCTACCTTATACTTACAATGCACCCTGCCCTAGGGCCTACTTTAGGGGTGACCAACATGCAGTAAAGGGAAGGTTTTAGGGACTGGTAAGTGGGTGTACTCACCAAGTCGACATGGCAGCCCTAGGCTGCACACAGGCTCTGCGATGGCAGGCCTGAGACACATTTTACCGGCCGCTTCTGTGGGTGGCACAACCAGTGCTGCAAGCCCACCAGCGGCATTGGATTTAAAAGCCCTGGGCACACTGAGTGCACTGTACTAGGGACTGACAAGTAAACCAATCATCCAATCATGGAGTCACTAATACATGTATCAATTAACGATAGGGAGCACTTGCACTTTGGCACTGATTAGCAGCGGCAAAGTGCCCATGAGCATCTAGTCCAGCAAAAACATATCGGCAACCGTGGAGGCATTACGAAAAAATGGAAGGGAGACCCACGCCAAGGATGCCAGGTCTAACACCCTCCCTCCCGGAGGCGTCAGTGAAGAGGCACAGCTCAGTGCTGCCTGCCCATGGCGCCCTCCAGATCACAATTCCGTTGAATTGTACCATGAATTCCGCCCAGGTCGACAGGTCTACCTTAATCCCTTTTCCCAACCTGACCAAATGATGTTTCCTGCGGACGCCTGACGTAGCCCTGGCCAGTCTCCTTGAGAACACCCTCCCAGCCGGGATGACTCTAGCTGCAAAATTGAGCTTGCCCATGAGACTCTGGATCTCGCCCAAGGGTGCCTTGTCTCTGCCCAGTAAGCTTTGGATGTCGTTGCGCAACTCCTGCACCTTCCTGGCAGGGAGCCTGGACTCACCTTTGACGGTATCCAGCTCAATGCCTAGGAACGTGAGAACCTGCGCCGGACCCTCAGTCTTACCCGGCGCCAGAGGGACCCCCAGGCGAGCCGCCAAGTCCTGGAAGCACCGCACTCCCTCACTGCACTCCTGAGACCCTAATCTCCAGATGAATAAAAAATCATCCAGGTAGTGGGTCACTCCCTCCTGGCCGTGTTCCCAGTGAAGTGCCCACTGCAAGAAGGAGCTAAAGGCCTCGAAATACGCGCAAGACACCGCACAGCCCATGAGCATGCAACAATCAAAGTAAAGTTGACCCTGCCACTTGAACCCCAACAGGTGCTGGCTGGACGGGTGGACTGGCAGTAGGCGAAAAGCAGATTCTATATATCGGCCTTGGCCAACCAGGCCCCTTTGCCAGCCCTCCGCACCATGTCAATGGCCATGTCCAGTGAGGGAGAGGGATAAGAAACTGAACAAGTGCCCTCCTCTAACCAGTGATTTACTGAATCGCCCTCGGGGTATGACAAATGGTGAATCAGCCTAAAGGCCCCAGGTTCTTTCTAGGGGACTACACCCAGCGGGGATACTATAAAGTTCTCCAGTGGGGGTAAGTTGAAGGGGCCAGCTACCCTGCCTAGTGCCACCTCCTTTTGAATTTTTTCTCCTACGACTCTTGGCAGTTCTTTGGCGGACCTCAAATTATCAGCATCGCGGCTACAGTGCGGCCCCTGGAACGGAATCGTGAAACCTTCGAGGAACCCCTGCGCTAGAAGCAGCCTGTCTTTGGTGTTGTGGTACTGCCGCAGGAGCGGGAGGAGATTCTGCAATATGATGGGGGAGGGCCCTTTGTTGGGAAAGTTTGGTTTAGCGGAGACCAGGGCTGGTTGGCAACAGGGGGGGCGGCGCCGGGGCGGCGTTCCTGACTGGGTTATTAACTGTTCTGTTTACCAGGGGGGGGGACTATCCCGTATTGAGTTGCATGACACGGCCGGATGTGCGGCCCCACACTTGCTGCAGTTGTGGGCGAATTTGCATCCTTTGCCCCAGGTGCAAGATCCTGCATTGTATAACCGGCAGGTGCCGGATGAGAACCTCTTATTCCCTTGTTGCTGCCCCCCCCCCTTGCTGGGTTCGAAAAGGCTGTTTGAAGGTGCGCTTACCAGATTTTTTGGAGGTCCCTTGATTATCGCCACCTTTCTGCGCTTTCGCCTCCTTTTCCCTGCACTCTGTAGTTGGTCTACCCATATGTTGGATCCAGAGTTGGATCTCCTTTTGGTCCCACCCTAGTTCTGGACATAATGACATCCTCTTACGGAACTCCTGATCATAGTAAAACCATCCTAACCCGCCCAACAATTTTGCCTCCCGTTGGATGGTGTGGGAATACTGCATCAGGGCAGGGCCCTGCTCTGGGTGTCTTTCCATTATTACTGCTGAGAGAATCGTGAAGGCCTCCACCCAATTCTCTATTGTCTTGTCTGGCCAGCGTTGGTACGGCACCTTCTTGTCCTCCTCTTTTCCCCCCATCTTCCTGGTGTCTAAACCTGCCTTGCTGTGCATAAGTAAGGTCAAGGTGACACACATTCCCTTCTCCAAATGCCTTCCTTGGCGGCCTGAGGCACCTCCCACGCCAGAGAACAACGCCCTGACGCTAGTGGAGCTACTGTTACCATTGGAGTCGTCGGGGGGCCAAACTTGCGGTGGACAGACTTGTGGGAAGGTGGGGGGGAGATGGTCTGCACCAGCGGTGAAGCGGGCACAGGGACGGGAGAGGGAGCAGGAGGAACCGATAAGGCGGGAGCGTTGCTGGTAGAAGGCGCTGCCGTCATCTGCTGTCCCTCCCCGCTGGAGGGAACCATATCTTGCCCTGCACTACGCCTAGGTGCCGTCACACTCACTCCTGCCTCTGGGGCGGCTACCATACTGCCTGCCCCGCTTGCAGGCAATGCCCCACCGGCCTGGCCAGCCCAAACCTGAGTAATTGAAGGTGGCACCCTGGGCACCAGCGCTGCGTCCCCAACTAAAGGGGGCACCTCCAATCTGTCCAAGCGTGTCTGAAATGTATTCATCAAAGCCAACATGTTGTCCATTGCCTTACCGATTTTTACAATGTTCGCGTCGCCCGTTGTGGCAGGGGGCGGAGGGTTAGCAGGAGCAGCCACCGGTGCTGGAGGCTGTTGCACAGCCACCACCCTGGCCTTGGCCGGGGGGGGTCCGCAGGGAAGTCTTTGTTGGTGGGCCTTCGTGACCGCTTTGGTCTGAGAGGCGCCGGCTCGGGTGGTCCCACCTGGCTTCCTGACGGTTGGTCTAGTGACACCCCGGAATCCTCCTGCCCACAGGCGTCAAGCATCCCTTGAGCCCATTCCACTCCCTTGGCTTTTGCCATTGCCATAAAGGTCCCCCACACTAAATCCTGGGACGTGCTTGGTTGCGACTCTTCGACACAGCTGACTTGCGAGAATAAGAGGTCGGGGGTCCCTTGGCTGTTCATGCTGTACTTTGTCTGGCCGACTGCCCAGCCGCGCCCTAAAACAAAAGACAAAGGTGAGTCCCAGCACTGAGCCAGCAGCGAAACCTCCCAGCCGCAGAGCAGCCGTTCCCATGGGCCCCCCGACCCCGGCGCGTTTCCCGCCCAGTGCCTCCCCGGTACTTACTTGCCCTATCGACCTGATCAAACGGACTAGTTTGTTGCCTTCACCCTTGTCCTGTGGTCACGTCCCAATGGTCCCCGGATGGCTGTGAGTACCGTGGATGTCCGGATGAGCTGCGGTGGGGAAATAAATTCGTTTAGATGAGGCCAACGCAAGGCCATGCGACCACCGGGAAGTGTCCCCCTTGCCTTCCTGCCACGCAGTCGGCTGGAAATTGGCATGGTGACTGCGGGATGGGGAAAACTAGCGGCGGTGTGGGGGGGCGAGGGGGTGGTTTGCGGATGGGTCCCATTACCTGCACAGCGCCCTTGCCCGGGCTACGACCCAGCGAAGCTGCCCCTCGACGTCCGTGCCCACTCTACCTGCGAGGTGCCTCTGCACCAAGACTCAATTCGACGGAAGCAGCGTGAAACGTCCGGTCCCGACCTGCTTAGAAACAAAACAAGCGTAAGTGAGTGGTCCCCATCCCGCTGTGCAACACATCCCGCTGACCAGTGAATTCCCATATCATTTCCCCAGACACCATAGTTACGATGAACACAGCAAAGTCACTAAATGTAGCCTCCCTGCTCCATGATTTAATGAAACATTGATGGCAGCACTCCCACTCTGGAAATTGTTTTCCAAACACAGGAGCAGTATGCATTGCCGATCAAGTTGCCGCAAGAGAAGTGTCGAACTAGTCCGCCATCTAGCGGCAGTAGTTGATATTTACATTAACTAGAGCACAACGAAAGCACTTGCTTGCTTTGTGCAATAACAGGTATAACATAGGTTACCGCTACCTCGCATTGCGAATCACAACGAAAACCGCGCTCCCATGTAATTAAGGGCATGGCTTAAAACATGTAAGCTAAAATTCTGTGTTTAGCTTAGTGCGCCGCCCGACTTGTATATAGCCGTTTCTGTCATTACATCCAGATATACGATACAAGTAACATCATACCTACAAACAGTCATGACTATTGGCTTTGTCAATGGTTGTTTAGTTGCATAACATAAATAAGCAGCAACTATCCGGATTCCATCGTCGGCACCTTGCGTGTGCACTTCCGCCTGTGCCTTGTCCCTTAGTCCCCTTGGTCTATATATTGCACACTGCGCAGGAGGGTGGCGCGCCTTCTCCGGCGGCCACCCGTGAACTACCTCGTGGCGGAGCATGACCCAAGCCGGCATGCGCGGGTCCCCGGAGGGAGAGTGCGCCAGCGTGCCTAGCCTCGCACCTCCAAGCAGGTTCCTGAGCAACCACCCGTGTCAGGGCCCCCCCCCACAGTTGGTGGCGCATACTTGCGTGTCCTGGGGCCTGCTCGGTGCCGAAGGTAGGTGCGCCTGCACCGGGAATCGCCTGCGTGCTGCTCGATGCCTTAATCCCGCCCCACTGCCGCGGACCTGGGTGTATGCCCCCGTCAACGCCCCGCATAGAGAATGCGCGCCCTCGGCATCCGCCCGTTCTGAGTGCGGCGCTGTTGTCGCGCGTGAGCGGCGCTTGCCTCTGTACCTCCAATTCCCTTAAGCAAGGACACCACCACCATAAAAACCAGGCCCGGTAGCCAGGTCCCGGCACCCTTGCCACAGGAGGGCCGGACCTCACCCTCTATCCGTCGCTTTACTTAGGGCCCCATCACTACGTGGAGCTGACAGGCTTGCACCCTGCCGATGCCAGTTCCCAGTCGCACTCTGCACCTCCACCCGACCCAAAGGGGGGCCCAGACTCACCGCAGCTAGCCACTGCCTCCCGAACCAGAGAAAGCGACGCAGAACAAGGGGCTACTGTGCACCGTGGGCCGTCTACGCCACAGCCTAATAATTAAATAAAGAGACCGGGGCAAGACCCCCTATCTCCGGCAACCAACCGGTCCCTACACCGTCCCCCCCTGCTGCATGTACCGGAAACCAGCGGCCCTCCAGCGGGGTTTTGAAGCGCACCCCACGAGGGTGAAGAGGGGAGGACGGATCACTGCGGGCTGGTGGCACTGAATTGCCTGAGAGGGGCCGACTCACCTCGCTACCGAAGCGGTCCCTGACCGACCGCAGCCACCAACGGCGACAGTCACCAGAATCACAGGATGTTGAGCCACCCTTTAATTGTGTTGGAGCCCCCACGTGGCATCGGGCAAGATAAGCCCAACTGCACAGCCACTGAAAGTGTGCCCACCAGCGTTCTGCCCGTGACTTGGCAATTGTGTGTTTTGTGGCGTTCGTGGGTATGGAGACAGACCCATGCTGCTCCCTCGAAGAGGGTGTCGCGAACGCCACGACCAGGACCCGACTAGTCAGCCTTCACGCCCCCGACAACGACCCCAGGCGTGACTGGACATCGTGTCCAGACGGCGAGGCTGGCAAGGAAGAGAAGCAGGAGAACACACGCTGGCACACCGTGCTAGAAGAGGGGGCGGGGGGAGGTTGAGCACCGCCACAGCACGACCGCTGCACGGTACAGCAGCCCGCACCCTACCGACACTGCCGCAGCGGCCCTGAGCCCTCGAGGAGCTATCCTCCCCCCCTGTGACTTGGGGGCTGGGGGGAGGATGTAGACTCACCACAATATACGTGGTTGCAACACGATGACACGGAGACCCGGACGACCTCCTCGACGGCGAGGCTGGTGGCAAAGAGGCCGCTGGGAGGGTCAGAGGGGTATACATACCCTCCCTCCCCCCCTGGGTGTACCGGAAGTGACGCCCACACCCCCTGAACCGCGGGCTCCAGGCGGGAGCCCTCGGCAGCTAGGACGAGGGGTAGGCTTGTGCCGCAATGGCACTAAAGGGCCACCCTTTTAGGGGGGCCCCCGTTGGGGGCGGCGGGCAGCCACATTCTCTAGTTTGCCATCCACTGTGAGAGTGTTTTGCTGCGTGTAAATGATATTACAGGGAATTGAGTTATCGATTGTGCAGCCGAATAAAAGATTGGGGAGTTTAGTCATTTCCTAATCCTCACCCAGACAAATTGTGTATTGGCCACTGAATCGATCTCTGCTTGTCCACTTCTAGGGATTCAGCTCAGTAGTGCCTCGAGCAGGGTAGGATGTGTGTTGTCATGTTCTATTGATACATCTGCCATGTATGGGGTGTTTTGCCTGAAATATACAAAGTGAGCTGGTGCACATAGGTAGTAGACCTCAAAATGCGGGGTGAAGACACCGCACATTTTACATGGCAATGTGAGAGTTTCCCATCGTACCCTGGGTTGCGGCCCTCCCAGGCTAATGTGCTCAGGTATTATTTGTGGGTTTCGAAAAAATAAATGTTGAGTTAGTGGTATGGGGATATTATTGAGCAAGTAAAGTAGCTTGAGCAAAATAACTATTTTGATGAGTGCTATCCTCTCCATCAGTGAAAGTAGAAGCAATTCCCAGTGACAGGCCTGCTCCTCAATGCAGTTCATAGTGACAATAGTGGGCAAAATTGAAATTGGGGTTATCAGGAGGTTTCCCTGGCTTAGGGAGGGTAATGAGTATGAAGCATCCTCCACTCCAGGGCATCCCTGTGCATTTGGAATAGTAGTTGTGTGAGGAGCAACAAATTTGTTTTGTAAAATTCAGTGGGAAATACGTACCCACCAGGCACCTTACACGTGGAGGAGTCCTGCTATTTTTTTAATTTATTTATTTTATTTATAAAGTTTTATATAGCGCGAACAAGATCCCATGGGATATCAGAACGCTTTACAAAGGTAGGGAGGAGGGACATAAATCCAGTATTGACCACAAGTAAGAATATACAACAGGAATAATCGCATATATCCCAGACAAGTAAATGCATATTTTCCAGACAAATGACACAAGGAGAATAGTACAATAAACGAGTATGTAACAGTCTAAGAAAGGGGGTATACAATGCAGAAAAAAGAGCATAGACCCAGTATCGACAACATGTATGAATACATAACAGGAATAGTTAAATATCAATGAGGTAACCCGTAAGACCACTGGACTCGGGTAAACTGTAGTACATAAATAAATGTCACAGTGGAGATAAGTCAGAACAACATAAAACAAAAACAAGAAACATTCTTTGCAAACTGGATCAGAATTATACACCACCATGAAGTTAGGCCAATAATGGCTGTGGTTTTATTACATTTAAATTTTGGAACAAATCCAAACATAAAACACAATATATTTAGACAAATTCAGTGATTACTGAAGATTTGGACGGTGCATCAAGGAGAAAATTGGAGTGACAAGTGCGTGGGGGGGGATTAGTGAGGGTATTGAGGGAAGGAAAGGTAGCGTGCATGTGTATATCAACAAACAATATTTACAACCTATCCAGCCAGATAACTGGCATGTACATCAATGATGAAGCATAACATAATTGGAAGAATGCAGATGTTGAATCTCTGTCATCCATGTTTGTCCCAACAAAAAAGAAAGCTGTCAACGTTTCGACCCCTATGACCTGCAGATCATCTGCTATCAAAGGCCAGTGTTTGTTGACGATTTGCCTGAGTTCATTACTCCTTGTGTTAAAGGTTGTAACACAAATCAATCTATCCAGGTGGTCATTGGGCCCAGCTTCTGTGTTATTTTTAAATCTTTCTCTCACTCTTTTTCCCAGCCTTAGGTTACTCATCAACCGAGGCCTTCGGTTTTCTTACAACTTTCATTGGACAATCCTGAATTACCCTCGTAAGTCTTTTAAGCCATGAGCTCTGATGTTGCACACTCCTCCCACTGGCAGTTAATTAATTTTTGCTCCAGTGGTCCTGTGTCTCTTTCTCTCTTCTTTTCCTCATAGGAGCCCTTGAGGCCCTGCATTCCATATCGTCAGCCTGAAGCGTTCTTGCTGTTGTACATTGGTAAATAATATTTTTCCAAATTGCCCCTGATATATTCCTTTCTAAACACACCACCTCACTGACGCAATTTTCGTTGTTCATAGGTGCATCCCCTCTTTTAGCCTAGTCCTGATGAAGACCCCACCCCCAAGGCACCAACTTACCTGCAGTTCATAGGGGTCGAAACGTTGACAGCTTTCTTTTTTGTTGTGACAAACATGGATGACAGAGATTCAACATCTGCATTCTTCCAATTATGTTATGCTTCATCATTGATGTACATGCCAGTTATTTGGCTGGATAGGTTGTAAATATTGTTTGTTGATGTACACATGCACGCTACCTTTCCTTCCCTCAATACCCTCACTAATGCCCCCCACGCACTTGTCACTCCAATTTTCTCCTTGATGCACCGTCCAAATCTTCAGTAATCACTGAATTTGTCTAAATATATTGTGTTTTATGTTTGGATTTGTTCCAAAATTTAAATGTAATAAAACCACAGCCATTATTGGCCTAACTTCATGGTGGTGTATAATTCTGATCCAGTTTACAAAGAATGTTTCTTGTTCTTGTTTTATGTTGTTCTGACTTATCTCCACTGTGACATTTATTTATGTACATAACAGAAATACTCGCATGTTTCCCAGACAAGTGAATCATGGAGAATAATATGAAAAACCTGAATATAACAGGCAACGATGGGGGACACAAAATGTAGTAAAGAACCAGCAGCATCACATGAGGGTACCATGGTTGTAAGAACAGAGGTTTCGAGCAAGTGATCCAAGCCCAAATTAAGGTAAAAATGTGTTCATTAGGAATCTTTTGGCTTCAAGTTTGAAAACGGTCGTTGAAGAGATTCTGCGAACTTCCGGTGGAAGAGAGTTCCAAATCCTTGGAGCAGCGCCGGAGAAGACCCGGAGAGCGGTTCTCTTTTTCTTAAGGATGGGTGGTTTCAGGAGGAGAGTGATAGCGCTTCTTGAAGCTCTCCCACCACAGGATAATTCAAGCTTTTGGGCAAGGTACCTGGGAGTTTTAAAATGCAGGGCTTTGTGCGCTAGAACGGCAATCTTTAGCTGAATTTGCGCTTCATAAGGCAACCATTTAAGAGATTTTAGGATTGGGGATATGTGCTCACTTCGTTTGGTACCTGTGACCAGTCTGGGCGCAGCGTTCAGTGATGCCCTTAGAGGTGCCAGGGTGTATTTGGGTAGGCCGCAGAGCATCGCGCTGCCATAGTCCAGCCTCGGCAGGACCAGAGCTTGTACCACCTGCTTGAAGTCCTTTTGTGGAAGGAATGGTTTGATGTTTCTGAGTGTCCTCATCAAGTGATTAGCTCCCATACACACTTTGCTAATATGATTTTTCATATTCAGTTGTTTGTCCAGGGTGATTCCAAGAGATTTGGCTGAGTCTATATTGAGAGGGGTGCAATTGAAGGCAGTAAGGTGATTCAGCCAAGGGACTAGATTAGGGATGTGGCTCGGAGGAGAGATGAAAAGGAATTCAGTTTTGGAGGTGTTGAGCAGTAGATGGTTCTCAGTTAGCCAGTTTTGCATAGCGTTTAGGGTAGAGTTGAGTGAGATAATGTTGTCCGGGGATGAGATTTTCAAATAAAGTTGTGTGTCATCCGCGTACATGTGGAAGAGAATGTTCGTGGAGTTTAGAGAATTAGCTAGTGGCTCCAAGAAAAGGTTGAAGAGGATTGGAGATAGGGCGGACCCTTGGGGGACACCCATGAGTACAGGAGAGGGCTGGGAGAGGGAGTGGTTTGCCTTGATTCCTTGTGATCTATGGTGAAGGAAGGACGAGAACCAATGTAACACCCGACCTGAGAAACCCATCCTGTTCTTCAAAATGGATAGGAGGTTGTCGTGGTTCACCGTGTCGAAAGCGGAAGAAAGGTCCAGGAGGATTAGGAGGCATGAGTCATTTTGATCAAGCATTTTTAAGATGTCATCCATCATGTGCGTGAGAGCCGATTCGGTACTGTGCCCCTTCCGGAAGCCAGATTGATGCTGGTCTAGGAGTTGGAAATTCTCTATGTGAGCACAGAGTTTGGATTGTACGCATTTTTCAAGTAGTTTGGCTAATGTGGGGATGTTGGAGATAGAGCGGAAATTATTGAGGTCAGAGTTATCTGCGTTAGGTTTTTTTAGAATAGGTGACACCTGCGCTGCTTTTAGGCAGTCTGGGATCGTGCCTTGTGAAAGAGAAGTGTTTACAATCCTTGTCCAGGTGGGGAGGAGTGCATTCTTGATTTCTTTGAAGATGACCGGAGGCAGCGGGTCACTAAAATGATTAGATGGATTGATGTTCTGAAGAATCTTGTTGATGTCTTTTTCACTGAAAGGGGTAAAGGTGTCCCAAGTCACTTTATTCTTGGTATTCAGGCTGATAGGTTTACCCTTTTATGAGAGGTCAAGGGATGGTACGGACCCAGGGGATGGTAGGAGCGCCTTCTTGGTAGCGAGATCAATGGAGATGAGCCTTGATTTCTCAGTGAAGAAAGCAGCAAGATCATCGCAAAAAGGTGGGCTGCCTCCAGAGTCAGAGTTGTTTGGGCCTACAGTAGATTGCTGTTTGACCAACTCAAATAGTTTCTTGGGCCGGTTTGCAGCTTGATCCAGTTGATGTCTGAAGTAGTCTGCCTTGGCGCTCTTGATTTGTTTGCTGTAAAAACTTCTAGCCTCTCTAAGGAGTTTTAGTTGTTCCAAGGAGGGATTGGATCTCCAGGAACATTAAGCTGCCCTAAGGTTGCGGCGTTCCGTGTTTAAATTGTCATTGTACCAAGGTTTGGATATTTTTGTTGAGGCATTTTTTTGTTGGAGCGGTTCAATGTCGTCCAGGATGTTGGAGATGGTCGAGTTGTAGGAGTCAGTGAGTAACTGAACATCGATCAAGTCTGCTTGGGAGGAGAGGGCAGATTTACAGTGGGCTGCTAGATCAACCGAGTTTATTGATCTGAGGTCCCTTTTCCAGACCTTTGATTTCGTTGGTTGGGCCTTCCTCAACGCCACCTTCCTGTTTATATAAAACAAGATGCAGTGGTGATCGGACCAGTCGCAAGGGGTAATGGTGTCCAATGTGATAGTCTGCCCTTTCGAGATAATGAGGTCTAGAGTTTCACCTTTGTTGTGGGTTGGTTGGTCACTGTGCTTAGTCAGTTCTTGATTATTCAAAAATGTTTTAAGGCAAGTTACCGCATGGTCATTGGAGTTAGACCAGTGAAGGTTGAAATCACCAAGGAAAATTTGGGACACAGCTGAGTTGATATTGCCTGAGATGACTTCCATTAATTGCTCGATGAAGGGGAGATTGTCTCCCGGGGGGTGATAAAAAGTGTGAAGTTTGCAAACCGGCAGGTTATTACTAGAGACGCTGAGACAAAGGTATTCATAGGAGGAGGGCGATGAGGACTCTAAGTGAGAGATCGAGAGTGTGTTCCTATGAATACACGCTAGGCCACCCCCCAGCTTCTGGGCTCTGTCTAGCCTTATTATGTCGTGAGCAGGAGGTACTAGTAGGTCTAGGAAAGGAGTGGAGGTGGGATTTAGCCATGTTTCAGTGAGGATGATAATATCTAAATCTTTGTGTTGGATGAGGTCAAAGATGTCGAAGGCGTGTTTATTGGCTGACCTGCAATTGAGTAGTACACATTTAAGTCGTGGGGAATGAGTGTGAGACGGAGACTGATTGACATTCACTCTCTTGAGGTTGTCTTTATTGATGACTCTAGGATTGTAAGGAGGTTCTCTGTACGGGTTGGAATGGATGGATTGTATTTTGTTTGGTGGTATCAAGTAGGAATGGGACCTGGTAGAGTAAGAGTTGTGCAAGTCATTGAGTTCAGTGGGTGCCAAGTAATTCCCACATCTTCTGGGACGGGATGGCGCGTTAGCTAAGGGAAAGGTTTGCGAGACAGGGGGGGCTAAGGACTGGCCCAAGCGATCACTCCCACTAGGGGGGGCTCTAGGCAGGTTTGTAGAGGTGAGGAGGGATCTGATCACGGGGAGAAGATCATGTGAGAGAGCTTTCAGGTCACATAGTTCAGTAGCGAGGAGGTGCAGCTGGAGAGATATATCGTCCAGGCGCGTAACCCAGTCAGAAAGGGGCAAGGGGTGTGTTGGGACAGCGAGCGGAGAAAGAGGGCCTTGGTGTAGGCCCATGGGGTCCAAGGTGATGGAGAGTGGCTCCTGGGGATGGAGTTGATCCAGTGGGACTAGCGGAGATCCTTGGCCTTTAGATAACAAGGTAGGGGCATTAGAGCGGGAGATATGCCCATTGAGCTGAGGGTCAGATAAGGTCCGGACAGGAAAGAGTGGGTTCGAATAATCATGGTTGATGGGGTGCGCCAACGTAGTGGGAGGCGTGGGGAGAGGGATGAGGGAAGAGGGATCAGTCGTTGAAGGCAATGATAGTCGGTCACATGGGGATCTCTCCGAGCTAAGCACAGATAAAGTCGGATTGGCTGGCTGAGCGACTGGTGAACCCAGTTTGTCTCTCACATTCTGCGTCGGGAGTCTAGAGAGTAGGGACAAGTCAACAGGGAACAACTTCGTTCTGTGAACATCTAGAGGCGATGAGGGATTTAAAGAGAGTGAGGGCCTACTCCGAGTGATGGGGGAAGGACTAGTGGTGACCTGAGTGATGGACGGGTGAGAGAGGGTGTCAATGCGTTTCGCCGAAACCGCGTTTTTGAGTACGGGGAAGATAATGGCTATCTTAATTAGATTGACATTGGAGGCTTGGATTAGGATGATTCCATTGTTGTAGAGGGTGATGGTGGCATTGGCATTGAGCATGGACGAAGGCGCTATAGTAAGTTTGAGACCGTGAGGTGTTTTTCTGGTACCTGATATTCGTAGAATCGAGTTTTAAAACTTTTCGCCAACAGGCTCTTTTCCTGGTGTAGAAAATAAGGTCATTGACTCGGCTGCCTTTGTTTGTGCAGAAGTAGACGTCCGAGATTAAGGTTTCAGGCCTAGCCCTAAGAATGTGATGCTTGTGTTTTTTGGCTGCATTTTTCGATAGGTTGGGTGGATAGTTGATGATGAATGCGTTGGATCCTGAAGGATCGGGACTTAGATCCATTTTGAGAGTGTGACAGATGCTCGTGTTGATATATCCGTAGGACGTGGAAGGTGATTGGGAGGAGAGGTCATTACCAGGAGAGTGGGATAATGACAGAGGGACCATTCCAGGATGGCCACACCAAAGCAGAAAGTAGAACCAGCCCCTTTTCTCTTTCAATGTCCAGACCAGGTGTGTGTGATAGTGACAGCAAGCCCACTCCACGGAGGCCGTCAAACGCAGAAGGTTAGGGCCAACCCTTTTCACTTTCAATGCCCAGCCGAGCAGGGGCCAGGGAGGGGGGCAACACACCACAAACTCCAGTGACCATGGGACAAAATAGGTGCCCAAGATCACAATAGTGAAAAACAAGACCAAAAAAAGGGCGTCCCTCAAAGTCAATAGACGCAGATAGGGGTGCTGTGCGAGGCACCTCTAGAGACTCTCCGAGCCCCGCACTCGCCTCCTCAAACCTGGCATTAGGGAAAAAGCCAGCACACAGGAGGTTCCAGTGTGACCGTGATCATTTCACACACCAGGTGCAGCTGTCAAGAGGAGGTCAGGCATTTGCCCAAAACATCAACCAAAAACCCAAAAACGAACAGACAAAAGGGATTCCATCAGGATACAGAGTGACTGCGATAGTCTGAAAATACCGGGTGCGGTGGCCATGTTGAGGTCAGGCAAGCAGATGCAAGGGAGACCCTCCTCTGGTGCTCCGAAAGCCTGTCTGTGATAGCCTCAAACACCGGGTGCGGCAGCCATATTGAGGTCAGGCAAGCAGATGCAAGGGAAACCCTCCTCTGGTGCTCCAAATGCCTGTACCTGTACCTCCTCTAGGGTAAGAGCCAACTCTAAAAATTGTTTGTAGGGTCCCTCAATCAAGGCTAGGGCCACCCAGTCAAAGTATTGAGTGTATTTATGGCCCTGTCAAGAGACTCATGAAATATACAGGCTGGTGTAATAATAAACCAGCTCCGACAATATTTTGCATGCATCATAAATCATGGTGCCGTCTTCTTTCTGTAGCCTAAACATGCTTATCAGACCTCAAGAGTATGCCTAGAGTTCTGCTTGACCTCTTCACCTCATCATATGCTCTAGCACGTACATTTACATGAGTTTTGACCTGCAGTTTTTCTATGGATTCAATGTGTTTCTGTCGGATCTCCACCAGGATCGCAGAGGTCAGTGCATTGGAGGATCTTTCCTCTAAGTCTTTAAGCTCTGTTTCAAGATGACCAAGACTGCCATGACGCACATTGTGGACGCCATGTTGTTTGGCAATACAGATGATGCACATGTCTGCCTTGAACATTTTTCACAAAGTTCCATGCAATTGTACCGACCCTCCATTGATTTGGAAATAATTCAAGATCTCGGTTTTCATCTCATCTGGAACACCATTATCAAGCAAGGACAGCGGGGATATGTGCCATCAGCAGGCAGGTGTGGTGATGTTTAGCTTGACCGGTGAGTGGTCAGACAGAAAGTGCAGACATGTTTTACCTCTTTTGTCCAACCACTAATATCTGGTGTGCGCATCCAACAGTCCAAGTGAACCGAGGACCTGTGGACTGTGGAGATATGTGAACCCCCCATGTAGGCAGGGAAGCAAATTTGCCAGAGGTCCCTCCGGCTGTGGGTGGTCATGATGTGAGTAAACACTGTCACATGATGTGTATATGTGGTAGGGTTAAAAAAGTCAAGCCATCTGTCCATCATGAGGTAGTAGGACTTAACATTTATTTCATAGGCTATGTATAAAGATGGGATCATCAGTGTAGGTGCCATAGGCGTTGGGCAAGGTGATGTGCTTCCCCTTAGCACCTGAAGGATGTTGTGTCTACCCTGAGTGTTGTTTGCCTCATGCAGCAATCGGAATAGTAATCCTCTTTTTCGCAGGATGGCTTTCCTTGGTCGTGAGACAAATATTCTGAGAATGAAAAGAGACCAATCCATTTGGATATCAGATGTGATTTTGAGTCTGGTGTAATGTGTGTGTCTTGTAGAAGGGCACTATCTATCTAATGGAGTTCTAGGTGTGCCGAATCCTGCTGCCCGTTGCTGCATCTTGCAAGGATTGTTAAGACCTCTCACATTCCACATCAACAGATGCAGAGGGAGAAGCCCGGATGGTTCACTAATCATGGTCACAGGTGTGTGTTTGCTGGGAGCTGTTTGTGCTGCAATTAGTGTCTGCTCTGTGCAAGTTGTGAATCTCTGCAGGTGAATATGCCAGCCTTAGGATATACCCACCATCCTCCCACGCCAGCCACCCCAACATGCCTGTGAATATACCCAAATCATAACAAATGAATAATAACATACTGTGGCCAAAGAATAGTATACAAACATATATGGACACAACATGCCCAAGTATGGGTTCCTCCCTATAGGGGATTCCAGAGTGTGAGCTTATCAAGACCTCTTCCTTGTGGGGTGTTTGCTGGTCGTGACATAGTGAATAGAGCTATCGAGCATTATCTTTTGGTTAATGCAGGTTGTGCATCCAGCCCCCCGATGTTGAATGTCTGAAATATAATGGACTTAGACTGCTGTCTCTGCATATGTTACAGATTACCTCTTGCAAAGGGGTTAGTCTCTCCCATCCGATCTGAAACTGTGGTAGGTTCTTTCAACATCACTCAAACCCTCATCCATGGGGGAAACCTCATGATGCGTGGTGACTCACAATTTTTTGACAAGTTTTTTTTAATGAAGGGCTCAGCTTTCTGAGCTGAGGCAAAGACGTAGGTGTTTTCTCTGTATACAATCTCTAGTCCACTCTAGCCTTTTGAAGTTTACACTTGATTGGAAAGTACAACCTGCAGGCCTCCTGGACCATCAGCAAGAAGTCAGGGAATATTGAGAGTGTGGAGCCTTAGTTTTTGGGTGTTTTCTTTTCTAGAACCAAGCTGAGAGCAGTGTCTCTATTTTGGAAATTGAAGAGTCTTATCACAATGGTTTGTGGAGTCACCCACAGTGGAGGCCTGGGTCCAATTGGTTGATATGCTCTTTCCACAGCGAATAGTGGTGAGAAGTTTTCCACTTCCAGTTTTTGCTTTAAGAGGGTTTCCTCTAAGTCTGCCATGTTTCCTTTGTTGGTTGTCGCCAAAAGACCCACTATACGCAAATTGTTGTGCTGGGACCTGGTATCCAGGTCCTCATTTTTTGCTCTGATTACACTGAGCACTTTACTCATGTCCAGCAACTATTCATGATGCCCCGCCCTGGCATCTTCCAGTTGGAAGATTCAACCAACAGCCGTGGCAAAGTGTTTCTCTTGTTTGCCAGAGTGGCGAGTGGGCAGTGGCGAGTTTGTCCACACGCATTGTTAGGATGTTAATTTTGATATCTATTGAGGTGAGGCTGTTTTCTATAGGCATCAGGAAGGTCTTCATTTCAGCCTCTTCTGCATCTGGTGGGTGCACTAGAAATGCAGGCAATCTTTCAAAAAAGTCTACCCTGCTTAATTTCTTTGCCTCCAAGTGCAGCTACCCCTGCCTCGCCACTGATTTCTCCATGACCAATGGTGGCAGTATAGCAGGCGGTCAGCCTCACAATCTCTACAGGGTTGGGGCCTAGGCTGCTCCACTGTAAAGTGACAGCAGCACTACAGTCTGCAAGTGCAAGTTGGGCTGATCAGTCAGTGTCCGATTCAAGTTAACCTGGCTGATGAGGGATGTTACCCCAAATCCGGTCCCAGGATGCTTGTTTCCTGTCCAGGGACGACCTGGCTTAGCAGTTCGGGCTGGACTGTTCCCATGAGGCACAGGGTCAAGACTGATTTGCATATGGCTGGGTCTGAACTGGGGTACCGAAGTGAGCTAAAGAACGATGATGGATTCAACCCAGATCTGTGACTGGGGGTAAGTGTCTGAAAGGTTTCAGCGCTCCGTCCATCATCTCCTTGTGTTTGCTATGTTCGCCCTAAGTTGGCAGGGTCTGCCCGGACGTGGGTCCCTTGCTCACTTTGCCACTGGATTCAAGCTAGCCTGGCTGATTAGGGGTGTTACCCTGAAACCGGTCCCAGGACTCTTGTTTCCAGTCCAGGGAAGAACTGGCATGGCAGTTCAGGCTGGACTGTTTCCATGAGGCACAGGGTCAAGACTGATTTGTGTATGGCTGGGTCCAAACTGGGGTGGCAAAGTGAGCCAAAGAACGATGATGGATTCAACCCAGATCTGTGACTGGGGATGAGTGTCAGAAATGTTTCTGTGCTCTGCCCATCATCTCCTTGTGTTTGCAAAGTAACCCTTTTAGACAGGTATAAACCTTCCTTTCAACTATTTATCTGGTACCCCTAAATAGGCCTTAATGCCCATAAGGCAGGGTGCATGGTATTTAAAAGTAGGACATGTAAAAGTTTAATATTAAACATGTCCTCAAAATGACATGACCCCAAAAGCAATTTTCACTGTAGCAGTGTGAGCTGTTCAACAGAAGAGCACTGGGTAACAACATTAATTTTTATAACATTATCCCTATCTATGAAAGTGCTACAAAGTCCATTCTTGGACTTTTTAACATATTTATTACAAGCCTAATTCATTGGTAAGGTCAGATTTGTAATATACATTTTGGAAAATGTATTTTTAGAAGGGTACCTTTTTCCTGCCTAAAGTCTTTAGAAGTCCATGTGCATGATCTTCTAACTGTCATCCAGGAGCTGAATAGCCTTCTTGATGAGGTGTGAACTTGATCTCAAATCTGAGACAAAGGCCTTAGGTGTGGGGAGGTGTTCTGTAACATTGACAGGAGGACCATCTGGGCTGTGGCAAGGAGCTTAATAAACTTCAAAGAGGCCTATCCTGCCACAGGCAGATGAAGCTTGCACCTAAGCCTGCCCCTCCTTTGTCTACCTAGTCAGCCAGACACTAATCACAGTGGGAGAGGAGCTGCCCCCAAAACGGGTTTTGAGTGACCACAATGCTACACCTCTAGGGTGGGCACAGGAGCTCTGCATCAGGGAGGAAATTGTTCTGCCAACTTAGTTTTAGGTGGAGAGGTGCTTTGTGGGATTGTTTGCAGTAGGGCACACAGGAACTGCTGCAAACGTGGGTAGAGTAACCACTGGGAACCTTTTCCCGATTGGTTAGAGAGGGGCCAGGATTCACCCCCATCCACAGACTAGTGTGAGGCATACATGTGGCACCCTTGGACACCCTCTTCAGAACTCTACTGGATCTGTGGAAGACATAAGGACTGCACCTGCTATGAGACCTGTGAGAAGATCTGAAAGGCTGGATCTGTTCCCACTTGTACCCAGTACAAAGTAGTGCACTCCATGAGTCAGTTGGATGACCTCCTGTTAAGCTGCAGGTGCTTGAAGCCTTTTACCTGAAGAGCCAAGTCAATCAGCTCGAATTGGACCTGCCCTGGACCGTGTTGGTGGCTTCTCCTGGAGTGAGTCTTGACCCCCAAGTGCTGTCCTTGATTTCCTGGGACCTTTGGCTGTGTGAACATTTTTTTCTCCAAAGACCTCCAGAGGATCTGGTCAAGCCTGCCAAATCTATCTGACTAAGGTGTGTTACCACCAGGCCAAAGCTTCAGATTGCTCCCGTTCTGAATTTTTCCACAAAGCCATTACAGCGGATAAGGTTTCTGGCCTCTTGGAGCCCTGTTTGTCTACAGCTTGCAGATTTACCCCGCTGGCGCAATCCAAGGTCCAAAAGAGGAACTAAATCCGAACATAGAAATCTTCACCGGGTGAAGGTTCCATACGCATCCGGCCGGTGAGGGGACTTTCTTGGATGCCACTTTTTAATTTCTCACCATGGGGAGCGTCCCCTTATTGCACTGCTTGTCTATCCCCAAACGGGGATAATTCAATCCAATAATCAATTACTCTTGACTCAGAGTCTTCATTTATCAATCTTTGAATTTAATCAAACCAATCATAATAATGGTGATCTTCATTAATCTCAACTTGGTGTGGAATCATAGATAACAAATCAAGCTCATTGTTCTATTCACATGTGACAACTATCCCACCCCCATGCATTTCGGGCTGGAGTTGCACTTCGTCAGGGGGTAAAGAATCTGTAAAAGAAATGTATTGTGGATCAAACATGAGTACCATCCAAGCCACATTAAATCAAATCCATAACATGACCATTAACTGAAAGCCAAATCTAGGTCCTGGGGTGAAGAAAATAAAACCACGGTCAACCCGAGGAGTCAAAAGTAAAATACTTCAATATTCAATATTAGAACATTGGAATGTTGGGAGCACCATTGAAGACAATGGAGTGCTCCCTGCTTCTACGGGCCGGTAAAGGTCTGCAGAGCAACATTCCAATGTTTTACAAAGGCCTCTCGGAGCTCGAGGGGATTTAAATCCCCTCGAGCTTCGAGAAGCCTTTGTTTTATTTGTTAGAACATTCTGCCCTCTAGTGGCAGAATGTTCTAATAGCCTTATAGCCCTTCGTAGCAGGGCTATACCGGCTATTAAAGTCCCGGTCCCTTGTTAAAGTCCCTCGCCTTTGGCTCGGGCCTTTAACGCGGGAGCGGGCCTTTAATAGCTGGTATAGCCCGCTGTGGCGGGCTATAAGGCTATAATGATACTCTTGTTGTGATAAAGAGTAATAGTGCAAATCATGCTATTAAAGTGTGTTGCAATGTAACCACATGCTGGACCGACTAAAGAACGTCAAAACGCAATACTACAAGCCGATACGTAAGTGCAGTGTAAAACAAACAAATACCAAAAGTATCATCACGGCGGAACTAATAAAGCCATCAAACACCCATGAAAACGCCATACAAAGAGGTGATTTGTGCAATCTAAGACATGAATGTGGTGTGTAAAGGTTCTCTTACACAAAGTATCTGTACGCGTCTTACTCTAAAACACCAGGTAATCACAAGTGTGGTCAATGGTTGCTGGCGAGTTTAAATGAGAATAAGATTAATAGGCATCGAATTGGGACTGCAGAGAACCTCAATTGAGGGGGCCATATTGAAAAAACTACCTAATGCAAAGAAACTCGAGATTGAGAGTCATATTGAAAAAACTACTAGGTACGAAAAACAAAAAGCCAACTTAAAACAGGACATCAAACGGGACACCTGTAAAAAGTGCACAATAATCATTCTTTATAAAAAAACTGTGCTCAATATGTGTTTACATATTGATAAACAAAATAATGGTTGATCAATTAACCAAATATATAAATCCCAGGTTGGTCAAAGGTAACAACTGAATTCCATCCTGTCATTCAATCCATAAGGTATGTGTGTCAAGCCTTTTGATCCAAAAGTTTCCTCTCTGAAGGAGGTATTTGCAATTGTCCCTCCCTTCCATAATGTTGACTGTTTCCAAAATCATGAATTTCAACTGGCAGATATTGTGGCCAAGATCCAAGAAATGAGCTGCAATGACAGATTTCCGGTTCTTGGTCCCTTTATTGCTTTTGTGTTCATTGAATCTTGTTTTTCTTTCGGTTTTTCCAACGTAAGCCATGCCGCATGGACACTTGAGAAGGTTTATGACATTCGAAGAATCACAGTTAGCGGTGACTTTCAAGTGAATCTTATTACCCTTTCTTGAATGGGAAATCCAATAGCCTTTGATGATACTGTTGCAATTGTTACAGTTAAGACAAGGGACAGTACCTTTATTTGTAGATTTTGTGGTTTGAAAGTGTTTCTGAGACAATAAATCTTTGACGTTTTTGCTTCGGTCATATGCAAACAAGGGCAGTTTTCTGAATATTCTTTTGAAATTGGGTTCCGTTTGCAGTATAGGTCAATATTTTTTGATCACTTTTTTGAATTGTGTGCTCAGTATAGAATGCTTAGTGATAAGGACTGGCTTTTTGGCTTGCTCTTTTTTGCGTGCTGGAGACAACAATTCTTGTTGAGTTGTTTTTGAGCAACGCTCATTAGCTTCATCCAAAACTTTTTGTGGGTATCCACTGTTCTTAAATTTTTCCATCATATCACTGGTTCGATCCTCTAATGTGTTGGAGTTAGAAACAATTCTTTTAACCCTTAGCAGTTGTGAATAGGGGAGATGATTTTTTAAAGATCGCTGATGGAAACTGATGGAAACTGTTATTGTGTAATAGATTATACCTGTCTGTTTCTTTTCTGTAAATGTCCGTTTCCAATTTGTTGTTCAACTTTAGGATCATGACATCAAAAAATGCAATTTTGTTTTCGTTAATCTCATGTGTAAATTGTATTCTTTCATTCACTGAATTCAGTTCGTAAATTGCTGTGGTCAGTTCCTCTTTGGAGCCTTTCCAAAGGACGAAAATATCATCTATATATCTTAAAAAGAGTATTAGGTTGTTCTTCCAGATTGCATGAGTAAGAATATGATCTGTTTCAAATTTATGCATGAACAAATTTGCATACGAAGGAGCTGCCCAATTGCCAATGGAAGTCCCTGTGAGCTGTAAATAAAATGTGTTGTCCCAGCAGAAATAGCTATGATAAAGCATAAATTGTAATAGCTCCATCAAAAATATTTTTAACTCGTTATCCAAGTCAGAATAGAGTAAAAAGTACTCCACAGCTTCAATCCCCAAGTTGTGAGGAATCGAAGTGTAGAGTGATTTAACGTCAATGGTACAAAACAAAACGTGCTCATCCATTATAGAGGCAATTGAATTAATCTTTTTAAAAAAACAGTGGTATCTCTGATATAAGTACTCATGCTTTGGACAAAAGGTTGTACATATTCCGCCATGATGATACTTTTGGTATTCGTTTGTTTTACACTCCACTTACGTATCGGCTTGTTCTTGAATAGCATGATTTGCACTATTACACTTTATCACAACAAGAGTATCATTATTGAATATTGAGGTATTTTACTTTTGACTCCTCAGGTTGACCGTGGTTTTATTTTCTTCACCCCAGGACCTAGATTTGGCATTCAGTTAATGGTCATGTTATGGATTTGATTTAATGTGGCTTGTTTAGATGGTACTAGTTTATGACCCACAATACATTTCTTTCACAGATTATTTATCCCCTGATAAAGGCAACTCCAGCCTGAAATGCATTGGGATGGGATAGTTGTCACTTGTGAAAAGAACAATGAGCTTGATTTGTTATCTATGATTCCACACCAGGTTGAGATTAATGAACATCACCATTATTATGATTGTTTCGAATAAATTTAAAGATTGATAAATGAAGACTCTGAGTCAAGAGTAATTGATTATTGGATTGAATTATCCC
Source organism: Calotriton arnoldi (assembly GCA_963921515.1). Taxonomy (NCBI): domain Eukaryota; kingdom Metazoa; phylum Chordata; class Amphibia; order Caudata; family Salamandridae; genus Calotriton; species Calotriton arnoldi. The sequence goes on from CAWUFW010000004.1 coordinate 1,418,981, forward strand.
CGTTTGGGGATAGACAAGCAGTACAATAAGAACGCTACTAGTGACATTTGATTGGTACACTTCTTGATCTAAGAGTGATACCCTGCTGCACGCTATAACTTGTATACACTTCACACTTTTTGGCTAAAGAATTTGGAGTGCGCGATCCATACAACATTTGATACTTTTTAATTTATGCCATTCAGAGCTTTTCCTCCAAAAGTCAATGGCTTCACTGTGACCTCATACAACAGCTGATGGACTGCCTTGCCTGCCCGCCTTGCCCCTCTGGGGATTTTTGACTTCCATTTTAGAGACTAAGTCAGAAGCTAAAACTTCAGAACAAACTTTGGGGCATATTAGCAAGGGCGGTATCGCCGCTTTAGCAGCACTTTTTGCCGCTAAAGCGGCGATATTTCTATCGCCCTATTAGCAAGCTGTCGCTAACAGCTGTTAGCGACAGCTTTATGGCGAGCGACCGTTTTGGTGCCGCTTTGCATGTCAGCGATAATTATCGCTAATGACATGCAAAGTAGGCGTTCCCAACTAAAGCGACTGGAAACAGTCGCAAACACAACTTCCCCCTATTAGCAATGCCTGCGAAGCGATAAAAAAAGTCGCACTAACCGCGATTATCGCTGGATTTTAACACCTGCTAAAAACTTGACTTAACCATTCTTGTCAATGGGAGGTGGATTGTAAGGTTAAGTCCTCACCTGCCTATTAGCAAGCTTTTCATTAGCGCTGAGAATTTATCGCTGGATTCCTCGCGCTATTGCTGGGTTTTGCCGCTATCGCTGGATTTTTTATCGCCTTGGAGATAAGCGTTGATAATAACGCGTTATCTTTGCGATGAAATCCAGCGATAGCCGGCGATAAAAAAAACAGCGCTAAGCGCGCTTTGCAATAATTATCGCAATTCCTTGGTAATATCCCCCTTTGTTTCTGAATTCGTCCTGCGTACCATCGCTGTTGACCTTCTATCATGTCTAGGTCCCCGTCAAGTGCAACAGAAGACCAAATTTGGTGCACAATGTTTGTTGGCACTATTTATGTTTCTAAAACTTTAAAAATTCATATCTCTGGCACCCCTTAGTGGATGTTTGTGCTATGGTGTCATTTTGTTCATTACATTAATTCTTCATTAATTGATTTGCTATTTTTATAAAATTGGTTTGGGATTTTTATTGTGTTGTGTTTTTGAGATTTTAATCGTTTTGCAACTTGCAAATGCTTTACATATTTTTTTCAGTTAATCCTTTATGCTCTTTTCCATAGCTACCAGGGCAGAGCTAAGGAATAAATTAATGAAACCTTTACTGGATCTAACAAGACTAGTGACATTGTTACTTGTGGTGTACTACCATCCACCCAACTAATAACCCACTTTCTTAGAGGAGGTGTACCTGGTATACGAAAGGTAAAGGAGAACCCTATTATGTGGAGTTCTCCACCATTCTACCCCTTCACACTGATAACAGTAATGATCAGACTGACACAAAAAAATCCATCTCTTTCCATAATATTTACCTCCTCTTGGGACACTTTAGTGAGCAGGTCACCTATACAGAGACACAAAGCTTTACCAGTGTATACTTCAGAGAATTTAATATCACAAGGAACCAAATTAAAATCCACTTAAATCAGTTAATGGAGATCTATTCACTATATTGCCTCTCCCAATTCACATCTTTCCCAGCTCACTGTAAAGGAAATATCCAGGACCTTATTATTTACCTATAATATCATTAATCTTGAAAACCCAATCCAACTCAACTAAAAGATGACCGGGCACTGTTATTCTGCAGTAACCCCCTCAAACCTAAAAACAGGTTAAACAAGACATTTCAGAAAATTTAAAATTCATTTTATGGAATAAAAATATCCCTTAGTCAGGTGACAATCCCTCTGTTATAAAGGTGCCATGCTAATTGCTATTAACAAGTGGGTTTTGATAGGAGTGGTGTAGCCTGGAATGGGAGAAACCTTAAATTCACTCCCATTGGTGCATAGGACTTTTAAAACATACACAGTGGCACCAGTCATCATATGCTGCTGCTCTTTACTTCATCAATACAATCTGAGCATTAGTGATGCCCTCCTCCAAGGACTCTGATGGGACAGTGAGGAAGAGAGAAGGGGGTGTCAACTCATTCTCTGCTCCCATTGGCATGGAGAACACTTATAAGTCACGCGCTGGCAGAGCAGCACTGGTCATCATATTGGTGCTGTTTATTGCAACACCAGTCACTTTAGTGAAACCGTCCCCCGAAGACTCTCACAGGGGTAGTTGAGACTGAAGGAGGGGCTTTTAACCCTCTCTGTTAACCAAGCAGTGGAAAGAACTTGAACTTTTAAAAGTCACACACTTGTGGAACGGTGCAACAATGGCATGTAGCATGTGTAGTGAATGAAGTGTGATAAGAGTGGCACTGCTGTTTTGTTCAATTGGAAGGCTGTGAGGTCATTGGCAAACCAGGCCAACCACTACTTTTTAGAGCACCTCTTCAGATTAATCACAATGTTATACTTTGGAAACTTCACAACCAGGTTTGAAGCTTGCTAATGCCTATTAAAAGTACTGTGAACAGCACTAATGGTTTCCCTTTGCAAAACTTTGCTGTTCAGTTGTTAGATGATGTAGATATGTCTGTAACTAATGATACGTGGAAAGAGATTCCTCAACAACCCCTGAGGATTGTTTAAAAATGGTGAGGTCATCTTCAATTGAGTCTTCTTTTGGCTGCTTCAGTGAATTCCCTTATTTGGCAATGAATCTAACTGAATTACTTCACTTTCAGGCCTCCGGTGTGTCGTTGATTAATGAAAGAATGGAGAACAGAGCTAAGACATTCAGATCTTAAAGAAAATCAAGTAACTCTCATGTTTAGGTCTGGCCTAGAGACAGCTTAGGTATTGCATATGCCTCATGTTTTAAAATATCTTAATAAAGTACATACATGCATACAAACACATAAGGGTTTTCAGTGAGCCCACTGCAGACATTGGTCTGCTCAAGGGTCATTCACCCATTCATTCCACCCATCACAGGCTACAACATGATCCTTTGGTCAGCCTACTTTAGGCACTGTTGATCTTCACTGTGAGTTACTCAATTTCTCACTTGCATATGTACACATCAGCCTAAAAAAATAATCCACTTCAGTGCCAACCCTGGTAAATAAACAATGTGTGCTTTTGTTTCATGTTTCTCCGCATATACCTTTGTGAAGGATCATTTTTTGCTTATTTTTTGCAAGCATAGGGACGCCACCTTTAAACTATGACATTTTAAGATTTTGTTATCTTTACAATTTTAACAACTGTTGCATATGTTTCCAAAGCAGAAATAAATAAAAAAGGAATACCAGACGTATTGTTCATTTTTGCCAATTGGGGTTTTTGGGGAAACAGCAAATGCCACGACCGCCAAACAACCTGTTGCCTTTTGCAACTCGGTGGAACAACGAATGCGTCTGAACCATGCATTCCATTTACAACACAAGTCGCAACAAGGAAATGTGTTAGGTAAAGCGTCTTTGGACTTTAAAGTCCAACGCTTTCCCTACTGTTGCGGGGACTGGAGTTCGAATAGTAAATTATACTATTCCAAAGTCCAGCGCCTCCCTAAGGCAAGTCATTGTAACGATGGACATTTCAAATGGAATGCGGGGTTCAGACGCATTCGTTGTTGCGCCCACGTTGTTAAGGCATTATTGCAAAGGAAATGAGTGATGTGAATGAGTGATCATAATTTAAAAATACATCGTCTGCCAGGGTATTTCCTGCGACAAGGTGCAATTGCTGGTGTTGTCTCATTCTCTAGTTTGAGATGCTCTGCAGTCGTGCACTCTTTGAGAGCTGATGTAATTTTATTTTTTCAAAATTGATAGTCCTTCGTCATTGTATAAAATCTTGCTAAAATGATTCCTGCCAACTCTCTTCAGTAAGAAAAGCTTAAAGAAAAGATTCCTCCACATGACACACTCGTTCGTTCTTTGACACATGATGGCATCACTCCAGTACTGGCTGGCCTCCTCCAAACTGACCTTAGCACTGCTCAAGGGCATTCTCCATGCAGCACCATGCTGAGACAGTGGTACCAAGAAATCCGAGAACATCACTTGTTTTCTGTGAGACCTTAACTGGCCTCCCCTCGTGAATATTATACAAAAAAGTTATTCATCCAGGCCTGCCTTGCTACGAGCCAGAGGACACTGAACTGCAGGTGGAGAAAAGACAACATAGTCAGAACCTATACTTTCTCCACGTGGGACTGCATGGCAGCCCTTTACTGCCTAAGCATGGCCTTCAAGGCGCTCTGGATTGCCCAAAGAGACATCTACTGCAAGGGCATGACATCAGCCAGGTAAATCAGATAATGCCAGACAGATATGTGCCCTCTAGAAAGGTGCATTTCTGACTGTCACCTCCTCAAAGAATAGTTGCATTAAAGGAACCTCCTTTTCTATCAAGGCAACAGATAACGACTGACCACCCAAACCAGCTGAGTACTTGCATGGGTGCCACAAAATGAATGATCATTCTCACCTTAGAACTGAAGTCAGGTAAGCCTCTCTCAAGGATGGAAACTATCTCTCACGTTCCTTTTATGGACTGCATGAATAAGCAAGCCAGGCCCTTGCAATGATAACATATAAGCTTCATTTCCTATCAAATACAAAACCAAACCCTCCCTGCTTAGGACACATCGCATTCCCACACCGCTCCCAACATAATCAACACATTCTAAGCATAGCTTCCCATGTCCACGTGGCCTTGGCTCAACAACATGTAACATAAGAGCTGAACAGAATAGAACACAAGAGTATAACACTGACCATTACACATGACAATGAGAGATCTGCACTTGTCATGCAGTGAACCCTTCCAAACAAGAACACCAGACCACAAACCGTTCTATCAATTAGTAAAGCGCTTTAATATCTGGTCAGGTGAATGAAGCACTATACAAAGGCAATTACAATACACCATAAAGGAAAAATTGCCCTCTTAGAATTGACTTTATACATCTTATTGAAACTAAAGATGAGTGCATATTAGGGTGTGCAATAATAAAGGCAAATGCCTTGTACTACAGTACATAGAAAAGACTACATATTCATGATGAGACCTGAGAGAGCAGAGAATTAAAGGAGAAGTCCACATCTTACCAAGTCTCGCTGTCTTCTGGGAATCCTTTATGCACTGAGCTGTACCGCGTTGTTTACTGTTGAAGGGTAACTGGACAGCCATGCACTCATCTTTATACCACACCGGTAGGTGTGGTTACACTGGTGTGGTGCCTAAATGGTAAATGAAATAGGTTTTGGAAATTTTCCATTGAATTTTCAATTTGACCAAGGCAGAGCAACAGGCCTCCTGCACCTCTGAACTGAGATAGGAAAGAACAACCACCCATCAATTACACAAGTGATTATTACACAGGCTCATAAGTAGGAGCCGCACAGGAACATACACCATGCTATTTGGAGTATGAGCACACGAGCAATGTTAATGGTGGGCGTTTCCATCTGTGAAACCTTCAATGAGGTCAGTTATGTAAAAACGAAAGTAAACAGTTACAAAACACTTGCAGGTTTTTCAAGTTTTTATGAAGCATTTAGACTCCTAGGACACCAGAAGAAGCGAATTTAAACGAGCGTCGGAGTGGAGTGAGGAAAATGAATTACATGGTGAAGTAATGCTAGATGGAATAGCAGAACATGTTGTCCTGTTGTTGCCCAAAGGTGTATCAGCATGGTTTGTGTCTACGCATTCCTTCATGTCTTTCTTCGCAGACGACACCAACAATATCGTGGCTGAGACACAACGCCCTTGACGTGGTCTTCCCCCAAACCTTTTGTCTGTACTCCCTTGTTTCTGCTGGGCTCGTGTTTTTTTGGCATTAGGGCTATGTGCACTGTGCCCCTGCTAGCCAGAGGCAACGTGCATGTGTTCTCTCTGCAAAACAGGGTAAAAGTGGTCTACACCTAATTGACCCATTTAATTTATTTATAAATCCCTTGTATCTGTTACTGCATGTACCCCGGGGTAGTAAATTACATGGTACTAGTGTACTGTAGCGCTCATTGTGCTACGCGCTAAAGTAGCCTCTTAAAAGATGTTTCAAGACTGGCAGTGAAGCCTGTAGAGCAGTTTCAAACTGCCATTTCAGCTTGGCAAAAACTTTTGCCTGGCCTAAACCTTCCTTTTTAATACCTTTAATTCACCCCTCAGGTAGGCGCTAAATCCTCATAGGGTAGGATGTATGGTAAAGGAGATAATATGTGTTTACGTTTTACATGTCCTGACAGTAAAAAAAAAAAAAAACTCCCAAAGTCGTTTTTCACTGTATTAAGGCTATTTCACCTATTGATTATCACTGCCTTACGTTATTACTCTTAATACGTTTGGGAACAGATAGAGAAATGCTTCTTACACTCAAGTGAATTGTAATTTAAAAACCTCTTCAATAGTAAAGTCGGATTTTAAGTTGCTATTCTAAACATTCCTCATTCAGAAAGTTGGCATTTTTGTGCCTAAACAAAATGTGCCTTTCTGCCAGTGTCCATAGTCACATGGCCTTGAATAGCTCTCCTGAGGTGCTGTGTGTATTGCTTCCAAACATAGAGACAAAACGGCCTTGGTGACAGGGTGTTGCTCTCCTGGGTAGGATATCGAGGGGAGATGGGGATAAGGTTTACCTAGCCTTTCTGGCTTTAAAGGGTAGCCTTAGGTATTTCCCACTCCCTTCCTGACTTCTAAGAGTTATCTGCCCTGCCACTTAGAAATGCGGCTCACACCTAGTCTAGCCTGCCTTGTTACCCCAGACAGTTTTCGAGCCAAACCCAGAAATGGGGAAAGTTTACACGAAGGGGGCATCACCCACCCATAGGCTTGCACTTGGGATAGGAACTTTCAGAACCTCTCATCAGGACACTCCCAGACCTGTGGAAGATACATTAGAACAACTGCCCAGCTGAATAAAGAAGGAAGATTGGACCTGCTTTAATTAAACCCAGGCTCTCCACAGTGACCTGCTGTTGGAGCTACCGGATACAGTACGTTTCTGGAGGCCTCACAGCAACTGCTCACATGATCAGCTCCAACCAGACCTGCCTGAGTGCTTTTATTGGACTCCACTGGAGTGAGTCATGATCTCCAAGAGGTGGCCCCCGGGTCCTAGACCCTTGACTGGAATCAGAGTATACTCCTCCTGAAGAAAAAGTGAAAGATACAGATGTTTCATGCTCCTTGTGACCACGAAGTGGCCTCTTCGCACTGAGAATCGACTGCCTGAGACGACTGTCAATGGAAAGTTCCAATGGGACCGTCTCCTCATGCCTACAGTGAATGTTCATAACGACCAACAATGTAATGCTCCAGAGTCCTGATTTTGGCACCAACACTGATCGCTTGCGTCGACCACCAATGTGAATCTTTAGCGAAGACTGGCTCAACAAGCTATAACAATGACCGTACGTGAGGTTCGACCAGCTCCTCATGCCAAGAACAACTTCCTCGTAGCCCCGCTAAAGCGAATGGAATACTTTGTGTGGACTTGAGAAGTTAACTCTTCAGCGAGATTAACCTGGTTTCTGTATACTTTGGCTCTATTTTCACCTAAAACTTTAAAGACTCATATCTCCGGTTCTACTGATTCCAATTTTGTTGCTTTGGTGTCATTTAATTTTTCAAAATGTACTCTATTTTTCTAAATTGGCTTGGGATTTTTCTCGTTTTGTATTTTAACTTTCTTACTATTTGTGTGCTGCATAAATACTTTACACATTGCATCTAAGTTAAGCCTGATTGCTTTGTGCCAAGTTACCAGAGAATTAAGCACAGTTTTATTTAGTGAATTTTGGGGTTCACCCTGACATAGACTGTTTTTTACTTCAATGGGTGTCTCACCCTCCTTCAACGAATAACCCAATTACTTATAGTTGCCTACTAATAGTGAGGACAGAATCTCAAGGGACAAAATATCACAACATAAGTGAAATTAGGGCAGCATAGATAGCGGTCCTATCTCCACATCTACGTACCTTGAAGATATACGTGTCCCATAGGTGCATATATTTGGAGTTACTTATAGCAAATCTAAACTTACTTACCTGTCAGTCATTTTTAAAAAATATTTTGTCCGCAATATTCTGTGCTTTCGACATCGTGGATTCGATATTCAGGGGTGTTAGACTGTCAGCCTTAGGGTGGTCTTCCCCCAGACATTTTGCCTTCCTTCCCCATTTCTTGCTGATCTTGTTTTTTGCTGGCCTCAGCACTCTGTGAACTTTACCACTGCAGACCAGTGCTAAAAGGCATGTGCTCACTCGTTAAAACATGGTGATATTCGCTCATACTTAATTGGTGTATTTAATTTACTTATAAGCCCCGAGCAAAGTGTTACTATATACGCCCAGGGCCTGTAAATTAAATGCTACTAGTGGGCCTGCAGCACTGATTATGCCACTGTTGGAAATGGCCCTTTTTGAAGGGTTATTCCCAAACTTTTTGCTTCTTCCTCCTATTTTTTCCTGACCTGTTGTTGTTGGTTTTAGGACTCTGGGCACTTTACCACTGCTATTCAGTGCTAAAGTGCATATGATCTCTGTGAAATTTGTATTATGGATTGGTGTTTCCATGATTGGCATCTTTGATTTATTGGTAAGCCCCTAGTAAAGTGCACTGAGTGTGCCAGGGCCTGTAAATCAAATGCTACTAGTGGGCCTGCAGCACTCATTGTGCCACCCACATGAGTAGCCCTGAAAAGGTAACTCAGACCTGCCACTTCAGAGTCTGCGTGCAGTTTGTAACTGCCATGTTGACCTGGTAAGTACTACCACTTGCCAGGCCCTAATCTTCCCTCTTCTTACATATTAGTCACCCCTAAGGTAGGCCCAAGGTACCCCTGTGGGCAGGGTGCTGTGTATGTTAACGGTAGGACATGTACTGGTGTGTGTGACATGTCCTGGTAGTGAATTACACTGCATTTAGTTTTTCACTATTGAAAGGCTATCTGGCCCATAGGAAAGCATGGGAGTTAATTTATAACATCTTATAAATATAACTTCCCATGGGGACCAGATAGGAAAATCAAGTTTAGTATGCCTGAACTCAGAATCTAAAGATGCATCTTTTTGTAAAGGTGATTTTTACATTCTGTGTTTGAAAATACCACTTTTAGAAAGTAGGTATTTCCTTGCTTAGCCATCCTATGTGCCTCTGCTAGGATGTGTATTGACTGTCTGGCTTTGGAGTGACATGGGCTGGGGATGTGCAGTGGCTCCAGAGAGTCTGGATGAGTCAGGGCTGGGCTGAATAGACTGGGCTGCATTTAGAGTCGTGGGAGGAGATTTCCTTGCACCTGAATGGGCCTGGTCTCCTGTAGACAATGCTGTCTCTGCCTCCTGCTAGGAGGCTGAGCCAGAGAGGACAAAACTGGTTTGGACTAAGCACAAACACTCTCTGCCTGAGAGGACAAAGGAATTTTGAGTATAAGTATTAGGGCCTAGACCCCAGAACTTTAGAATTCTTTTGGAACCAAGAAGACTGCCAAGAAGAAGAGCTGGAGAAGCTGTGAGGAGGGACTACCACTTTGCTGTGGGCTTTGCTGTGTTGGTCTGCAGTGGCTGCTTCTGTCTTGGGCAGAGAAAGGACTGGACTGAACTTTCTGCAACTTCCTTTTTGTGAGTTTCTCCAAGGGCTTGAGGTAGAGCTTGCCCCCTGTTCAAGAAGTCTCAGGACAAAGAGAGAGGGAGAGGAGGATATGGCTAGGTTCGTCCTCCTAGGTACTTGTAAAGCAAAAGAAGATCCGTAAATAATGGATCAGGGAACCTAGCTAATAGGAAAGAGGAGGGGTCTACTAAATGAGTAAGACACACCTCAATAAGGAAAAGAAAATTCTTTTCTTGAGTCCCTCACTCACCAAAGGTTTCCCCTAGGTGACATGCTTCATCATTGGGGCCATCCCAAGCATCTACTGCTTAGGGCGTGCTGCGACTTGCGATAGTTACGTAGGAGCACTAAATTTTAAGATATGACTATGTGTGGTGCAGTGAAGGGGAGTGGTGTGAGTGGTTGTTAAAATTACCTAACTAGTGAACGTAAACGATTTTATTCTTGCTCCTAGTTGGCAAAAGATAAAAGGGGTTAATAAAAGGGAAAAGAATTAAATGTCCCTAATATTTTGAGTCAACATGTTTCGAGGTGTCCCCTAACCTCTTCTTCAGGACAACATGGGGCCAGCCCCATGTGTACCACTCCGTGCAAACCTGTAATAAAGTGAAAAATAAGAAAAAGAAGAAAAACAATGGGGCGCGCACTTATTGTGTCAGCGCTAGATATAGTACATACGGTTATACTGAACACGTAGTATTTAATAACTGGCAAAAGTAAGCCCCAGCGGTCCGCTTATGGGAACGAGTAGGTCATATTGACGGAGGCTAGCCGAGTCAAGGTTTATTCAGGCTCCTCCACCCGGGCTGACCATGGGGCTTACTTTTGCCAGTTATTAAATACTACGTGTTCAGTATAACCGTATGTACTATATCTAGCGCTGACACAATAAGTGCGCGCCCATTGTTTTTCTTCTTTTTCTTATTTTTCACTTTATTACAGGTTTGCACGGAGTGGTACACATGGGGCTGGCCTCCATGTTGTCCTGAAGAAGAGGTTAGGGACACCTCGAAACATGTTGACTCAAAATATTAGGGACATTTAATTCTTTTCCCTTTATTAACCCCTTTTATCTTTTGCCAACTAGGAGCAAGAATAAAATCGTTTACGTTCACTAGTTAGGTAATTTTTAACAACCACTCACACCACTCCCCATTCACTGCACCACACATAGTCATATCTTAAAATTTAGTGCTCCTACGTAACTATCGCAAGTCGTAGCACGCCCCAAGCAGTAGATGCTTGGGATGGCCCCAATGATGAAGCATGTCACCTAGGGAAACCTTTGGTGAGTGAGGGGACTCAAGAAAAGAATTTTCTTTCCCTGTTGAGGTGTGTCTTACTCATTTAGTAGACCCCTCCTCTTTCCTATTAGCTAGGTTTCCTGATCCATTATTCAAGAAGTCTCAGGAACAGCAAAGACTTCAAGTTCATCTGGTACCAGTACTGGGGAATGTGTGTTTTGTGCTGCAACAGAAGAAAAAGCAACCTGACGCCGTCAACGACGCCGCTGCCGTCTCCGTGTCCTGAAGGCACCACAGAGGGCACTGCCGCACTTTGCACCGTGACCCTGGTCTCACCGATGACGCCACCGATGCCACCACCGAGCCGCTGCTTGCACCGCGACCTGTGAGCACCACACTCTGTGCCTCCTTGCTGCACACTGCCGCTCTGGTATCCCCGACGACGCTGCTCCATGCCGACATTGATGCCTCTGCTTGCACTGTGGTTCGAGGGCACCGCTCGTAAACTACATGACTCACCGTCCTCATCCCGCACTGCAGCCTTGGCCTAGCAATGCCGGCACCATCAACTCCAGTTCGTCAGCCGACAACAGCGCTTCAGCAACGACGACACCTCTGCTTGCACTGTGACCTGCCAGCACCGCGACAAGCACTGCATCACTTTGCACCGCAGCCCTGGTCTCACCGACGCTGCTGGATGACCGTCACCGAGCCGCTGCCTGCACCGCGACCTGAGCGCGCCGCACCGCTGCACTTCGCACCGCAGCCCCGACGCCTGCCAACACCAGCACTCCTGACTTCAACCGCAAGGAGTTTTGATCTGCAACGCGTGTGACTTAAAGGGTCCAACGACTCCTGCAACGACCTCCAGAACCGACGCCTGCAGACACTGGCTCTTTGGGGCTCATCGAGAGGTCGCGGTCAGCCAGGACTGTTTGGATTTGTTGTTCACTACACCGTGATAGCTCCAGACGGAGCTATCAACTTCAAGGAACTGTATTTCGAGTCTATTTTTGATTATTGAATATTTCTGAGAACGGTATGGTGGATTTTTATTGTTTATCATAAGGTAGGCCCTGAGCATCCCAGAGGGCAGGGTGCAGTGTATTTCAAAGTAGGACATGTACATTTAAGTTTCACATGTGCTGTAGTGAAAAACTCTTAAATTCATTTTTCACTGCTGAAAAGCCTACCTCTTCCATAGGATATCATTGAGTTACCCCATTATTTAAAAATCTGTAATTGCCAAATGGGAGCAGGTAACCAGCTCATGTTTGGTGTCTTGGGAATTGTAAAGAAAAATCCTATCTTATAGTGAAGTCAGATTTTAAATTACAATTTTTAAAATGCCACTTCTATACAGTTCCTAAACAATATAGGGTTCAGCCTTTAATCAGTAAGGCTAGGCCTCTATTAATCTCACCAACACAGCAACTTGCCAATACTGATAGTCATTCACATCCTCATTCAAACTAGATGATCACACCTCTCAATTGTTATGATCACTACATGATTTAATTTTTAAGAAAAAAGCTTATTTTGATTTTTTTTAAATGTTAAGTTTTTACACAAATTTTTTCATGTTTTCATGATTATTTTTTGGAAAAAATCAATATTTCCAAAAATGTACATAACACAGGGACACAACACATATAAGTTACACCACATAGAACAATGCATACAGACTCTGTATATTACATATAAAGCATTATAAAACATCTAAATCAGAAAAAAATCTAAACTCCTGGTTCTGTACACTTTAAAGAATTTGAAATGAAACAATCAATCGGCCCTGCTGTAATCAATTCCCTAATATATACTTCTGTTCTGCAAGGGCAGTGACCAAACAGTGATCCTACTGGGCTCGTCTAAACATACTTTTCAAATTGACAGTTCCCTTTTTAATGAGCCACTGTGGAATGACATAGTAGATCACTTGTTTGGTAAACAGCTACTGAGAGGTGTGATCATCTAGTTTGAATGAGGATGTGAATGATTATCAGTATTGGCAAGTTGCTGTGTTGGTGACTTTTAGAAAGTTTACATTTTCCCTGCCTTAGCCATTAAGTGCCTGCAGCCTGCCACTAGGTCACATGAATGGGCATAGTTCGGAATTGGGCTTTGTGTATTCCTTTCAGTCAGCCACACACAATAGAGGGCATTGGCGTGCCTGGATGGTCCATCACTGGCTGAATGGGAGGGCAGAGCTGGGCACAACCTACTTATACTTGAATAGGCTGTGTCCTGCCTCCACACAAGGGGCTGTATACCCCATATAGTTAGTCTGGAGCCAGGGCAGGGGAGGCAGGAAACCTTAGCTTTTCGAAGGGAAACCTCTAAAAGCTTCTCCCACTTCAAATGAGGCACCTGGTAAACATTTTGGGCCTCAGAAACCAACTCTTCAGCATTCTTCTTGACTTGTGGAGCCTCTACCAGGAAGAAGGATTGCTGTGCTGCTGAAAGGACTACCACTTTCCCAGACTACTACCCTGCTGGACTACTGCCTTATTGGAATGCTGCCTTGTTGGATTGCTCCCCTGCTGTCCTGCTGCCTGCCTGCCTGTGTCAGAGGAATTTGGCCCTGCACCTGAACCCAGGACTCCCAGAGTGACTCCAAGAGCTAGTCTGCTGGACTTCTGTTCAGAGCACAGGGACATACCAGGCTCCCAACCATCTGAACCAGCACCCAGATTCAGCTTGAGAAAGCCCCTGACCCCCCAAGTGGTGCCCCTCATGTACTAAACCCTTGGTGTGGTCTCAGTGTAGCTGAATTTAAGTTTTTGGGTTCCTAGCAACTGTGAACAGGCCCTTTGGTGCCAAAACCTTGTCGCCTTCACAGCCCACCAAAGCGAAGTTCTGTCAACTCGACCTTTCGAACGACAGCATCGACTGCTCTGAGGAAGCACCATCAAAAGCTCCGACCTCACCACTCACAACGACAACAGGACCTTCGTGCTACAGCAGCAAACATCTGTGATGCTAGGCCTGCTCTTCTCTGTCCCTTCACTGTGAACAGGAGTCTCTGTGCTGGACCAAGAAGGTAACTTTTCAGTGGGACTAACCTGTTCCCAGTATCCGACCCGCGCTTCATCACAGTCGGCCGAAACCTGTCTATTTTTTCCCAGTCTCGCACGACCGACGATTGGCGCTTTGGGCTTTTTGGAGCTATTTTCACTTACATTTTTGCATATCTCCGGTTCTACTGGTTAAATTTGTGAAGTTTCGGTCTTTATTTATTTATTATATTGCGATATATTTTTTCTAAATGGGAGTGGGATTTTTCTTGTATTGTGTTTTCACTTTATTACTGTTTGAAGAGATCCATAAATACTTTACACATTGCCTCTAAGTTAAGCCTAACTGTTCTGTGCCAAGCTCCCAGAGGGTTGAGCAGAGGTTAATTTGACTTTTGCTTGTGCCTCACCCTGACAAGGATTGGGTTTGCTGCTTGTGTAGGGTTCTCCCGTCAACCAGTAACCCAATTTCTCACAACACTTAACTCTTTGCCATGAGCAACCCTTGGCCATGTCTCATTCTCCCTCAATCTTTCTCTCTGGCCAGCACAACCAATAGCAATAACTGATTTACCCCCAACAAGTTTTGTCTGTAATCATCAAAGACACTCTGCAGTTCCTTTTCGAACTGAGTAGGATTTTCGCTGATATAAAGAAACTGTTTCCTAATATTCAATAAATCTAAGGGCGTACAAGGGATATGGACCATAATTCTACCCCTGGCCATGGTGTAGTTCCTCAAAGAAGGAGGAGCAGAAGAGGAATGGCCCTCATCATCCGTGTCACTTAAATAGGGAGAAGGGAAACACCTTCTAGTAAATAATTCTGTGATCTGCCTCAGACTTTCTAGGGTAATAGTGGGGCTTCGATCATAATGGTCTTTATGCCCTGATGTGGATTGTACATGGGCCCTGGAGTGATCCACATGGCACTTTACTGTCAGATGGCCGTATCACAGCACTCTAGTTGCCAGTGGTCATGCAGGTGCTGCTACATTTCTGGGTGCATCAGCGGCTGCCCCCCAACCCTGTCAGCTGACATGGGGAACATATCCAGCAGATCCTCCTTCTTTGGGTCCTCACTCTCTCTTTTTTCGGTGGTTTAGTGATCCATGGGATTAGATATGGAGGCAATGGCATACAAGTCCTAACTCTTTTCCTAAGGTGACTAATTTCGTACTCTATTTTCTCTTGGGTATTTCTCATACCTCAGATTCGTGCTTACAATTGTGTGCCTCATGATGTCATTATAGGACAAGAGGCATTGCTCTGTATCTATTTTATTTTTGTGACCCTTCAGTTTCTTCTCTAGGTTTGCTAAACTTTCCATGTCAACATGCCATGATAGGGAAAGAACTTCTTCCCATCATTGCTAGGGAGTTACACCCACTCTCATAAACACTTGCACTTGCCTTTACCATATTGTTGGTACGTTGCATGGGCAGGAGTTTGCTTTGGTGTGATCTCGCTATGTTTACATTTTTCAGACCCATCTCTGCTGCTTATTGTTCACTCACACATGAGTAGCAAAGAAGGGGTCTGTGGCCTTGTACCTTCAGTTCATCCCATGGAGGGTGGTAGGGAAGGAAACAGAAAGTGGGATAGGGTTCCCTCAGTTATATTTCTTCTAATTGATCTTGCGGAAGGGAGTAGAAAGTTATTGTGCACTCACACCCAAAGATCTCCTTTCATTCATCAAGCCTTCAGTCAATACCCAGAATGGGGCTTATGAATTGTGGGGTGGCATGTTCAGTTGGCATTTTTCTCACACATGTTCATCCTTCAAGTATTTGTGCTTTGGGTCCTGATGCTCCTGCCTATCTTCCCTGCTCCCACACTATTTTTAGATCCTGGTCGCTTTAAACCATCAATTCATACTCTTAAACATTTTCTATTCACTGGATTCTTCCCAATCCTACCTTCTCCACAAACTTATTTTTTCTGTTGTCTCCGGCCAGGACAATATCTGTGCTCACCCGTTTTACCAATATACTGACAACCATAAAACAATATGGTCGGTGCAAAGTAAGCAATCAAGAAAATATTTGGTAAGCACAGTTAGACTTTACCTACATTTTGGTTCAATCATGCTCACGCTTTTACCCAGTCCACCAGGTCTGATGCTGGGCCGTGCCTCACCCTAGTCTCCCTAGAGAAACTTCTCCCTTACTTTTGGCACTTGGGTCATGATGTGGAGTCCGGTCCTGTGCTCTCCTGTCTTCTCTCTGCGTATCAAATTACCCATTGACAATGCACCATCTGTTAAAACAAAACACAACATGCAAGAAACCCATAAGTCTAACATGCGTTTAATTAAAAAATAGCAAGCAGCACTGCAAATAATCAAGTCACAATAGTCAACTCAACCGACCAAACATCTCGCCCAAAAAAGTCAGTTGGAGCATGTAATGTTAAAATGCATGCAATTTTTGACAGCGTTGCCTCAATACACGCCTATGGAGCATAAGCACATAGCAGAAACTTATTACTTCAGTACAAATTATCTGAAGAAAGTGTGGCAACATTTCACAGAAACAAAAATTGAAACCAAGATACAAATACATGAAGGCAAAATATGGCCTCAGAAAGTAAATAGAGAAGAAGAAGTAAAACAGTAACCCTGAGTAGGATATGATAAGTTAAGTGTGTGTGTTTGCAAGCTTGTCTAACTGAAGGAGAACTCCCAGTAAATTAAAAAAAGTAGGGACACAGAGGGACTGGTGTCACCCTCGGGGACTTGTCAATCAATCAATCAATCAATCAGGATTTGGGCAGCACAGCTTAATCACCCGTGAGGGTTTTGAGGCGCTGGGAGATCATGTTCACGCTGCCTGTTATCCTATTTGCCAAACATCCAGGTCTTGAGGTCCTTCCTTAACTTATTTTACAATATAATTCCAGATAACAGAGCACAGCAAAAGAATTTCAAACTGGTAAACAGACAACCAGTAAAGTGTTTAATACAAAAAAATCAGAGACAAATTCCAAAGTCTTGACACGTTGATGTTGAAAAATTATATCGGCACGTAGATGTTGATATTACACAGCCGACACGTGTTTCGTCGTAAAACGACTTTTTCAAGGCTGTTGACAAAGCGGTATATCATATTGCTTAATGTCAAACATAGGGGAAATGAATTTAACAAATAGTCCAAAAAAACAGTGTCCCATTCTTAGCCAAATAATAAACATAGGTTGATTAGCAAACATATAGTCAAGGTGTTCAAGAATACATATTCTTTAAAAAGAAAAAGAAAAAGAAAGAAAAGAGAAAAAGAGTGCGCAGATACAGATATTCAGACCAAAAAAGTGTGTGATTATCAAAGTATCACCACCACTGTGCAAGAAATAAATAAACAAAAGCAGTTGGAACAAAGAAACCTCGTGCAAGTACCCAATTGTGTTTAAAATGGATACCCGAGAGAGAGAAAGATATGTTCATTGCTAGTTACCTTAAAACCGGTACTCATATGTTTCAAGGAAGATAAGCGATCCAGTTTTTAAAAGTCAGCAATCAAAGTTTAGACGGCAGCAAAAACCAAGTAATCACTAAAAGTGAAATAATATGCGAGTCATAGAGTGCCCAAAAGTGGCCAAGCAGTAAATGCCTCTATAGTTAATTAAGCACATAACACAGTCTTTCATATAACAGAGTCTATGTTCACTAGAGCCATAATAAAAGACTTAAAAAAGCCAATAAAACACTACAAATGAAAAGGCGCATGAAGGAGAAATATACCAAGTAGTAACTAATATGACCAAGAACGAAGCAACCAAAACGCATTTACCCCAAGGGAAGCTTCCATGTTGTCAGAAAACATTATACAAAAGACACCCGTAAGTCATGGGATGAAAACCCTGGTCCGTTCCTAAGTACAAAAATATATAACTATCCACAAAACTTACTTTAAAGACAACGTAAAGTGATTGAAGGAAACGTCATGATAAGCGTTTCATAAAGCAAAAGTGTTCAACATTCAAGAGTTCATGCGAACGTCAATCCGAACCTGTAATAAAACAAAGTATGACTAAACACTCCTTCAATAATATAACCTTATCTCAAGCCTTCAACGTTAAAAAAATACGCATAGCTTACCCCGTCCAGGTCAGATTTCAATGTTCGCTTACACAGTGTCGGCAGCCGCAATAAAGAAACACTGCTTTCCTGATAGTGCTGATTTTAAATACGCCATGAAGCAACGTCTGCAAAGCGTCCATACGTAATACGCTTGCCTGTGATAGCGTGACCGCCATTTTTGTAGTTTTTATCATAAAGTCACCGTGAACAGGGAGCCAGCCAGACGTAACACAACCCCTATGGGTTTCAGCAAGATTGGTAATACGAGTATCCAAACGCAGCACGATAATGTATATATTTATCAGTAGTTATTATAACAGCCATTGTTTATAGATTCTTACCAAAGCTAACACATACAAAAAATCAGCAAGCATGAAAAGACCCATGTTGTACCACAAGTTGGTGTTGGAAAACAAACATTATACTAAATTGTTCTATCTTAATGCACGATGATTTCGATTTGATAGATTGAAGATAATTGTAGATAGTAAGTATAAATACCTAAAGTACACCCTAGATAAAAGTCAAGGGAGCATAGAATCAGAAGAAGTAACAATGAATTAATTATGTATGAACAAAGTCAAGATAAATGACTCGAATACACCCATAGACAGGTGTCCATAGAGTACAGAATCAGGACAGGCAGAAAACACCTTCATAGCCCCAGATTAAAAAAGGCAATATCAAGAGATACATTTGTAGGAATTAAACAATATATCTTAAAATCATAAAGAGAGATCTCATTGCAAGAAGTAATTGGATCACCCAGAACATTAGTCATTCTTTAACAGGGCAACATCATGAAAGCACTAGACATGAGCATGATATATAATCCCAACAGAACATATTGAACAAGAATCTGAATTGAGTCAGAACATACTGGTGATATAAAAAAATCTCATGTCACTTACAATATCATGCATTTGATTACTAAATGGTTAACATATTTTGACCTAAGTGTACTCCTGTCAGTAAGTACATTAAAAATATCCTACCTAATACAGGGGATATAGTTGATTATAATCGATACTCAATCTCTCAGAAATACATACATCTCTTTATCAATATTAAGACCAAACTCAACTGTTCGCAATTTACAAATCCATGAGGCCTCCAATTTACGGAGGTGTTGAACTTTATCACCTCCTCTAGGATGATCCATAACAGTTTCAAGACCATGAAATTTTATTCGAGACAAATCAGCGAGACCATGTCTGGTATTAAAGTGTACCGCTAATGGGTAAGTTGTATTCCCATTTCTGATTGCCCTAATATGTTCTTGTATCCTCTCTTTTACTGGTCTAATTGTGCTACCCACATAGATGGTCTCACATACACAGATTATACAGTACACTACGTATTTTGTATTACAATTAATAAAAGAATTGATTTTATACTCTATCTGGGTATTGTATCTAAACTGTTTGAACTTATACATAGTATGTGGGCATGTTCTACGAGCAGATCCAGTTATCAATAAAGTCATAAGTGTGAACCCCGACATTATTTACAAACGTGGCCAAACTCTGAGGAACATTCTTAGTCCCAGTTTTTATGATCCGAGACAAAACAGGAAGGACACACATTGGTTGGGTACACCGCCAGTAGGCTTTTACAAATGTGGACATTGTTCTGTTTGCCCACATACTATGGATAAGATCAAACAGTTTAGATACAATACACAGATAAAGTATAAAATCAATTCTTTTATTAATTGTAATACGAAATACGTAGTATACTGTATAATCTGTGTATGTGAGACCATCTATGTGGGTAGCACAATTAGACCAGTAAAAGAGAGGATACAAGAACATATTAGGGCAATCAGAAATGGGAATACAATTTACCCATTAGCGGTACACTTTAATACCAGACATGGTCTCGCTGATTTGTCTCGAATAAAATGTCATGGTCTTGAAACTGTTATGGATCATCCTAGAGGAGGTGATAAAGTTCAACACCTCCGTAAATTGGAGGCCTCATGGATTTGTAAATTGCGAACAGTTGAGTTTGGTCTTAATATTGATAAAGAGATGTTTGTATTTCTGAGAGATTGAGTATCGATTATAATCAACTATATCCCCTGTATTAGGTAGGATATTTTTAATGTACTTACTGACAGGAGTACACTTAGGTCAAAATATGTTAACCATTTAGTAATCAAATGCATGATATTGTAAGTGACATGAGATTTTTTTATATCACCAGTATGTTCTGACTCGATTCAGATTCTTGTTCAATATGTTCTGCTGGGATTATATATCATGCTCATGTCTAGTGCTTTCATGATGTTGCCCTGTTAAAGAATGACTAATGTTCTGGGTGATCCAATTACTTCTTGCAATGAGATCTCTCTTTTATGATTTTAAGATATATTGTTTAATTCCTACAAATGTATCTCTTGATATTGCCTTTTTTAATCTGGGGCTATGAAGGTGTTTTCTGCCTGTCCTGATTCTGTACACTATGGACACCTGTCTATGGGTGTATTTGAGTCATTTATCTTGACTTTGTTAATACATAATTAATTCATTGTTACTTCTTCTCATTCTATGCTCCCTTGACTTTTATCTGGGGTGTACTTAAGGTATTTATACTTACTATCTACAATTATCTTCAATCTATCAAATCGAAATCATCGTGCATTAAGATAGAACAATTTAGTATAATGTTTGTTTTCCAACACCAACTTGTGGTACAACATGGGTCTTTTCATGCTTGACGATTTTTTGTATGTGTTAGCTTTGGTAAGAATCTATAAACAATGGCTGTTATAATAACTACTGATAAATATATACTTTATCGTGCTGCGTTTGGATACTCGTATTACCAATCTTGCTGAAACCCATATGGGTTGTGTTACGTCTGGCTGGCTCCCTGTTCACGGTGACTTTATGATAAAACCTACAAAAATGGCGGTCACGCTATCACAGGCAAGCGTATTACGTATGGACGCTTTGCAGACGTTGCTTCGTGGCGTATTTAAAATCAGCAGTATCAGGAAAGTGGTGTTTCTTTATGGCGGCTGCCGACACTGTGTAAGCGAACATTGAAATCTGACCTGGACGGGGTAAGCTATGCGTATTTTTTTAACGTTGAAGGTTTGAGATAAGGTTATATTATTGAAGGAGTGTTTAGTCATACTTTGTTTTATTACAGGTTCGGATTGACGTTCGCATGAACTCTTGAATGTTGAACACTTTTGCTTTATGAAACGCTTATCATGACGTTTCCTTCAATCACTTTACGTTGTCTTTAAAGTAAGTTTTGTGGATAGTTATATATTTTTGTACTTAGGAACGGACCAGGGTTTTCATCCCATGACTTACGGGTGTCTTTTGTATAATGTTTTCTGACAACATGGAAGCTTCCCTTGGGGTAAATGCGTTTTGGTTGCTTCTGTTCTTGGTCATATTAGTTACTACTTGGTATATTTCTCCTTCATACGCCTTTTCATTTGTAGTGTTTTATTGGCTTTTTTAAGCCTTTTATTATGGCTCTAGTGAACATAGACTCTGTTATATGAAAGACTGTGTTATGTGCTTAATTAACTATAGAGGCATTTACTGCATGGCCACTTTTGGGCACTTTATGACTCGCATATTATTTCACTTTTAGTGATTACTTGGTTTTTTGCTGCCGTCTAAACTTTGATTGCTGACTTTAAAAAAACTGGATCACTTATCTTCCTTGAAACATATGAGTACCGGTTTTAAGGTAACTAGCAATGAACATATCTTTCTCCTCTCTCTTGGGTATCCATTTTAAACACAATTGGGTACTTGCACGAGGTTTCTTTGTTCCAAATGCTTTTGTTTATTTATTTCTTGCACAGTGGTGGTGATACTTTGATAATCTCACACTTTTTGGTCTGAATATCTGTATCTGCGCACTCTTTTCTCTTTTCTTTCTTTTTTCTTTTTTCTTTTTAAAGAATATGTGTTCTTAAACACCTTGACTATATGTTTGCTAATCAACCTATGTTTATTCTTTGGCTAAGAATGGGACACTGTTTTTTTGGACTATTTGTTAAATTCATTTCCCCTATGTTTGACATTAAGCAATATGATATACCGCTTTGTCAACAGCCTTGAAAAAGTAATTTTACGACGAAACACGTGTTGGCTGTGTAATATCAACATCTACGTGCCGATATCATTTTTCAACATCAACGTGGCAAGACTTTGGAATTTGTCTATGATTTTTTTGTATTAAACACTTTACTGGTTGTCTGTTTACCAGTTTGAAATTCTTTTGCTGTGCTCTGTTATCTGGAATTATATTGTAAAATATGTTTGGAGGAATTGTTTTTTCTCTTCATATTGAGTAGCATTGTGGATGGCATGGTGCTTAACATTGAGCACGCTAACAAAAATGTTTCCGTGATTTACTTTATGCGAAACTCTGCAGAGGTGCTGACTGAAGCTTGACTAGGACCACTGCCATCATTCTTGTTTATTTTCATTTATTTGTGGTATCGTTGTGCACTCTGCTATTGCTGAACTGTGAAGATATTTGTGGTGCTCTGACTATGTCTAACTTTAAAGATGATAGGGACAAACTGTTTGATGAACTATTCCATAAGAAAACTACTTTATCTACATCCGTCTCGGGGGTAAGGGGGAAGGCCTTAAATCTAAATTTCAGAAGCTAGAAAGGCTACGCAAACAAGAAGCTTCCGAATGGTGGGATTCCACCGTATTGAAAAAATACATTGAAATGAAACAGGTCCCACGAGGTTTAAGGGTCATCATTTTTCCATCTTTTGATGATCTTGGTGAGGACCTGTTACTTGAATGGGAGGACTTACTTTCAAGTTCCTCCATAGGAATGATGTCAATTCTCATAAAACAGGCAGAGAGAAAAAGGGAACAACTTCTGTTAGAGATTGCTTCAGTGGAGGAGGAGATTAGCCAGCTCAATTTGAAGGAAGCAACAGAAAAAAATTACAGAATATTGGAAGAAGTATTAGTGAAACACCAAATTTATCTTAAGGATAAGAAATCACGCAATTAAAGAGAGATGATAATGATTATAGGACAGGACGTGTATTTACATTCGCACATAAATTTGACAACATTCAACTGAACTCTAAGAAAGATGTTTCCACTTTCGATGAACAGGCAAGTGGAGTGTCTAACAGTGAGCCTGACATTTCTAGTATTAGAAGTGATAACAATAGTATAACTAATTTGAGCCTTACTACTGGGAAGTCAAGAGAGGATTTAACATCAAATTCTTTTTTAAGGGAGGTGGAAAGATTCCGGAAGGGCAACAAGTTAGATTACAGCAAACGTCAGTACGCACCCACAGGATAAGGAGGGGGTACAATAGATCAAACAGGAAAAGAAAAGGAGGGTTATCGTACCAGGTCAAAAACACTGAACAAATAGCCTCATCAGTCGTGGCAGGTGATCAGGATTTTGTACATGATGTGTTAAATGATGAAAAATCTGCTGAAATTGCGAATGTAAACTTGAGTCAACATGTATTGAGTCAGGATGAAATAAACGTATTGTCTAAAGGTTTCAATTTTTGTCCAGCTCATAGACCAGATTTCAATCGAATGCATATAGATGTTTTTAAATTTGTACGCAACCTGAAGTTAAAAAAAATCTTTGCCCTAAATCCTAGAATTGCCAATACTCAGTCTTTAACGTGTGTCACATCTAGTGATAGGACTATTGAGGACATTCAAAACATACAAACTTTGCTGGCCATTAGCGAAGGTGAGCATAATGTACCCTCTATACCACAGATATTATTAGACTTGGACATAGTGCCGGATTTGAGTATTGATAGCGGTCTTAAGCCCAAATCAACTTTTCAACCCATACTAAGTAGTGACAATATGATGGAGACATCCTTCGTTTGGTGACCACAGACCTACACAATTGGGAGGATACATACAAATGTAGGGCCCCCTTAAGAAATGACAACCTGACAGGTGGTGAAAGACATGCTTTACACAATCTAAGCCGACTCCCTGATTTGATTTTTAAGGAGGCAGACAAAGGTGGAAACCTTGTACTTATGGATACCAAAGACTACCTTACGGAGATTGATCGACAATTATCAGACACCAATGCTTATATTGCACTAACAGCGAATCCAATGAGGTCCATAACGACCACACTGGAGAGTAATCTCAAACGATGGAGAGAATTGGGTCTCATTAACGAGCATGAGTTTAAATATCTTTATACTCCTAATCCTGTGGCACCTTGTATATATGTCTTACCCAAGATTCACAAGCCGGGAGGTTTTCCTCCCGGCAGGCCAATAATTTCAGGCATCGGTTCTCCTACAGAACACATCTCAGAATATATTGATCAGTTTTTACAACCATTTGTTAAAAATTTACCGTCTTTCATTTTAGACACCAATGATTTACTCAACCAACTTAATGATTTTGTTTGGACTGAAGAATGTTGTTTTGTAACTCTTGATATCAGTTCCCTTTATACGTCTATTCCCTCTGCTATGGGATTAGAAGCGGTAAAGTATTTTTTGTCAAAAAGGGATGCTTCCCTTTGGGAACATACAACCATGCTTGTGGATATGATTACCTTGATCTTAGACAACAATGTTTTTATACATAATGGCAGTTGGTTTAAACAACACCAAGGGGTGGCCATGGGATCGAAGTTTTCACCTTCGTTTGCGAACCTGTTCGTGGGCTGGATGGAGAAATTTTTCATTTGGTCCAAATGTCCAGACTCATTGATCAATCACGTTATCTATTGGGGCCGTTACATAGATGACGTGTTGTTAATTTGGACTGGCAACACTGACCTTCTACATGATTTCTATCTCTTTCTTAACTCGAATACTTACAATATCCAGTTTACTTATCAGTACAGTAGGGAAGAGATTATTTTCCTTGATTTGAGATTATACATTAAAGAAGGTTCCATATTATCTGCATTACACAGAAAACCAACTGCGTGTAACGCAGTGTTGCATGCTGACACCTCTCATCCTAGATCACAAATCAACTCTATACCATTAGGAGAACTTACACGTTGCAGACGCAATTGTAGTGAGGATATGATTTATATGCAGGAAATGACAGATACTATTGGGAGATTCGAAGCCAGGGGCTATGATACCAAAATTTTACAGAAAACAAAAGCCCTTGGTCTTAAACGGAATCAGCTACTTAAACCAAAATCTAAGTCAAAAGACAGCCATAAATACAAAGACAGGGTATCTTTAGTGACTCCTTACAACTCCACCAGTCACATACTTTATAAAATCTTGAGGAAACACTGGCATGTTCTACGAGCAGATCCAGTTATCAATAAAGTCATAAGTGTGAACCCCGACATTATTTACAAACGTGGCCAAACTCTGAGGAACATTCTTAGTCCCAGTTTTTATGAACCGAGACAAAACAGGAAGGACACACATTGGTTGGGTACACCGCCAGTAGGCTTTTACAAATGTGGACATTGTTCTGTTTGCCCACATACTATGGATAAGATCAAACAGTTTAGATACAATACACAGATAGAGTATAAAATCAATTCTTTTATTAATTGTAATACGAAATACGTAGTATACTGTATAATCTGTGTATGTGAGACCATCTATGTGGGTAGCACAATTAGACCAGTAAAAGAGAGGATACAAGAACATATTAGGGCAATCAGAAATGGGAATACAACTTACCCATTAGCGGTACACTTTAATACCAGACATGGTCTCGCTGATTTGTCTCGAATAAAATGTCATGGTCTTGAAACTGTTATGGATCATCCTAGAGGAGGTGATAAAGTTCAACACCTCCGTAAATTGGAGGCCTCATGGATTTGTAAGTTGCGAACAGTTGAGTTTGGTCTTAATATTGATAAAGAGATGTATGTATTTCTGAGAGATTGAGTATCGATTATAATCAACTATATCCCCTGTATTAGGTAGGATATTTTTAATGTACTTACTGACAGGAGTACACTTAGGTCAAAATATGTTAACCATTTAGTAATCAAATGCATGATATTGTAAGTGACATGAGATTTTTTTATATCACCAGTATGTTCTGACTCAATTCAGATTCTTGTTCAATATGTTCTGTTGGGATTATATATCATGCTCATGTCTAGTGCTTTCATGATGTTGCCCTGTTAAAGAATGACTAATGTTCTGGGTGATCCAATTACTTCTTGCAATGAGATCTCTCTTTTATGATTTTAAGATATATTGTTTAATTCCTACAAATGTATCTCTTGATATTGCCTTTTTTAATCTGGGGCTATGAAGGTGTTTTCTGCCTGTCCTGATTCTGTACTCTATGGACACCTGTCTATGGGTGTATTCGAGTCCTTTATCTTGACTTTGTTCATACATAATTAATTCATTGTTACTTCTTCCGATTCTATGCTCCCTTGACTTTTATCTGGGGTGTACTTAAGGTATTTATACTTACTATCTACAATTATCTTCAATCTATCAAATCGAAATCCTTGTGCATTAAGATAGAACAATTTAGTATAATGTTTGTTTTCCAACACCAACTTGTGGTACAACATGGGTCTTTTCATGCTTGCCGATTTTTTGTATGTATTAGCACAGGCAAGCGTATTACGTATGGACGCTTTGCAGACGTTGCTTCGTGGCGTATTTAAAATCAGCACTATCAGGAAAGCGGTGTTTCTTTATGGCGGCTGCCGACACTGTGTAAGCGAACATTGAAATCTGACCTGGACGGGGTAAGCTATGCGTATTTTTTTAATGTTGAAGGCTTGAGATAAGGTTATATTATTGAAGGAGTGTTTAGTCATACTTTGTTTTATTACAGGTTCGGATTGACGTTCGCATGAACTCTTGAATGTTGAACACTTTTGCTTTATGAAACGCTTATCATGACGTTTCCTTCAATCACTTTACGTTGTCTTTAAAGTAAGTTTTGTGGATAGTTATATATTTTTGTACTTAGGAACGGACCAGGGTTTTCATCCCTTGACTTACGGGTGTCTTTTGTATAATGCTTTCTGACAACATGGAAGCTTCCCTTGGGGTAAACGCGTTTTGGTTGCTTCGTTCTTGGTCATATTAGTTACTACTTGGTATATTTCTCCTTCATACGCCTTTTCATTTGTAGTGTTTTATTGGCTTTTTTAAGTCTTTTATTATGGCTCTAGTGAACATAGATTCTGTTATATGAAAGACTGTGTTATGTGCTTAATTAACTATAGAAGCATTTACTGCATGGCCACTTTTGGGCACTTTATGACTTGCATATTATTTCACTTTTAGTGATTACTTGTTTTTTTGCTGCCGTCTAAACTTTGATTGCTGACTTTTAAAAAAACTGGATCGCTTATCTTCCTTGAAACATATGAGTACCGGTTTTAAGGTAACTAGCAATGAACATATCTTTCTCCTCTCTCTTGGGTATCCATTTTAAACACAATTGGGTACTTGCACGAGGTTTCTTTGTTCCAACTGCTTTTGTTTATTTATTTCTTGCACAGTGGTGGTGATACTTTGATAATCTCACACTTTTTTAGTCTGAATATCTGTATCTGCGCACTCTTTTTCTCTTTTCTTTCTTTTTTCTTTTTAAAGAATATGTGTTCTTGAACACCTTGACTATATGTTTGCTAATCAACCTATGTTTATTCTTTGGCTAAGAATGGGACACTGTTTTTTTGGACTATTTGTTAAATTCATTTCCCCTATGTTTGACATTAAGCAATATGATATACCGCTTTGTCAACAGCCTTGAAAAAGTCGTTTTACGACGAAACACGTGTTGGCTGTGTAATATCAACATCTACGTGCCGATATAATTTTTCAACATCAGCGTGTCAAGACTTTGGAATTTGTCTCTGATTTTTTTGTATTAAACACTTTACTGGTTGTCTGTTTACCAGTTTGAAATTCTTTTGCTGTGCTCTGTTATCTGGAATTATATTGTAAAATATGTTTGGAGGAATTGTTTTTTCTCTTCATATTGAGTAGCATTGTGGATGGCACGGTGCTTAACATTGAGCACGCTAACACATTTTTTTTCCGTGATTTACTTTATGCGAAACTCTGCAGAGGTGCTGACTGTTGCTTGACTAGGACCACTGCCATTATTCTTGTTTATTTTCCTTCCTTAACTCTTTAGCTCCCTTTTCAACCGAGTACAC
Source organism: Calotriton arnoldi (assembly GCA_963921515.1). NCBI lineage: Eukaryota > Metazoa > Chordata > Amphibia > Caudata > Salamandridae > Calotriton > Calotriton arnoldi. The sequence goes on from CAWUFW010000004.1 coordinate 1,447,115, forward strand.
TGTTTTTGAGAGTGGAGCATTCAATCTTTTCCCGACTTGCAGGACTGAGAGCTTCTGTGCTGGTGATGTTGAGGTTTGCATTAATAGAGCTTCCCCAAATTCCGGCCAGGGGGTAACACAATGTTCCGTAGTGCTAATGCATTTGATCATTAGCTTTTTGACTAGTGATATAAGGTCTGCTATGGTTTCTGTTGACCATCTGTACAACCATATAAATTTGTAGCCGTAGTTAAACCAACTTCTGGTTGGGCTTGTGCTTGTGTGCATGGCGCTGTTCCTATCAGCAAGAGCAGGGGTGGGTGATCACTGTGTGTGCTGTATTTTATCGAGAATCATTTGAAACATATGTGTAGTCGATTAGCGATTGAGAGGTGGAACCATGGTATGTATAGTTTGGTAGGGTATCATCTGGGAATTTTCCATTTACGACCCTCATTTTGAGGAATTCGAGTGTTAGATCTCGTAGCTTGGATTTGAATACGGCCTGGATTGGGACGTTCCAAAATATAATATTGATGTTCAGTATGTCATCATCATCTATGATGTACATTAATTTTGAATTGAAATCACCGGTCATTATTATATCCCATCTGGGATTAGTTTCCTTGTAGCTGGTTATTGTGGCTATTGGCTCTCTATCAAGGCTTTCTTTTTGTTAGTGGTAGGGTGAATATAGATGTTGAATATTAGTACCGGAGGTCTATTGTCCTGTGACCAGTTACTGAGTTTGATGATTTGAAGGCTGGGATCTACATGTGGTTATTCTTCCGTGACGATGTTTAGGCAGAGGGATATACAGACTGCAAAGCCTCCTTTGGGTCTCCCGTATTTTGTTGATTTGGTGGCCAGAGTTTGGTAGGAAAGAAAGCTTATCTGGAGGTCTAACACTAACCAAATTTCTTGAAGGGAGATCATATCAATGTTTGTCCAGGTCTTTGTGGGGGGTATCATCTTAAAGCAACGATTTTGCCCCTGCTATGTTCCACGATAAAAGGCATAAGGCTTCTTCTGGTACGTGGGTATTTTATGTGCAGTGTGGGGCTTTTGGCAATGAGGAAAGCCAGTCCCATCTGGAATCGAATTAGTTTGTCCGAGGTGTATCTGGGCTTTGGTCCTCCAAGGGTTCGGGGAGGTGCTTCTTGCGGCTCTCAGAACTGATTAGACCATCTTTAGTAGTATGAGGGGCACCACCACTGTCGATTCAGCCCATCAATAGGCAGGCCTCCAGCTGGCTATATTCAGGATGGGAAGGTCTGTAAGGTCAGAGCAATGAATGGTCAGTGAAGGGCAGATCTGCAGGTATTTGTGAAACTGTATGTGGTTAAGCTGGAAAAGGGCCTGCACCTCAGCAAAGCACCTTAGGTGGGCACCGCTCCACAGATCACCTAGGGATGTAATGTCAATCTTATCTCACTGACTAAATCCCTCAAGTTGGGACATATGACATAGCAGGCACCCGCTCCACCGAGGAGTCTGCTGCTAGAGTTTATGATTCTAATCAAGGAAGCGATGCACTGTGCACCAGAAGAAGAGCACGACCTTAGTGGGTTCAAGTGTGTGGATGGGAATGGGGCAGCCATGCAGGTATCCCAGAACCATGATGCAGTGAGACCAGTTCCGCTCCATAGGTAGGATCACTCCAGCCCACCCATCATCCAATCCTTAACCCTTTAGGTGCGTCAGATGGCCGGGAGCCGTCCGACGCATCAGTGCTCATGTGTGTCGGACGGCTCCCAGCCATCCACGCACATGGCACAGAAAAGAGAGACATCGTTTACAATGCACGCGTTACAACGCCTACCATTCCAATGTAATTTTGACAATGCAAAATCCATTACAATGCATGCCATTACAATGGATGCCATTACAACGCAGTCTCCAAAGTAACGCCCCGGCGGAGTTAGAATAGTAATTTGCGTTGTAATGGATTATGAGTTGTAATGGCTTGCGTTGTAATGACATTTGTTGTAATGGATTTTGCATTGTAAAAAATGCATTGTAAATCTGTGCGTTGTAATGTGTCCTATTCACAGGAAATCCCTTTGGTGCGGGCACCAGAGGGACTTCCTTTTTGTCAAAACACCCTCGGGAGCTGGGGAAGAGCTTCCCCAGCTCCTGACAGTGCTCTCATCATGTCTTTGAAATGATGGTCGGCGCACACGTCACCCTGACGTCATTTGGGAGAAACTGAAACTCAGTTTCAGTTTCACTGCCTCAGTGCTCAGGGGGCTATCTCAGCCCCCTGAGCAGCGAGGCAGACAGGAGGGGTATTATTGGAAAGGGAAGAATCTCCCCTTTCCAATGGTACCCCACCCTAGTGGATCCCTGCTTGGGGATCGCCTCAGGAGGGCGATCCCCAAGCACGGATTCACCCACAAGGAACCAGGGAGGGGGGAGCAGCCCCTTGGGCAAGGGATTTTGCTCCCCCCATTATTTTTGGCACAGACAGTCTTTCTACCACCTCTGGGAGGCAGATGGGGCAATAGCCCCCAATCTGCCCCCTGGGGGGGCAGAAAGCACACTAGGCACCAGGGATTCTTTTCTTTTTATGCCTGTAGGAGTGGGGCTGCTCAAAATGGGCATGCCAATGCCCCCACCCCCCTAGATTCCGGTATTTCTGCCCCTCCTGGGACGCGGATGGGGGCAATAGCCCCCAATTTGCCCCCCGGGGGGGCAGAGAGCTAACTAGGCACTGAGGATTTTCTTCTATTTACGCCTATAGGGGTGGAGGCTGCCCATAATAGGCATGCCAATGCCCCCACCTCCCCAAATTTCACAGTCTTTCTGCCCCCTCGGGAGGCAGATGGGGGCAATAGCCCCCAATCTGCCCCCCCGGGGGCAGAAAGCACACTAGGCTCCAGGGATTTCTTTCTTTTTACGCCTGTAGGGGTGGGGGCTGCCCAAAATGGGCATGCCAGTGCCCCTACACACCCCTAAATTCCACAGTCTTTCAGCCCCCCTGGGAGGCAGATGGGGGCAAAAGACCCCAATCTGCCCCCAGGGGGTTGCAGAAAGCACACTAGGCACCAGGGATCTTTTTCTTTTTATGCCTGAAGGGGTGGGGGCTGCCCAAAATGGGCATGCCAATGCCCCCACACACCCCTAAATTCCACAGTCTTTCTGCCCCCCCAGGAGGCAGATGGGGGCAATAGCCCCTGATCTGCATCCCGGGGGCGGCAGAAAGCCCACTAGGCACCAAGGATTATGTTGTTTTTTTTATACATAGGGGTGGGTGCTGCTAATGCCCCCACACCCAAAAAAGTCTATCTGCCCCCCCAAAAGGCATATTGGGTCAATAGCCCCTTCTCTGCCCCTCCGGGGGGGCAGAAGGCCCACTAGGAACCAGGGATATGTTTATGGGCATGTCAGGGAGAAGCCCCATTGGCCCGGGTCACTCCACTTTTCTTAGGCACACATTTTGGCTGTTTCAGTGATATTTTTAGTCTTATCTATCCCCAAGCAGGGGCCCGAAAACCACTAGAAACCAGGGAGAGTTTGTGTGTGTGTGTGAACCGGAGTTTGGCTGACGGTCTGCGTGTACTGACCTTTGGCTGGCATTTTGCTGACGGTGTGTGTGGGCTTGCACTTGGCTAATGGTGAGTGTGGACTCATGCTTGATGATGGTGTGTGCACATTGGCGCTTGCCTGGTGGTGTGTGTGGAGTGGCACTTGGCTGGCAGTGTAAGTGGCCCGGTGCTAGGCTGACGGTGGGAATGGATGGTGGAGGTTTGCAGGGGATTCTGAGTAGGAAAACGTTGGGGGGTCCACGCAAGCCATACCGCCCTGGACTCCCCCGGGTGTCTAGTTTTCAGAAATGTGTGGGTTTGGTAGGTTTCCCTAGAAGGCAGCTGAGCCTGGGGCCAAAAACCCAGGTGACCTGCCCTTGCAAAACTAGGTCATTTTGTGATAGGTAATTTTGATGTCTCCACAATACGTTTCGGGCCCTTCCCTGCCGGGGGCACTTGGCCAACCGACACCAGTGAGGTACCATTTTTATCAGGAGACATTGGATAATGCGGGGTGGGTGAAATTTTGTGGATCCACGCAGATTCCAGAACTTTCCATCACAAAAATGTGAGGGAAATGTGTTGTTTTTTTTTTACAAAGTTTGAGGTTTGCAAGGGATTCTGGGAAACAGAACCTGGTGAGAGCCACACAAGTCACCCCATATTAGATTCTGCTGTGTGTCTAGTTTTCAAAAATGTATAGGTTTGCTAGGTTTCCCTAGGTGCCGGCAGAGCTAGGGTTCAGAATCTACAGCTAGGCACTTTGCAAAAAAAGGGTCAGTTTTCACTGTAAAAATGTGGTGTATCCACATTGCGTTTTGGGCCATATCCTGTTGCGGGCCCTAGGCCTACCCACACAAGTGAGGTACCATTTTTATCAGAAGACTTTGGGGAATGCGTGGTGGGTGGAATTTTGTGGATCCACTCAGATTCCAGAACTTTGCGTCAGAAATGTGAGGAAAACGTGTTTCTTTTTACAAAGTTTTGGGTTTGCAAGGGATTCTGGGTAACATAACCTGGTGAGAGCCACACAAGTTACCCTATCTCGGATTCCCCTGGGGGTCTAGTTTTCAAAAATGTATAGGTTTGCTAGGTTTCCCTAGGTGCCGGCAGAGCCTGGGTTCAAAATCTACAGCTAGGCACTGTGCAAAAAAGGGTCAGTTTTCACTGTAAAAATGTGGTGTGTCCACGTTGTGTTTTGGGCCGTTTCCTGTCACGGGCACTAGGCCTACCCACACAAGTGAGGTACCATTTTTATCTGGAGAATTTTGGGAATTGGGAGTGGGTGGAAGTTTGCGGATCCACGCAGATTCCAGAACTTTCCATCACGGAAATGTGAGGAAAATGTGTTTATTTTTTTACAAAGTTTGAGGTTTGCAAGGGATTCCGGGTAACAGAACCTGGTGAGAGCCACACAAGTCACCCCCTCCTGGATTCCGCTGGGTGTCTAGTTTTCAAAAATGTATAGGTTTGCTAGGTTTCCCTATGTGCTGGCATAGGTAGGGTTCAAAATCCACATCTAGACACTTTGCAAAAAAATGGTCCGTTTTCACTGTAAAATGTGGTGTGTCCACGTTGCGTTTTGGGCCGTTTCCTGTAGCGGGCACTAGCCCTGCCCACACAAGTGAGGTACCATTTTTATTGGGAGCCTTAGGGGAACACATAATTGTAGAGCAACTGTTATTACCAATTGAATTTCTATGCATTTCTGCCTTTCAAATGTGAGACAATGTGTAAAAAAGAAGGCACTTTGAAAAATGTCCTATAATTCACATGCTACTATGGGTACCCACAATTGTGGAGATGTGCAAATAGCTACTGTTTCTAAACTCTATGGGGCATATTATCAAGGGCCTATCGCTGCTTTAGCTGCACTGTTTTGCCGCTAAAGCGGCGATAATTTTATCTCACTATTAGCAAGCTGCAGCAAACGGGCCTTATCGCGATCTTTTTGGCGATAGCGGCCCGTTTTTTCATCTCTAAGCATGTTAGCGATATTTATCGCTAATTACATGCAAAGTAGGCGTTCCCGTGCAAAAAGGCACGCAAACACCACTACTCCATATTATCAAGGGGCTCCTTGAAATTCTGGCTCTAACTGCAGTTAGAGCCTGTTACTTAAGACCAGAAAATAGCTGGTCTTAAAAATGGTGATAAAACTTGGGCCCATATCTCTGCAGGTTTTGGCGCTGGCCAGCGCTGCAAGCAATGTTGCAGTGCTGCCCTGCGACAAAACTACAGTGCAGGAATGCACACAATCAATAAGATAGTGCGCATACCTGTGCCCCAGTCATGAAAAGTGTTGCTGCGCTGTGACAAGACAGCATTGCAACACTTCTCACTACGCCCTTCTTGCGACAGCATGGATGCGCTGTAATCACTGGACAGCGCTCCATGACGCAAGTAATGACAGATACGTCAGGAATCCTGACGTATCTGCCTGCGCTAAAGTCACGCATTGCTGCAGTCGTGTCACAACCATGACGCAACTCCAGCAATGCATGGGGCCAGCCTATCCCTGTGGCACTGCCTCACCCTCACGCCTGCCACCAGGCAGGCGGAAGGTACTGACGCAGTGCTGTTCATGAGGGGTGCCCGAATGTCGGCGCTGTCGGAGATCCATCGGTGCTGGTTGCGCGCTGCGGTGTCATCGTTTGGAAGCATTGGTGGAGTGTTGGTGCGGAGGGAGTTGACGAGATGTTCTTCGCTGGCCTTGATCCAGCTGCGAGGGGGTGCGATGATGGCGGTGGCATCCGGTCGGCAAGGTGAAGATGTGATGTTACCAATGATGGTCGGTCCAGGAGAGCCCGGTGTTGTGGCTGTAGTTGAAGTACCCGCTGGCAGAGGTGCCGTGCTCGACCGTGTGTCCTGCTATGTGGCCTGTTGAGGTGACTTGCTGCTTGCGTCTGATGTCGGAGGGGGTGGTGCTCTGGTCACTGGGGTTGTCCAGGTGGAACTTGAGTTCACCGAGTTGGATGTCGTTGGTGGATGGGAGACCCTGGCGTGCAATGAGGTCTACAATGGCATTGGAGAATGGGGGGCCATGGCTCGGGGGGCCTGCACATGAGGGTGCCGCAGAGGATGTTCTTGGGCTTGTTCCGGCTCTGGGAGTTGACGTGGTCCATGGTCATCCTTGGCACATTAGAGTGCGTTGTCAGTCAGAGTGTGCCTCTGTAGGTGACGGCAATGCCTCCTCCTTGACGGTCGGGGTGCTCCTTGAGGGTGATACTGCAGCCGTCAGTGATGGCGAAGGCGATGTCCGGCATGGAGCAGAGGTTGGTCCTGGCAGGCGAGGTGGCGTCCAGGGTTGATGGCGAGGAGGGTGCTGGCGTCGTAGCGGTGGAGTGTCCAAGAGGAATGCTCCTTGGTGCTGAGCGCGGTCCAGGGGCAGACGGACGCAAATTGCGTAGCCTATGGGTTGCCTTTGGCACAGGAGACGACCATTACAACGCAGGCAGTACATCGTTAAAAACGCAACTCCGACAACACGGGTGCCTTAACATCGCATTTTATCACAACGCATTGTGAGGTCAGTAATGGGGTAATTTAAAGTTTCTCAGGTGTGTATGGGTTTTGGGGTAAAATTTGTAAATGTACGTTTTTTTTGCGGTACAATAATGGGGTGAATATTGGGGTAAAATATGAAAAATGGGGTGTTTGCTGGGGTAAAATATGAAAAATGGGGTGAATATTGGGGTAAAATATGAAAAATTGGGTGTTTGTTGGGGTAAAATATGAAAAATGGGGTATGCATCTGTCTCAAATGTGATTTTTGTGTGTGTTTTGGGGGCTCAAAAAAGGAATTCCAGAGTTCACGGTTGGGTTTATGGTGCAAAGGTTAGTTTTGTGTTGCACTCACCGAAGTGGGAACAGTGATCTTTATGTCTGTTCTATGCAACACCCACTCTACTGTTGCAATGTGCCTAGTATTAGTATGCATTGGAATGGAATGCAAGGTGATGGCATGCGTCGCAACTACGTATGTGCCTTTGGCACACGAGTGGTACGCCCGCTGTGCATGGGCGCACAGAGGCCACCATTGAGAAGTGGGGGGGGGTGGACAGCTTTGAGGTGGTAAACGCCGGAAATAACACTGGATGGTGTGTGGATGCGGGGATGTGTGTGTGAGCGTGTGTTAAGAATTTATTGAGGGAAGTCTTACCTCAAAGCTGTGTCCCGTGTCTTTGTAGCTCCTGCTCTCCTGCGTCTGCTTCCAGGAAAAGGAAGTAGGCAGCCAGGCTCCCTCCCCTGAGTCAATCACAACACTGCGATGCAGCGGTGGGATTGGTAATCGGCAACGGGACAAGTCATGCAGCCAGGGGCCGGAGGGGTGGCCATGTTCTCCATGCAGGCTGTAATGCAGCCTACATTGCGAACAGGGAAGTGCGCATGACTGCTTTGGGCGACCTGAGTGGGCCGACCAAACAGTCATTGCGCACTTGAGTGGGCATGCCAATCCGCCCATGCCCTGCTCTGTGTTTGGAGCAGACCTGACCTGAGGATACATAGCATGATTACATCAGTTAGTTATCCCTTGTTTTAACTTTTGATCTGTTTTTTTGGCTTCTCGGAGCCCGCACTTCCTGCCCCTGCTGCCCCTGTGGCCCCCCACCCCTGTCCTCACCCATTGCCGCCTCCCAGCTGATTGTTCCTCCCCCCTCCCCTACTAAATGGCGGATGCTGTGCGGTTGCGCAGCGGACGTGCACCGCTGGCGCGCAGAAGGTGCGCCTAAGCCAAGCCCGTCTGGGTCTGTCCGTGACCCGACCGCGACCAGCGCCAGGAACCCTGGATCTCGAGCCAGCCACTGCTACAGCTCAGCCACCCTCCACGCACTCGACCACGGAAAACTCAGAGACTGACAACAGGCCTCGCCAAACACGACCCATGGCCAGTTCTCCTGCCTCCACTGCCGCCAGACCTTAACCACCACCCCGGCCTCCAACACATCCGATGCCAGTGTCACAGCCAGAGAACTCCACACTTGGATCTCCAACTGCGCATACAAGCTCGCCCCGCTACGCAAGTCCGACAAACAGCACCCCAGGAAAGCCGCCTGGTTCACCACCGATCTCCAAGAAGCAAGATGCACGTGCAGATGCCTGGAGAAGAACTGGAGAAACACCAAGACACCCGAAATCTACACCACCTACAAGGACGCCATGACGGAGTACCACGACCAAATCCTCAACAACTCCACCAACTACAAGCAACTCTTCAAGGTCATTCATTAATTCACCAACCCATGCAGCAAAGCCACAGACATCACCCCGTCCCAAGACCTCTGCGATAAGGGTGGAACCTACTTCCACCTCAAGATCAAAAAACTCTACAACAACTTTGCCGACCATCCACCAGATGCCAAAGCCGGCCCCCCGCCCCCCGACACACGAGCCAGCCCACCATCTCCACCTGGACGCCGGTCACAGCCGAATACACTGCCTCAACCATGAAAGGCATCCACTCGGGGGCCCCCACCGACCCCTGACCTCCTCACATCTACCACAGCACCGAGATTGCCCTACTCGCCGACACAGATGACATCCGCACCCTCTTGGACCAAGGCCACTCCGCAGCCCTCATCCTACTTGTTAGACCTGGCACCATTGGCGTGGGTCTCCCTTCCACTTTTTTTGCTGTTGCCTCCTGTGTTTACGATGTTTTTGCTGGTCTAGATGCTTTGGGCACTTTGCCACTGCTATTCAGTGCCAAAGTGCAAGTGCTCCCTATGGTAAATTGTTGTATGGATTAGTGATTCCATGATTGGCTTATTTGATTTACCTGTCAGACCCTAGTACAGTGCATCATGTGTGCCCAGGGCCTGTAAATCAAATGCTGCTGGTGGGCTTACAGCACTGGTTGTGCCACCCACAGAAGCAGCTTGTAAACTATGGCTCAGGCCTGCCATTGCAGAGCCTGTGTGCAGTCTAGGACTGCCATGTCGACGTGGCAAGTGCACCCACTTGCCAGTCCCTAAACCTTCCCTTTTCTACATGTTAGTCACCCCTAAGGTAGGCCCAAGGGCAGGGTGCATTGTATGTAAAGGTAGGACATACCCTGATGTGTGTGGCATGTCCTAATAGTGAATTACAGCCAATTTCGTTTTTCACTATTGCAAGGCTATCTGTTCCCATAGGCCAGAATGGGCAGTTTGGTTATAACATCTTATAATCCTTAACTGACCCTAGGAACAAGATAGAAAAACGAATTTAGTATGCCTGAACTCAGAATGTTAAAATACATCTTTTAGTGTGGGTGATTTTTACATTCTGTGTTTGAAAATACCACTTTTAGAAAGTAGGTATTTTCTTGCCTAACCTTCCAGTGTGCCTCTGCTTTGGTTGTGTATTCACTGTCTGGTTTGTGAGTGACAGGGGACTGGAGAGGGTCTTGGCTCCAGCAGTCTGATGGGTCAGGGCTGGGCTGAATAGGACCCACATAGAATAGAGAGTAGGGGGGAGGAGACTTCCTTTCACTGACCTGAGCCCTCATAGAATAGAGAGTAGGGGGCAGGGATTTCCTTTCACTCCCCTGAGACCTCATAGAATAGAGAGTAGGGGGAGGAGATTTCCTTTCAGCTACCTGGGCCAGGTCTGCTCTCGAACAATGCTGTCTCCACCTCCTGTCAAGAAGCTCCACAGAACTGGTTTTGGTCAGGCACAGACACTCTCTGCCTCCAGAGAACAAAGACTTTCTGAGTATAAATATTGGGGCCCAGACCCCAGAACTTTAGATCACTTCTGGGAATCAAGACGAACCTTTGCTGAGGAGAAGAACCAGGAAACTGAAGGAGGAGACTGCCCCTGTGCTGTGTGCTGTTGGGGTTGGCCTGCAGTGGTTACTTTATTGCCAAGGAAAGGAGAAAGAAACTTTGTGTGTACTTTCATCATCTTGAAGAAGATCTCCAAGGGCTTTAAGACTGAGCTTGCCTCCTGCCTGAAGTCTCAGGGATACAAGACTTCACCAACCAGCTCCCCTGAATACCCTTGCTGGGAATTCTACCTGCAAAGAGGTGCCTGCTGTTGTGTTAGGCCCTCTTGAAGACTGCGTGTCGCTGGGAGCTGGAAGCGCGACGCAACAAGGAGAAGCGTGTCGCAGCCGCAGCAGTTGCCGTCGCATTGCAGAAGAAGAGTCCCACCGCCGCAGCTGTTCGCCATCACATCACCGACGAAGCGTGTCGCAGGGCCTGTCGCGGCTCAGAAGTTCACCGAGTCGCCGCACGGACGTCGGGCGTGCACGCATCGCATCTACTTTGTCGCACCGTAACCAAGATGCCATTTTGTCGCATCACACCGGATCGTCATCGCATTGAGGCGCCATCTTGTCGCATCGCACCGGATCACAGTAAGAAACAGATGCATCAACTCCCCACACAGTAAGGAAGCGAGCCTCAACTCCCCTGCGCAGCAGTAAGAAACCGACGCATCCACTCCCCTGAGTGTAAGGAACCGACGCATCACCTTCCCTGCGACCCTTTTGTTTGTATTCCGTGACGCACCCAAGGTACTTTGAGAGTAAAGTGTCTCATTTACCATCTACATTGAACTAAGCTATTTCTACCATTTTAAAGACTCATTTTTGATTACAGTATTGTGGATTTTTGTCGTTTGACCTTGTGTTAAGTCTAGTAAAGATTACTTATTTTTCTAAACTGGTGTAGTGTCCATTTGTAGTGTTTTCACTGTATTACTGTATGTGTTCACAAATGCTTTACACACTGCCTCTGAGATAAGCCTGCCTGCTCGTGCCAAGCTACCAAGGGGGTGAGCAGGGGTTATTTAGGAGTGTAGCCCCTTACCCTGACTAGACGCAAGGGTCCCTATTTGGACAAAGGTGCAAACCATTGCCAACTAAAGACCCCCAAATCTAACATTGGTGGTCAGCGGTTAGGATTTGGACTTGCATTTGTGATTCATATACAGTGATTGGTGTACACTTCTAGTGAGTGCAGATCAAACACAACCACATACTTATTGGTAGAATCTTTTTTCCTTGGGATTTCTATTTTTGCTAAGAACTGCCAGTTGTTGTTACCATGAGTAGACCAGCAACCATTGCAGCTGAAGAGTTTGAATTTGAAGAAGAAATGTTGGATGCATACACTGTGCCCCAGCTCAAATCCGCTTGCAAGAAATTTAAAGTCTCCCTGAAAGGCCTCACGAGAAAAGAGGAATACCAAAAGGCACTGAGGGCCTGGTTGGAAGCAAGGAGTGCCAGTGAGCACCCTGAGGATCAGATGGAGGATTTAGAGGAGCAGCAAGGGGGGCCCGTGGGTCCAGTGGGAAGGAAAGTACCTTCCAGGGCAGGCAGCAGTGTTTCTTCTAAAGGCCTGTCCCCAGGAGAGCTGGAGGACAGGGAGAGAAGTAGGGTGCATGAGATGGAGCTAGCCAAGCTCAAAATGGGTGGGCAGTTAGAATTAGAGAATAAGAAATTGGCCCAAGAGGATGCAATTGGAGCATGAGAGAAGTTTGAGGGAGTTGGAATTGAAAGCAAGAAGCTTAGAGACTACTCCCTCTGGTGGCAGCACACCGTCCATGCCTAGTGAGGCACGAGTATATATACCCAAGGAGGTGGTCAAAGAATTTTACAGAAATGATGATATTGGTTAGTGGTTCAAGGCCTTTGAGGTAGCTATGACCTCCCACCGGGTCCCTGAGAAAGATTAGGGAGCTGGGTTGTGGGGGCGGGTCCTCAGTGAGGGGCGGGATACCTTGTTAGACTTGCCCTCTGAAGTCCACAATTCTTATGAGCACATGAAAGAAGCCTTGATGAGTAGGTATGGGTTGACTCCTGAAATGTATAGACAGAGGTTTAGAAACTGCAAGAAACTGGAGTCAAGCACTTGGGTAGAATATGTGTCCTTTTTTGGCAGAGCATTGGATGGTTGGGTGAAGGGTAGCAAAGTGAATAATGATTTTCAGGCGCTCTATGATTTGATTGCGTGGGAGCACTTGTCCAGTAATTGTTTTCCAGAGCTGCGCCAGCACCTGATTGATAGTTGTGAGAAGTTGGCCTGGTATATGCTGTCCACTAATTATAGTGGGCACCTTGCACCAGTCCAAACAACCCCTTATTGGAGATAGGTTAAAGACAACCTTATTGAAAGCTATCCTAGTGGTAGCTATGGAGAGCAGCCTTCAGGCTAAGTCTTGAAGGAATGTAAAGCAGCTTGTTTTACCAGTCTATAATCTCTTGAGTGATCAAATGAAAGAGCACCACACCAGGTATATATTCAAAATATATGTATTTATTGCTAAACACACCCCTCTAGTCTCTTTATGAGGCTAGAGTTCGAAGTACATAAGTTATTAAATCACAGTAATAGCACAAATACACGTTTGGGCCCTAGGGGCGTACCAAACCATATACCAATAAAGTGGTATGCGAACCACGACTGAACTAGACACTAGGCCTAGAGCCTCTAGAAGTGCTTGGACCACAAGGAACCACCCAAGGTAGTGACACAGGGGACCCACGGGAGACGCGTGCAGTGTAAATACACAACCGCGATACGCCGTTAACTTCTATGGAGAAAGTCGGGATCGGGAAAATAGAGAAAGGGACACTTAAAAGAGGACTAGGACAAAACCCTTTGAGATCTAGGACTTTGAAGAGTCTCTACCCACGGGAGCACCGGAGTACTCGTGTTACCTCACCCAGGGAAGCCGGGTGCATAGGTGCCTTTCGGGGTCGGGTTTCGTCGTCGATTCGAATGGCGATCTGCTGCAAAGTGCAGCTGGCGGCCAAGAGAAAAGTGTCCGGGTATATCCAAGAGTGGATCGGATTTCTGAAGAACCTGAAAGCAGAGGGGACAGAGTCTGGGTCACTAGCCAGTGACCAGGAAGGCGATGGACAGATGCCCACCGATGTCGAGTGCTTCAGGTGTGTTGACGGTCATCTTGACTCTTCAGCCACGAGGTCTAGGAGGCGTTGTCGGCAACCAGGAGCAGGATTCGGGCTGGGACACAATGTCTGTCGAGTGCTGAGGTGTCGGCGACCGGATTGGACCCAACAAGCCTTGGCAACGGCAAGTCTCAGTGAAGATGTAGATCATCGATGGTGCAGACCAGCAAGGTCTGTGGAACTCACCCAGCGAGGGTAAGTGAGGGCAGGCCTGGAGCAACCAGGATGCCAAGTAAGAAAAGGATTGGCCTTCGTTAAGGGCTACTAGCCAATGGGCTAGCGACCACGAAGGAGCCTCGTGTCGCCGCACGTGGATCTGGCTTACAGGACACTCGTGGAGTGGGGGCCAGTGATCTTCGGTGCAGGTGGTGCTGGAGGCTAGGGCTACTCGGAGCCCAAAGCACGACTTCTTGGGAGACCCAGAAGATGATGCACTTGCAAATGTGCTCGGTGTCCAGGGGTCACGGTCTCAAGTCACCCACAATAGCCACGGGCCTCAGCTTTGCTGGGGACTCAGGGTAGTCTTGGGGAAGTTTGAGAATCTACCTCTGGTGATGCGATGACTTCGGCGTCCGACGGGAGCTTCAGAAATGCGAACCGGACAGATGCTTCTTTGGTGCCTGCCAAGCAGGGGAGTCACTCCTTGACCCCAAGGGAGATTCTTCAGTCCTCTAATCTTGTCGTAGAGCGTCGAAGGTCCAGGATTCAGTTTCAGAGTTTTGTCCAGGTATAATCTAAAGTCCTAAGGACTGGGTTCCTACCTTTATTCTAAAGATAGGGGTTGGACTACTCTGTGGCCCCACCTATGGGTGGGTCAGGGCAGAGGGGTGGCTACACCCCTTTCCCTTTGTCCAGTTCGCGCCAAAGCAGGGGCTGCAAGCCCCTGATCCGGTTTGAACTGGGGTATGCACAGGGACACCAAATGTGCCCCCAGTGCAGGACTTCAAAGCACCCGAAAGTGCTCCCGCCCAGCCCCAATACACATTATCCTGTCTGGGGAGGTGGTCACACCTCCCTGGGACAGGAAACCTATTGTCCAGGCCTCCCCTGCTGGAGTTTCGTCCAGCAGCAGGAGGCCAGACTCGTGTCTGTGGCAGCAGCATCCATTTTGTGATGCCAGGGCTCTGGAAAGAAGTTACCGGACTCGTCAGAGTTAACATGTCTTTCCCTCTAGAAGGGTGGAATGCTACCCCCGCCGCCAGGATTGGCGGGGGGGTAGTATTCCAAGATGTTTGACACCAAACACGACATGTTTAGGTGCAGCCATTCCAAAGTTAGCATTTTACCGCGAGGATATAATGCGCTTAAGAGTATATGGTCAGGCTGCACTACAAACAGCATCAGAGATGGTCTCCGAACGCTGCAGAGGGGCCCTGCTCATGCAGGGGCACCCTCTCACATAGGAACTATGCACTATGCCTTTAGGATTGATAAGGCCTGCCTTAGGAGTGACTTATAGGTTTATATGTGTGTATGTATTTCGTGATATAGGTAACCTATATCACAGTAAGGGGTGCATGCACCACCTTACCCAGGCTGCAGTAGCAGACCTGTGGTGTCAGTTTGGATGGCCTTCCAGGGGTGGCATAATACATGCTGCAGCCCCTGGCACCCCCACCACAGGTAGTGGTATCAGGGGGGCCTTTGTAGTGCCACCTGCTTTGCCACTGGCTTGGCAGGTTACACAGGAGCGACAAAACTCCTTACTGTCTTCAGACATGTGGGGCCAGTGAAAGTGAGGGACAATTCTGTCCCAAGTCTTGTTCTGGCCCAGGTGACCTGCTAAGGGAATATCATGGGCTAGGGTCAATAGGAAGCCCCTGAACTTCAAAGGTATTACCAACCTCCTGGTAGCACCAGGCTTGGGGTCTCTACTCTCTGAGTACAGGAGTCCATCATCCCCATACACTGTATGGGGACCACTAGCTTTCCCAGCAGCCTCAGCAGCAGCTTGCTGTCTGAGGGGTTCAAGGGAGGGGCAGCTCTGCTGCTCCTGGCTCAGATCTGCCCTAGAAGGTCCCCCTGTCCCCAAGAACTCAACCTGGTCAGGTTCAAGTTCCTCTGGGACAGTTCCTTCTTCAGGGCTGAGATCATCCCCCTCAAGGGACTGATCTTCCTCCTGAGCCAAGGGGAAGGCACTGCCTTAACCCTACTACTCCTCCTCTTGGAAGGCACTTGGTCCATTCTTCCAGAATCCAAGGCCTGTTCAGTGCTAGACATTTTGGCTTGTGACCTGGTCACAGCAAACACATCTGCAGGGATCCCCAGCATTTCTGCATGGGTCCTGAGCTCCACTTCTGCCCAAGCAGAAGTCTCTAAGTCATTGCCAAGCAAGCATTCGACTGGTAGGTTTGCACTTACCACAACCTTCTTAAGGCCAGTTACCCTCCCCAGGAGAAGTTAACAACTGCCAGAGTATGGTCTGTTCTGACATTGCTAGCATTGATCACTTGGTACATCTCACCAAGCATAACTTGCCCAGGAAGCACAAGGTCTTGTGTCACCATTGTGACACTTGCCCCTGTGTCCCTAAATGCCAAAGCCTCACGTCCATTGATTAAAGGCTGTTGTCTGTACTTGCCCAGATTACTGGGACTCACAGTGGAGGTCACATCCATGCCTCCATCACAGACTAAAACAGCCTGAGTCAGTTCTCTGACTAAGTCAGAGCCCAACTCAGTTCCCAGGGTGAACCCTACTAAACCCTTGGCTGGAGCACTTCCACCAACTGTACTAGGGGGAACAGGTGCCTTAGGGGCATTGGTGGGTGCTGGACTGGATTCTTTGGACTTGGTGCAATCACTGGTCCAGTGGGTCTTTTGCTTACAGACCTTGCACCATGGTTTTCTTTGGCCTTTCCCTTTGGTAGACTGTGAATCCCCACCAGAAGAAGATTTTTGGGGGCCTGATGAAGACTTTTGATCTTTACCCTTCTCCCCACTCTTGTCAGAGTTCTTAGCATCTTGCTTCTTGGTTTCCCCACCTTGGTTCTGTACCTTCTGCTTCACCCTGGTTCTACTGAACTTAGAGTTGTGTGTTAAGGGATAGCACAACCCTTTCTACAACTCAAGAGAGTTTAGTAGGCCACACTAGAGTAGGTAGTGCATACACCACACTAGTAATGTCTTTAAGGGCAGGATCCAAAGAATCCTTGCAGGAAGCCATTGAGCTTCCACCCTCCAAGTATGATACACTCCCATTCTTGGAATTGAGAGCTTTATGTAACTTGAGAAAAATAAGGACAGGCCAAACCCCACCACCCAACACCTCAAGGAGTTGTTGGTGGCTTATGACCTTAGTAAGCCTGTAGGGACTGAGGGGGTAGGAGCTGAGGGTGGGGCAGACGAAGAGGACGAGGCCAGGGGTACCAGTACCCCCAGCCCCCCCTCTGAAACTGGCCAGGAGGGTGACAATGACCCTGACCTGGAAAACCCAATCCCTCCTGTGGATGATGAGGATGAGCAAGATGATGCCCTCTTTGTCCCCCCAGGAAGGATTAAGAGTGTGCCCAGGAAGTCTAGATCTCCTTCTCAGGAGTCTAACCACTCTGGCACCTCTATAGGGAGCTCTGTCTCATCTCACAGGAGGGAATCCTCTCATGAGAGGAGAACCAGACTGGTCCAGTATGAGGAAACTCAGCTGGAGATCAGAAAAAAGCAATTGGCTTTAGATAGGGAATCCCTAGATCTCCTTAGAGAGAGAAGAAAATTGGGACTAGAGTCCCATGGTGGCAGCCATGTCCCTAGAGACAGGGAAAGGTCCTATGACCATAGGAACCTGAGCAAGATTGTCCCTCCCTACCAGAGTGGGGATGATATCCACAATGGATAACTGCATTAGAGAGGGCCTGTAAAGTACAGAAGGTCCCTCAGGAGCAGTGGGCAGCAATCTTGTGGCTCTCCTTTGCTGACAAAGGTAGAGATAAGCTCCTCACTGTTAGAGAGGAGGATGCTGATAATTACAAGGTCTTGAAGAGTGCCCTTATTGATGGGTTTGGCCTAACCACTGAACAGTACAGGTTGAAGTTTCAGAGACACCCAAAAAGCACAGACTCAAGACTGGGTAGACTATGTGGATTGTTCTGCCAAGGCTCTGGAAGGCTGGTTGATGGGCAGTAAGGTGTGTGACTTCTCAGGATTGTACAATCTGATAATGAGGGAGCAGATTCTTAATAACTGTCAAAATCAGCTGTTGCATCAATACCTGGTAGACTCTGATCTGACCTCTCCCCAAAAATTGGGAAAGAAGGCAGACAAATGGTGTCAGTTTGGATGGCCTTCCAGGGGTGGCATAATACATGCTGCAGCCCCTGGCAGGCCTCTGAGGTACCTATGCCCTTGGTACACAGTATACCATATACTAGGGACTTATAAGGGCACTCCAGATCCCAATCAGTGATGTGCCTAAGGCACATGGAAACTATTTTAGAGAGGAAGCAGCTAGGCTGGGGTTCTGATTAGCAGGGCCCCAGCCAGACTAATGTCGAAAAACAGTGAAGCATCAGCAAAAAGTGGGGGTACCCATGTGAAGCAGATCCTACTCTCCTACAATAGTAAGCTGACTATCCCTAGGAAGCTTGCTGAGGAGGCGGACCGCTGGGTGAGCACCCGGGTCCACAAGGGTCATGTGGGAGACTCCGCCAAAGGTGGGCAGGGTCCCCAGCAGAGGAGTGGGGGGGACAAGGGTAAACAGAGGGAGTTCCAGAAAGGGCCCCAAAGTAATCGCCAGGGGAACCAAGGGAAGGGTTCCCAGCCTCCCCCTGAAAAGAAGTCAGGGGCCCCACCAGATAAGCCTGTTCACAGGGGGCCCAAGACCTGTTTCAAGTGTGGTCAAGTGGGCCACTGTTCCTATGATTCAAGATGTCCCATGTATGGAAAAACAGCACCCACTGGTGCACCACCCCGGCAGATCGCTAGTGTAGCTCTGGGGGAGGAGTTGGGTGCCCAAGGTGGGTGGGGTCGCGCAGAGATGTCCCTAGTCTCTTTAGGAGACTGTCAGGTGGTCCCCAGGACCCAGCTGCCTGATAACACTAAGAAGTACAGACAGTGGGTGGCCATCAATGGCCGAAGGGTGGAGGCTCTGAGAAACACCGGAGCCAGTGTGACAGCTGTCAGTTGTCGGCTGGTGTCTGAAGAGCAGGTAATCCCCAATGCATTTTACCCAGTTGTTGCCGCTGACAACACAGAGAGCCACTGCAAGGTGGCTCAGGTTCCCTTTGAGTGGAGGGGGGCCTCAGGGACTCTTCAAGTAGCTGTGAGGCCAGCCATGCCTGTTGACTGTCTGTTGGGCAATGATTTGGAGAGCTCCCCTTGGGCTAAGGTGGAGCGTAATGCACATTTGGAGATGTTGGGCTTGCCGGATTGGGCGTGTGTGACCACCCGGTCTATGGCAGCCAGTAAGGGTGTTCAAGAGGACCTGGAGCCTGAAACAGTGGCCCAGGTGCCTGCCTTAAAGAGAAGAGGCAGGGGGCGTGGGAAACTGGCCCCCGTGGTTCCCACGGTCCAGGAGGAGGCAGACCTTGAGGGGGATGCCCTGTAACCTACAGGGGAACAAGTGGCTGAACTGGGGGACCAGCCTGAGCTGACCCATTGGCAGCAGGAAGGAGGCCCCTCCAGGGAAGAGTTCTGCGAGGAGCAGAACAAGTGCCCTTCTCTTGTGGGTTTGCAGCAACAGGCCACAAACCAGGCAGCAGGTGATCAGTCTGGATCACATTGGATCTACTGGGAGAATGGTCTCCTGTATAGCGAGCCTAAGGTTGCTGAGCCTGGGTCAGCCCGTGTGCTGGTGGTACCCCAGCGCTTCAGAGCCTTCCTACTGGGTCTGGCTCATGATGTGCCTTTAGCAGGACATCTGGGGCAGGACAAGACGTTTGAGAGGATTGTCACCCACATTTATTGGCCCCAGATGCGCAAGAGTTCAGACCCTCATTGCAGGACATGCCAGACTTGCCAGGCAAGTGGAAAGAGTGGGAGGAAGCACAAGGCTCCTCTCCAGCCATTCCCTGTGGTCAGCACCCCCTTTGAAAGGGTGGGCATTGACATTTTGGGGCCTCTGGATCCCAAGACAGCCATGGGCAACAGGTTCATCCTGGTCTAGGTGGACCATGCCACCCGGTACCCGGAAGCCATCCCTCTCCGGACTGTGACGGCCCCCGTGGTGGGACGTGCGTTGATGGGGATTTTCTCCCGTGTGGGGTTCCCCAGAGAGGTGGTGTTGGACCGTGGTACAAACTTCATATCCAAGTATATGAAGTCCCTGTGGCAGGAGTGCGGTGTGACATACAAGTTCACCACTCCTTACCACCCCCAAGGGAATGGGCTGGTTGAAAGATTCAACCGGACCCTGAAGGGCATGATTATGGGTCTGGAAGAACCCATGAGGCGTAAGTGGGACGTCCTCTTGCCATGCCTTCTCTTTGCTTACCGAGAGGTGCCACAGAAGTCCCTAGGGTTCAGCCCCTTTGAACTGCTGTATGGTCACCCGGTAAGAGGACCTCTGAGTTTGGTAAAGGAAGGCTGGGAGAAAGCTCCCAGGAAACCTCCCCAGGATGTATATAGCTACATGCTGGCC
This sequence comes from Calotriton arnoldi, assembly GCA_963921515.1. Taxonomy (NCBI): domain Eukaryota; kingdom Metazoa; phylum Chordata; class Amphibia; order Caudata; family Salamandridae; genus Calotriton; species Calotriton arnoldi. Next base: position 1,467,092 of record CAWUFW010000004.1, read on the forward strand.
TTCAGAAACCAAACCCGGCGTTTCAGGCAACTCGCTCAGGCGAATCTGGAAGCCAGCCAGGAGGAGATGAAGCGGTGGTATGATCAGAATGCCACTCTGATTGAGCTTCAGCCTGGTCAGAAAGTGTGGGTAATGGCCCCAGTGGAGCCCTGCGCGCTCCAGGATAAGTGGACCGGACCATTTGAGGTGGTGGAGCGCAAGAGTGATGTCACCTACTTGGTGAACTTGCGGTCTCCTAGGAACCCCTTGCGGGTCCTGCATGTCAACCGCCTGAAGCCCCACTTAGAGAGGTCCAAAGTGGGCATGCTCCTAGCGACAGATGATGAAATGGAGGAGGAGACTGAGCCTCTTCCTGACCTCCTGTCTGCGACAGAGCAAGATGGGTCAGTGGATGGTGTAAACCTCTCTTCCACCCTGACCCCTGAGCAGCAGGATGACTGTCGCCAATTGTTGGGACAGTTTCCTGACCTGTTCTCCGTGACCCCTAGTGTCACTGAGTGGTACGTCCATGATGTGGACACTGGGGACAGTCCTCCTGTTAAGAACAAGACTTACAGAGTGACTGACAGGGTGAGAGCTTGCATCAAGGAGGAGGTCTCCAAGATGTTCGCATTGGGGGTGATTGAGTCTTCTAACAGCCCTTGGACCAGCCCAGTGGTCTTGGTCCCAAAGGCTGCCGCGCCTGGTGCCACACCTGAACTCCGGTTCTGTGTGGACTCCCGAGGACTCAATTCAGTCACCAGGACTGACGCGCACCCCATCCCCAGAGCTGATGAGCTCATTGATCAGTTAGGGGCTGCCTGGTACCTCAACACGTTTGATTTAACATCTGGGTGCTGGCAGATCGCCTTAACTGATGGGGCAAAAGAGAGGTCAGCATTCTCCACACCAGATGGGCACTACCAATTCCGGGTTATGCCCTTTGGGATGAAGAATGCCCCTACCACCTTTCAGAGGTTGGTCAACCAGGTGTTGGCTGGACTGGAGGATTTCAGTGCCACCTACCTGGATGACATTGTAGTGTTCAGCGCCAGTTGGGAAGAACATCTGCGCCACCTCTGGGAAGTGTTGATGGCGCTGCAGAGGGCAGGCCTCACGATCAAGGTGAGTAAGTGCCAGATCGGGCAGGGTTCCATGGTGTATTTGGGACATCAGGTTGGGAGCAGCCAGGTGGCGCCCCTACAGCCCAAAATTGATACCATCCTGGCTTGGGAACCCCCCAAGACCCAGACAGAGGTGAGAGCCTTTTTAGGAGTCACTGGGTATTACAGGAGGTTTGTCAAGGGGTATGGCAGCATAGTTGCACCCTTGACAGAGCTGACTTCCAGGAAGCAGCCCAAGAAAGTGAACTGGACTCACACCTGTCAGAAAACTTTTGATGCCCTGAAGACTACCATGTGCACGGCGCCCGTGCTCCTGGCACCCAACTTCTCAAAAGAGTTAATTGTTCAAGCAGATGCTTCAGAGCATGGTCTAGGGGCTGTTCTTGCACAGATGAATGAGGCGGGCCTAGACCAACCTGTAGCCTTCATCAGTAGGAGGTTACTTCCACGTGAACAGAGATGGAGTGCGATTGAGCGTGAGGCATTTGCTGTGGTCTGGGCACTGAAGAAGTTGAGACCATACTTGTTTGGGACTCACTTCCGGGTTCAGACAGACCACAGGCCCCTCAGATGGTTGATGCAGATGAGGGGTGAGAATCCAAAGCTGTTGAGGTGGTCCATTTCCCTACAGGGGATGGACTTCACGGTGGAACACCGCCCTGGTACAGAACACGCCAATGCTGATGGTCTGTCCAGATTTTTTCCGCCTTAGTGAAGAGAACTCCCAAGAGGTAGGGTAGTTCTCCCACATTTCAGCTGCAGGGGACACGTGTTAGACCTGGCACCATTGGCGTGGGTCTCCCTTCCACTTTTTTGCTGTTGCCTCCTGTGTTTACGATTTTTTGCTGGTCTAGATGCTTTGGGCATTTTGCCACTGCTATTCAGTGCCAAAGTGCAAGTGCTCCCTATGGTAAATTGTTGTATGGATTAGTGATTCCATGATTGGCTTATTTGATTTACCTGTCAGACCCTAGTACAGTGCACCGTGTGTGCCCAGGGCCTGTAAATCAAATGCTGCTGGTGGGCTTGCAGCACTGGTTGTGCCACCCACAGAAGCAGCTTGTAAACTATGGCTCAGGCCTGCCATTGCAGAGCCTGTGTGCAGTCTTGGACTGCCATGTCGATGTGGCAAGTGCACCCACTTGCCAGTCCCTAAACCTTCCCTTTTCTACATGTTAGTCACCACTAAGGTAGGCCCAAGGGCAGGGTGCATTGTATGTAAAGGGTAGGACATGCCCTGATGTGTGTGGCATGTCCTAATAGTGAATTACAGCCAATTTCGTTTTTCACTATTGCAAGGCTATCTGTTCCCATAGGCCAGAATGGGCAGTTTGGTTATAACATCTTATAATCCTTAACTGACCCTAGGAACAAGATAGAAAAACGAATTTAGTATGCCTGAACTCAGAATGTTAAAATACATCTTTTAGTGTGGGTGATTTTTACATTCTGTGTTTGAAAATACCACTTTTAGAAAGTAGGTATTTTCTTGCCTAACCTTCCAGTGTGCCTCTGCTATGGTTGTGTATTCACTGTCTGGTTTGTGAGTGACAGGGGACTGGAGAGGGTCTTGGCTCCAGCAGACTGATGGGTCAGGGCTGGGCTGAATATGACCCACATAGAATAGAGAGTAGGGGGGAGGAGACTTCCTTTCACTGACATGAGCCCTCATAGAATAGAGAGTAGGGGGCGGGTATTTCCTTTCACTCCCCTGAGACCTCATAGAATAGAGAGTAGGGGGAGGAGATTTCCTTTCAGCTACCTGGGCCAGGTCTGCTCTCAAACAATGCTGTCTCCACCTCCTGCCAAGAAGCTGCACAGAACTGGTTTTGGTCAGGCACAGACACTCTCTTCCTCCAGAGAACAAAGACTTTCTGAGTATAAATATTGGGGCCCAGACCCCAGAACTTTAGATCACTTCTGGGAATCAAGACGAACCTTTGCTGAGGAGAAGAACCAGGAAACTGAAGGAGGTGACTGCCCCTGTGCTGTGTGCTGTTGGGGTTGGCCTGCAGTGGTTAATTTATTGCCAAAGAAAGGAGAAAGGAACTTTGTGTGTACTTTCATCATCTTGAAGAAGATCTCCAAGGGCTTGAAGACTGAGCTTGCCTCCTGCCTGAAATCTCAGGGATACAAGACTTCACCAACCAGCTCCCCTGAATTCCCTTGCTGGGGATTCTACCTGCAAAGAGGTGCCTGCTGTTGTGTTTGGCCCTCTTGAAGACTGCGTGTCGCTGGGAGCTGGAAGCGCGACGCAACAAGGAGAAGCGTGTCGCCGCTGCAGCAGTTGCCGTTGCATTGCCGAAGAAGCATGCCACTGCCGCAGCTGTTCGCAGTCGCATCACCGATGAAGCGTGTCGCATCACCGGAAAAGCGTGTCGCCGCCGCAGAGGTCGCCATCACATCACCGGAGAAGCGTGTCGCAGGGCCTGTCGCAGCTCAGAAGTTCACCGAGTCGCCGCACGGCCGTCGGGCTGTTGTAGGGATTCTGCACATACACAGAGCTATGCACAGGATAATAGGACCTCGGAATATAGTGGTGAGCCAACCATAAACCTTAGCACCTAAAACCCCAATCCGACTAGCTGTAGCGTCTCATTAGCAACAATACTGCCAATGATTAGACAACCCAGAACACGGTATCTCTCTCTCAGGACTCGCAGTAGCAAGAACACCCTTTCATAACTCACCCATACCTGTCCACAACGCGCGTAAGAAAAGACACTGTATAGTTTAAAATGTTTATTCCAACTAACGTGCTCTAAGATACAGTACACGTACCAGTACTATCAGTATAATGCATAATGATAAAATAAGCAGCATAGTTACAACTCCATAGAATACAAACGGGGAAAGCATTTCATAAAGCAGTGGATATAAGGCTAAAATGACCTTACCACCCTCCCCGTGCTAGTAGCTAGTTTATATAAAAATAGAAGACCTCTGGGCTTTGACTAGCGAACCCCCATACCTCAATATCTAGATGCCAAGTTTACATCATCAGATACAAACAGCTCTTCTCTCTGGAAAGGTTGTTCTCCAAGTGTGTCTAACAGTGAAAAATACAATATTAAAAGCACACTAATTTCTCCAAGGCAGCTGTAAATAGAGTGTTATGTCTAAGTGCGAGGGACTGGCCAAATCAGCAGGAACAAGGGACGTTGTTTTTCGACCTTGTACATGGTGTGCAGACGTAGCCCAAAAGGGAACAGGAGAGAATGTGAAAGTTAGAAACGCAGACAGTGCTGAAATAGCTGGGCAGAAGCAGAGGCTTGAAAAACAAGGGCACAAAGTAACGTGCGCAAAAAAGCCTCATGGTAGCTAGGCCTAAGCTAACTGAGCAATGCAGACCATGAGGCCACAAACCACACGACACCCTCCCCTGGTCAGTCCAACGGTTAAATACAAAGGACGAAGGCAGAGTTCAAGTAGATGGAGCAGAACGGCAATGGACGTGAGAACAAAATAGACAAAAACGTCCAGGGCGGCAGGAACGCCGAAAGCGGAGGCCCTCTAATCCAAAAAGGTGTAGGTGCAGAAAAATGCCACACCCTCCAAGAGGACATCATTGGAATCATCGGAAAAAAGAGATGCCATCCAGTCCAATAAATCAAAACTGCATTCATGTTCCTCGCAAGAGGGAGCAGTGAACAGCATTGCGGGACAACTTGCGTGATACTCAATATAACTTTGTTGTAGGAGATCCTGAGCAGCCGCCCAGACATCCCATTGTGCCAAAATTCCAAGTGCAGCCGCACGCGCCATGTAGCCAAGTCCGGAACAGTCTCGTTCATGGGCCTCTAAGGGATCCACCAACTGGACAAAATCCGGGCGAGACAGAGACGTATTGGAAAGGCAGTAATCCAAGGACCAGGAGAAAGGACATCGGATGCAAGACATCACAGGTTGCACGCAAGTGAAATACGCAAAGCGGAAAGAAAGTCTATAGGACACACCAAGGGTCGCCAACGGCAGAACGCCAAAGGCAGAGAGGATGCGTTCACGGAGCATCAGGAGCCGACTGTGGTCGAGCAGGACCCCAGGAAGTGCAGCCATTGTGTAGCACACAGACCAAAAGCAAAACACCAGCCGCTAAGGCGAGGATCATCGGAAAGCCTCCAAAGACGCTGGAAAAAATGGAATGAATAAAAGCCGGTATTACACCAAAAATAGTTTGAAAGGAGGTAACAAGGCCAGAGCCCACAACTTTAAAAAAGTGCACAAGACCTTCAGTTCGTGAAGCATTGAAAACACGGTGAATCAGTTCACCAAAATGTTGTGGGAGGTTTGTGTTCAACAGGGCCTGTATTTCACTGTTGGTACTCGCCACCTGGAGAACGAATGTCTCCCGGGCGGACGTGAGCATCACCTCCTGATTCAATAATAGTGCCTATATTCTGCTCAATTTATTGAAATCCGCCCTCAGAGTAGGAATGGAAGGCCAAACGGAACTATCTATGATGTCGTGCGGGGGAGGAAAAAGCACATTTTTACAGCAGACAACCCTGTGGGAAACTGTAACAATATAGGGTATGCCGGACAGCATGCCACAGCAGTCTTGGTTATTCAAAAGCAGATAGCTACCATTTGCAAGCACAGTGAAAGTAGGAGAAATAGCATGAGCAGGAATGCCCTTTAACACACAAGCAAAATTCGGAGCTGAAACGTTACAAGCCCGGGCAATTGAATGTGTTTGCAAACAAGGGAATGACCCACAGTGGAATCGCATGACTCCCCCGTGAGAAAAGCCTCCCTCCCGTCTCTAAGGCATTTAAACATGAAAGGCAGGGACCAAAGTTCATGCAGGAAGGCACTGCCCAAAGGCTGAAAACGGCCTACAGGATAATGCTTCATACACGAACTAAATTCAAACAATGAAAAAGGCAAGGCGATAACCCTGTGTACAAGCCACACAGCAAAATCCAATTCTGCTACAGCGAATGATAAGGGCTCTATTTTTTCGATATGTAACAAAGTGTATGCTGCATCCTTCATGGACATAAACCGCTGTTTCTCAGTCAAATTAAAAGGTAAGAATAAGGCAGTGGTGTTTAAAAATTGCCAAGGAACCTTCCCCATCTTAAGTGTTTGCAAAGTCCATGCAAACTGCATTACTGAACGTAATTGATTTTGACCATGATACAACATAGAAACATCATCCTGTACAATATCAACAACAGAGGAAATAATATTCTCTAATGTGTAAATGCAGGAAGACAGGGTATTAATACTATTGTCAACAACTGCGAGCACTTTTTCTAAATTAGCTTGATCGATTTCCCGAAGACGGGAAGCAGCTTCAATTTGCGAAAGCTTCCAGAGTTCATTGTAAGTCTCATATATGAATCTCTTCGGTCGAGGACCACGAGGCCCTAGAATAAAGTCGGACAGATCAATGTTGCCTGATAGGAGGGATAAATGTTGTTTAACAGAATGTAAGGAAGAGTGCTGCAACCACTGTTTACACAATTTACCATCAGAATATGTTGTAACAGTACGAGAGTCAGAAAACCTTGGATCTGGCCTATCCTGTTTGTAGCCAGTATCCGTGTTATGAAAACGCAGTTGGCTGGCATTAGATGCAATGGGCCAAGCCAACCAGGGTGACTGAACAAACGCAGAGACATTAAACGAATTGTTCTGAAACAAAACCTGCAATTCGGTAAGGGACATATTAAAGTACAAGCTTTCGTTGGGAGTGGAAGACAAGACAGGAAAGGATGGTGCATTCAATTGTTTGGACGTAGCCAAACCCCAACATGTCGTTTGATATATGGTCTGATTTAAAAATAGAATTTGGGCCGGGATGAGGCAAGCACGGTGCAAGGCTTCTGTGCCATGCACCTGCCATGCTTTGGAGCCCCAAATAGACTTCAAATCAATGGTGTCACGCCAATGTTCATACCCACCCACAGCTAGGGCTTTTAAAAAGGAGCCGCAATATAGTAATTTGGTATGTGTTAACATGATTTTCCCAGTAAAGGAAGTGTTTAATTTAAAGAAATAGGACCCAGGGGAAGATCGATTAAAATCTGTAAAATAAGTAAACTTATTTCTAATAGTCTGGGAGCTACCTGTCAAAGGGGCCGGACAATGTTCCCATTGGGTGTAATTAAAAAGACCCCGAAGGGTACTGGGTTTATGGAGGAAGTAGTTGCCCCAATGCTGGTAACAATACAAATCAGCATAATTTTCAGAATTCATGTACAGATCTTCAGCATGAAAAGCAGCAAAATATTTCAAATCAGTAAATAATGCTTCAACTGCATGTACATCCCAATCGTCAGAATGAATATTACTTTTTACGACATCACCCATTGAAACACGAAGGACATTTGGTACATTAATAATTTCGGTCGGTCCATGAATTTGGAAGTTTACCGCATCCCAAACGATGCCATCAGCGACTGGAACAGCTGAAATGTTCACAAAGGTGTGGTCTCGCTTCATGATGTGAGATGAAGAATGTGGAGCCAAAGTTTCAGTAACAGGGCTCACTGCAGAGCGTTCTGGCAAATAGTGTCCATTGATAAGTAGAAAAAACACTGTGACAAAGCCAGTGGACATGAACAAAAAAATTAGGAAAAGTACCAACCAGATGTATGTCCAGGGGGGGATCAAAAAATTGTCTCTGAACCAGGATACAAAAATACTGAATTTGGATGGGACAAGTGAAGAAGTGGAATCCGAGTCAAAGGAATAATGTGTTGGGCTCAGTGGTGTTGTTGGCAAATGAGCCACGGACTCGGTGGCGGGGTAGGTATACTCGGTCTCCTCATTGCAGGGGGAGTCCGGGTAGTCGAGTAAGCGTTCAGGCAACTCTACCATCTCGATGGCAACATCAGTGACCGTTCGGGCAAGAGGGCCACGAACATTCGTCCGGGAAATGACAGGACAAGAGACCGCTGGTGTAACACTATTCAGGATCGGCCAGATGTTGTAGCTTGACATTTTCCACTGAGATGTATCTGTTCTCCTTGCGACCAGGAAGCGGTGGTAAGAGGACTGTACGAGTTCCCTTCAAGCCAAGGACTGGAACCGGTGCACGATAAGAGGGGCCGAATTCTTTTTTGTTCTCCATCTTCTCTCGAACCAGATCTCCAATCTTCGGAAGCCAGCCGGCAACCGGAATCTGCAGTGCAGCGTCTGTGGCTGAAGGTATATGTGCAATCGCAAGTTTGTCTCGGGCTTCTTGTAAGTCCTGTAACATAGTAGAATGGTTATCTACATCAAAGATGGCGAATTGCGCCGCCATGTCCAGACCATCAAGGTCGGGCACAAACATTCTTATGCCAAAGAGCATTTCGTAAGGGGTCCGCCCACCCAGAGGTCTTCTCGGGAGATTATTAAGTGCACGTTGTATGGTATACAAATGAGCCAGCCAGTTCCTGCCAGTACCTAAGACTCTAGCTGTCAAGGATTGCTTTAAGTCACGGTTCATTCGTTCAACAATCTAATTGCCCTCAGGCCGATACGGTGACGAAAATTTCACCCGCACCCCCAGTGAACCCATTGCATCCTTGTAAGCCTTAGAGGTGAAAATTCCCACAAAGACACGCAAATCCCTTATGACATTTCGAGCGTCAGCACTCCGTTGTGGCCATCCCCAGATGAAACATGTGCACGAGTCTACTGCAACTAAGATATATTTATATGCAGTGTCTGATGAGAATGGACCGCAGTGATCCAGGTAAACACACCCAAAAGGTCTGTTAGAAATGCAGAGCGGGGTCTGTGGTGGCCGAGTAACTGTGGAAGGCTTAATCTGCTGACAAACGTCACAAGAAAGCACATAAGTACGGGTTTGTTTGTATAAACCACGCCACCAGTAACGCTGCTGCAAGATGGAAACTGTTGCAGACACCCCAGCATGAGCCGAAGCCATGCATTCGTGTGCCGCTGTTATCAAGGAAAGTCTGCGGTCCGCGTTGGGAATCAGCCGATCACCAACGTTTGGAATTCTTACATAAGGAGCCTGTTCGGGACCTAATTGATAAGAGTATTTGGAAGGGAAACCCCGTGGGTAATTAGCACCTTCCTTTGTTGCAGCAATAGCTGCTAGAATATCAGAATCTATTTTAGACATGGATCTGGTAACTGCTGCGACTGAGCACGTGGCTACTGCTGATTTGGCAGCTTCATCTGCCAAACCGTTACCGACAGCATGTGCACCCACATGCTGGTGGCCAAGAGTGTGTACCACCTGTGTGAGAGGCAGACGTTGTTGTAAATCTGCCACTCGAACCCAAAGCATTTTATGCTTAATTGTGCTGCCTTTTGCGTCTCTATAGTCATTTTGTGACCAAAAGAAGAGATTGTCATTGTAAGACTGAACACAGTAATAGGAATCGCATACAATAAGAGTGGTCACATCCGGGTTAGCGAACTCAAGTGCTAGCACCAATGCGCGCAGTTCGGCCAATTGTGCAGTACTGTCTCCCAGTGCTTGAGTATGCACCACAGTTGATTTAAATTTTCCGTTCACAAAAGAACCTGCAACAATCGCACATGCGGCTGAATAAGCATGCTTGGAACCCATGGCTGGTTGTGCCGAGCCATCGGTATAGATAATACATTCGTAGTCCTCAAGCGGTAGCAATGACAGAGGAGGAGGATGAACGAATTCATACTGTAAAAACTCCTGAGTCTGAAGAGAAGAATCAAAGATAAAAGTGACATCCGGAGACGTCAAAGATGTTGCCCATTGTATCCAACCGGGGTGCAAAGCTTTAGAGTTCGGAACACTTGCTTTCGTCACTGCCTCTAGGGCAGGATAGGGTGTTACCACCAAAATGCGTTTTCCCTGTGCCAGTGCGCGTTCCTTCAGAATCGCCATTTGCACTGCAGTTAAAACTTTCTCCACAGAGCAAAAGCGCATTTCTGCTGAAGTGTATAGATGTGACTTGTATGCAATGGGTACTGTGTCACCTTAGTTAAAGGTTAAGTACGTGAAACCCACTGCCCCTGGAATGATTCTAATCACCAGGTTGGTGTGGTTGTCACGAGTCAACAAATATTTAGACTCAAGTAAGTCTGTCTGCAAAGACTGTAGAATGGAGAAATGCTCCGGAAGCCAGCATGACTTCGAAAAGTTAGGTTGTATCAAGGCATACAGTGGCTTGATACGCTGGCCGTATTCGGGAATGTAAGTACGCCCGAAGTTCAGAAAACCCAGCAAAGACTGAAGTTTCTTCAGAGTAGTAGGAGGGCACAGAAGTGCACATTTCTCCAGGAAATGGGGGGCTAAGCCCTTACCTTCATTGTTGACCTCATAGCCCAAAAACAAAACGGTAAATTCAGCAATGTGAGATTTGGCAAAGTTAAACTTGTACCCTAGAACCGCAAATTCTAGAATAATGCGGTCCACTCGGGAAAGATGCTGGAATAATTCATCGTCTGTCAGATAGATATCATCGACGTACGAACATGCATCTGGGTCTACGCCGTCTAACAAAGAGACAACACGAGCAGCAAATACGCCCGGACTGTTTTTGTAGCCCATGGGTAAACGCCTGAATTTGAATAATTTACCACCAGAGGTAAAAGCGCTCCATTGGCTACTCTCCGGGGCCAAGTTGTGCGTGTAGAATCCATTGGATAGGTCAAGTGTCGTTTTATATTTTTTACGAACAAGACTGTCTACTAGCGCAGAACTATGTGTGTTTTGCACCGCAAAGGTCCGACAATGAGAGTTCAAATGCCGGTAATCCAAAACTAAGCGGTACGATCCATCGGGTTTAGAAACCGCGAAAAGGGGATTATTCATCGGTGACTCGCATGTTTCAATCACTCCCTGATATTCCAACTGGGTCCGAATTTCGGAAACGGGACCTTTAGCATCCCGTTTGATGGGATATTGGGGTTGTGGCTGCGGTAGGGACCGCAGAGGTATTTCATGGGGTGGTGATTCTTCATCCCAGCCCACATGGTTGCGGTATAACGCCGGAGCCAGGGACACAGCCCATTCAGCTGCAAGAGCCTCTGCTTTGTCTTTTGGGACGTGTCGAGAAAAGCTCGGAAGGATTACCTCCTCCCCTTTACGCGCAGCAAGTACGAATGGGGGCGGCCAATCCGCCTCCGCTAACAAAATGTCATACGAAGAGGTCAGATTTTCCCAAAAAATCCCTTTTATAACACGCTGTATATCACCTTCGATTTGAATTACAATATTATATAGTCTGTCAGGGGGAGCCACTCTGGTGTCAGCTGTCTCGACAGTAATGAATGTTTCAGTTGCTGTCGCCTCCACATGAGGACGTAGCGCCTCCCGCACTATGGTAACTTCCGCAGCGCTGTCTAGGACGGTCACTGCCCACGTCCAATCCAGGAGTCTCGTTCTCACCGTCTGTGGCATATTTCGCTGTTACAGCGGCAACTTTTTTCTTCTGAAATTGTGGGCGAGAACGTTGAAAGTCGTCTGGCTTCCCTCTGACTTGTTGTCGAGGTTGGTCTCGTCCCTGTGGATCCTCTCGACCCCTTCCTCTATCCTGGCGATCTCCTCCACCAGCTTGCGAAGTTGTTGGTGCCTGTGAAGAACGAGGAGAACGCGAATCAGGGACTTGAAATCTCTCTGGAGATTTAATTCTCGCCCTATCACGCAAATCATAAGTGCGTTCAGAAGAGACGGAAACCGGGGATGCACCTCGCGACCCCGGCTTCTTCTATTGCTTACCCTGTTTTTACAACCTCCAGCTCTTTTTAGTAAAAACTGGTTTCTCATCTTTCTCAGACTGAGTTTTTGGTTGTTGTTGCGATTGTGTTTGCGTTTTAGCAAAAGGCTTAACTCCCAGGCTATTGCGACCAATGGTTTTGTAAGCCTGAGCAATAATTTTTGGTAATTCGCGAGGCTTGTCCAATTCTGGGACCAAAGCCAAAGCATTAGCTACTTGAAAGTTCACTGCATCGCCCTTGACATTCGCAAGGATCAACTCAGCTACTACGTCGAACACTCCCACCAGTCTCATCCCAAATTCCACAGCCGCTTCAGGGCCATGTTCATCCTGTACTCGTTGAATCACAGAGGGAAGAACCGTCATGGAAGGAGTGCCGAAACACTTCGCATATACTGCTGCGAATACCCTACCCCAGTTGTTGCATGCTGCCAACTCGGGTATTAAGTCTTTTGGCAAACTAATCGTCAAAATCCTATGTTTTTCCATGGGAGAAGTATTTGGAAAAACTGCCTCCAGCTGGTCAAATTTTTCTGCAAGCCAATAAGGAAAATCATCCTTATTCTGTGGGCGCTTGCCCATCACCGAATTCACCATGACAGGACTTATGGTTACACCGCCTGCACCAGCTGGATGGTCCGCAACTCCAGGCGGGGCTCCCTGGATGTTGCCTGTAACATATTGTACTAAAGCTCTATGTACTCGTATCAAAGACGAATGCATATGTCGCAGTTCAGCGACTGTCACCGTCATATAACGCGGATGTGGTGTATACCCGGCCAAGACTGGCCAAGTGGCCCCATCAATTGATAATGGGCCTAAACGAACCGCGGTTACCGGTTGGGGGAGGGCGCCATCAAACCAAACACGGTGTTGCCAAGCCGTGAGCGGTACTTCAAGATTCATATATGGTCTATAGTGATTAGGAACATCGGTGGCTTCATATTCATGGAACAAATGATCAGTCCCATCCACCGCCGGAAAAGTGACCCAAGAGTAAAACACTTCAAAGTGGTAAGCTGGATCTGCTTGTACCACAAAGATCAAGTCGACACCCGCGTCAGGCACCCCATACACTGTTAAGTGAGCCCGGAGCGCTGCGCGGCTATGTGCCGCAATTTGCGTAGCCATTTCAGGCTATAAGTTCACGACAACCTAATGTGTGGCAGCACAATAGAGGGTATTGTTTAAGAAACCTTTTAACAACTTCAAGCTTGAAAGAACCTATAAAAACATCAATATAGGAGGTATCACCGACACACACGCTTCCGGAAGCACCTGTGAAGGGAGTTGTGGACAAGCACAAATATTACTCAAGCGTCTCGCAGATAAGCGGCCCCACTCGTTGGTTGCGCCATGTTGTAGGGATTCTGCACATACACAGAGCTATGCACAGGATAATAGGACCTCGGAATATAGCGGTGAGCCAACCATAAACCTTAGCACCTAAAACCCCAATCCGACTAGCTGTAGCGTCTCATTAGCAACAATACTGCCAATGATTAGACAACCCAGAACACGGTATCTCTCTCTCAGGACTCGCAGTAGCAAGAACACCCTTTCATAACTCACTCATACCTGTCCACAACGCGCGTAAGAAGAGACACTGTATAGTTTAAAATGTTTATTCCAACTAACGTGCTCTAAGATACAGTACACGTACCAGTACTATCAGTATAATGCATAATGATAAAATAAGCAGCATAGTTACAACTCCATAGAATACAAACGGGGAAAGCATTTCATAAAGCAGTGGATATAAGGCTAAATGACCTTACCACCCTCCCCGTGCTAGTAGCTAGTTTATTATAAAAATAGAAGACCTCTGGGCTTTGACTAGCGAACCCCCATACCTCAATATCTAGATGCCAAGTTTACATCATCAGATACAAACAGCTCTTCTCTCTGGAAAGGTTGTTCTCCAAGTGTGTCTAACAGTGAAAAACACAATATTAAAAGCATACGAATTTCTCCAAGGCAGCTGTAAATAGAGTGTTATGTCTAAGTGCGAGGGACTGGCCAAATCAGCAGGAACAAGGGACGTTGTTTTTCGACCTTGTACATGGTGTACAGACGTAGCCCAAAAGGGAACAGGAGAGAATGTGAAAGATAGAAACGCAGACAGTGCTGAAATAGCTGGGCAGAAGCAGAGGCTTGAAAAACAAGGGCACAAAGTAACGTGCGCAAAAAAGCCTCATGGTAGCTAGGCCTAAGCTAACTGAGCAATGCAGACCATGAGGCCACAAACCACACGACAGGGCGTGCATGCATCGCATCTACGTTGTCGCACCGTAACCAAGACGCCATTTTGTCGCATTGCATCGGATCGTCATCGCATCAAGGCGCCATCTTGTCACATCGCACCGGATCACAGTAAGAAACCGACGTATCAACTCCCCACACATTAAGGAAGCGAGCCTCAACTCCCCTGCACAGCAGTAAGGAACCGACGCATCCACTTCCCTGAGTGTAAGGAACCGACGCATCACCTTCCCTGCCACCCTTTTGTTTGTATTGCGTGACGCATACAAGGTACTTTGAGAATAAAGTGTCGCATTTACTATCTACATTGAACTAAGCTATTTCTACCATTTTAAAGACTCATTTTTGATTACAGTATTGTGGATTTTTGTCGTTTGACCTTGTGTTAAGTCTAGTAAAGATTACTTATTTTTCTAAACTGGTGTAGTGTCCATTTGTAGTGTCTTCACTGTATTACTGTATGTGTTCACAAATGCTTTACACACTGCCTCTGAGATAAGCCTGCCTGCTCGTGCCAAGCTACCAAGGGGGTGAGCAGGGGTTATTTAGGAGTGTAGCCCCTTACCCTGACTAGACGCAAGGGTCCCTATTTGGACAAAGGTGCAAACCATTGCCAACTAGAGACCCCAAATCTAACACTACTCAAACTTTCAGCGGCCTCCGACACCGTCTCCCACCGCACACTAGTCGCCAGACTACACAACGCTGGCATACAAGGAACAGCCCTAGACTGGATCCGATCATTCCTCACCAGAAGAAGCCAAAGGATCAGACTGCCACCCTTCCTCTCCGATCCCACGTAAATCACCTGCGGAGTCCCACAGGAGTCATCTCTGAGCCCGACCCTCTTCAACATCTACATGGCCCCCCTCGCCGCCATCGTCCGACAACATGGCCTCAACATCGTATCCTACGCTGATGACACCCAGCTCATCCTCTCCCTCACCAAAGACCCCACCACCGCCAGACTCAACTTCCAGAAAGGAATGCATGACGTCGAAGTCTGGATGACCAACAGCTGCCTGTGGCTCAACGCCGAGAAGACAGTTGTCCCCGTCCTTGGAACCACCCCTTCAGCATGGGCCAACAACTGGTGTCCGCCGCCCTCGGAAGCCCACCTACCCCCTCGGACCACGCCAAAAACCTCGGCATCGTACTCGACTCATCCCTCACCATGAACCGACAGGTCTACGCAGTCACCTCCAGCTGCTTCAACACCCTCCGCATCCTCCGCAAGACCTTCAAATGGAGCCCCCCGGAGTCAAGGAAGACAGACACCCATGCACTCATCACCAGCAGACTGGACTAATGAAATGCACTCTACGCCGGCATTCACAAGTCCCTACTCCGCAAACTCCAGAGATTACAGAACACCGCCGCCAGACTCGTCCTCGGCATCCCCCGGCACGAACACATCAGCCAACACCTACGTAGACTCCACTGGCTCCCTGTGGAGAAAAGAGTCACCTTCAAAATCCTCACTCACGCCTACAAAGGCCTACACAACAATGGACCCAAATACCTCAACGACAGAATCAACTTCCACGTACCCAAAAGAGACATCCGATCTTCCAAACTTGCACTGGCCGAAACCCCACGCATCCACAGAGCCAGAGCAGGCGGAAGATCCTTCTCCCACATTGCGTCCAAGACCTGGAACGAGCTGCCGGCAGACATCAGACGCGCCCCCTCCGTGAACACCTTCAGGAAGACCCTCAAGACCTGGCTCTTCAGCTGAGAGTTCTGCGCACCCCCCCCCCTCAGCGCCTTGATACCCTCACGGGTGAGTAGCATGCTTACAACTCCTCTGATTGATTGGTTGATTGAGTTATCATCATGTGATGATTGTTCCTCTTCTGCACTGCTTGAGGCGGTGAGGCAACGCTCTTCCGCCATAGCGGAAGAGCCGCCACTGGGGGTGTGTCATCTACATGTGTTAGGCATGAGCGACTCACCCCCGGCACTCCTGCACTACGCGTCCCACCTTCTCCTTACCTGGTCATTGACACTGTGGCGCAATCCACTGCACTCTCTCCAAATCTGTGACTCAGCCAGCAGGAGCCTCAGCCAGGTGTGATTTCACTCGGCTGGGTACAGCAGTCGTCGCCTAGTACGCTGGTGGACCTCCCGATGAAGTTGATGCAGCAGGGCCCCCTTAGCCGTGAAGGCACAACGCTCACGCCACACAAGTTCGCTGTAGCACAGGGGCCTCAGCCTCCACAGCGTACGGCCAGCCCAACATCATCCGGCCTGTGATGCAGGGAGACGGCACACACCGTTGGTAATCCCCTCCGCGCACCCCGGGGTAGTGGTGGATCATAGTATGCGATGCGGATCTCACAACGTTGGTGCGCAGGAGCGCCTCTACCATTAACAGCTCCAAGGGTCGCAAGGCGGTCTTCTCACACAGGTCAGCAACGTGTCTCCATGCGACCTGCCAGACTTCACCACCAGGTACAGGCAATCGTCGCGCATCAATGTCTCCCGCCACGGCTCATCGACTCCACAGCTCCTCCACATCCCACTCCAGCGGGGCATCCAGGTTCCAGCCGCAGGTCCAGCGAGGCATCCAGGCTCCAGACGCAGGTCCAGCAGGGCAAGATTACCAGAACACACAAAACAGCTACATAGGCAGCAGTAGTGCAAGATTAGAAAAACACACATAACAACTACAGCATGTAAAACAGTAACGGAAGCCTCACACAGCAAACAACTACAGCAGAGGCAATACTTGTTTAACTTCTTATCCTCTTAGCAACCTCCCAGTCCCACACTGACAATAGGCAGAGCTCGGTAACGCAAAGCTGGCACCATTTTAATGAAAAGTTGTTGATGGTGTGAGGTCTAGAACGTTGCAACATTGAAACAAAACAATTTTGTGATAGCAGGTTGGTGAGGTTGCTGCAGGACACCCTACAGCAGTAAACAAAATGTAGGCCATGGCTGGGGTTGAGGGCTAAGAGATTGACTTATGAATGAAGTCCAGAAAGCCTATATTTCTCCTTAGAACTTTGCATCCACTCCGATCTAGGTTGTGTGTAACAGGAGCTCCTCCCGAGGTCAGTGTGTCCTGAGCAAAGATAACAATGACCTCTTATTTCAAGGTCCCCAGTACCTCTCTCAACCAGAACCTCTCCGATCTTCTTAGCCATGAGCCCCAGATTTACCTTGCAATATGCACTATCTCTGGACTAAACGTTTGGCATTGCAAGTGCTTGTTTACTGGTTACAGTCCCTCTTCATCTGAATGTATTTAACTTTTGTTTTGAAACCAAAGTGATTCTTTGTAACTAGAGAACTCTGCTGCACTGCAGTCAATCTTGTTAAGATTGCAAGTTTCACATGAGTCTCATACCTTGGTGTCCCTCTGCTCCATCTGCTTCAATGGAACTTCACATATGGATAATTTACTGTAACCCTCTGTGTTAACCCAAAGAAGCTCTGTAGGTCACATTTAAATAATAACACCAGGCCGGAAGAGCACCTATGAATATATTTCTATGTAGTGTAAGTATTTAACTGTGGTTTGCTGGCTCTGTGTCTTCATTTTTGAACTTTGTCACTTTAATATTTCAGAATCCTGTTATCATGGCCACGTAAACCAATGGGGTCAGTGTCGTAGCAAGAATGTCTCCAATAATTCAAAGAAGGAAAATAGACCCCTCTGCTCCCCAAGTCAGTAGTAAAATCAGTCACCAATTGGGTGCAATGGCCCCTTCAAACACTGCAGCAGCACCCCCTTCACTGCCATTACTGTAACGTCAACGAGACTCGTTATAGTTCTTTCAGTCTCATCATTTAAGGACGGAAGCATTTTCAATTTTATATACAACAAATCTATAGTTATAGCCTATTTATCTTACGCAACTCACAACCATTGACAAAGCCAATAGTCTTGGCTTGTTGTAGGTGTATTGTTACTTGTATTATACATCTTTATGCAATGACAGAAGCAGCAAAATACCAGTGGGGCGGCACACTATGCTAAGAACAGATTTTTAGCTATTGTGTTTTGAAACCACGCCCTTAATTACAACTGCCACGTCCCTTTGAGAGACCCTCCCCCCACCCCCATAAGTTTTTTCATCCCCCTAAAGCCCTGCTTAGCGCACAGCCCTGCCACGAGCCGATCTGAGAGGCAGTGCATCTGAAGCATGCATCATAATACCGACAGCAGTCAGGCCTGTGCAGGGCGGCCCTCGTCTGCCAGTCTTCTGGCTCATCCACCCAGCTATCCATCCTGTTGGTCTGCATCTCAGCCGTCCGTCCATCTATCCAGTCGGTCTTCCTGTCTCCTGGTTCACCACCCAGCTATCCATCCTGTTGGTCTGCATTTCAGCCGTCCGTCTATCCATCCATCTATCCAGTTCATCTCTGTCCCCTGGCCCTGCCTTCCAACTATCCACCCAGTTGGTCTACCTGCCTTTCTCTCTACTTTTCTATCAATGCACCCACCCACCCTGTCGCGTTCCCTGTCTCTAGGACCCTCTGTTCACCCACCCATTCATCCACCTTTCCACCCATCATTCACCCTGTCGTTCTCTTAGTTTCTTTCAATCCGTCCATCATTTTCCCTCTCTACCTTATTGATCCATTCATCCATCTGTGCTCCCGTCCACTCACTATCCACCCAGCCAACATCCATCCATCTGAGCGTCTGTCCATTCACCATTCAACCATTCATACACCAACCTAGCCAGCTAACAAATCCAACATGCTTATGTCCATCCATCCATCCAGTAAGTTCTCTCTGCCAGTCGACCACGTTGCTAATCGCTTCATGTTCCTATGTGTCGTCCTGTCTTCTACCTGCTTGCTCTCTCTCACTCTTTCTTTGGATCACGTCACCCTCTATCTATTCTGTCTATTTACGGTCTACCTGACTGTCTCTCCCTTTGCCTGTCCCTGTATCCTTTCAATCCTTGTCCCTCCAGCTCTCTCTCTCTCTCACTCTGGGGCATTGCTCTATATTGATTTATCTCTTCATTTCTCCATGAACAAGTTGTTGAAGATGAATCCTGCTGACCAGGGTTCTAATCCCAGCTTCAACACTTGAAGTAAAATCTTGTGATTCTAGACAAACTACTTTAAACCCACATGCCTCCAATGATACATTACATTTCCGTGAAAAGCAGCAGAGTTTGTCCGAATTTTGTCTGGTTTCCACTAGGCCCACACCCAGCACCGCTCTGTGCAGAGACCCTCATGCTCTCTGTAAAGTGCCCTGATGCCCCTCAGAGCTTGGCTCATGCTATATTGAATACCTACAAATATATATGAATACATGCATCACCTGCCTGTCAGCCCATCTGTCTGCATCACCTGCCTGTCAGCACCTCTGTCTGCACGTCTCACTCTCTGGGGCATATTATCACGGACTTATCGCCGGGAGGGTAGAAGGGACTTTTCTGCCGCTAATGGCCTTATCGCTAGATTCCGGCCGCTATCGCCGGATTCCCTATCGCCATCGCTAAGAAGTTAGCGGGAGTTTTATACGCTGTTCCCTGACACTATCGCCTGTTACCAACTTGTTGATAATACGTCGATAACAAGGCAATAATTATCAGGGAAAGAGGGCGATAAAAAAACTCCCGCTAAATGGCGCTGGCGATAGTTATCGCAAGGACTTGATAATATGCCCCAATATTTTGTTCCCATTTCGGAAATACATTGGTGTCTTTGATACCTATTTTTCACTCTTTATATTTTACCAAATGAATTGCTATATACCCGGTACACAATGAAAAACCATTGCAAGAGGCTGTTCAGTTATTGGCTCTGGGTTCCTTGGGTCTTGGTGAACCTACAAGTCCTATATATCCCCACAACCAGGAGGGTCCAGCGGATGAAACAGTGTATTGCTTTAAAAATCTGTCATACTTATATTAAGATACAGGTGAAAACGTTGCCACAAATGGCTGTTTTTTTCAACTCAATTTCAATTTGTCTTATTTTAACTGTTAGTTTCTATAAAAAAACCTTGAAGAATCTACACAAATGATCCCTTTATGAATTTATAATTTTGTCTACTTTTCAGAAATGTATAGCTTTCCGGGATCCATTATTGCTTTCACACCCATTTCTACCACTAACTGGAAGGAGGTTAAAAGCACAAAAAGTAGCAGGAATAGGCTATGTCCCAGTAAAATGCCAAAACTGTGTAAAAAATGTTGGTCTTCTGACAAAAGTCTGCGTGTCCCTGAAATATGGGAAGATGGTGATTTCAGCGACACAAACTCTTTGTTGATACCATTTGCAGGGAAAAAACCATACACTTTCTTCTGCAGCACTTTTTCCCCATTTAAAAAAAAAATTAAATAGCTGTATTTTGGATAATTTCTGAGTCCCCTCCAGGGGAATCCACAAACCCTGGGTACCTTTAGAATCCTCAGGATGTTGTAAAAAAATGGCGCAAATTTGGCATGGATACCTTATGTGGACAAAATGTTACAGGGGCATAAGCGTGAACTACCCCAAATAGCCAAAAAAAGGCTTAGCACAGGGGGGGGAACGGCCTAGTAGCGAAGGGGTTCATCAAAAGATGTAATGTCCATTAATAGAGCTTAACATCAGCCAGCCCTAAGCCCCCATCGAAATTTGAATGGCAGCACTTAGCCAGGCGATACGTTGGGGTCTCCCCACCAAATGAAGGAGCAGATGAGAGCATTAAGCTGTGTGAACCAGGAGTTAGGGATGGGGAATGGGAAATTCTGTAGAGCGTATAGGTACCAGAGGAGACTTGCGCCAGTTTACATGGAGGCCAGAGGCCTCCACAAACACAACCAGAATATGGAGGGCTCGAGGGCTCGACAACTGCCGTTGGGTCAGGAAGAGGAGCACATTGTCCGCATATAAGGCTACCTTATCCTACGTTCCCTCACCACATTGACCCCCACACCTGTGCATTACGGTGAATAATCATAACTAGGGGTTTTATGGCTAGAATGAACAGAAAGGGGATTTGGGGACCCCTGTCGAGTATCTCTGTGGACTGGAAAGGGTGTAGAAAGCGCTCCATTGACAAGGAGCTGGGTGGCGTGTTTTAGAGAAGGCGGACATGTCAATGGTATTTTTGCCGATGCCCATGTGATGCAAAACCTGGTCTAGGTAACCCCACTTTGTCAAATGCCTTCTCGAAATCAACCAGTAACAGCACAATGAAGTCAGTGATCTTTTGATGGCGGGCGATCGTGACATTGACTTGGAGAATGCAATTGCGGGTACCTTGATGGTGCATGAAGTGACATTGATCTGCATGAATAAGGTTAGGTAGCACCTGCAGCAGTCTATTTACGTAAATCTTAAGCTCCACATTAATCAGCAAAACATGTTTCAGCCACTTGCCCCTTTTTGAGAAGTACCTGTATGGTGGCAATATCCAACTCTGGGGAAAGGAGCCATCCTGCTTGGATTCAGAGTACAGATTCACCAAAGGAGATGTAAGCACAGAACCGAAGCACCAATAGTATGCCACAGGGAACCCCTCCGTTCCGAGGGTCCGGCCAGTGTTCAGGTCCTGCATTGCCACTTCCATTTTATCCGTTGAGTTGGCAGACTCGAGGTCCGCAGTTTGGAGTATTCTGATCGTGGTCAGAGCCACATCATGGAGAAACAGCCTAAACTGTTCCCACTCAGGTCGAGGGTGGTGGACATATAGGGCCTGGTATTAGGAAGCAAATGCTCCTACCTTTTTCTCAGAGTTGGTGAGGCTTCGACGTGCTGCATCCCTGGCCCGTTAGATTATATGCAATTTTATACCACCCGTAGCAAGCTAGTAGAGGAGTTTCCCATTCTTGCCGTAGTGCTTGCAGACCCTCTAAGTGGATGCCTACCAGCGCTGTTGCACCTCGTCAAGTGCCAACTGGCACTGTGGCGCGAGCTGACCTCAAGCTACCGATGGAGCTCCTCAGGTCCCCCGGAGGAGCAGCGCTGTTCAAGATCAAGGATGTTGATGGAGGTGTTGATGATGTGGGTCAGGGTGGAACTGATTGGTGATGTTCCCAGGTTGTAGATGTGGTGTAATTTATGTTGAGGGTTGTCAATTCAGACAGGTGGCTATCTTGGTTGATAGTGGGTAGGTTAGCAATTAGTTCTCTGGAGTTCTCTGGAGTTGGGCTGGTGTGCGAAGTTGATGTATATGTTTGCAATTTTGCTGTGGAAGAAGTTGGATACATTGTCACAGAGTTACTGGGAGGCAGTGATGTTGGTGACTGTGGCTGAGGGTGAGGTGGAATCCTTAACGATTGAGAATATCTACTTGCAGCTGTTAGAGTTTCCTTCGACACAGTCAATTAGTGCTTATTTCTTGGTGTCTCTAACTTGCTGGTGATAGTGTCTGAGTGCAGCCTTAAAGGTAGTTCTGGCGGTGGTGTCATGGTTGTCTCTCAAATTCCTTTCTAGCTATTAACAGTGTTGTTTGGTGTCTCGAAAGTCTTCTGTGTACCAGCTGACCTGCTTGTATGATCTACTTTGCTCGTTGGGTTTGATAGGTGCGAGGGAGTCTGCACAGTTTTTGATCTATTTGTTGAAATTGCTGATGTCCTTGTCGAGGTTGTCTGTGGGGCTAGGCTTATCCTTGCTGAGGGTGCTGAGTCAGTCAGCTTCTGTGATTTTGCCCTAGCTGGCTTGGAGAGTTGAACCTGGTAGGGGTGTTGACCTGAAGTGTGTTGATTTGGAAGTTGATAATGGAGTAGTTGGTCCATATGAACGGTGTGGTGGAGTTGTAATTGATGCTGTCGCTTGTGTTGAAAATAGGGTTCAATGTGTTCCTGTGGTGTGAGTTGGCTCTGGGACCAGCTGGGTGAGTCTGATGTTGCTCAAGCTTTCTGGGAGCACTGTGGAGCAGGGGTCATTTCGGTCTTCCAGGTGAAAGTTGAGGTCCCTGAGATGAATGTAAGCTCTGGAGTCGATGGTGAGCAGTGCGATGAAGTTGATGATGAGGTTGGTAAAGGTGGCTCATGGTCCGGCTGGTCAACAGGCGAGGCTTCTGTACAGGGTGAAGTTTTCTGAGATTTGCAGCTTGAAGTGCAGGTGTTGGTCCATGAATGAATGGGGCTCATGAAGAAATGAGTGCCAGAGTCGCAAATCAATTCAATTTGGCCGGGTAGATGACCATAAAAGGCAAGGCAAGAGCCTTCAATTTGGCCTTAATTGCATCAAACAATTTGTGCTGGGTCTGAATTACCTTAGTATAGTCAAGGAAAATCATACACGGCTCGAGTCAAAGTGAAAAGGTACCTGTTTAGCCCGGCCTCCAGGAGAATCACAATTCTAGCTTGATGGTTAAGGATCTGCACAATTATGGGACTGGGAGGGCACCAGGAGACGGACACTGGGCAGGGGCCTTGTGAGCCCTCTCTATGATGAACCATGGTGAGAGGGTACCCTCCAGAATCCAAGATATGTGCTAGGCATCAAGGAAGTGCTCTGGGGCTGAAGTTTCCTCCCCCCCCCCTGAGGAAAACCCACAAAGCGGAGGTTATTGCGGTTGGATCTTTGGCTCTAGCTTCAAGGGTCGGGGAGGTGGTAGTCAGCTTGGGCACCAACCTTTTGAGATCAGCAATCTATTCTATCAGGTGAGAGATTCTTTTCTCAGCCTCGAGCACTCTACCAGCCACATACCAAAGGTCCTGGCGCAGGCACACAACATCCATACCCACCTCTCCCACCTTCGCCTGCACCGCTTCCCAGGAGGTCTAGATGGCTTGAAGGATGGTTGACACATCAGTGCTTTTAAGGTGATGCTCACCTGCGGAGGCAGTGGGTGGTCCGCCAGTGGTGTTGCAAACTTGTCAATACACAACTGCATATGCCGTGTAATGCCCTTGTCTTTTACCATGGTGTCAGGAAGGTAGCCAGGCCCCACACCAAGCTGCAAGTAGTCCCCAGTCCAGATCAGGCGCGGGCAACAACCTAATCCCACATGCTCAGTTCCTCGCTAGGAAAAGTCCCACATTTTAAGGAGGGAAGAGGCCACCTGGCCCGGGCAGGTAAGGACGCAGTTCTGGGGGCAGAAAGGGCAAGGCATGAGAACCAACTCTGGTCGCCGCCAGCTTCAGTGTGCCACAGCGAAGAATCAAGAGGCACCAATAAGGAGAGGGTCATCCGTCAATGCTGCCCAGGACCGTGGGGCCAACTGTTCATCAAGGGGTCCACTCGGCCTGTTTACCCCCCAAACTCAGCGGGGCAGCACGAGCAGCCGGGGCCCCCTAAGGTGCAGGTGGAGGCTGATCTGGAGGGGACTGCAGGTGAAGCGGGACGAGGGGGCAGCCTATCTCAGGCACACCCACAAAGTTCTCCGGCTGACCGGTCCCCCTGAGTCCCAGAGGCTACAACAGAGAGACCGCCACATTGGGGCAGGGGGCGCAGGGACAGGTGTTGAAGAAGCAGGCCCCAGAGGGGTCCACTCGGCAGACAAACCACCCAGCAGTAAAGGTGCCACCACAATCAAGCCCAAACCGGTCGGGGACACGGCCTACCAAGTTCTCACACTGTGGGTGACCTGTATGATGGTCACCCTGTCGCCAAGGACAGGTTGTCCTCTCGACGGGCACCCAAGGAGGCACAGGATTTAAGGTAAGTAGCAGGGTGGCAACAGTGGGTGGCTGGAGGAGTCCGGGTGGTGGAGGAGTTCCTGAGCATTGCTAAAACGCATCCGCCATCTTGGCCTCCCAGGCGACGCCCCTGTGTCTTTAATTATATCCTAAACTGGAGCAGTGTTAGGGCAGTTCTGCCAGATACAGAGATGATGTTTCGGATTCTGGATGCATAGATGGAAAAGGTC
Organism: Calotriton arnoldi; assembly: GCA_963921515.1. NCBI lineage: Eukaryota > Metazoa > Chordata > Amphibia > Caudata > Salamandridae > Calotriton > Calotriton arnoldi. The sequence continues at coordinate 1,491,910 of CAWUFW010000004.1, forward strand.
CACTGCCTTGTTTTTTCTTTTTTATACATATTACCTTGCAGCCTGATTGGCCTACCTGGGGGTGTGCCAAGAACCACCAGAGATGATGAGCTTGTCTGTAAGATAAGCAGTGGTAGTAGTCATGATGGCATTGTAAATAAGGCAGCTGAGTTTGAAGATGGTGCTGGTCAGCAAGGGAAGCGAATGGAGCTCCATAAGGACGAATGTGACGGTGTCAAACTTCTTCAGGCCCTAAATGAGGTGTGCTGTGGTCTGTAGGATGCTCTTCAGGGCTTCCAGTGGTGTGGCATCTGTTGAAGCAGGGCAATACACCATTCAGAAGCAATATTATGAGGGTGTGAACAGCATTTCTCTGTCACTTTCTGGAAAAAAATCAGTTTCATTCTCTTAACAAGAGAGAGCTAGTACCAGGCTGTCGATATTTTTTGGCAATGTGTTCCTTGAGGGTGAGGTTGGTGTCCAATGTAAATCCAATTGACGTGAAATCAGTGAAAGTTGTGGTTCGAAGCTGTCAAGGTTCAAATCATTGAGACAGGCTTGTACCATTTCTTGTTTGAGGTTCTTGGCAAATACCATGAATGCTGTCTCGGTTGGGTTGAGCTTCAGGTAGGCACTGGACAGCCAGGTCTGGGTGTTGTGCTGGCAGTGTTTGAGGCATTGGATGTCTGAATTAAAGGATACTTTCATGTAGTATTGTGCATCATTTGCAGATCAAATCTTGATGCTGGTATCTGTAAGTAGAACAATATGAGGCTTAATGTAGAAATTGAAGATGATAGTGGACAGTATGGAACCTGGGGACTTTGCAGATGAGCGGGATCTTTTGGGACCTGGAAATGTCAATGTGAACAAACTGGTGTCAAGGTAGGAGGAGAAAGATGTAAAGGAGATTGCCAATAAATTCCATTCGACACAACAGGTTGTGTATGAAGGTGAATGATTAACTGTGTCAAAGGCAGCTGAAGGGTCCATTAATATCAAGGGGCAGGAGCCATTTTCATCTCTGGTCAGGAGGGCATCGTGTACGAGATGAAAGGTAGTGTTCTCTGTGCTATAGCATGATATGAAGCTGGTACTTGCGCAAGAGATGGTTAGCTCTATTGTTATCTTTGAGCTAAACATAGACAGCTTTTACAATTAATTGGATGTATTAGGGGATGTATTTGGATGAGCATTGAAGGTTTTCACAGTGCAGCACCTAGTCCTAAGGCTAAGTATTTACGTAATGATGCAATGATTTGAAATAGGTGCAAGACATATATCTCTGCCACTGCTAAGCTTCACTGTGGAACAAGGGTCCCATAATGGGCTGTGTGGTACAGGTGCTAAGTCCCATAACTTACAGGAGTGGTTGAACATGTTACTAGCAAATCAAAAGGACAAGCACACCTCCCTTTCTTACAACTTGCAGGGAAATGTATTACCGTTGTGTGTCTGTTCATGCAGTCATAAGCCACTGAAAGGTTACTAACTTCTCTTAACAGTTACTATCTATATGCTTAGTGCCACTTTAGGTATACACATATGGAGGTCTGCTGTCCCTTGCAAATCTTCACCTCTGAATTTGTTGGCATTTGTGAGGATTTGCAGAGGAAATCTTGCCCCTTGAATATTATTAAGAAAGGTTTACTGTGGCTCCTTTCAACTGTAATAAATTAGTACATCCAACACAGCACAAACAATGTCTGATGTGCATTGCAAATACTCTGCAAACACATGGTTATCAATCCAGCACTTCCATCTCTGAAAACCTTCTTATATGGGAAATGTTGCACATTCTTTGAGCTCTAATGCCAATGTCTCTGGCGTTCCCCAGGGCAAAAGTCACCTTAATCTTGTTTATTTGCAGTTGATTCATTAGGCGTTCATGCAAATGTAAATCTGATGCTGGGATGCCGATGTGTCATTTTATTGTTGAGCCGATTTATTTGTGAATATCATGTGTCTGTCACCACATTGCTACTAAAATGTTCATGTAATGTGTTTGTGAAGGTATTAGTGCAACTGACTGACCACTCACTGATTTACTGTGGGGCAAGATTAGTAGCGCCATTATGAAATAGGGTGAGCACTTCCCTCCAGATGTTTTAAGACACTGTTTCTGGTACTAGACTTTCATATGATATCCTTGTGCATTCTGGGTGTTGTAGTCTTGTTTCACTTCCATTGAACTAAATAGACTAACACAAATGAAATCACTGATTTGTAGGTGAAGTGTTCAGGACAGCAGCCAGTGTCCGTAATCATTTGAACTCAGGTGGTCACTCTATTGTCATTTCTTAAACAAAAATGACACTGAATTGTGTGAGTATTACATTCTCCTGCTCTGCCCGTGACACCAACACTCCTCCTGTGAACGTAAAATATTTTATTAGAAAACAGTGCTTAACATAGTTTTGGATTAGTTTGCATAACTACACACTCATCAACAAGAATGCGTGTCACATTGCAGAAAAGTGCTTGTTTCTTTGTTGTGCCTGAGGTACACTTGTCGTGTTATGTTATGGGTACTTAGTATCGTGCTCAACTCACTCCCAAGGGATTATCTCGGCGCTGCGCTGTACAGGCATAGGAAGGACTGTCTAAAACAACCATGTTTTGAGCATCTTCTTCAAATTCATGAGAATGGGGCAAGTGCGGATATGGAGAGGGCGATTGTTGCAATGATGTGGGGCTAGATAGGAAAATGCTTTAGCATCTGCAGAAAAGCTTTATTAGAAGATCTTCACTGTCTGGAAGGCAGATGGTAACTCAGTGTTGAACGTGGGTCCATGGGCTGCCACTAATACAGGGCCTTGTGTGTCAAACAGCAAAGCTTGAAAATGTCCCATTTTTTAATGGCCAGCCAATGCAATGTTTTGAATATGGGAGCCGAAGGCGACCGAGCTGTTGATTTACAAATCAACTGGGCAGCAGTATTCTGAATGCCCTGTAGTTTACCCAGTAAGGTGTCACTCGCTGCAACCAGCAATGTATTCCCATAATCCAGACAACTAGTTATAAGTGCCTGAACCAGGGTTTGCCCAGAATTGGAGGGTAACCAGGGACCTGCTTTACTACAACACTCTAAGGCTGCCTATTTTTAGGTCTCGCATAGAGGCATCAAGTAATCTGTATCTGTTGGGTGAAAGCGCCTATTGCCGGTAGTTTCTCCTGCGCTTGCCATTCGTTAACTCTGGCATTTATTTTGTTAGCGGGCTTATGGTTGTCTTGCGATCCGATGCGGCACTTCCGTTCAGACCGGAAGCAGCGGCACCTAACTACTGTCTTCGTCCGCTTTTGTGTTGTGGGGAACTTTCTTTTATGCGCTTTCACTTTGATAGCGCGCTTTCACTTTCATTGTAGCGCGCGTGTAATATGTAAAATACATGGCGGCTGCAGCAGCCGGACACTGGACGGTGGTTGAGCGGCTCCCGGTGATCTCACGCTCAGCCCATCTCACTGCAATGCCACACATGTTCACTGAAAGGGTGTGCAATTAAACACTACAGTGGGCCTGTCACCTGTGTGCTTGTCTAAGTTAGCGCCCACTGTGAGTACGCTCTCTCTGCACTACTTGAGGGCAAACAGGGGTGGGGATTCTCACGCCCTTTTTTAAAAGATAATGTTATCCCCTCTCTGCTCTTTGCCCCAAATCCAGTCCCGCAGGCAGAGGCCACGCCCTCTGGACCTCCGTGCCAGCCCTGGCCCCTCACGACCCCGGTGCCTGCGCAGGAGGCAGGCGGCGTGATTAAAAGCTGTCAGGCAAGGACTGCCAATTCTTCCGTGGGGTGAAGGGAGTGCCACCAGGGGCTATCTCCCTCCATGCCGCACCTCTGTGCGGCTTCCCTTTCCTCGCCTCAGACAACTGCATGTACCCTGTTCGAGCTCTCTGTGTGTCTCCTCCATGCGCAGAGCAACTGTGTAATAAGCGTCGCTTCCCCATGGTGCAATGGGGTTACTGTTCCACGTAATGTGATCGGACAGGCCCGGTCAGCTCTACCTGGTGCCGGACTCGCAGTGCCCAGAGGCCGGCAGTCCCCAGTTGCTACCTCAAGGTGAGACTTGTTTCCCCTTTTTTTTTTTAATACACTCTGAATGGCCCCTCTGCCGCTGCTTGTTACCATAGCTCCATCCCGGCGTCCCAGCTGGTCCCAGTTACGGCCATCCTGCAGGGATTAGCGTAGGGTGCGCTGGAGACCCTGCCTGCTCTCGGGTTACACTACTCCCCCTCTCCAGAGCCATTACTGTGGCCTGCTCTGATTTCAAAGAAAAGCGTGATTCAGTGGAGTGACTGTGCTGACTCAGTCCCTGCATACAATGCAGCGCGTTATTACCACGACAAGTCAGACAGCCATTACTCGAGGATATATCTTTGAGAGGGAGTCTGGTTACGGCCAGATCTGCCGTCTGTGGAATCTCGGCGTAGGCTCGACATCCTGTGATTCTGGGCAAATCACTTAATCTCGTTGTAGTGTCGTGCTCTAGTCGCTACGCGAGAACGTGATGACGTGGAGCGCGGCCGCCATTTTGTGGGCGCACAGAGCGCCGAGATCGGAGCGGTACGGACGTGTTTCCCGGCGCTCTCCTGTATAATAAATACACTTTCAATTACACCCTTAATGTGTTGAGAACCTTTATTAGGGATAAAGGTGCAACATTACAGTGGCGACGAGACTGGGACCCAGAAAAAAAAAAAGAGAAAGAGCAACACCAGGACCCACCGGAGAGTACAGCAAGGGAGGCCACGAGGAGCATTGGCCGGGGAAGTTACTCAGCAGGAGAGCGTGGCAGAGGACAGCACCACAGCAGGCAAGCACCCAAGGGGAACGTAATCACAGCCTTTGGGGACACAAACGGACCACAATAAAGGGGAAGGGACACAACCAAACCCCATGGTGAGGGCAGAATCAGAGCCTCAAGGAATAAACACCAAACGATCAGCACGCTCAAGAACCATAGAAGGGCGCAAGAAAGGGGGAAGCAACCCACAGAGAGGTACCACCCACAACGGGGTAAAGAAAGGGAGCAGAGGGAAAGACCGTGTCGCAAGGCACAACGTCACCCCGCTAGAAGCACCAATAGGACATCTAGGGCCCTGGCGGAACAAGTGCAGCACGGAGAAGAGGGTGCCTCGGAGCCCCAACAGGGCCAAACACACCATAGAAGCACAAGTGCACCGGGTAGTCCCAGAGGGGTAGACGCTATACCAGAAGGACGCGCCGAAATGTGTGCGCAGGCGTCTTCACTTATGACACCAATCCCATTCTTACCCAAACCAGGCGATCCCTTGATGAAATGGGAGGATTGGAGAGAGTACTTCATGAACTACTTGGAAGCCCTAGAAGACGAAAGTGGAGAAGCATTCCCCAGCAAGAGGAGGAAGAGAATATTACTCCACAACTTAGGCCCGGAAGGAATCAGGGTCTTCCAGTACCTGGTCCCCACCCAGCAACAGGCCGCTGATGATGACGTATTCCGACAAGCGATAGAAGACCTCAACAACCATTACAGACCGGCAGTGTGCACGTCCATAGACAGATATAACTTCCAACAGAGGAAACAAGCAGGGGGTGAGCCCATAGACGACTACGTGGCGGCGTTAAAGAAATTAGCGATCACATGCAAATTCGGTGCCTTGCATGATGAACTCATCAAGGACCAAATAGTCATGCACACGACAAACACAGCGATTCAAGACAAACTATGGGTAAACGGTGAGGCTACCCTGAAGGAAGTCATAGCCATGGTGAAAAAGGCGGAACTATCCAAAAGATGCGCTGAGGCAGCGAAGAGAGAAACTATCGAGAGAACCATGGTCAACAGAGTCACCGATGCAGAACCGCCAGAGAGGGGCAAAGCGACGGCTGCAGAAAGGAAAGTACAAACCAAATGGAATTCACGGCCAACACAGTCAAAGAAACCGAATAAAGAAGGCACAAACATGTGCTACAGGTGCGGCGGTCCATCCCATGCAGCATATGATAAACGTTGCTCTGCCTTCCGAGCCAAATGCATGTACTGTGGGATCGTAGGGCACTTTGAAAAGGTGTGTCGCCGCAAGGTAAAGAGGCCAGCGGTCAAGTACGTAGCACAAGACATGGGAGTGGAAGAAGAAGGAGAAGAAGAAGAAGACGACAATGTACTGTGCATTGAAGAACAGGTACTGGGCATCGACTGCAGACGCTCCAAGAAACCACAATGTGACATGAAAGTGGGAGGAGTTCCAATCAAAATGGTGGCAGACTCCGGATCGCCGTATACTATCATTCAACGGACAGTGTGGAACGAACACTTCAAACCCAACCTAGGGTCACACCTAGAAACCCCAGACATACGCCCGGTCACGTTCACAGGAGACCCCATCCCAATGGTCGGATATCGAATGCTGAAGTTCGAATTCAAGGATCGCAGTGCAGAGTGCAAATTATATGTGGCTGAAAAAGGTCCCTCGGTCCTAGGATGGATGGACCAAGGCGACTTGGGCATACAATTGAACCTAGGAGGGGACACACAAGTCCTGATGGCCAGCATAGACAATCAACCCAACTTCACAAAAATGAAAGGCGAATTCCCCACAGTGTTTGGAGAAAGAGTGGGAAAGCTAACTAAATTCACACACAGAATCGACCTTAAAGAAAACGCCAAACCAGTGACCCACAAGGTGAGGAACATACCACTAGCAATTAGGGACGCAGTGCAACAAGAGCTGCAGAGATTGGAAGACAATGGGATCATAGAACCAATAAACAGTTCGGAATGGTTGGCCCCGTTGGTGGTAGCGAGGAAACCCAATGGCAAGGTTCGTTTGTGTGTGGACCTAAGAGAGCTGAACAAGTGCATTATAGTGGAAAAATTCCCATTACCGAGAATAGAGGAAATGCTAGCAAAAACAAAGGGGGTAAAATGGTTTTCCACCATTGATCTCGCCTCGGCCTACCACCAGATAGCCCTGCATCACAAGAGCCGAAAACTGACATCCTTCATAATGCCCTTTGGATGCTACCAGTTCCGCCGGATGCCATTCGGTCTGGTGTCAGCAGCTGCGGTATTCCAAAAGTTGATGCACAAACTGTTCAAGGATATAGAGGGGGTACAATACTTCCAGGACGACATCTTGGTGATGGGCAAGGATCAAACCGACCATGACAAAAAGCTAGCCATAGTGTTGGAAATCTTGGAAAGAAATGGCCTGACGGCAGAATGGGAAAAGTGCAGATTCGGAATGGCGTCAGTCACATATTTGGGGCATGAGATCAGTGATCAAGGCATCACGCCCAAACACGCCAATGTCAAAGCGATATGTGAAGCACCCGCACCGAAGAGTAAGGAAGAAGTAAGATCATTCTTAGGGATGGCGGAATACTATAGTAAATTTGTGCAGCATTTCGCCACCAAGACACACCACCTGCGACTACTCATACGAGACAAAACAGCCTTCGGGTGGACAGAAGAAGCACAAGAGGAGTTTAGGAGAATCAAGGAGGACATCAGCAAAGCAGTTCCGCTACAAGGATATGATCCGCACGGTAAATCCATATTGACCACTGATGCGAGTGAAAAAGGACTAGGGGCAGTCCTAATGCAGGAAAGGAGGACAGGAGAGATGGCGACCATCAGCTTTGCGTCCAGGTCACTGTCGACAACAGAACAGAAATTCAGTGTGATTGAAAAAGAGATGATAGCTGCGGTGTGGGCCATGGGAAGATTCCGCCAATTTATATGGGGCACGAGATTTCAACTTAAGACAGACCACAAACCTCTGGTCAAAGTACTCACGTCCTCTGGTCACGAGAGCGCTACACCCCGCATCGCAAAAATGACCCTGAAATTACTAGACTACAGATATGATGTTGAATACATTCCGGGAGCTAAGGATAAAGTGGCAGATTATCTTAGCCGAGCTTCAGCGATGGAGGAAGCCCCGACGGGTGCGGAAGAGGATGAAGTCCAGGTGGCATTCATGGAAGATCATGAGAAAGTGATAAGTGGTCAGGAATGGAAACAAGCCTATGATGATAACCCAGAAGTCAAGGAAGTCAAGAACTTCATACTGCAAGGATGGCCAGAGAAAAGGCACCTGAAAAAGGAACACAGGAAATTCTTTGAAGTGCGGGAGGAGCTATCCATAGGAGACAAAGGAATATTCCTGTTCAGAGGGGATAAAGTAGTTCCTCCAGCGTCGGTAATACCTCACCTACTAGCCGTATTGCATGAAGGACACTTGGGCATTGTGAAAACAAAGAGGAGAACCAAGCAGATGTACTGGTGGCCGGCAATGGACAATCAGATTGAGAGACATGTTCGGGAATGTGACCAGTGCCAAAGAGCGGATAAATCACAAACATTGCTATGCCCGTCATTGGGGAAGTTCGACAACCCTGCTAACCCGTGGGAAAGAAGTGTCAATAGACATTCTCGGTCCAGTGTTGGACGCAGAGGGAACCCCGAAATATGTAGTGGTTCTCATGGATCGGTATTCAAAGTGGCCCGAATTAGACATACAGGAGGAGATGGACACGGAGACTGTTCTCAGATTTCTAACGGCTATCTTCCTCAGAGAAGGCATCCCCCGCTCCATTCTGAGTGACAATGGACCTCAATTCACATCAGAAAAGTGGAACAAATACATGGAACGAAATGGCATCAAAGTCAAACACACATCTGTCTACCACCCGGCGGGCAATGGTCTAGCCGAAAGGTTTAACCGTGTCATAATGGGTTCCATACAATCAGCTATAGGAGTAGGGAAGGACTGGGAGAAGGAAGTGAGGAGTATGCTGTGGGCCTACCGAATTACACCCACTGGCACCGGATACAGCCCGTTTCAAATCCTAAGGGGACGAGATCCTTTCACCAAGGACAATCTAGCATGGAAGGAAAAGACTGTCACAAGTAAATGGTCCCCGGCAGTAGTTCACCACAACTTGGAGAGAGCACAGAGAATATACACAGAACAGTACAATAAGAGAAGAAATGTGAAGGAGACATCGTTGGAAAGAGGAGAGTGGGTCAGAGTCAAACTCGCCCAATTAAGGAGGAAAGGTGACAGCAAATACAGCTTGCCCTTGCAAGTGGAACAGGTGTATAACAGAGCAGCATTGCTTAGTGACGGAAACATCTGGTCGCAGGATCGCATGTCCAAGTGCAATAAGGTACTGCAGTGGGACAGAGAGGAAAGATCAAGGACACAAGAGAACCAAAGTTCACCAACAGACAATGTATCACCATGCGAAGAAGAGAGGGACGTAGGGGTAGAAAGAAGAGGAGAGGAGCAGGAAGAGGATGACAATCCCATCGCAGTTGAACATCAGGAGAATAAAGGCAAGACTCCAGAGAGAGAGAGCCCCAAGGGAACTGGAAAGAGACAGGCAAGCATGGCAGAGGATTGTGCGGAGAGTTCCACCTCTACTCCGGTAAGACGTACACGGGCAGGGAGAACAGTGGTAAGGCCAGCCAAATACAGAGACTATGACTTAGGAGAAGTGGAGTAACTTCCGGTCTAAGAGACTCACAGACTTTTATCTATTTGTTGTTGCTCCATAAAGAAGGGAGATATGTAGTGTCGCGCTCTAGTCGTTACGCGAGAGCGTGATGACGTGGAGCGCGGCCGCCATTTTGTGGGCGCACAGAGCGCCGAGATCGGAGCGGTACGGACGTGTTTCCCGGCGCTTTCCTGTATAATAAATACACTTTCAATTACACCCTTAATGTGTTGAGAACCTTTATTAGGGATAAAGGTGCAACATTACACTCGTGCCTACCGAAAACGTATGTGTCCTCTTGTGAAATGTAACTGGTGCTCATTAAAGGCTCCACTACCTTCGGGTAGAGTTTGCGCTAAATAAAAACTGCAAAAAAAGAAAAATAGTTGCTATAATTAAATTAGCCTATTCGGCTGAATGGAAGTACACCATAACCCACAATGCTTTAGGTTGTTGCATGAAAGCCTATATGGTGTAATAGTGTGCCCATGACATGAAGTGAGATATGCATCATCTCGGCCGAGTATGGATCCAGCCCCTTTTGCAGCGTGACTCTGGCCTCACCCGGCCACATTCTGCCCACCGACGGGCTGGCCTACATCTATATGGCCACGGGGTCCCAGTGCTTCGCCGGCCCCCGCCAGCCCAAGATCTGTGTTTGAGGAAGCTGGCACACTCGACCGGCACCTCTGCACCGCCTCCCGCCAGCCAACAACGACCCCCATGCCTGGCCTGCACCGAGAACTACACTGCCATGGCACAGCCCTGCTGACTGCCTGCCTTCCTGCCCACCTTTCTGCCCCTGCATTGTTACCCCGCGGTGCAGCTGCAGGACGACGGCTACATGCCCATGAGTTCATGGGACCAGCGTGTCTGCCCCGCAACAGATTATGTCTGTCATGGAGCTCACCCGGTGCCGGGTGCAGTTATGCAGTACAGAGACCCGAAGGCCTGTGGCATCGCAGAGTAATGCAAGTTTGTACAAGATGACACAGAAGCGCAGATGAAGAGCTGAGACCCTGCATGAGCAGTTAGCCAACCGGCTTGCTTGATGGGCAGGCACGAAGTACGGCAGAGCAGTTGTGTAAAATTGGGTGGCAGGTGCAAATGGACGTGCTAGAGGTAGCCTTTTTTTTGCACTTTTATATAGCACGAACTTGACCCGAAGGTATCAGGGCGCTTTACATGAGCACTAGTTGCGTTACAGACAGACACAAGGGGGCAGATTTACAAGCCCCTTGCGCCACTTTTGCGTCACTTTTAACATGGGAAAAGTGACGCAAAAGTGGCGCAAGGGCCTTGTAAATCTGCCCCAAGGAATGCATTAAGGAGAGCAGGCATGCACTGCGCGGTGCGGTGCGCCGGCATTTACAAAGTATGTGCTAATGCACAGTGTCTGTATGATGAATTGCCTAAAACTGAACAGCCTAAAGATGGGAAGCCGGGGTGTGCTTAAACTGGTGTGCCCTGGTTGTACAGTGCACCACTTGAAGTGCACGCGTGCAACGCAGTTAAATCCCACCGTGTAGGATTGACAGCGGCTCTAGGCATTCATTTATCAAAGACTATGTGGTTATCTGTGCTACAACACATGCGGAGGAAAGGCAAGCACCCGTCTGCTTACAGGAGCGTGATGTGTCTGCACCACTTCTGCATGCAGGTGAGCATCTGTGTGCTACAAACACGGTTCTGGAAGCATGCAGGGGTGCCCAGTAACTTAACAAACGAGCAGCGCACACAGCCCCTGCAGCAGTCGTCTATGCTGAGGGGTCGTCAGGACAATAAATGACTGGCTTTAGAAAGGCAAGCAGACAAGACACTGGAACTCTCCCGAGGAAGCCCGCTCCGTAAACACAGAGATAATAATCTCGGACGAAGTTTAATTAAACGCTTCACTGGATGTTTTGGTTATTTTAACCTTTCTAATTTCTGTGACTGATATACGCATTGAACTGGGAGCGAACCCAAACCCTTCGTTCTCTCGCACCCGCACAGCTATTTTTGTGTCCTTTCAACATCTGTTCGCAGTCGTGGCCATTCATTGGCTCTGCTGCTCCTTTCATTCTTCACCACAGGGGGGCAGATTTACAAGCCCCCTGCGCCACCAGTACGTCACTTTTTGTGACGTACTGGTGGCGCAGGGGGCTGCTCCATATTTACAAGGAGAGGAAAAGCCACCCTGCGTGACTTTTCCTCTCCTTGTAAATACGGCCCATTCACACGCAGCACTTTGCGGTGAAGGGCGTTCCATGGGTGTTGCTGTGGGTGTTCCCACGCAACACCCATGGAACAAGACACATCTCCAGAATTACGAGAAATCGTAACTCTGGAGATGCGTCTGAAAGCTACGCCACCCTAGAGGTGGCGTAGCGAGACGCACCGAGGAGAAATGTTTTCATTTCTCCTCGTTTTCCTCTTTCAATGCGTGCTGCATTCTGCAGCACGCATTGAAAGAGGAAAATGGTTGTAGTGATTGTTTTTGTGCAGGAAGGTTCCCTTCCTGCACAAAAACAATCTCCCACGACGCAGGCATCCTTGCACCATGGTGCAAGGGTGCCTGCGCCGGCGCATGGCTGCAGTTTGTGCGCCAGAGCAGGGGGAAGCACAGAGATGCGACATATTCTTGTAAATATGTCGCATCCCTGTGCTTTCCAAACTAACGCAGCATGGCGCAGCAAAATGACTTGCTGCGCCGTGCTGCGTTAGTTAATTGTAAATCTGCCCCAGGGTTTCTAAAGCTCGACTAGGAGGCGGGAAACAATCCGCCGTTTCGGTTCCAAGTCAGTGGCACACAGCAGTAGTCCATTGTGGAGGGGTCCCCCACCATCGTGTTTTGATAGTCCTCGAGTATTTTGGCTTACTCACGCCAACCTAACACTGAACAGAACAAAGCCAAAATGCTTGGCCGGCTGTGCCTTGGACTAATTTGTTTTGCTATGGTCACAATAAACTTGTTGACATAGTGAATAAAAAGCAAGTACCGCTGGTGCGGTCGCCAGCGCAGATGTCCTGTTCCTAAAAAAAAAATGTAAGCTGAGGTCATGCCTCCCCGGCCACGTGAATCCACTGAGACTAGTGGAGTCTTTAATGAAGAAACTGCAAGCACGTTAATCCCAGCTTCCTATGTATTTCGGTAACTTCTGACGTGTTTCCGGTGTGGGGCACGCATGGAAGCCTGGCCGGGCAGCTGTACCTTAAAATTAAATTAAATTTGTACTTGTAAAGCGCACCCATACCCCCAAAGGGGTGTCCAGGCGCTGTACGCATACCGCTGTGGAACCCTTCCTGGCTTTTCCCTGTGAAATGTCCACTCCTGGGCACCCCCAGGGTGAAGCCAGGCATCCCAGCGCTGTTTGTTGCCTGGAACATTCATAAACAGCATGCGGTACATGTATAGTTTATATCAATAATATACATGTACCGCATGCTGTTTATGAATGTTCCAGGCAACAAGCTTTAATATAAGTCTAGGACCATTGTTTTCCTATACCAATTATTACCCAGGTCCATTGACTTCTATGGGTTACCCCATTATATCTTAATGGGTACCTTATCTTGGGTCATCAGGCTTACACTGCAAGCTCCCCCACCAATCCCCCAAACCCGCATGGCAGAGCAGTGGGGACAAGGATCACTGCATTCCATGTAAGGTGAGCAAATGTTTGCATTTGGAGAATATGTGAGGCTGATTTGTATAATGTTATCCTGCAATGTGACAGCATGAGAAGAGAAGCGAGTTTGTAATTAATAGTCCACTTGTTAAGAAACAACTAAGTTCTTTCTGCCTCAAATTATGTCTGGGAAACCAAGCGTTACTGATAAAGCGCCATGAGTTCCTAGTAAAGAGTGTTTATTATAGAAAGTTAACCGGCATTTCATCGTAAACAAGCATTTGCAATGCAATAGGTCTCGCATTTGCAAAATTTTTAGCTATTGGTATTGTAAATGACAATGCCTTTTATTTATGTTTTGAAAACCTACAAGCAGCAACTAGAAGTACACAATGCACATAAATGAAAGGCATTGCCATTTACAATGCCAATGGGTCAAAGTTTCGAAAATGCAAGACCTATTGCATTGCAAATGCTTGTTCTACTTGAGTTGGAGATTATGAAATTCAGCCGTGGCTGGTGCAGGCAAGCATGGTGGGGCCTCGGGGGAGATTCGACAGAGGATGGTATAGGGAAGATAAAATAAATAATACAGTCGTCTTTTGACTCCCCCGCACCCCGCCCCAGTCCTGCCCCACCGTCCCTCCGCGCTTATCTGCACCGGCCGTGACTGAATAAATTACCCCTTGTGTCCAAAGGGGAAAATATACCATTCAGCCCTATTAGACCCTCATATGAGTATCCGTTTAATCTTGTATTTCCTTTTTTGTCAGTAGCATGAGTTTCCGGTTAAACTGCAGTATTATTGCAATAAATACAACATGCATTACTTTCAAATTGGTTTCTGAGGGCAATTCTTCCAGGCCAAATCTGGATGAATTTCACCAAAAGAGAAAGGCCTAGCATTAAAAAATGATGAGCAGTTTGCGAACCTAAGTAACTTGAAGTTCGCAGCACGCCCCATTCTGCAGCAGAACGGGAGGAACCCTATGATGAAGCATGCCACCAATGGGTAACCCTGTGGGTGAGGGTTATACAAGAAAGCCTAGTCTTTTCTTTGTTCAGTGGAGGGTTAGTTCAATAAGTATGGACTGCCTCTTTTATTTTGGTATGTATCAGTACCAGAACGAGCCCTTCTGGAATATCCCACTCAGCTCCCCCTTTAAGTGGGGATATGTTCAAAATGCAAATTTTCCCACGATGTACAAGTAGTGAAAAATCTGCATTAGTACATTTTGGCCAGTAGGAATAATTTTAAAACAAATACTACTGTCATAGATTTCGAGCATTACCTCTCTGTGTGTTCACAGTTCTACTTCAAATGTAGAATGAACTCTAAGGAAATAGTGTACAACTTTTGAAGCCCGTCTTTGTGAGTAATGCAAGATATTTCTAGCAGGATTCCATATACTTGGCTACCATTCATCTTTAAAGGGGACGCTTAGTTTGCTCTCTATTTCAACTAAGAAACTAATGGACTCAATTCGAATTTGGCTGTGAAACAGTAAGTACAAAATATCCAGGCGCAACTACTGTTTGTGCCGACATCAAGGGGTGCATTACTAAACTGCTTGAGCAGTGCAACATACAATGTGGTAGCATTTTGAGCCAAGTGACAATTTGGCACTGCAGAGAAGGGGACAGAAATTAGAGTGCAGCACACTTCTGTGGAATGTACCATGGAATATCAAGCATAGGAATAATGTCATATCATGTATATCATATAGAAAATATCGAGGAACAAAATATCGAAAGGTAAGAGCATATAGAGAGAAGTATAGATTCACTATTCTTAACTCCACATCTATGTACCTTGATAAGTTAGATATAGAAAATCTATATATACTTACCTTTCCTTATTTCTTCACTCGATATTGTTTCTAAGATGCTACGGTCCCATGATATTCCCTGCTCGATACTTAGGAAGGGGCCGTGCTCGATATTTAGGAAGGGGACCCCTTCCTTAATATGTACAGCCAATGCTAATGGGCTGTTCCTTCATTTGCACTGGGTTCTAGTGGTGACCCTCTCGCACTATCGTTTGTTTTGCATAAATTATGTATTCATTTGCACCTCAAATATAAAGTGTGATTTCCACATTAAGTTAGACATAGTTAATGAAAGCCTCATTTTAAGTGACTCACGCTAACATGAAAATGTACTTTTGGCTGCAACGTTCTTTCCCCCTTTCTCCCATTTAAGGAGCCAAGCTGCTGGAGTCTGAATTAATTAGATTGTTATAAAAACATTTGGCTTCTGTGAGAATTATCTGTATGCGTTCCATAGAAATTGAACAGTGAATTCACACCTGTGCTTGGGGCAAGCTTACCGCGATCTATCATCTTGCCACAAGATATCTCTTGAAGGCCACGCAGCAGAAACTTCTATTGTGAGATGTCTGGGAATAGGACTGAAAATGTCCTATCAAGAAATGTTCAATCCTGATTGGTTTCCCCTTCCTGAGAACCGTGGGGAGTGTTACATACTGTTAAGAACTGTATGATTTATTTGCGCATTCCTGAGCTAATTAGATTTAAAAATCCCCTTTCCACTCACTTGTGACTAGATGCTTCACTCTGCTCCTGCTCAAAGAGTTAGACTCCAGCACAAATCCATTTTCATTTACCTGACTAAGGAGCATATTCACAAGGAGCGATCGCCGAATTAACGGCACTTTATCGCAGCCAAAGTCGTGATAAATTTACCTCCCCATTCACAAGCCGGTGTTAACAGCCCACAGCACCAGTTTACCTGCGATAGCAGCTGCAAAAAACATCGCCACAGAGGACCCCCGCAAATATCGCTAATGAGATGCAGAGTAGGCGTTCCCATGACAAAAGCCGAGACAACAGCACACCTCAACATTCACAATGGCCAGCCACATCCGCAATAAAACACAAAACAGGCGATACGGCGCATTAGCACCAGGAAATCTACACCTGCTCTGATCTGGTGTAAAGTCAGCCGGCAGCCTGCAAACCAAAAGGGAGCACAGCCCAGGGCTACATCGGAAGGGCAACAGATGCCATGGAGCCACCCAACATGCGGCCCGGACACCCAAGAGCCACCACTCACAGGACCACCCCTCCCTGGCACCCCCCTGACCAAAGACATGCCACACCTAAACATGTACAAAATATTCCGCTTGATGCCGCACAATCACAACTGGTGACATGGATGTGTCGTCACAGAAATGACCAGCACACATTCACTTTCGAAGCAACAAATGAAACTTTATTAAAATGAACAACGAAATGAAATGAAGACACATGGCCACTCCCCTCGGGACAATACGTAGGTCACAGCCTGTAAGACAAAAAACATGATGAGAAGGTGTGTCCTGCGCACATCAGAGGACAGAGAGAGAGCGAAGGAGAGAGAGAGGAAGAGTGGGAGGGAGAGAGAGAGGAAGAGAGAGAGAGACAGAAGAGGAGAGAGAGAGGAAGAGAGAGAGAGAGAGCGCTGCCCCTGCGCACCCAGGCCACACTGCTCACCTGCTGCCACCGGTGTGTCTCCAACCACGTGCCGGTATGTATAGCAGGACACCAGGTCACACATCTGATTCAGAGCCGTCAGCTGAAACAGAGCCCAGATACATGACTGGCACAGTACACACACTTGCACAAGACAACATCACCTGCCCGCCCATGCACACCCAGGCAGAGGCACCCCAACCCCTCCTGCCGCCCATCGGAGCATGCCTGCCCATGCACACCCAGGCCTCAATGCTCACCTTCCGCCACCGGCGCGTAGACAGGAGGTCCCACCACGTGCCGCTGCAAGCCACAAGCCCGGGCCCGTGGGCATGGCACCCTCCACATCATGCAGCCCCGCTCCGCAGGCCACCAGGTCTCACGTTTGGTGCTGGGTCTTGATTGCTCCATGGCAGAGGACAAACCAGTGCACCCGGCACCATCGCAGGCTGCACACCCGCTCAGCCCAATGGGTGCCACCAACTCTGGGATCCCGGAAGCGACGCCACGTGGCGGTAGGCCCGCGCTGCCCGCTGGCTCTGGCCTACACTGCGGTCCAGCAGGGCACACAAAACCTGAGCTGTCCGGACCGCCGGGACGGGGCATCATCGCAGGCTGCACACCCGCTCAGCAGCTCAAGGTGCCACTGACACAGTGCACCCAAAGTCACCGTCCCGTGGCGGGGTGCCTGTGCCGTCCGCAAGGCCCCGGGTGCCACTAAACCTGTGCAACCCCAGTCTGCGCCACGTGGTGGTAGGCCTGTGCCTTACTCAAGGCCTCGTGTGCCACTAACCCTGTGCAACCCCAGTCTGCGCCACGTGGTGGTAGGCCTGTGCCGTCCGCAAGGCCTCGGATGCCACTAACCCTGTGCGCAACAACTCATGGTCCCTACATGAGTGAGAACCGTGGAGCGGCCATCATCCAATCACCACCGGAAGAGGGGAATGTGATGTCATCGGCCCCTTATGTTGGCGGAGTCACATGGCCTGTGACGCCTGTGCCGGATGGGTGTGGTGTGTGTGAAAACCTGCCCTCAGGGAGTGGCTGTGACATGCTGACAACTAGACCAGTGACCTGCACACCACCAGCGAGTACGGCTGCGACGGGTAGCAATGAGGGCCCCCCCTCGGGGCGTTAGCGGAGTGGTCTGGCCTGCCGTACGCCCGACCAGCACAGGGCTTGCAACAATGACTCATGGGCTCTGGGCGTGGTCCAGTCCATGTCCGGACAAGGAAGTGACTGATGCGTGTGTCCCTGTTGTATTGTTCACGGAACCCGGTACACAAAATGCAATGTCGCACCCTCTGACTGGCATCCCACAGGATGAACATCATTGACGCAAGGGAAGGCACTGTCCCCACATTCCTCCACACATCCATACATGAATGATGTAAGACATTACACAGCAGTGCGTCACTGGATGTTTATTTGCACATCCAGTGCAGTCATGCAGCTGGAGCGGTACAGGGCAATGCCCAGCACACTACACAATATGGGCCCGTGGAGGGCCAGCCAGTGTCCATCTGGGGATGACCTGTACTGCGGAAGAGGAAGGGTACAGTCCGCAGCCTGTCCGCCGTGTCATTTGTCGTCAAACAGGATGTGGCAGTCCATGTCGCTGTCCAAGGTGAGTGCATCAGAGTGTATCGGGGGTCAGTGGTAGGTCTTGAGGCCATGTGCGGCACCAAGCAGAAACAGGCAAGGTGACGGAAATGGATGCTAGTGCCTGGCCCTCCTGACCACAGTCCTATCCACGTCCTCGTCCCCGGGTGTGTGCCCTGCCCCACCTGTGGGTGTTGCAGTACCGGCTGTGGCACTGTGTGCCACTGACACATCAGGGGCCGGAGGAGGATTGTCGGCCGCACTGTGTGGCAGTGACACATCAGGTGCCGGAGTTGATATGCCTGCCGCACTGGGAGCACTGACACACCAGGGGGCGGAGATGTTGATGGTGTGGGGGCAGCAGCATTCATCATCGCCACGCCTTGTGGCAGCAATGCTATGATGAGGACATGCAGGGCACGGTAGATCCCAGCTACATTTCGCTGATGTGCAGCAGTGGCTGCCATCCTTTCCGCCTCCATCCGCACCATGTCCTCCATGATCCTCCTTATGTGTGCCAGCTCACAGCTGGCATCGCTGGGGCCACCCTGAGCAGACAGGTATTCTTCCCTCCACGTCATGACTCCAGAGATGTCAGTCAGGGCTCGCTGGTGACCTTGGGGCGGACATAGACACCCAAGGATGGCGTCCAGTTTGGTAGCCATGAGCTCGAACCCCACCCGCACCTGCTCGGCCGTCTCCCTCTGGCCCTGCAGCACACGGCGTTGGAAGGTCATTTGTTGTTCCTGGGGGACTCGGGAGGGTGCCGGGGCTCTGTGTGCCTCCTGCTGGGTGGTTTGGGTGGTGGGTGGGGTCTCATGGATGTAGCTGGGCTGCCCTGATCCTGGAGGTGAGTTGCAGATGAGGTCAATAAGGTCTTGGATGGTTTGGGTGTCGATGCTGGTGTTGTCCTCCTCCTCGTCATCAGTGAAGAGTGGCTGTGACTGCTCCGCAGGAGGTGTTGACGTTGCCCCTGCGATGTGAAGGGGAGATGGTGTATTACAATGTGTCCACATGTATGTAGCCACATGGTACAGGTTGACATTCAGACAGCATGGCATTGTACATTGTGACAGTCTGTAGGTCTGGGCGAGGACCCAGAGTGATTGTGGGTGTGCACTGTGCCCTGCTTGCTTGTGCATGTGTGCCATTGTGGCCATCTCCCCCCGTCCCCCCAGTACCTGGTGGTCACTCACCCTGTTGCGTTTGTGTTGTGTCCTGTCGAGCAGTGTCCGGTCCCCCGACTCCGGCCACAGTCTCCACACTGATGACTGTCGACACCAGCTCCTCCATGTCATCCAGCTCCAGCTGTGGCGCTGGGCCCCCACCTCCAGTCTGCGTTGCTGCCTTCAGGTTGGCGGAGAATTTCTCCTTGGTCTTCCACTTGATGTCATTCCATCGCCTCTTGACCTCGTCCATTGTCTGCTTGTGCTCTCCGACGGCATTCACCTTGTCGACGATGTCACGACATATTCCAGTTTTGGTGCTCAATGACACGGAGGTGACGAAGAGTTGTTGATGGTGTTCCATCACCTCCGTGACTATGATCCTGTTCGCCTGCGGACTGAACTTGGTCTTCCTCGTCTTCTTGTCCTTGCCCTTCCCTGTCCCCGAGGTCCCAGGCTGGTCGTCCGGGGTGCTAGTGGGGTTGTGCTCGTCCTCTGCGCCTGCTCCGGCTGCCTCCATGGTGCTTGTGATTTGGTCAGTTTGTGTGTGGGTGTTTTTTCTACTTTTATGGAGATTTTTGATGCCTGCCAGGTGTGTGTTGCAGGCCTGATGCTGCTTGTCGCTGATTTCCTCATCGCGCTTTGGCCCATCGCGTGTTTTTTGGTGTTGTGTTTTTATCTCCATCGTGGTGGTTGTATCGCGGACATTGTCCGCGGTTTCGGCAGACTATCGCTTGCTACCGCCTTGTTGTGAATTCCACGTTGACACTGGGTTATTTTCCCGTGATAGGCTGCGATATTGAAAGTTGCGTTACGCTACTCTTGCAGTAGTTATCACACGTTTTTGTGCATATACCCCTAAATCTTTATTTGATTCTGTGTTTAAGTGGCTTTGCTTGTTGACGCCTTCTCCTTGACTTCCCTATTCATTCTCCTTCTTAGCTTAGTGTATTAGCAAACGTCCCTTCTGGGAAACTGACTTTGTTCAATTTGCTTGTGACAACTTTAGCAATCTGCCTTTGTATTTTGCTATTTTTACTACCGTTAACCCCTTCGCTGCTAGGCCTTTCCCCCCCCTGTGCTAAGCCTTTTTTTGGCTATTTGGGGTAGTTTGCGCTTAGGCCCCTGTAACTTTTTGACCACATAAGGTATCCATGCCAAATTTTCGTCCTTTTCTTCCAACTTAATGGAGATTCTAAAGGTATACCAAAGGGGATGATGGATGGAGCGTTAGAGCAAATCAAACACTCACCCCCAGTCAACTGATCTGGGTTTAATCCATCATCATTCTTTAGCTCACTCCACCACCCCAGTTCAGACATGGCCATATGCAAATCAGTCTGACCCTGTGCCTCATGGGAACAGTCCAGCCCGAACTGCCAAGCCATGTCTTCCCTGGACCGGAAACAAGCATCCTGGGACCGGTTTCGGGTTCAAAACCCTCATCAGCCAGGCTATCTTGAATCCAGTGGCAAAGTGAGCAAGGGACCCACGTCTGGGCATACCCTGCCAACTTAGGGCAAACAAAGCGATACCAAAGGGGATGATGGACGGAGCGTTAGAGCAAATCAAACACTCACCCCCAGTCAACTGATCTGGGTTTAATCCATCATCATTCTTTAGCTCACTCCACCACCCCAGTTCAGACATGGCCATATGCAAATCAGTCTGACCCTGTGCCTCATGGGAACAGTCCAGCCCGAACTGCCAAGCCATGTCTTCCCTGGACCGGAAACAAGCATCCTGGGACCGGTTTCGGGTTCAAAACCCTCATCAGCCAGGCTATCTTGAATCCAGTGGCAAAGTGAGCAAGGGACCCACGTCTGGGCATACCCTGCCAACTTAGGGCAAACAAAGCGATACCAAAGGGGATGATGGACGGAGCGTTAGAGCAAATCAAACACTCACCCCCAGTCAACTGATCTGGGTTTAATCCATCATCATTCTTTAGCTCACTCCACCACCCCAGTTCAGACATGGCCATATGCAAATCAGTCTGACCCTGTGCCTCATGGGAACAGTCCAGCCCGAACTGCCAAGCCATGTCTTCCCTGGACCAGAAACAAGCATCCTGGGACCGGTTTCGGGTTCAAAACCCTCATCAGCCAGGCTATCTTGAATCCAGTGGCAAAGTGAGTGATTCTAAAGGTACCCAGGGTTTGTGGATTCCCCTGGAGGGGACCCAGAAATTAGCCAAAATATAGCAAAATTTGGGGGGTTTTGGAAAAATTGGAAAAAAGGGCTACACATGAAAGCGTCTGGTTTTTTCCCTGCAAATGGTATCAACAAAGGGGTTGTGGTGCTGAAATCACCATTTTCCCAGCTTTCAGGGACAGTCAGACTTTTGTCAGAAAATCAAAATTTTTTACACAGTTTTGGCATTTTTCTGAGACATAGCCTATTTTCGCTACTTTTTGTGCTTTCAACCTCCTTTCAGTTAATGGTAGAAATAAGTATGAAAGCAATAATGGATCCTGTAAATCTATACATTTTAGAAAAGTAGACAAAATTCTAAATTCAGTAAGGGGTCATTTGTGTAGATCCATCAAGGTTTCTTTATAGAAACTAACAGTTGAATATAGGAAAAATTGAAAATTAGTTGAAAAAAACAGCCATTTGTGTCAACGTTTTCACCTGTAACTTCTTTTAATTATGACAGCTGTTCGAAAGCAATATGCCGATACATCCGCTGGACCTTTCTGGTTGTGGGGCTAAATAGGACTTGTAGGATCACCAAGAACCCGACGAACCCAGAGCCAATAACTGTGCAGTGTCTTGCAATGGTTTTTTATTATGTACCGGGTATATAGCAATTAATTTGGGAAAATATATACATGGAAAAATCGGTATGAAAGACAACTATGTATTTCTGAAATTGGAACAAAATATTGAGTTTAGAAACAGTAGATATTTGCACATTTCCGAAATTGTGAGTACCCATACTAGCATGAGAATTATAGGTCATTTTTCAAAATGACTTCTTTTTTACACATTGTCTTTCATTTGGAAGGCAGAAATGCATCGAAAGTCAATAGGTAATAACAATTGCTCTACAATTCTGTTACCCTAAGTCTCCCAATAAAAATGGTACCTCACTTGTGTGGGTAGGCCTAGTGCCCGCGACAGGAAACGGCTCAAAATGCAACGTGGACACACTTTATTTTTACAGTGAAAACTGACCTTTTTTTTGCAAAGTGCCCAGCTGTAGATTTTGAACCCTAGCTCTGCCGGCACCTAAGGAAACCTAGCAAACCTATACATTTTTAAAAACTAGACACGCAGGGGAATCAAAGATGGGGTGACTTGACTGGCTCTGACCAGGTTCTATTATCCAGAATCCCTTACAAAACTAACAATTTGTAAAAAAAAAAACACATTTTCCTCACATTTCTGTGGTGGAAAGTTCTGGAATCTGCGTGGATCCACAAAATTCCTCCCACCCCGCGTTCCCCAAAGTCTTCAGAGAAAAATGGTACCTCACTTCTGT
Source organism: Calotriton arnoldi (assembly GCA_963921515.1). Taxonomy (NCBI): domain Eukaryota; kingdom Metazoa; phylum Chordata; class Amphibia; order Caudata; family Salamandridae; genus Calotriton; species Calotriton arnoldi. Next base: position 1,514,713 of record CAWUFW010000004.1, read on the forward strand.
GGGTAGGCCTAGTGCCCGCGACAGGAAACGGCCCAAAACGCAACATGGACACACCACATTTTCACAGTGAAAACGGACCCTTTTTTTGCAAAGTGCCTCGCTGTAGATTTTGAACTCTAACTCTACCAGCACCAAGGGAAACCTAGCAAACCTATACATTTTTGAAAACTAGACACCCAGGGGAAACCAGGATGGGGTGACTTGACGTGCTCTCACCAGGTTCTCTTACCCAGAATCCCTTGAAAACCTAAACATTTGTCAAAAAAATCCCATTTTCCTCACATTTCTGTGGTGGAAAGTTCTGGAATCTGCGTGGATCCACAAAATTCCACCCACCCTGCGTTCCCCAAAGTCTTCCAAGAAAAATTATACCTCACTTCTGTGGGTAGGCCTAGTGCCTGCAACAGGAAACGGCCCAAAACGCAACGTGGACACACCACATTTTTCACAGTGAAAACGGACCCTTTTTTTGCAAAGTGCTTAGCTGTAGATCTTGAACCCTAACTCTGCCAGCACCTAGGGAAACCTAGCAAACCTATACATTTTTTAAAACTAGACACCCAGGGGAATCCAGGATGTGGTGACTTGACTGGCTCCCACCAGGTTATGTTACCCAGAATCCCTTGCAAACCTAAAAATGTGTCCAAAAAAACACATTTTCCTCACATTTCTGTGGTGGAAATTTCTGGAATCTGCGTGGATCCACAAAATTCCACCCACCCCGCGTTCCCCAAAGTCTTCTGAGAAAAATTTTATGTCACTTGTGTGGGCAGGTCTAGTGCCTGCAACAGGAAACGGCCCAAAACGCAATGTGGACACACCACATTTTAACAGTGAAAACGGACCCTTTTTTTGAAAAGTGCCTAGGTGTAGATTGTGAACCCTAGCTCTGCTGGCACCTAGGAAAACCTAGCAAACCTATACATTTGTGAAAACTAGACACCCATGGGAATCCAGGATCGGGTGACTTGTCTGGCTCTCACCGGGTTCTGTTACCCAAAATCCCTTGCAAATCTAAAAATGTGTCCAAAAAAACACATTTTCCTCACATTTCTGTGGTGGAAATTTCTGGAATCTGCGTGGATCCACAAAATTCCACCCACCCCGCGTTCCCCAAAGTCTTCTGAGAAAAATTTTATGTCACTTGTGTGGGCAGGTCTAGTGCCCGCGACAGGAAACGGCCCAAAACGCAATGTGGACACACCACATTTTCACAGTGAAAACGGACCCTTTTTTTGTAAAGTGCCCAGGTGTAGATTTTGAACCCTAGCTCTGCTGGCACCTAGGGAAACCTAGCAAAGCTATACATTTTTGAAAGCTAGACACCCAGGGAAATCCAGGATGGGGTGACTTGTCTGGCTCTCACCAGGTTCTGTTACCCAGAATCCCTTGCAAACCTAAAAATTTGTCCAAAAAAACAAATTTTCCTCACATTTCTGTGGCGGAAATTTCTGGAATCTGCGTGGATCCACAAATTCCACCCACCCCGCGTTCCCCAAAGTCTTCGGAGAAAAATTTTATGTCACTTCTGTGGGTAGGCCTAGTGCCCGCGACAGGAAACGGCCCAAAACGCAACGTGGACACACCACATTTTCACAGTGAAATCAGACCCTTTTTTTGCAAAGTGCCTAGCTGTAGATTTTGAACCCTAACTCTGCCAGCACCTAGGGAAACCTAGAAAACATATACATTTTTGAAAACTAAACACCCTGGGGAATTCATGATGGGGTGACTTGACTGGCTCTCACCAGGTTCTGTTACCCAGAATCCCTTGCATCCTCAAAATGTGTCTAAAAAAACACATTTTCCTCACATTTCTGTGGTGGAAAGTTCTGGAATCTGAGTGGATCCACAAAATTCCACGCACCCCGCATTCCCCAAAGTCTTCCGAGAAAAATGGTACCTCACTTGTGTGGGTAGGCCTAGTGCCTGTGATAGGAAACGGCCCAAATTGCAACGTGGACACACCACATTTTCACAGTGAAAACGGACCCCTTTTTGCAAAGTGCCTAGCTGTAGATTTTGAACCCTAGCTCTGCCGGCACCTAGGGAAACCTAGCAAACCTATACATTTTTCAAAACTAGACACCCAGGGAAATCCAGGATGGGGTGACTTGTCTGGCTCTCACCAGGTTCTGTTACCCAGAATCCCTTGCAAACCTCAAAATTTGTAAAATAAAACACATTTTCCTCACATTTCTGTCGTGGAAAGTTCTGGAATCTGTGTGGATCCGCAAAAGTCCACCCACCCCGCATTCCCCAAAGTCTTCCGAGAATAATGGTACCTCACTTGTGTGGGTGGGTCAAGTACCCGCGACAGGCAAGGCCCTAAAACCTATTGAGGCGACATCAAAATTACCTATCACAAAGCAACCTGGTTTTGCAAGGTGGGTCCCATGAGTTTTTGGCCCCGGGGTCAGCGGCCATCTAGGGAAACCTACCAAACCCACACATTTCTGAAAACTAGACACCCGGGGGATCCAGCAAGGTATGGCTTGCGTGGGTCCCCCAACATTTCCCTACCCAGAATCCCCTGCAAACCTCAAATTTAGCTGAAAAAAATCACTTTTTTCTCAAATTTCTGTGTGGGAAAGTTCTGGAATCTGCGTGGATCCACAAATTTTCTACCACCCAGCGTTACCCCAGGTCTCCCAATAAAAATGGTACCTCACTCACGTGGGTGGATCAAGTACCCCCGACAGGCAAGGGCCCAAAACCTATTGAGGCGACATCAAAATGAATTATCACAAAACAACCTGGTTTTGCAAGGGGGGTCCCATGAGTTTTTGGCCCCGGGCTCGCCGGCCATCTAGGGAAACCTACCAAACCCACACATTTCTGAAAACTAGACACCCTGGGGAGTCTAGCAAGGTATGGTTTGCGTGGGTCCCCCAACATTTCTCTACCCAGAATCCCCTGTAAACCTCAAATTTAGCTGAAAAAATCAATTTTTTCTCACATTTCTGTGTGAGAAAGTTGTAGGATCACCGGGCTGACACAAATTTCCTACCACCCAGCGTACCCCCAGGTCTCTTGATAAAAATGGTACCTCACATGTGTGGGTAGGCCTAGTGGCTGCAACAGGAAATGGCCCAAATCGTACTGTGGAGACTTCAAAATTACCTATAACAAAACTACCTGGTTTTGGGGGGGGGCACCTTGTTTTTTGCCCCCGGGCTCGCCGCCAACTAGGGAAACCTACCAGACCCACACATTTCTGAAAACTAGACACCCTGGGGAGTCCAATGAGGTATGGCTTGCGTGGATCCCCTAACGTTTCCTTACCCAGAAGGCCCTGCAAACCTTAAATTTAGCTGAAAAAAAACACATTTCCCACATATTTTTGTGTGGAATCACTGTGCCTGCACAACTGTCCTACCCCACAGCATTCTCCTTAGTGTCCCGAGTAAAATGACTTGTGTGGGTGTCCAATGCAGAATTGTCTAAAAACGTATTTTAAAAAAATATAGAACTTAGAATTCTCTGTGCTATACCCTAAATCCCTATGTTTTGGGCTCTTCCCAGTCACAGGCCCTTGCCCCACCCACACAAGTGACATATCATTTTACTCAGGAGACTGAGAGGAACGCTGTGGGGTAGGACATTTGTGCCGGCACGGTGATTCCACCCAAAAATATGTGGAAAATTTGTTTTTTTCATCTAAATTTGAGGTTTGAAGGGCATTCTGGGTACGGAAACGTTAGGGGATCCACGCAAGCCATACCGCGCTGGACTCACCCGGGTGTCTAGTTTTCAGAAATGTGTGGGTTTGGTAGTTTCCCAAGATGGCCGCCGAGCCCTGGGCCAAAAACCCAGGTGACCCCCCTTGCAAAACCAGGTTGTTTTGTGATAGGTAATTTTGATGTCTCCTCAATACGTTTTGTGCCCTTGCCTGTCGCGGGTACTTGACCCACCTACGCGAGTGAGGTATCATTTTTATCGGGAGACCTGGGAGAACGCTGGGTGGTAGGAAATTTGTGGATCCACATAGAGTCCAGAACTTTCCCACACAGAAATTTGAGAAAAAGTGTTTTTTCAGCTAAATTTGAGGTTTGCAGGGATTCTGGATAGGAAATGTTGGGGACCCACGCAAGCCATACCTTGCTGGACTCCCACGGGTGTCTGGTTTTCAGAAATGTGTGGGTTTGGTAGGTTTCCCTAGATGGCCGCCGAGCCCGGGGCCAAAAACTCATGTGACCCCCCTTGCAAAACCAGGTCATTTACGGATACATAGGGGTCATCTGCGTCTTTGGTCCCGGGGTCAGCAGCCATCTAGGGAAACCTACCGAACCCACATATTTCTGAAAACTAGACAACCCGGGGAGTCCAGCAAGGTATGGCTTGTGTGGGTCCCCCATCGTTTTCCTACCCAGAATCCCCTTCAAACCTCAAAATTTGCTGAAAAAATCACTTTTTTATCAAATTTCTGTCTGGGAAAGTTCTGGAGTCTACGTGGATCTACAAATTTCCTACCACCCAGCGTTCCCCCAGGTCTCCTGATAAAAATGATACCTCACTCGCGTGGGTGGGTCAAGTACCCGCGACAGGCAAGGGCCCAAAACGTATTGAGGAGACATCAAAATGACCTATCACAAAACAACCTGATTTTGCAAGGGGAGTCACCTGGGTTTTTGGCCCCAGGCTCGGCAGCCATCTTGGGAAACCTACCAAACCCACACATTTCTGAAAACTAGACACCCGGGGGAGTCCAGCAAGGTATGGCTTGCGTGGGTCCCCCAACATTTCCCTACCCAGAATCCCCTGCAAACCTCAAATTTAGCTGAAAAAAATCACTTTTTTCTCAAATGTCTGTGTGGGAAAGTTCTGGAATCTGCGTGGATCCACAAATTTCCTACCACCCAGCAATCCTCAGGTCTCCCAATAAAAATGATACCTCACTCGCGTGGGTGGGTCAAGTACCCGCGACAGGCAAGGGCCCAAAACATACTGAAGAGACATCAAAATTACCTATCACAAAACAACCTGGTTTTGCAAGGGGGGTCACCCTTGTTTTTGGTCCTGGGCTTGGTGGCCATCTTGGGAAACTACCAAACCCACACATTTCTGAAAACTAGAAACCCAGGAGAGTCCAGCGAGGTATGGCTTGCGTGGGTCTCCCAATGTTTTCCTGCCCAGAATCCCCTGCAAACCTCACATTTAGCTGACCCCCCTTGCAAAACCAGGTTGTTTTGTAATAGGTTTGGGCCCTTGCCTGTCGTGGGTACTTGACCCACCAACACAAATGAGGTACCATTTTTCTCGGAAGACTTTGGTAAATGCGGGGTGGTTGGAATTTTGTGGATCCACGCAGATTCCAGAAATTTCTACCACAGAAATGTGAGGAAAATGTGTTTTTTTGACAAAGTTTGAGGTGTGCAAGGGATTCTGGGTAACAGAACCTGGTGAGAGCCAGACAAGACACCCCATCCTGGATTCCCCTGGGCGTCTTGTTTTAAAAAATGTATAGGTTTGCCTTGTTTCCCTAGGTGCCGGCAGAGCTAGGGTTCAAAATCTACAGCTAGGCACTTAGCAAACAAATGGTCAGTTTTCACTGTGAAAATGTGGTGTGTCCACGTTGCGTTTTGGGTCGTTTCCTGTTGCGGGCACTAGGCCTACCCACACAAGTGAGGTACCATTTTTCTCGGAAGACTTTGGGGAATGCGAGGTGGGTGGAATTTTGTGGATCCACGCAGATCACAGAAATGTGTGGAAAATGTGTTTATTTTAACTAAGTTTGAGGTTTGCAAGGGATTCTGGGTAACAAAACCTGGTGAGAGGCACAAAAGTCACCCCATCCTGGATTTCCCTTGGTGTCTAATTTTCAAAAATGTACAGGTTTGCTAGGTTTCCCTATGTGCCGGCTGCGCTAGGGCCCAAAATCCACAGGTAGGCACATTACTAAAAACAAGTCTGTGCCTAGTGGGCTTTCTGCCACCCTGGGGGGGAGGGGGTGGGAATTGCCCCGATATGCCCATTCTGGGCAGCCCCCACCCCCACGCATAAAAAAAGCCGGCGTAAACGCTGGCGCCTAGTGGGCATTTTGCCCCCCCCGGGTAGCAAATCAGGGGCCACTGCCCCCATCCGCCACCTGGGGGGGGAGCAGAAAGACTGTAACATTTTTTTGGGGAGATGTGGGAATTGCCATGACCATTCTGGGCTGACCTCACCCCTGAATTGAAAAAAAAAAAAAAAATCCTGAGGCCTAGTTGGCTTTCTGCCCCTCCGGGGGGCAGATAAGGGGCTATTGCCCCAATATGCCTCCCGGGGGGGGGGCAGAAATACTGTGGTAATTGTTTTTGGGGTGGGGGCATTGGCATGCTCATGCTGGGCAGCCCCCACCCCTACATCATAAAAAAAGAAATCCCTGGCTTCTATTGGGCTTTCTGCCCCCCTGGGGTCAGATTGGGGGCTACTGCCTCTGTCTGCCCCCGGGGGGGCAGAAAGACTGGAATTTCTGTGGGGTAGGGGCATTGTCATGCCCTTTTTGGGCAGCCCCCACCCCTGCATTACTAAAAAAACCAAATCCCTGGTTTCTAGTGGGCTTTCTGCCCCCCCTCGGGGGTCAGATTGGGAGCTACTGCCCCATTTTCCCCCTGGGGGGGCATAGAGACTGTAATTTCTCTGGGGGGGTGGGGGCATTGTCATGCCCATTTTGGGCAGCCCTCACCCCTACATGAATTTTAAAAAAAATCCCTGGCTTCTAGTGGGCTTTCTGCCCCCCCGGCGGGGGCATATTGGGGGCTACTGCCCCCATCTGCCCCCCAGGGGGGCAGAAAGACTGTAGTGGCCAAATGTAATTGGAGGGAGCAAAGGCCCTTGCCCAAGGGGCCGCTCCCCCCTCCCAGGTGTCAAGTGGGTAGATCCCTGCTTGGTGATCGCCCTCCTGGTACCATTGAAAGGGGAGTTTCTCCCCTTTCCAATGATACCGCTCCCATCTTTCTACGTGCTCGGGGGCTGAGATAGCCCCCTGAGCACGTAGAAAGTGAAACTGAAATTGGCCTATTGGCTCATTTTAGTTTCGATTTCTGTGCAATGAAGTCAGCGCGACGTGCGCGATGATCTTCATTGCACAGAAACAACAGCCCTTCCCCAGCTCTCAAGGCTCTCAAGGCTTTCAGGGGGAAAAGGGAATCCCTCTGGTGCCTGCACCAGAGGGATTTCCCCTGCCATGTGCGAGGACGGCCGGGAGCCGTCCTGCGCACACTAGCACCGTGGCGCAGGACGGCTCCCGGCCGTCCTGCGCATGCAAGGGGTTAAATGATATTGACAAATGCACATGTATGTTGATCATGGGATCATGAGTAATTTTGAAAGATTTGAGTTGTAACTTTACTAATCTGTTCATAAACCTTTGTGGCTTGCAAATATGCTACTCTCTGTCATGATTGCGGTGCCTAATGTGCTTCGCTGCCATTGATGTATTGTTGATTTGTTGATGCTACGTCTCAGCTCAGGAGTAAAGGTCAATACACTTGAATGCAGCTTGTACTTGAGTTTGCACCAATGATCTGCACAGTACAAATCCCATCAACACTGAAACAGTAGCCTACGAGGGAACACTTTGACCCTGCATAGAAACCATACAACATATGTGGGCAGAAGTGCAAACAGGCCATTGGGAGGTGCATATGAAATGGTGTTCTGTGTGACCACCAAGGATGCCTCTTGGGATGTAGGTGTCCTGGTGCTAGAGACTCCCTAGTAATATTTTCAGAAGTGGGTGCAGTAATGCACAGCAGCTAAATGCAGGAGGGTCCCAGCCAGCTCTTAAAAACATGGCATCGGCTACTGGGACTGAAAGACAGAAACCGTGTCTTCATCTTTCACTGATACGCTCTACCCGGATCAGCCAGAAACCATTGCTTGGTTTCATAATCGGGCTCACTTTCCTTGTCTATGCCAGATGCACACAATGAGAGTTCTCCATGGCCAAGGAGTGCTCTTAATAGATAATATGGCTACTTGAGCTTGAAATTTGCAGTCAATTTTTATTTCCTTGTGATAAAATATGGAGACACTTGCACAAATGGATTTGTGCCAGTTTTGCTTAGTTTAACACTTCTGGGCCTATTTACAAGCCCCTTGCACCGCAAGCACAACACTTTTTCCCATATTAAAAGTAACGCACCGGCGGCGCAAGGGGCTTGTAAATAAGCTCCTTTGTTTTTACTGTTTTGCTCGTACAATCGTCACATTAAAAAACTAGAACACCCACATTTTGATTCTGATCCTAGTCAGCACTGATGGTAAAGTAGTCACAGATATAATTTGTACCAGTATTAACTTTGCCACTTGGGCCTAAATGACACCTTAAGTCCCTGATGTTATGTAAAGTGCCAAAGGGACACCTCCCCTGATTCAAATAAGCTAAATAAAAGGACATTCGAATTGCCAATCCAACGGGTGCTTGGATTTTTGACCCAAACGGAAACATCTTGTATGATTTTCCAGTCATCTAGCCATTTGAGACGACTTTCAGCTTCACAGGGCAATATGTAAGGTTAAATGTAAGGTTTAATATCTGTACCAATTCTATTAGTTTATGTAGGGAAACCAGTATTATTAATCATTGGCCCGCAAACTCAGATAAGAAGAACAATCGTTGACTAATCCAATAGGTCTCTGGAAGTGAAAGAATCATTTCAAGATGACTGCCGTGCATTCGCATTTGGTGACGGTGGCCATCTTAGAACGGTTTTTCTTTTGCTTTAAAAAAATATCCCTCAAAGATTCAAAGATGATAGTGTGCATGTGTTCACACAGGGCCATCTTGAAATACTTTCAAAAATATTTAAAGATGTCTGCTTGAGGATAAACTGCGGGGGGGCTATTGGTGTCATGATTCTGCCACGTCAGTTTCCTGGTGCACCTTGTCTGGCACCTGTTTACTGTTTTCTATTGTTTTTACCAATGCTTGTTGTGACTTTGCCATTTGTCTGTGCCAATGCTTTGCAGACTATGATGTTATCAAGGCCTATTGTCCCTTCTCAGCTTCAGTAGTTTACCTGTGAGCTGGAATCTGGAAGCTTCTTCCTGAGCCCTTTAAATAGGGGCCACACCCTGTTCTCATTGCTGTTTATTGAGAACCCTGAGCTTGAGCAGCAGCTGTTCCTGTTCTCCGGTTGCTGAAAGAAGATTTCGGTTGCAGCAAGGAGACTTCTGTTTTCTTTTCCCAGGTTGTAGATCCTCTCTCAGCTACAATCAGGTAGGATCGTTCCTTTCTTAACCAACAGCATCGTGAAAGGAACTACGTGCTGTTTTTGTTCTTTTGCATTTTGAAAGAAAGTTGCATATCGCGCTGAAGCGCTCTTTGAGCATTTACATGTTTGGTAAATTTGGCACTTTGTACATCGCGCTGAAGCGCTCTTTGGTCATTTACATGTTTGGTGATTTTGGCACTTTGTACATCGCGCTGAAGCGCTCTTTGGTCATTTACATGTTTGGTGATTTTGGCACTGTTGTACATCGCGCTGAAGCGCTCTTTGGTCATTTACATGTTTGGTGATTTTGGCATTTTTGTATATCGGGCTGAAGTGCTCTTTGGTCATTTTCATGTTTGGTGATTTTGGCAACTTGTCACATCACGCTGAAGCGCTCTTTGAACATTTGCATATTTGAACTCTGATACATAGCGCTGAAGCGCTCCCTTGGGCATTTGAATATTAATCTGCCTCATTAGCATATGTAATGTGTTGTGTATTGCAAAAAGGTTGTTGAAAGTAACACTGTGATATTTAACAGTGGTTAAAGCACATCATTACGGAAACATTGTGTCTAAAGCCAAGTGGCTCTTTATATGAATGTGTGCTTCGTTTTGAAACATGGTTGTTTAGCCATAACATTGTATCCTTGAGAATTATAGGAACAGAAATTGCCAGTGAAGTCTGAGATGACGTACACAACGACTGTTCTATGCATAACCTGCTTTTCTTTTACAGGTATGTTGTCATTGTTTAACCCATGTTAAATATAGTCAAAGAGTTTACTAAGCACGAAAGGAAAGCTAATCACACGTCTCGTTCCAGGTCTCCCTCCCCGCAGTACCCTCCCTAATTCCCTTCCCCCCGTCTAGCCACTTTGATACTCAGTGCAGTTAAGCTTGAGTCAGGGCTGCTGGAAGGTGGGCTTCTTGAGGGTACTGCTCCTGAGGAACCCAACGGAATTTTACCAGTTCTGACAATTGGAGTACAACAAGACTAGAATAGCACATGGTGGACTGCACTTGTGAAGTACTGGGAATCAAAAAAGAGAGCAGGGGAGCAGTAAACAAGAAGAGCAAGGATACACAGAGATGAAGAGAAACAGCATGGACAGCAATCCAAGGTCTGACTTCAGCAGTGTAAATCTGGTGAGACTGAAATGCTCCTTTGGTGGGACAAACACAATAATGGTGAGGAAAGCGACTCAATCAGGATCAGGAATTTTACAAGAACGGCATTGAATCATGACAAATGCCTGACCGAAAGTGCACTTTGAACCTATATTTGATATAATAGATATGTTTGCCAACAGACAGCAGGGGATCGGCATGACAAGAGGGAAAAAAAGCAGACATGGCACTGCAACTGATATGGTTCTGCACGTTTGACCCTTGTGCTGTGGGAAAAACAATTTCCCCTTACATTTTCATCTGATACTTGATTATGTGGCCATCTTGAAGACTTGATAGTATGCAGAATTGTGCAGAATTAGGGAGCAGTGCAAGTAGGAGTATGTGACCTGCAAACATTGTAAAGGTTATTTTTTAACTATCAATTATGCAATGTGAGAGAGTAGGCTAGTGAAGCTGAGCAACTAAGGAAGCCATCAGTTTATATAGAAATGATTTGTACTACTAACGCTATAAATCAGCAGCATAGAGTTAGCAGATTAAGGGCCAGATGGACGACCATAGCATTTTGCTACTCGCAAATTGTGACAAATTGCGAGTCGCAATTTGCGAGTCGCAAAATGCTATGTACAACCGTGTCTGAGACACTCTTTGCGATTCCCAATGGGGTCGCAAATTGCATGCCTCATGAATATTAATGAGGCTGAAGCAATTTGCGACCCCATTGGGAATGGCTAGCACTCCCAGGAATGGTGGCCTTCTGGGGTCAGCAAACCACCATGTCTGGGACTGCTTTGTCAATGAAGCAGTTTTTTTAAAATGCATCCCGTTTTCCTTAAAGCAATGTAATATGGAGGTAAACATGGAGAAACCACAGATTAATATCAATCAATAAATTAACCAGTGGATTTGTAAAGCACGACTAATCACCCAGAAGGATAGCCAGGTGCTGAGGAGAAGAAGTTGCTGGGAGATCAGTTAAACAGCCAGGTCTTGAGTTCTTTCTTGAATCCTAGAAGCAAGGCAGAGGTTCAAAGGTGCAGAGGGAGGTCGTTCTAGGATTTAAGAGAAGGAACGTTCCCCACTGATGCTTTGGCGGATGCGAGGGGTGTGAGTGAGGGACAGGAAAGTGGATCCGAGGTGTCTGGCGCGCTGGTGGAAGTTCATGCGTTGGTAGATGTAGGCTGGACCTTGGTTGTGCAGGGTCTTGTAGGTGTGGATTAACCTCTTGAACTGGCATCTCTTCTGTACAAGGAGCCAGCAGAGTTTCCTGAGAAGGGGGGGTGATGTGGGTCCATTTGGGGAGGTCGAGGATGAGTCTGGCCATGGAGTTCTGAATGGTCTGAGTTTTCTCCAGGAAGTGTGTGAAGATACCTGCATAGAGTGTGTTGCCGTAGTCAAAACAGATGGCGATCACGGCTGTGTGACTGTGCATCTGGTGTTGCGCGGGAGCCACTTGAAGACTTTTCATAGCATGCGAAGAGTGAGGAAGCAGGCGGAAGAGACTGCATTGATCTAGGATTTCATGGTTAGCTCACTGTTCAGTATTATGCTGAGGTTTCTTGCATGGTTGGTTGGAGTGGGTGAGGATCCTAGTTCCGCTGGCCACCACGAGTTGTTCTGAGGGGAGGGGTTGTTGCAGAAGATCAGCACTTGCTTTTTGTCAGTGTTGAGTTTCAGGCAGTTATTTTTCATCCAGTCGGCGATGCTTGTCATACATCTGTGTAAGTTGTCCCTTGTGGTGATGTGGTCTTCTGAGAGCGAGAGGATGAGCTGGGGGTCATCTGCGTAGGATATGATGGTTAATCTGTGGGTTCTGATGATGTTGGCTAGGGGAAGTCAGGTAGGTGTTGAAGAGCTTGGGGCTTAGGGAATGCTCGGAGGTGAAAGGTGGTAGGTGGACTCTCCGGGTTCTTCCAGTGAGGAAGGAGGCAATCCACTTGAGGCTGTTTCCTTGTATCCCAATGTGATGTAGTCTCTTGATCAGGGTGCAGTGGGATACAGGGTCAAATGCTGCTGAGACGTCGAGGAGGATCAGAGCCACCATTTCTCCTCGGTCGGGGAAAGTCCTGATGTTGTCAGTGGCTGCAATTAAGGTGGTTTTAGTGCTGTAATTGGAATGGAATCCGGATTTGGTGGTTTTGAGAAGATGGTTGTTCTTCAGGTGTTGCATGAGTTGGCGGTTGATAGCTTTCTTCGAGACTTTGGTGGGAAAGGGTAGGAGGGAGATGGGACGGTAGTTCTTGAGGTTGCTGGGATCAACTGTAGGTTTCTTGAGAAGGTGTTTTACTTCTGTGTGTTACCATCTTTCAGGGAAACTGGCCAAGGTAAGAGAGACTTTGAAGAGGGTGGTAAGTTCATTGCTGATCCTGCTGCTTTCAAGGTTGAAGATGTGGTGTGGGCAGGGGTCTGCGGGAGCTCCGGAATGGACCAAGTACATGATGGCAGTGGTGTCCTGTGGCTCAGAACAGCTCGGAAGGGTGTCAGGTGGAAGTCAACCAATCAATCAGGGAATTGTGAAGCGCGCTACTCACCCGCGAGGGTCTCAAGGCGCTAAGGGGGGGTGAGTGCAGCTCCGGTTCAGTCGAAGAGCCAGGTCTTGAGGTTCCTCCTGAAGGCATGGAGGGTGGGGGAGCGTCTGATGTTGACAGGGAGCTCGTTCCAGGCTTTGGCTGCGATGTAGGAGAAAGCTCTTTTGCCTGCTCTGGTTCTGCGAATGCGGGGGTCTCTGCGAGGGTGAGGTCCGCGGAGCGAAGTTTCCTTTTGGGTACGTGGAAGGAGACTCTCTCGTTGAGGTATTTGGGTCCGATGTTGTGGAGGGATTTGTAGGCGTGGGTGAGCAGTTTGAAGGTTACTCTCTTCTCGATGGGGAGCCAGTGGAGGTCTCGTAGGTGTTGGGTCATGTGTTCGTGCCGGGGGTTCCAAGGACGAGTCTGGCTGAGGCGTTCTGGATGGTTTGGAGCTTGCAGAGAAGAGTTCTGTTGATTCCAGCGTAGAGGGGGTTGCCGTAGTCCAGTCTGCTGGTTATGAGGGCGTGGGTGATGGTTTTTCTGCATTCTGGGGGTATCCATTTGAAGGTCTTGCGGAGGATCCGAAGGCAGTTGAAACAGGTGAAGGCGATGGAGTTGATCTGGCGGGTCATGGTGAGGGAGGAGTCGAGGATGATGCTGAGGTTCCGTGCGTGGTCTGTCGGGGTGGGCGGGCTCCCGAGGGCGGAGGGCCACCAGGTGTTGTCCCAGGCGGAGGTGGAGGGTCCAAGGATGAGTACCTCGGTCTTCTCCGAGTTGAGCTTAAGGCAGCTGCTTTTCATCCAGGTGGCTACGTCCCTCATTCCTTCCTGGAAGCAGAGTCTGGTGTCTTCGGGGTTCTTCGTGAGGGAGAGGATGAGCTGGGTGTCGTTGGCGTATGATACTATGCTGAGCCCGTGCTGTCTGACGATGGCGGCGAGGGGGGCCATGTAGATGTTGAAGACCGTTGGGCTGAGCGATGATCCTTGGGGTACTCCGCAGTTGATCTGTGTGGGTTCGGAGAGGAATGGGGGAGTCTGATCCTCTGGGTTCTGCAGGAGAGAGAGGATCAGATCCAGGTGAGGGCGGTTCCTCGTATCCCAGCGTCGTGGAGTCTGGCCGCAATAGTGCGATGTGAGACATTGTCGAAAGCTGCGGAGAGGTCTAGTAGGATGAGGGCTGCGGTGTGTCCCTGGTCTAGTAGCATGCGGATGTCGTCGGTGGCCGCGAGGAGGGCAGTCTCAGTGCTGTGGTTGCTGCGGAATCCGGACTGGGAGGCATCTAGGATGGAGTTCTCTTTGATGAAGGTGGTCAGCTGGGTGTTAACGAGTCTCTCTGTGACTTTGGCAGCGAAGGGGAGGAGAGAGATGGGCCGGTAGTTTTTCAGGTCTGTCGGGTCGGCCGTGGGCTTCTTGAGGAGGGGTTTGACCTCCGCCCGCTTCCAGTCATCGGGGAAGATGCCGGATACGAGGGAGGCGTTGATGGTGCATCCTAGCTCGGGTGGGATGGCGGCGGAGGCTCTGTGGTAGATGTGTGGTGGGCAGGGATCCGTGGGGGCTCCTGAGTGGGTGTTCTTCATGGTCACGGAGGTGTGTTCGATGGTGGCAGGATTCCAGGTAGCGATGGTCGGCTCTTTGTCGGTGGTGGTGGCGAGAGGGGAGGTGTCCGGCATCTGGTCACTGAAGTTGTCGTAGAGGGCCTTGATTTTCAGGTGGAAGTAGGAGCTGAGCTTGTTGCAGAGTTCCTGGGAAGGCGTGACGTCCGTTCGCTGGGGGGGTCTGGTGAATTGCTGTATGACGTTGAATAGTTCCTTGGTGTTGTTTGTGTGGATTTTGTTCCTGATGAAATTCTGCATGGTGTCTCTTAGGCGCTGGTGGTATTCCTTCAGAGCGCTCTGGTAGCTGTTCTGGTCTTCCGTGGTTTTCTGGTTTTGCCAGGTTTTCTCAAGGCGTCTGCAGACCCGCCTGGCTGCTTGGAGTTCGGTGGTGAACCAGGCGGCTTTCAGAGGGCGTTGTTTGCCTGGGTGGCGGAGGGGTGCGAGCTTGTCGGCGCAGTTGGAGATCCAGCGGTGAAATTCCTTGGCTGCGGAGTTGACGTCGGGCATGGCGCTGGGAGGGTCTAGGAGGAGGGTGGAGTTGAGGAGCTCCTCTGTGATCTTGCTCCAGTTCCTTCAAGGCGGGCGTGGGGGGTTTTGGGTCCAGTAGGAGTGTTGAATGTGAAGTGCACGCAGTGGTGGTCCGTCCAAGGGGGCTGTGATGTGTGGCTGAAGTGGATGTTCGTCCCTCCTGCGAAGATGGAGTCGAGGGTGTGTCCTGCTTTGTGCGTGGGGGTGGTGACGAGCTGCCGCAGTCTGAGGTTGGAGAGGTTGTCGAGGAGGGTGATGGAGTCGGGGTCGCTGCGGTTGTCGAGGTGGAAATTGAGGTCACCGAGTAGAATGTAGTCAGTGGATGTGATGGTGTGGGGTGCGGCGAGGTCGGCGATGGTGGTTGCGGACTGGGTGCGTGGTCCAGGGGGTCTGTAGGTGAGGGTGCCCCGTAGCATAGCCCTGGGATTGGTCTGGATCTGGAAGTGAAGGTGTTCTGTGTTGGAGTGGGGGTCTCTCGTGTTGGAGGTGGAAAGTTGAAGGGAGGTCTTGTAAGCGATGGCGAGTCCTCCTCCTGGGCGGTGGGGGCGGTCTCCTCTCTGGATCTTGTATCCATCGGGGATGGCGGTGGCGATGTCAGGGCCGGAGGTGGCGTTCGTCCAGGTTTCAGTAAGGAAGGCGACGTCGGGCGAGAGGGTGTCGAGCAGGTCCCAAATCTCAATGGCGTGTCTGTTTAGGGGGCATGCGTTGAGGAGGATGCATGTCAGGGCTCCGGTGGTGCGGGCGTCCTGTGAGTCTTCGGCGGTCGTGGGGGAGCTGTCGATGGTGAAGGATCGACTGCAGTGTCTGCAGGAGAACTGCCCTTGGGTGGTGTCCGGTGCTGCTCTATAGCAGACGCTGCGTCTTCCGGGGTTCAGTGCGTGGAGGGCGGCGGGGATGTATCAGCGGGCTACCGGAGATCCAGGGTTCCTGGCGCTGGCCGCGGTCGGGTCGCGGACGGGCGCAGATGGGCTTGCCTTTGGCATGCCAGCGGCGCGCTAGCGACGCGACCACGCAGCGCCCGCCATTAAGTAGGGGAGGGGGCGGGACTGGAGGTAGGGAGGCAGGAGCGGGGGCTGTGTCGGGGGGAGGGGCCCCAGGGGCAGCAACGGCGGGAAAAGGCAGAAACTTACAATACAATAACAAAAGCAATATAACACACTATACAGAATACGCTACTGAAATACGCTTTGGAGACCAAGTGGGCACTGAAAAAATACCGGAGCAGCAAGAGAGCAGGGGGCTGCCGGCGTGAACACTGGAGACTGCAGGAGGGCACTTGGAGCGGTGCTGAAAGCGGAGCTACTGGGGAGAGTGCTGGCCTGGACCGGAGGTCTAGGATATCACACGCGCTCCCCCGCAGCGGCCGCCATTAAGTAGAGGAGGGGGGCGGGACTGGAGACAGGGAGGCAGGAGAGGGGGCTGTGTCAGGGGGAGGGGCCGCAGGGGCAGCAGCGGCAGGAAAAGGCAGAAACTTACAATACAATAACAAAAGCAATATAACATACTATACAGAATACGCTACTGAAATACGCTTTGGAGACCAAGTGGGCACTGAAAAAATACAGGAGCAGCAAGAGAGCAGGGGGCTGCCGGTGCGAACACAGGAGACTGCAGGAGGGCACTTCGAGTGGCGCTGAAAGCGGAGCTGCTGGGAAGAGTGCTGGCCTGGACCGGAGGTCTAGGATATCACACGCGCTCCTCCGAAGCAGCCGCCATTAAGTAGGGGAGGGGGCGGGACTGGAGGTAGGGAGGCGGGAGCGGGGGCTGTGTCAGGGGAGGGGCCGCAGGGGCAGCAGCGGCGGGAAAAGGCAGACACTTACAATACAATAACAAAAGCAATATAACACACTATACAGAATACGCTACTGACATACGCTTTGGAGACCAAGTTGGCACTGAAAAAATACAGGAGCAGCAAGAGAGCAGGGGGCTGCCGGCACGAACACTGGAGACTGCAGGAGGGCACTTGGAGCGGCGCTGAAAGCGGAGCTGCTGGGGAGAGTGCTGACCCCCTGAACACAAAGACTTCAAAAAGACATTTAGGGGTATAACTATGAGAGCTGAAACCCCTGAACATTGGACTGATCAAGACTGAAAAGGATTGAAACTACTTTGTGGTCAAGAGGAACCTCTGCCAAGGAAGAAACAGCTGAAGAGACTGAAGGAAAGGACTGACCCTTGCTGTGTATTCTGGGGCTGGCCTGCAGTTTGCTGATTTAACCAAGGAGAGGCTAAGGGACTTTGCTGTGTGCTGTGTCCCCCTGCTTGAGAGGACTTTGCTGTGTGCTGTGTCCTGAAGTAACTTGTCCCCAAGGGCCCGAGGAGAGCTGGCTCCCTGTTGTGGAAACTCAGGAACATAAAAGTTTCCAGGTGGGTCTCAGCGACGCTGTGTGCGTGTGCTTTTTGCAGCCTGAGACCTGCGTAAGAACTGCCCCGTGATCGTGTGCACCCGGAGTCCAAGTGAGTCTCAGCTACGCTGTGTGCGTGTGCTTCGTGCAGCCTGAGACCTTCATGAGGATTGCCCTGTGATCGTGTGCACCCGGAGTCCAAGTGAATCTCAGCGACGCTGTTTGCGTGTGCTTCGTGCAGCCGGAGACCTTCGTGAGGATTGCCCTGTGATCGTGTACACCCGGAGCTCAAGTGAGTCTCAGCGACGCTGTGTGTGTGTGCCCTGTTGCAGCCTGAGACCTTCGTGAGAATTGCCCCATGACTGTGTGTCCCGGAGCAGTCTTGTTCTCTGCGTCGATCGAGCAGTGTGAACAGAGCTGCTGCGATCGTCATTGCCATCGGCCTGGACCGGCATCCCCAGAGGAGCTGTGCCGCCGGCCCGAGTCTGCCTTTGCCAAGGAGGGACCTCGAACCATCCCCGCCGGGGGGTGGCCCGAGTTCCACTGCCCAAAGATCAACGAAGTCGCCCCGGAGGCCCAAGTCGCGAGGAGAGGAGAGTGAGATCGCACCCCCCAGGTTACGCTCAGCGAGCATGCGTGTGTCGCCGCCTGGGGCGGGGTGCGGGCTCTGAGAGAAATGCTCTTGGCCTTTCCCATCTTTGCAGCACGAGCCTTCGCTCAAGTCCGTATTGCGGCCCGTACTTGCCGAGGAGTGGCAGTACCAGGGCCAGAGTTTGGAGATGCACTTTGTTTTCCAGTGTTGGGGGCATGTTTTTGCAGTATCTGACCGCGAGTCAGTAAGAGTGGCATAGAGACCGTCCAGAGCACCGCGATCGGTGCTGAAGTGTCTTATTTGTGCATTACGAACTGCCTGATTGTTGCATTACGAAGTGCCCTATTTTTGCATTACGAACTGCCTGATTGTTGCATTACGAAGTGCCCTATTTTTGCATTACGAACTGCCTGATTATTGCATTACGAAGTGCCCTATTTTTGCATTACGATCTGCCTCATTGTTGCATTATGAAGTGCCTTATTTTTTGCATTACGAACTGCCTGATTGTTGCATTACGAATTGCATTATTTTAGCATTACGAACTGCCTGATTGGTGCATTACGAATTGCCTGATTCTTGCATTACGAACTGCATAGCATTGCATTAGGACTGCATTAGATCATTGAGAATTGCTCATTAATACTGCAAGAACCTACCAGTGCTTGCTGGCCTAATAACCGGCAAGGTGAAATATTACAAATACGCATATGTTGGATTTTTATCGTGTGGTCTCACCATATATCTTTTTGCTTGTGAACATATAATTGTTTTTTTATGAAACTCGTGTGGAGTCCATTTGTAGTGTTATCACTGTGTCACTGAGAGCGTGGTTGCAAATACTTTACACATTTGCCTTGGAGATAAGCCTGGCTGCTCGTGGCAAGCTACTGAGGGGGTGAGCAGGGGCTATCTGAGAAGGTGTCCTTCCTTTCCCTGACTTAGAAGCAAGGGTCCCTATTTGGCCTAAGGTACCTACCTCAGCCAACTAGAGACCCCCCGTTCTAACATTGGTGGTCAGCGGTTGGGGATTTGAACGTGTATTTGCAAATTCACTCACAGTGATTGGTGTACATCACTAGTTTAGCGCAGACCACGACGCAACCTCATATTGTGTTTTGATTTTTGGTTCTATTTTTGAGCGACCTTTAAGCCACACATCATGTCTCAGAGGAGTCAAGTAGCCAGTGAGGTTGCAGAATTGGAGTTCGACATTGAGGCATTGCTTACCTACAAAGTTGATCAATTGAGGCAATTCTGCAGAGCTTTGGGATGTCCCATGAAAAGTAGCGCCAAGAAGGAGGAGCTGCAAACGGCCTTGAGGGCCTGGTGGGAAGCCAAAGAGGCTCAGGAGACAGGTGATGTTGAGGTGGATGAGGATGACCCAGGGAATGGATTTGGTCCACAGTATTGGCTGGTGGAAGGACCAGCCTCAGAGGCTGGTAGTAACCATTCAGGGAGGAGTTTTTCCCCAGAGGAGCTGGAGGAAAACCAAAGAATCAGAGAGCATGAGGTGGAGGTTTTAAAACTTAAGGCTCAAGCAGAAGAGAAAAAGCTGCGCATTGAAAGTGAAAAGCGAGCAGAGGAGAGCAGGAACGCTCTCGCCTTGGAAGAGAAAAAGATTCTCTTAGCTCATGAGTTAAGCATGAGGGAACTGGACATTAAGGCTAAACAGGCGGAGTCCAGTTCGAATGGTGGCAGCACACAACCAGTGCCAGCGGGTAAGATGTACATTCCCAAAGACTTAGTGCGAGATTACCAAAGGGGTGATGATATTTATGCATGGTTCACGGCATATGAGATCGCACTAAGGATGAATGAGGTGCCTGAGAAGCATTGGGGGGCGAGCCTATGGAAACACTTTGAGGCTTCTGGGAGGGATGTTTTACCACCTTTAGAGAGGGCGGGAACCCTGACCTATGCCAATATGAAGGAGGCTTTATGCCTCAGGTATGGGCTCACTCCTGAACAGTACCTGCAGAAATTCAGGGATTTCCAGAGACTGAAATCCAGTACTCGGGTGGAGGATCTGTATGAGTACACGCGTGCACTGGATGATTGGGTGTTGGTTAGCATGGCGAATGATTACAAAGGATTGCTCAATTTGGGCTCCAGGGAGCCTTGGCTCAGTAAACATTTTTCAGAGTTGCGCCAACACTTGTTAGACTGCGAGCTCTTTCATTCCCGGGAGCTTGCACAAGAGCCTGACCCCTGGTCAAGGGACCAAGGGTCTGAGGAGGCATTAGGGAGGGAAGAGAAGCAAAGTAGAGCAGTTAGGTCCCAGAGTAGTGGGGGGGGCATGCGGGCTAGCACCCTGTCTCAAAGGAGAGGGAGAGAGTCTAAGAAGCGTCCCCGGGGGTCCACAACCCCACCCCAGAGACTGGAGGGTTCCTTAGAGGAGCACCAGGTTGGAGGCCTAGCGCCTACCTGCCAGCTGTGTGAGGAAGAACACCTAGCATCAGGAGAACGTGGGGCGTCTGTCACCAGAGCTCCTGCTGTTCAGAAGTATGTGGGTGCCATTCCTGAATGGCAGGCCCAAAAACCTAAATGGAAGGTTAAGGGGAGGAGGTGTTCTCCCGTGGGAAAACCTGTGGGTCAGGGCCCAGCCAAGAGGGCTAGGTCCCCTAGAAGTGACCGGGGTAACCCCACCTCTAACCTGGAGGGCAGGATAACTGGAGACAGTATCCTGGTTGATGGGTCTTCCAGGGGGTACCGCTCAAGCGACCAGCACCCCTAGAGGGCCCCGACTGCCAGGAAGTACCCATGGAGCAGCATAGTTGGCCCAGGGAGTAGTGACCAAGAGAGCCCCCTGGGGTCAGGAAGGCATAGAACAGGAGGGTGTCCCTGCGATAGCGGGCCTGCGTCTGTGTTCTATCGCCCCAAGCAGGGAAGTCCATCAAGGTAGTTTATTGGTCTACCCTGGCTTTAGGCTGGGAGGGGGTTGTGTTGGACCTGGCCCTTTTTGGCTAAAGTTCCCTAAACTTTTTGCCTTCCCCCTAGACCTTTTTTATGACATGGTGTTGCCAACTTAGATGCTTTGGGAACTTTGCCACTGCTGATCAGTGTCAAAGTGCAAGTGCTCCCTGTATAAAGTGTAATGGTAATTGGTTGTCCATAATTGGTATATTTGTCTTACTAGTAAAGTCCCTAGTAAAGTGCACTAAGTGAGCCAGGGCTGGTAATGCAAATGCTACTAGTGGGCCTGCAGCACTAATTGTGCCACCCACACCAGTAGCCTTAAAGAGAGATCTCAGGCCTGCCACTGCAGTGCCTGCGCGCAGTTTGTTAAACTGCCTTGTTGTCCTGACAAGTGTACCCACTTGCCAGGCCGTACCCTTCCCTTTTTATGCACATCAGACACCCCTATGGTAGGTCCAAGGTACCCCCCTGGGCAGGGTGCAGTGTATGTGAAAGGTAGGACATGTACTAAGGTGTGTACCATGTCCTGACAGTGAAATACTCTCCATTTCGTTTTTCACTGTTGCAAGGCCATCTTGCCCATAGGACAGAATGGGGGAGGCTGCGTAATATGTTTCCAGCCTATCTTCCCATAGGCTTAAGATGGAGAGGTGAAGTTTAGAGTGCCTGAATTCACAATTTAATAACACATCTTTTTCTGAAGGTGGTTTTTGCATTGTGTGTTTAGAAACCACCCTTTTAGAAGTGGCTGGTTTTTTGTTCTAACAATTCTGTGTGTCTCTACCTGGTTGTGGTTTGACTGTCTGGATTTGAATGTGATAGGATCTGGGAAATGTCCTGACCCAGGGGAGGAGGTGAGACGGCAACAGGCTGACCTGCATCTGGAGTGTAGGGGGGAGGAGTAGCCACTGGAGGTGAAGAGGCATGGGCTGCCGCCATAAAATAATGGCTCCATCTCCTGCTGAGTGATTGAAGACCCAGAGCCCCACTATCAAAGGAAAAAGGTGTCACTGGCAGGGAGACACCCAGAACTGGTTTAGACAGGGGTCAGTGCCCCCTGAACACAAAGACTTCAAAGACATTTAGGGGTATAACTATGAGAGCTGAAACCCCTGAACGTTGGACTGATCAAGACTGAAAAGGATTGAAACTACTTCATGGTCAAGAGGAACCTCTGCCAAGGAAGAAACAGCTGAAGAGACTGAAGGAAAGGACTGACCCTTGCTGTGTGTTCTGGGGCTGGCCTGCAGTTTGCTGATTTAACCAAGGAGAGGCTAAGGGACTTTGCTGTGTGCTGTGTCCCCCTGCTTGAGAGGACTTTGCTGTGTGCTGTGTCCTGAAGTAACTTGTCCCCAAGGGCCAGAGGAGAGCTGGCTCCCTGTTGTGGAAACTCAGGAACATAAAAGTTTCCAGGTGGGTCTCAGCGACGCTGTGTGTGTGTGCTTTTTGCAGCCTGAGACCTGTGTAAGAACTGCCCCATGATCGTGTGCACCCGGAGTCCAAGTGAGTCTCAGCAACGCTGTGTGCGTGTGCTTCGTGCAGCCCGAGACCTTCGTGAGGATTGCCCTGTGATCATGTGCACCCGCAGTCCAAGTGAATCTCAGTGACACTGTGTGCGTGTCCTTCGTGCAGCCTGAGACCTTTGTGAGAATTGCCCTGTGATTGTGTACACCCGGAGCTCAAGTGAGTCTCAGCGATGCTGTGTGCGTGTGCCCTGTTGCAGCCTGAGACCTTCGTGAGAATTGCCCCATGACTGTGTGTCCCGAAGCAGTATTGTTCTCTGCGTCGATCGAGCAGCGTGACCAGAGCTGCTGCGATCGTCATTGCCATTGGCCCGGACCGGCATCCCCAGAGGAGCTGTGCCGCCGGCCCGAGCCTGCCTTTGCCAAGGAGGGACCTCGAACCATCCCGGTCGGGGTGGACCCGAGTTCCACTGCCCAAAGATCAACGAAGTCGCCCGGAAGGCCCAAGTCGCGAGGAGAGGAGAGGAGAGTGAGATCGCACCCCCCAGGTAACGCTCAGCGAGCGTGCGTGTGTCGCCGCCTGGGGCGGGGTGCGGGCTCCGAGAGAAACGCTCTCGGCCTTTCCCATCTTTGCAGCGTGAGCCTCCGCTCAAGTCCGAATCGCGGCCCGTACTTGCCGAGGAGTGGTAGTACCGGGGCCGGAGTGTGGAGATGCACTTTGTTTTCCATCATAACAGTGTTGGGAGCATGTTTTGGCAGTATCTGATCACGAGTCAGTAAGAGTGGCATAGAGACCGTCCAGAGCACCGCGATCGGTGCTAAAGTATCTTATTTGGGCATTACGAAGTGCCCTATTTTTGCATTACGAACTGCCTGATTGTTGCTTTACGAAGTGCCCTATTTTTGCATTACTAACTGCCTGATTATTGCATTACAAAGTGCCCTATTTTTGAATTACGAACTGCCTGATTGTTGCATTACGAAGTGTCTTATTATTTGCATTACGAACTGCCTGATTGTTGCATTACGAATTGCATTATTTTCGCATTATGAACTGCCTGATTGGTGCATTACGAATTGCCTGATTCTTGCATTACGAACTGCATAGCATTGCATTAGGACTGCATTAGATCATTGAGAATTGCTCATTAATACTGCAAGAACCTACCAGTGCTTGCTGGCCTAATAACCGGCAAGGTGAAATATTACAAATACGCATATGTTGGAATTTTATCATGTGGTCTCACCGTAAATCTTTTTGCTTATGAACATATAATTGTTTTTTTATGAAACTCGTGTGGAGTCCATTTGTAGTGTTATCACTGTGTCACTGAGAGTGTGGTTGCAAATACTTTACACATTTGCCTTGGAGATAAGCCTGGCTGCTCGTGCCAAGCTACAGAGGGGGTGAGCAGGGGCTATCTGAGAAGGTGTCCTTCCTTTCCCTGACTTAGAAGCAAGGGTCCCTATTTGGCCTAAGGTACCTACCTCAGCCAACTAGAGACCCCCAGTTCTAACAGCGCTTCACAGTGTCTGCATAGTAGTAGTTATGTGGTTTACATATTACATATTAGGGTAGACATAAAGGCAGAATAGCCGTACATAAACAAAACATAAGAAGGCATTAGGATTTTTGAGTTAGAAACAGCTTATAAATATAGATAATGCTTTAACATCGCACAAATCATTGCAAAAACCTGAATGATTTGCAGGCATGTGCAGCGGTAAGACTGTTAATTAACCCTGGGCGGTGAACTACGCTACGCTCGCGGAATTTGCGAAGTTTCGGTAACTTCGCGATTCGCGTAGAACGCGAAGTTACCGTGCACTACGCAATTTGCGGCGTAGCGTAGCTGTTTTTCTTCTTCGCGCGCTCAATATATGTTCTCGCGCGCGCGGTAACAACCTACCGTGATTCTGCATTCGCCGACGCGACTTCCTATCCGTTCGCGGGCGCCACGAGATTTGGAATCCGGCCGCACGATCCCGCGAGAGTGTGCGAACGCAAACACGTCATTCGGACGCGCGATCTGACTTCCGGCGGCAGTGTTGGTAAGATCGCGATCCCGAACACGAAGAAACTACAATCTGGCGAAGAATATATCTCGAGCATCATAAAACCTTCTCGAAAATGATGAATTAGTTCATTTTGCACAAAAAACTCCTCAGGTTGTCATTTAGAGATGTAGTTTGGTGAGCAAGGAGTCCTTTTTCTTTTTTTCCAAGAGGAAGGAAGTGCCCCTGATTCTCAAACTTCCTGTTCCTGTCCAGCAGGCTCCTCCCAGTGCTTTGTCCATGTGCTGTTCACTTTCATTTGGATTTGGAGCTGGAAGGATCACTTTTTGTGTCTGTCTGCTGCATCATATCATTGGATTGGATTTGAGGACTCTTGGATTTGAGATTTTACAAGTAAGTTGGAGAATTGGTGTACTTGTTTGTTTGATTGGGGCTTGTTTGTACCTACATTTTTTTGTGGGATTTCCATAGTTTTTAAAATGTATTGTTGTGGCCTGTAGTTTCGGCAGGGGCCTAGTTGTTTTTCTTTGATTGGAATTTCAGCCAGTAGGCCCGGACTAGAGCCAGAGGTACCCATGGGTGCATGTTTCTGTGGTGTCTGTTGAATTTAAAGTTTAAACATCATGTAGGCCGGGCATCCATGGATGGCATTGGATTGATTTGCAAAATGTGGGTTTTGGGGTGGTATTTTATATTTTTGGGTGTTTGTTAAATAAATAGGCCTTTTCAGCCAGTAGGTAACCCTGGGCGTTCAGCTCGCGGACTTTGGGCAAGTCCGCACTGCGCGACAACGCGGACTTACACTTTTTATCTTCTTCGCGCGCTCAATGTACGTTTTCGCGCGCGCGATAACGACAATTTGTGACGATCGCGATGCCGAACACGCAGAATTTACAATCTGGCGAACAATATCTCTCGAGCATCATTAAACCTTCTCGAAAATGTTGATTTAGTTCATTTTGCACAAAAAACTCCTCAGGTTGTCATTTAGATGTAGTTTGGTGATCAAGGAGTCATTTTTTTTTTGTTTTACAATTTTTTCCAAGAGGTAGCAAGTTGCCCAGAGTCTCCAACTGCCTGGTCCTGTCCTTTGTCTTCACTTTTTTGTTATTTTGGGTGGCCTGGCCATGTGGGTGGCGGCCATTTTGTAAAGCCAGGCATTGTGCTTTTGCCATAGGCCTGCATTGTCTGTCTTGTGTTCCTTTTCTTGTTGTTCTGGGTGGCCTGGCCATGTGTTGGCGGCCATTTTGTGTGAACAGCCACTGTGCTTTTGCCATAGGCCTCCAAGCTTGCGGCCTAGTGTGCCAGTAGGCCCGGAGGTAGTCATCCTCATGGGTGCATAAAAACTGTTTCTGTGTTGTCTGTTGAATTGTAACATAATTTAGGCCATGGATGGCATTGGATTGATTTGCAAAATGTGGCTTTTGGTTTGGGGCGTATTTTATTTTTTTGGGTGTTTGTTAAATAAATAGGCCTTTTCAGCCAGTAGGTAACCCTGGGCGTTCAGCTCGCGGACTTTGGGCAAGTCCGCACTGCGCGACAACGCGGACTTACACTTTTATCTTCTTCGCGCGCTCAATGTACGTTTTCGCGCGCGCGATAACGACATTTTGTGACGATCGCGATGCCGAACACGCAGAATTTACAATCTGGCGAACAATATCTCTCGAGCATCATTAAACCTTCTCGAAAATGTTGATTTAGTTCATTTTGCACAAAAAACTCCTCAGGTTGTCATTTAGATGTAGTTTGGTGAGCAAGGAGTCATTTTTTTTTTGTTTTACAATTTTTTCCAAGAGGTAGCAAGTTGCCCAGAGTCTCCAACTGCCTGGTCCTGTCCTTTGTCTTCACTTTTTTGTTATTTTGGGTGGCCTGGCCATGTGGGTGGCGGCCATTTTGTAAAGCCAGGCATTGTGCTTTTGCCATAGGCCTGCATTGTCTGTCTTGTGTTCCTTTTCTTGTTGTTCTGGGTGGCCTGGCCATGTGTTGGCGGCCATTTTGTGTGAACAGCCACTGTGCTTTTGCCATAGGCCTCCAAGCTTGCGGCCTAGTGTGCCAGTAGGCCCGGAGGTAGTCATCCTCATGGGTGCATAAAAACTGTTTCTGTGTTGTCTGTTGAATTGTAACATAATTTAGGCCATGGATGGCATTGGATTGATTTGCAAAATGTGGCTTTTGGGGCGTATTTTATTTTTTTGGGTGTTTGTTAAATAAATAGGCCTTTTCAGCCAGTAGGTAACCCTGGGCGTTCAGCTCGCGGACTTTGGGCAAGTCCGCACTGCGCGACAACGCGGACTTACACTTTTATCTTCTTCGCGCGCTCAATGTACGTTTTCGCGCGCGCGATAACGACATTTTGTGACGATCGCGATGCCGAACACGCAGAATTTACAATCTGGCGAACAATATCTCTCGAGCATCATTAAACCTTCTCGAAAATGTTGATTTAGTTCATTTTGCACAAAAAACTCCTCAGGTTGTCATTTAGATGTAGTTTGGTGAGCAAGGAGTCATTTTTTTTTGTTTTACAATTTTTTCCAAGAGGTAGCAAGTTGCCCAGAGTCTCCAACTGCCTGGTCCTGTCCTTTGTCTTCACTTTTTTGTTATTTTGGGTGGCCTGGCCATGTGGGCGGCGGCCATTTTGTTAAACCAGCCACTGTGCTTTTGCCATAGGCCTCCAAGCTTGCGGCCCAGTATGCCAGTAGGCCCAGAGGTAGTCACCATGGGTGCATAAAACTGTTTCTGTGTAGTCTGTGGAATTTTGACATCATTTAGGCCATGGATGGCATTGAATTGATTCAATTGAATTGCGAAATGTGGTTTTTTTTGGAGGGTCTGACTATTTCACTTTTTGGGTGTGTTAAATAAATGCCTTTTTTGCGTGTGTACTGTGTAATTATAATTGTGTTGTTGTAGTGGTTGTCTAACTTTCCAAAGTGTTTTTAGCCATGTGGATTTTAGTTTTTGCATTAAAGCTGTGTGTGTTTTATAAGGCATCCTTTGTCTGCCCATATATAGGCCTGCTTGAGTTCATTGTTTGCCGTGCCTTGTGCCTGTGAGTCACCATGTTTCTGGGGGCCATTTTGTTGTGGTAGTTATTAGTGTGCTGTTTTTGCCACATAGGCCTGCGTGTCTTTCCATTGTTCCTCTTGTCTTACTGCTTCCAAATCCATCCCCATTGCCAGCTGCAGCTCCCTGATGCTGCTATATAATACATCCCACGTGATGCACAAATTTAGGCCAAACATGCTCCAGTACATTTTAGTTTTTGTTCTTTACTATTCTTATTCTTCCAGAGTGTACACTAGCACTACACAGTAGCCAGGAAAGCCCTGGCCTTGTTGTCAACGTCTCATAAATGGCTACACTGTGTGTTGTTGTTCACAGAGTTTCTGAAATTTAATAATTGAGGCCACCACACACTAAGTTCTATATTCTATTTGTTTGATTTGTGCTATGTTTGACTGATGTTCTGGCTTTTTTGCTTTTAGGTGCACAAAGACTGAGGAGGAGGTGTGTCTCTCATCATTGCCTGTTGCACTTCCAGACAGACATCCTGCTGCTGTACACACAACACAACGTGACGTGTGACCTGACCAGACATCTCTGCAACTGAGTGCTGCTGACATCTGAAGAAGATGGGCCCAAAGAAAGCAGGTACCAGGTCCTCCAGTACCAAGAAAGTTGCTATTGAGAAGAAGAAGGAACAGAAGAAGCAAGTGACACTGAAGTCTGGTGTGCCGGCCAATACCTTTTTGGGAGAAAAAAAATTGCGCCTGCAGCAGCGGTGTCCGGGGGCAAGCTGGGGGCAGCACCTCCGCATCAGTGGACCCAACCCACCAACCCAGGCCCAAGCACATGAGTGGGGAAGAGGTAGCCAGCCTAATGGTGGAAAGCAGTGATGCTGAGCCGGAGATAAACTTATCGCTATCTCAAAGTAGTACCCAATCAACGCAGGAGGAAACACAGCAGATAAGTGGTCAACAACAACAGCCGCAACCACCGCCCGCAATAGTAGTTGTTGTTCCTCCTGAAGTAGGGGCAGTTCAGGAAATTGAGCCTCATGCAGAGGTAGAAGAAGAAGCCACTCATTCAGAAGATCCATTGTCTTCCAAATCCCCAGCAAGGAAAAGGAGGGGTAGTCCATCAAGTTCTTCGCCAAGCCCCCTTCTGATGATCTAGATGCCACTTGGAAGCCACAAACTGAGTCTGAGAGGGAGCCACGTTCCAAGACCAAGCTAGGGAAAAGGAAGGTTCCGGAAAGCCTTACACTTATGGAGGTCGATGTAGAACAGCAAGATGATGATGATGATGACGACGAGCCAGTCATCACGAACATCACTCCCGGCCCCGAGGAGATGGAGACCAACATTCTTACTCTATCCAAAATCGCTGCGAGGGATGTAGCACGCATACCTCCACAGGTAACACCAACACGACCTACAGCTTCCATATTTGCATTAGCAAAGGCCCGGCAGCGACCTACATCCAGCACAACCACCACCTCTGTAGGAGTAGGTAGTGGTACAGCAGCACAGAGTCAAATTCAACACACACCCTACAGATCATCCGGCATTGGAAGTGGCACCTCCAGCAGGAGGCCAAAGTTAAGCTCCCCAGTTTGGGACTTCTTTACGGTTAGCGAAAAGGAGGAGAACATTGCTATATGCTCCATTTGTAATACCTCTGTTAGTCGTGGTAAGCTTGGTACAAACTATGGTACCGGAGGCCAAATGACCCATCTGAAAAAACACCACTTGATCAGCTGGGAGGACCACCTTCGCGCCATAAAAAAAACTGCAACCATTGGTGTTGGTGGGGATAAAGGAGTAGAAGAAGAAGATCCGATCACGGTGGAAGAGGAAGGACAGGGAGACATTCTCTCTGGTAGTGGTACACAAGGTGTCCCTGACCCCAGCAGTGCAGTCTTAACGTTGCACACATCTTCAGCAACATCTCAGTGGCACAAGAGTAAGAGTCAGCCGGAGACACCAAGAAGTACCAGGTCCGCACTACCAAAAAGTGCGTTGAGCCTAAGAGAAAGGAAAACCATGCAGCCTACCATTATCAGCATGTTTGGGGGTGAGGGGCAGTACGAACGCAACCACCCAATAGCACGTTTGTACAATGCGAAGCTGGCTAAAATGTTAGCACTGGACCTTCTCCCTTTTTCTTTTGTTGAAGGGTTGGGTTTTGTGGAATTTGTGTCAACCATCTGCCCAAAATGGCATGTTCCCAGCCGCTACTATTTTGCCAGAGTTGCAGTTCCAGCACTACATCACGACGTGCTGGAATTGCTAGGAAAGGCCTTGAAGCAGAGTGCTGTTCACAGTATCCACCTGACTACAGACATGTGGACCAGTTGCCAAGCCACAGATTACATGTGCATCACTGCACACTGGATCAGTTTTGCGGGGGTTAGAGAACAGGTATCTGCTGGTGTTGATACTGCAGAGATTTTTCATGCCACTCGCAAACATGCAACTGTAGCCATGTTTGCCATGGAGAAATCTCATACTGCTGCAAACATTTTGGAAGAGTTTAACACCAAGGTCTTTGAGTGGCTGCGCCCAAGAGGGCTTACGATTGGTTTTGTTGCCACGGACAACGGCAGTAATGTAGTTTTGGCCATGCGCAATGGTGGCTATTTCAGGGTCCCGTGTTTGGCACACTGCATTAACATTGTTGTTCAAGACTTTTTGAAAAATGAATCCAAAGTCAGCAACTTACTGGTCACCTGCAGAAGAATATGCACACATTTCAACCATTCTTTTAAAGCCCGGAAGCAGCTGAGGGTCATTCAACGTGAGCATAAAATGCCAGTCAAAGCGCTCATCCAGGAGGTGCCAACACGTTGGAACTCAACTTATTACATGCTTGATCGTCTGTTTGAACTGTACATACCACTCAATGCTTATGTCATGCAAAGATTAGGGGAACCTACTGTGAAAGGCATGACCGTTGAGATGGCTCAATGGGACCTCATTAAATGCCTGACTGAGATGCTACTTCCTTTTGAGATCTTCACACGTGAAGTCAGCAGGGAGGACTGTACTATGGGCCAAGCTATCCCATTGTTGCACATGCTAGAGCAACAGCTGAAGGATGTGTCTGAAACGTACGCAGGTGTGGATGACAAACAAGACGCATATCATTTGGCGGAGACCTTAGCCGCTCGTTTATCGGAAAATACAAGGATTAAAAATAAAATTTTGTCACAACCACATTACATTAGTGCCACAATTTTGGATCCACGGTACAAAGTATTTCTGAACAGCAAGGCAGTAATTCCTTTTCGGAAGTGGATGTTGCCAACTACAAAACTTTGATAGCTAAGGAAGCCACTATTTTCGAAAGAGAACGGCTGTTAATTACAGGCCCCCCACCCCAGGCCACCATAACCAGTACTACAGGGCATCCAGAGTCAAGTTCTACTTCGGAGCCTGAGGGCAGTGCATTTGCCTCCCAGCAGTCACCTACACCAACAATAACATCAAGAACAGGATCATCCACCGCACAATGTGCAACTGATTGGTTTCTACAGCAGGGGTATGGTAAGTCCAGTGCTGATGCAAAGGCAAAACAGGCCGAGCACATCGGAGCACCCCTGAACATTGAGCGGATGGTCCAGGCCTATCTGGATGACCCAACAGAGGTCTTCATGGATCGAAACCCATTGGTGTATTGGTATGGGAAAAGAAGCCAATGGACAGTGCTCAGCAGGCTGGCGATAAAGTATCTGGCTTCCCCTGTCGCAAGTGTCTCTTCTGAGCGTGTTTTCAGTGCTGCTGGTGCCATTGTAACTTCGAAAAGGACCAGTCTCTCGGCCCAAAGCGTGGAGAGGTTAACCATGATCAAAATGAATCAGCACTTTATACCACCGGATTACAAAATACGTGAATCACAGCAGGAAGAGGAGAGCAACTTGGATGACGTAAATAGTGCGTTACAGGACCTACTTCTGTCCGAACCACCAGAGTTTGAGGACGAGCTCCTCTTCCCTGACAACTAGGCTTTCAAATTGTTACTTTCTTCCTTCCTTTATGTGTCTGTGTATCTGTCTTTCTGGTTCAAATCACAACAAATCCATCACCACCGTCTTCTCTTTTTATTTCCCTATTGGAGTTGGATGTCTGTGCATTTAACTGTCCACTCTTCAAAGTCCTGCTTCATCTTCCTGTCTCGCACAAGTACATTTCCATCAAGCCAGACATTAGTACAAGAAATGTTGCCTTTACCAGTCCCGCCTCCATAAGAAGTGAAACGTGACTATAGCTATCCTCCGTTTTGTTTTGGAGCCGAAACTCATCAGTGTCCAAAGGCTACAGCCTCAGCAGGCATCCAAAGGTCCTCACTGTCAGGACAGAAGGTACTTGGCAGAGAAAGACAAGAGACTCTTCGAAGAAACTTGCTGACATTTGTGCAAACTCAAATGACCATCAATGAGCGCTACCCAGGCCGCGGCCCATCATCACAGTGCTGACCATGGGAAGCAACTTAAACTGTGACAAAGTGCCACAGAAGAATAAGACGAAAACCAAAACAGCGACTAACACTCAAAATGAATGTGGACTGGAGTAATGATGAGGCCACTGCCCCGTAAAAAAAAATAACAACTGTCAGAACTAGGCATCTGATGATCTGACAGCCAAAGAGAAGAGCAAGACAGGTAATGATGGAATGCATTGGATGCTTGCAGAGTCTGAGCGATTGCTGTTGTTTGTTGTTGATGTTGTGCATGAAGTCGAACTCTACTCTACTAGTTAATCTACAAAGTGACTCAAGTCAAGTCAGTGACAGTCAATGTTTCCCTTCTTGTTGTTTAATAACCAAATTGTACTCCTACTACTGCAGGTGCCGGCCAATATCTGTTGCAATTTTTTAATATGGAATATGGACTTAATCGGAGTCACTACAGACTGAGTTGGAGTTGGACAACACGTACCACAACATGATGATGACCATACTATCTTTGCACGCAGTCAGTCAGTTGGATCGGAGATGATTCAAGGAATAACTGCGTTTCATGAAGTGGCATAAGGTAAACATAAACACAACAATTCAACAAGAAAGTAAACACAGCAGACCTACATGTCCATGTAGTGGTGGAGTCGAGTCAGTGTAGTTATGACTGACAGCGGCGCAATGATTTTGTCACTTAATTTTGAAAATGCTAAGTTGCTGTATATATGCCTTTTGTCTGGCTCTGTCAAAAATTAAGGTAAATGGAGGTTGGGTCACAGGCTGGTGCTGTGGTGGGCCTGTTCTGTCCTGTTGTTGTTGTAGCTTAATGCTGTAAACGGAATATACATGATATATCCAAGCCGCCTCAGTCTGAAAGTGTTCTCTCTTCTCTTCTTGGACTCCACCGTAATTGATGCTTTTTTATATTCATTGATTTTTCAATACCCCTTTTGTTTTTCCATCTAGACGTTACAGGCCGGCCTTTACCCTGTGCTATACTGGGAGACTCAACTCACATTTACCTTACCAATCCGCATCAGGAAGGCAACCAAGATTGATGTGCGGAGCGTCCATGGAAGATAGGACCAAGAGGAAGGACGAGATTCAACTCCACAATTTGACCAGGATAATACAGTAACTTTAGTATCATTCATCTTTTAATTAATTGGAATCCTTTTTTCTCTTCAATCATTACGACTGTGTGTTGTGTGTTGTTGTTTGTTTGCTAATTGATCCCTACAACTATTTTTTACTTTTCTTTGCTATCTTTAAAAGTAAGCCCAGTACAACATGGAATTTGGGTCTCTGTCTGAGGGCATATATTACAGGCAAGGCAAATTGCATAGAATATACTGCTGCCCTGTACTGTCTTGCCTAGTAGGAGTTAGTAAGTACTACTCATTAACCATCAAGTTATCTTCATCATGCATGCATTGCCTTTTTCTCCCTTTATAGATTTTTTGGATAAGATCATGGTCGTCTGCCAAGATTGCGCTTTGCTTTTGTTGTCCATGCGTACTGTTTTTCTTTCTCAAACCTTTCCCCAAACTCCCCTTCCCATCCATTCATCAAACCCTAACCCTCTTCCCCCGGGCTGTGATTTATATTGAGGTGTGATGTGACTACCTAAAATGTACACCAATTGATCACACGCTTGCTGGGGCAGATGTGGTAAAAGCAACACTAATTAAATTTCAAGGCAGGGCGAGGAGCTTCTTCTGCTTGCCCACCCATGCTCAGTCTATGTGCATGCCGTCACCGGCTAATAGTACATCATAATTAATTGCCAGCATTGATTGGATTCATCATCAAACTCCTACCACACAGCAGTAAAGGTTACGAATTACGATTGTGTTAAGTTAAGTGACTCACTCAACACAACTACAGTTTGTAACTTCTTGTACTAGGCTGTCCCCGCCAACATTATGTTTTATTTGACTTTAGCAGTTGCAAATGCAATATTGTTTGTTTGGCAGTCTTCTTCTGTACTGTATTTGACTTTGTTCTACTACTCCTCCCACAGTCGCTTTCAGGCAAGTGACTGTCTCTTTTTTATTTTTTAGCAAATGCTGCTGGCAGTGTCTACTCTACTACTACCACCACAACCATGGCATCTTCTCCATTCTCTTGGGAAACCATGCAGCCATCGCTGTGCCGAACGTAATCATCATCAATCACAGGTAAGATAAGTTTGGTGGGAGGTATAATGGACTAGGAGGAGAGACTGACAGTACTAGTAGGACAAATCACTCAGTGAGGGGTACCACATCTATCTGTTTGTGTTACATCATCAGCAGATTATTTAAATCAAACACTGGCTGCGGCCCTGCAGCAGCAATGAAAGAAACCATGTGACGTTAATTTGTAAAACAGTAACCCCCCACAAAACATTAACATTGTATGTTGAAGTATAAATATAATTTATTACCCTAACAAAAATAAACTATCCCACACCTGACCCACCCCTCTCCCTAACCCCAACCAATGTCCAAAACGAAAAAAAGTCCAAAGAATGTCCAAACCCCAACGCCCAATTCCCACCCACCAACAAAAGGAATAAAAAAGGGGCAATGCAACAGGGTCCTATTATATTCGGCGGGCTTTAAGGTGTTTGTCAACCAGAATTTTAACCCGCTCCTCGAGTTGCTCCTCTAGCCGTGCCACCCGGAGGAGAATCTTTCGTCGAAATGCCCTGCAGTGGCATCCAGGGTGGGGGACAGCAGTGCTGGTTGCAATCGATTTGCGGCGGGCGGCTGCCAGACTGCGGCGCCGTACCACT
Organism: Calotriton arnoldi; assembly: GCA_963921515.1. Taxonomy (NCBI): domain Eukaryota; kingdom Metazoa; phylum Chordata; class Amphibia; order Caudata; family Salamandridae; genus Calotriton; species Calotriton arnoldi. The sequence continues at coordinate 1,549,256 of CAWUFW010000004.1, forward strand.
GGAGGTCTGGCCTGGCTGGGGCCCGGGGCATCGGACGAGGCTGCTGCTGCTGCCGCCTCCTCCTCCTCCGCCTGAGCCACCAGCCGCCGGTACTCGGCACAGATGGCCTCCAGTTTCCGGTGCCGGGCCCTGGCTGCCAACTCCTTCCGGGATGGTTTGCCTTGGGAAGGAGTATCTATATCAAGAAAGAAAAAGAATATTGTTGTAACCAGTACTCTTAGCAAAACAGTAACACAAAATTAATTCAACACATAAACATAATGGCACAGTAGCACTAGCAAGAAGCACAGTACATAACATTCCTGGTATAATAATCTATCTATCCTCCCACTTCCTCGGCCTGTAACATTTGTGGGAGTTTCAGGCATTATACTAGCACTATGGACTCCAGTACACCAGTCTTCTTCTTATCTCTACTAGTTTAGCAAAATGACATAACCTGGTTGTAGCCGGCATGCCAGCTCGGTCATCTATGCTTGCACCCAAGACAAACATACGAGTCATCATGACGCAGACTCACGTTAGTTTGATTTACTACTGTATGCAGGTGGGGAAGCTCGTATTTATTTTTCTATTACGGGTGGCACTGGCCATACTCTCTCTGTTACATGAAGCAGGGCAATTGGTCAATTTCACTTTAACAGTGCCCTGGCTACTACAAAAAGGCAGATTATATATCTGATCCAATGATCATTGCTTTTATGGGACGACGACATAAGGTCAGTAGCGGTCGGTGGTGGGACTCGGGGAGTGCTGCCGGGCGGTGACGTAGGGAGGGGCAGGGTGGGGGGTAGTAAACTATGGATTACGGCCAATTACAGGTAAGTAAACATATAAAGAAATAAAAGTAATTTTGTTGCGCCCACTGCATCGCTTTTGGCGGTGCAGTGCGCACAATGAAATTAGCTTTATTTATTTTTATGTTTACAGTAAACTTACCTGTATTTGGCCGTGTAATACATTGTTTACTGCTACCCCCACCCTGCCCCTACCCACATCGGCTTTGCTACTGTGGCGCGGTTTCTTTTACATTCCCTTAAAACTAAAACTGTGCATCCCGTGACAGTCTCCACCTATGCTGTCTATGATGAATACATACAGGCATCCATCCATTCTAAGTAAATGTCAATCATTCTTCTTAATCTCTCCACAAACCTTACTTTGTTTCGCCAACAACAACCCATGCGTCCACTCACTCCGTTGCTTGCCTTGGCTTAGAGTTTCACCCAAACACCGCTGATGATTCTTGCTATCCACAGTATCCACCCATACTGTGTCGCCCACCCAGGCAGGCATCCATTCTTCTTTCACCTTCCACCCATCCTTCAACAACACATGCATGTGATTCCTATCAGCCACCTATATCCATGCTTCCAACGTATCCTTCTCTGCCAGTCATCAATCATATTAAATCTGGCCCGTCCTTCCTCCTTCCACCCTTCTTTCCCTTTTTATTCAACACATCCATCAAGGTCATCTGATCTGACTTTTAGTCTCCTCCATAAAACTTTCACAGCTGAGTTGGAGTCAGATAGAAGAGGCCATTGGTTAATCAAGTCACGCTGGTAATGCTATTGCTACTGCATTGCTAATGCTAAGTAAAGGGTGTCTTCTCTTCTTCAACCGTTGTATAATGTTCACTACAACTTCATACCTAATAATAAGTCTCAACAACAGTACAGTGAGTGAAGTCCACACACCCTTCCAGCTAGTGCAATGTCAATAAGTCATGAATATAACTTACCACCGCCCGCCACCGCTGCTGGCTCCCCCCCTGTAGCTCCTGCAGGTGCCGCATCTTCTCCTGCCCCCTCCGGAAGGCTCGAATCGCCGGTGGCCCCGCCGCCACTGGTGGTTGCTAGTCCGCCTAGATAAAAACATGACACATTTTTAGATGCCTGTACACCTCCCCCTATTTATTCTTTTTCATTAGCAAGATTGAAAAAAAAGTTAATACATACATATTATTATAAATCACATTCAATAGTCCAAATCGGGTACTAGAGTACAGTCAGTAGACACTAGTAGTGTTATGGTCCCTAGGGTCATTATTATACTATACTCTACTCTTTGCAAAGTTAGCCTGAGCCATGCAACCATTTTCCGCTTCATGTCTTTTGCGCATGTTACCTCGCAGCTTGTTGCGCAGTAACAGTAAGACGCCTTTTTGAGCCCACATGAGCACATACAGCTACTGTCTGAGCGTTGCGTACAAGAGGTCGAAAAACAAGCCACTTTGTTATGGAGTTCGGTTAGTCCGTATTGCTTAGCCATAGGTAACATGTTACACTTTTTGGGCAGGACTGAGAAATGCTTGCATTATACTATAATAACACGCACCATTTTTCTCAGGCAGAGGATTCCCTTCTACGAACCAGAGATTTGCAGAGCTTATGAATGATGCATGTAACCAGTAATTCTACGTTCTACGGTGAGGAGTCGCTCAGAATTCGCACAGATCTTTTGTCTTATATATCATCAATGATCATGCACTTGTTGCAAGTGCAACACTGTTTATTGTTTTAATCTTATGCATTTTGCTGTTGGAGCTGGCTGGAGTACACTGAATTTTATAGAACATACATACAGAGCTTGTTAGTTGAAAAATAAACCTTTTGAACTTACACATAGACTCTGTGGTATTTTGTGTGGTGGTGGTGGACTTACACGAGTGAGTGAGCGAAAGGGTGTTATGTTCTGGGTTGTGTAAACATAATCATTGGGTATCTTCGGGTGGGGGTTCGGGGACCTAATGAGACACTATAGCTAGTCGTTCAGGGGATTGTGGGTTCACTTCTGACTGAGGTGTGAGGAACGTCCAAGTTCCAAACTCGCATCACCAACATCCTATTTCATTGTGCATAGTTCTGCATGGGGCTGTGCATAATCCAAGTAGTATGTACTATATCCTATCAAAAATAGTCTAATATCTGGTTGGGCATTTTGTTTGTGGTAATTGTCAAAGCCTCAAGATTAAGAAGCCTAGAAGAGGACAACCGAAAGGACTGGACTCAGTGGCTAGAGCTATTAGTATTGGTCAATCTGAGTTTTATACAAAACCGTACAATAAAGAGTGGCAATGCAAACTGGGCAAGCTTAGCGACAGACTAATATTAGTAGTACAGAGTACAGACATTCATAGCAGAGGCAGTTAGAACTTAGAGGCAGGGATAACCAGAATTTAGAAACAGATAGTCAAGTCAAGATCAAAGAATCTTTTGTAAAAAATAGAATTAGGGAGTGGAGCCAGAATTAATAGTTCTGAAAAAATAAGGTGCAGTAAAAGTTAGGGCAATATAATTGTTAATATTAACCACTGGAGGACTTACTGGGACCAGCAGCAGGGCCCTCGGTAGAGGAGCGGTCCTCTGGTGGTTGTCCCGCCGAATCTGACCCCGTCTTCTTGCCCCTGGGTGCTGCACATCAGTGATCATGTAAGATATAATAAAGAAAAAGAAAGACACAAACATTAATGATTGCTGTGAAACAAATAAATTATCTAAAAAAAACGCTCAAAAAACCTTTTAGGAAACAAAAATTGCAATAAAATTGACCTATCTAATCCGATCGACTACTGCCTTGCGGGATTCACGGACAGTCTACTTATTTGGGAACACTAATTCAGTGTTCCATTCTGATTGATTCAAATAAAATCCAGAACACTAACTAAGCCTAAGTACCACCTGACCTAGCCCACCTATTCCAGGCGGGCCAATTGTTCATTAAGCCTGCATTTCCATTTTTTATTGACATCAAAAATGCATAGATGAGAAGGAGGACACATGCATAAAGTGCATAATGCATACACCAAATTGTTGGTTGGTTGCGTCTGATGTTCTGCAGCTGACTGACACTGCTAAGCTAAGCTTACCAGTACCACTCACTAAACAAACTACAAAAGGTTCTAAGGACTGGGGTAAGCAGCACTCAGTGACAGAGGATGCGTCACGCAGACCGCTCAAAAATTATCAACTAATAGTAACTAAACCTAGTATCAAATGCATCCACCACTATTTGACAGGAGGACAAAGGAAGGACTACAGTCTCTCTAGCAATAGCATTATGAAATGAAGACACTACACGGGAATAAGGTAGGTGTCTAGTTTAATCCATCTGACGTCCTCCGGGTCCCGGCAGCAACTGCCTGCCTTAGAACTCCACATTCCAGAATAGAATCCCCCCAGCGACACAAGCTCCTCACGAGCCTGAGACAGCGTTCCTCAGATCCCAACACACCCCCTTCCTTCACAATGAAAACAGAAAAGTAAGGTTTGACAAAGATAAAAAAACAATAAGAAGAAGATAACAGGAAACAGGGTATACAGAAGAACAACATCACTACATTTTGTAATCTTGAAATCTTGCAGGAACAAATTTCAATCTGGTGGAAACAGCTCTGGAAGAAACATGATCGGAATGCACAGGTTCCCTCCCGTGGGTATTGGTGGGCACCAATGTTGGGGAAGAAACAACACCAAGTCTCTTGTTGACATAGACCAGCATTGACTCAGGCACAATGGAAATAGCAGACTTGTTCCAAACTTTCCCACTCTCCAACACCACCACGTGATTTCTTACAACTGAGCTGACACTCTTTTGGGAGCGGAGAACCGAGACTCCCCCTTGCGAAGAAAACCCGGTCTCTTGACCCTCACCCAATCCCCCACCTTAACAGACAAAGGATAACGAACTCCAGGCCTGGTGTCGTACTTAGCCTGAACAGCAGCCCTGACGTCAGTTACAACAGACAATTTCTTAGTGTCCACCTCCCTCCTGGACATCGATTCCTTGTTTAATTTAGAACCAGCAACCCTTCCCCTAAGTAAGGTAAACGGGGCAATGCCGGTACTAACATGGGGAGTGGTCCTCACAGCCCAAAGCATGTTGCTGACCGCTTGCCGCCAATGCAACCCATTCACCAAAGCCAATTGCAGATGTTCCTTGATTACGCGGTTGAAGCGCTCAACCAGGCCATTGCTGCGGGGGTGATAAAGAGAAGTAAGAATGTGACTAACACCTATGTCCTTGAGGAATTTCTGCATCCTCGTCGCCACTGAAATGAAGACACTACACGGGAATAAGGTAGGTGTCTAGTTTAATCCATCTGACGTCCTCCGGGTCCCGGCAGCAACTGCCTGCCTTAGAACTCCACATTCCAGAATAGAATCCCCCAGCGACACAAGCTCCTCACGAGCCTGAGACAGCGTTCCTCAGATCCCAACACATTACCTAACTGAAGTTCTCTAAAGTAAACTCTTACATAATGACAAGCAAGCGCAAAGTTGCAAAAAAGTAAGAGTACCGCCCAGCACCTGTGTCCTACAATCACAGAGGATTTTGAAACGGAATTTACCTGCAATGTAAGCAGCAGTATTCTTGTTATTTGTAAAAAATATATACACAAATCACAATACTTATACTACTATATATATATTGGCTACTCACCAAGCCCCACGACCTCGACACCTAGCAGGTCCAACAGGTCCTGCTCCCGGTCAAGGATGTCTGACCACCGGTGGGCCAGCTGGTTATGGGTGCGCCGGACCTCGGAGCAGCGAAACACTGTCCGACGCACCTTCGCCCACCGGCGGTGACGCTCCTGGGTCGGGTACCCGGAGCCTGGCCTGCCGCCTGCTGCCAAGGTCAAGGGGAGGTGGCGCTGAATAAAAAAAACAAGGGCGGCCACCTCCGCCTCATTAAACAGCTGGCGGGCTTGCACCCCTGCAGGGCGCAGTCTGCCGCAAGGCAGGCGGCGATTGGGCGCACGCACCTTGCCCTTTGAGCCGCTGCTGCTACCCTTCGCCATGGTTCTGGGGTGGGAGGAGGTGAAAAAGAAAAGTTAGAAGGGAAAAATAAAGTTAGGGGAAGAAGTAGGAGCTTAAAGAAGAAAGTTATATAAAACAGTCGAAAAGTAAAAAAAACACAGTAAAAAGTAGAAAAAAATGCAAAATATAGACTTAAGCAGAGAGTGAGATAGATAAGAATTAAAGAAAAATTGAAAAACAGTGTAAAAAACTAAGGATTGCAAAGATTGAGGGAGGATAGAAAAGCAGGCCCAGAACCATAGCATAGAGTGGTAAAACAAGATGGCCGCGCCCATCGCGACCGCGTGGGTAAGTTCGCGCGATATTTGTCCCCGAGCACGCAAAAAACGTCGCAAACACGTACAACGCGTTCCCGAACAAGGAATGCGCAGCGCGAGCACGCTATACGCGACCCGGAACAGGAAATAAGGGATCGCGAACGGGCGGGACAAGTGAAAAACAAAATGGCCGCGCCCATAGGCGACCGCATGGGTAAGTTCGCGCCCCCGAGCACGCAAACAGCGTCCCGAGCAACCACAACGCGTTCCCGAGCAAGAAAAACGCATCGCGAACGGGTGCGGCAAGCAGCTACGCGCGCTCGCGAAGCTACGCGTAGCTCGCGTAGCGCTCCGACGTCTTCGCGTAGCTTCGCGTAGCGCGACTACGCGAACTACGCCCAGGCTTACTGTTAATACTGTTACAATGCATTGGCATTTTGTTTATCCCATAATAGCAGTGTGGCTCTCAGAGTAATGTATGTCCTATTCCTATAACAAGTACTTTTTGCTCTCGTAATCTTTCTGTGTTTCCAGTACTTATCTATTGCACCTCTCTAATGGCATCATCTTCTGCAAAAGTGAAGACATTAAAAAATACTTTGGGGCATATTTACAAGAACGGAATTACTGTCACACAGATCACTCACCTAGCAGGGGATAAGACACCAACTAAAGAAAGACTGGGAATGGGACAATGTATTGGGCATCTGAACTTATGACTGCATATGGTTTCTCATTGAGAATTAAAAAGTGCATGTTGTGTGTTCTCAGGAGCACAATCAGGTGCGTTTGCACACAAGAACATAGTACAACATACAATGTGTGTCTGATGCATCATTGTAGCTGGGGCCACACAGCTCTAATCCATAATAAAATATGAAACACAACATCTCTGTGTATTCTGTGCCACGGGAAAAAAGTTAAATGACAAAAGTCACAAAGATACATGACACTTGTGGACTGGATCAACTTGCGGGTGTGGAGGATGAAGATTCAAAGAATAGTGGTGCCAGGCTAGTAGATGTATTATTACAGTGCAGGGAATGCTTTTAACACCAAGCATACACATTCATTCTACATTAGCAAGTGGCACTACCTGCCTAGCTGACACATGTCACTGTAATGAAAAATAAGCACATGTCTTGCATCACAAACACTGTGCATGATTCATCCATCAACACTGCACTGATCTAACGATGCTATAGTTTCATATGCACAAACAATGACACATAGGTCAGCCATGGGACAACTGGCAAGGCATCAGCAATCAACAACGTGTATGTAGGACTATAGACATGAAAATGCAATGGCCAGAAAGTGTTGAAGTCACATGCACAACAACATGAGTGTGGCATGGCAATAAATGTGGAGAACTGGCTATATCCTCATCCCATCACACTTACTCTGTGTTGACACCCCAGGACAGAGAAGAGACATACACATGAGTGAAGTGCAACAGGGAAACCAATATGTACAGCCAAAACATGCAAGTAACATACAACCAATAACATTAGAAATGTCCATTATAATGGGTAAGACGGACCACAAAATACATGATAGCACCATGAAGTTGCATCACCTCTCTCTGAAAGGCCACTACAAGTTTACAAATGCCAATTGCATGATGCGTGTAATCTAGGGATTAATCACAACAACACCATGCAAAATAGCCACACATCTGCAGGCACAGTTGAACACAAATATGACCATGCATCTAAAATGAAATGGCAATGTCACATACGGTTGTATCTCTCTAGGAATGTAAAAAATACTTTTGAAAACACATCTTTTCGCTAGATGGCCAGGCACCATGCATGGCATGTGTTGCAGTCCAGTGGGGCCAACCAGCCCCTCTACTCCAGTCAGGTGTATGCTAGACAGAAACTTCTGTCTGAATAGCACCAAGGGAAATCAACCGTATACCCAATAGCTCAATAACATGTGCTGAGGAAAAGCAGCACCATCCGGTTGCCTCCTGGATGCCAACTTTGGCAAGCAGATTACATTTCCGCATTCCCCTCGGAAATCTGGGTTGTACAAGCAGTGTGCCCACAGCTTTCGGGCACATATCACCCCTGGCCCTCCTCCACTTCGCACCCAACCATCTCCCACCCTGGACATCGGCACCAGGCCTCAAACCGCACTGCCCTCTTGAATCAGTGACTCAGCCAGCTGAATCCTCTGTCTGTTCAGATTACACAAGCCTGTGTACAGCAGTGTACCCCGAGTACGCAGGGGAACCTACAGATGCAGGAGATGCAACTGGCCCCCCTTAGTCTTGTGTGACAGGTCCCCTGCCACACAAGACTTGTCCAGGTCAGGGGCCTCACCCTCCAAAGCGAATGGGCAGCACAACCTCCTCTGGCATGACAATGTTGAGAGGCACAGCACAAAATAGGATGTCTCCCCTGTCACCACAGTGTAGTGTTGGTGATTGTCATGCAATGCAGACTACCCTTTGTTCCTGATCCGGAGCACCTCGAATGATCACCACTATAAGGTGCACCATGCGGCCTTCTCATGTCAGCAATGTTTCAACATCTGAAATGCCAGACTTTGCCATCAGGTAATGGTCATTGCTGACACATCAATGTCTCCAGCCAGGGCCCACAGGCTCGTGCATGACGCAGGCACCGCCTTCAATGTCAGTCTGCAGTAACTCTGCAGTACCTGTGTCTACCACTCTGGGTCTCACACAAAAGCACAGCGTGGTCTGAAGTCCAGGGGTCTGTCTGCGCTTACAGGCATTGTATGCAATGCTGTTGCAAGGAGTGTGCACTTTAAAGTGCTGCATTGCTGTTTCCAGCCAACAATGCCCTGTTCACCTGTGACTCTGGGTCTAGACTACAACATGTTTGTACATGGCTTTTTGGGGCTTCTTGATGTCTGCATAATTTTGTCATGGCTGCTCTATTCTGCATTCTGGTGCACACATTTCTTAATACCTCATCAGAGGTGTCTCTGTAAGCTCTTGTAGCCTTTAGAGGCTGAAAAGTGACGGAGGGCTTACTGACATCAATTATGTTCACTGCTATCTGTCCAACCGTCATATAATTTTCTCTCCTATCATCAAGATGTGTATCGCTGTCAAGCTAGACCAATGGGCAATTCTGTCTGACATAAGATGATCCTTACGCCATATAACGACCTACTGTACATACATCGCAAAGATGATAGACACCATACAAAAATATTGGCCAATTTGCAGCCTCTAAAATGCGTAGCACAACCTCTTGAAATCATGCCCATGAGTGCCTTTGCACAGCCCATCGTAAATGTGCACATCTTTGTCTCCAGCTAAGCAAATATTCAAATGTGAAACTGTAGTCAGGCCTTTGTATTGTATGATGCATCATAAATCTTCTTTACAAGTAGTGACTGCCGGTTGTTCAAGTTCATGTGTGTTGCAAGCCCATTAAACTGGTACAGACTTCACAGCAACAGTTTCATATGTAGTCACATATACCACCACTGCTAACCATTATGACTACCACTGATGCATGCATTTTCTAACACACATGACAAGGTATGGATAGGCATCAATGTGAGGAACAAGTGCATGTTGACAGCTCTGGATCACTGATATCATTACAAATCAGACTGACAAGAGTCACCTACACAACACAGATCACATCCCATAGCCACATGGTGTTGTTAGGCATACTACATCCTGCAACATGGTACATTTGCTGATCAACTAGCACTTTGCGGCAAAAATATGGCCGCTTTTCCACGTAAGCGATAATATTTTCCATAACCGCCATGGAAAACACTTGCAAAATACATGTATCTACAAAGAAAGATTCCCGCTTACCCCTTTGTGGCAAAACGTTTGTTGCAAAGTCCAAAAACGGGCGGCAAACGCCCAGGAAGTGATGTCAGTCTGCATCCTGTTCCATGGAGGAGTACTGTACACTTTCACTTTCTCTTTTAACCACACTGTTAGTGTCTGTTGAGAGTTGTGGATGCATTGAGAGGTGTCTGCTGGTGTTGGTGTGTTAGTGAGTGGTTCTGTGTCTAGTCCTGTGTCTTTGTCCTCATGTGTTTTTTTGTGTCTTCGTGATTATCTTGTCGGGTGTTTGTCGTATGGGTATATTTGTAGTTTTCACTGCTATGTGGGGTATTAATTTGGGTTTTATTTTATATTAGTGTGGTGAGCAGTGTTTTTGGAGATGTTGGGTCAGGGTAGGGAGGGCGGGATGTCCGAGGGGGCATTTGGGGGTTTCCTCTGGCTCGTAAAGTTATTTTTGCCACGGATGGCGGAGAGTGGGGGATGGGTCCTCCAGGGATAGGACGTGAAGATCAGGACGGTCAGGTGGGAGCACATCCGCAACCACATGATGCGAATCTTCGGTGTAGACAGGACTGTCCAGCAGTGGAAGCACCCATGGCAGGATTGTGTCAGGCGTGAGGGAAACCTACTGGATCACCTTGGAATCATTGTTGGCATGCAAGGTGGTAAATACATGACAAAAGTTGTTTGAGATCCAGTGTGTTGTATTGTTCAACAACTGTAGTCAGTAACACAGTGTCATATCCGCAACAGGATGATGCCATCCCCTTTTGCTATACCTAAGATGCATAGCTCAAAAACAGCCACACTGGCAGCATTGTGCAAGTGTGCCAGCGTTGATGTCAATGACTGACCATGTGCATGAATGTTTATCCTCCGGCACATGAACAATCAGTAAGTGTTGTATCACGTTTCTATGTGTGCTGCGCAATGCAGCATACATAGACAGTGGCCAAAGACATTTGTCTGTGAGGACTCACATTGTGCATGAAGGGTCTATGTGAGCTTCACAACACAGCACACAAGGAAAAACACACAAACTGATGAAATCACTTGTCTATCCCTGTAGTGCAAGGCTCAGAGTATTAATCAACTGTTCCCAATTTAGGTGTAGGACCATATCTATGCCACTTCAAACCAATTTCTGGCTGAGAAGCTGTCTGATACACAAGGCGGAATATTAACATGTCAAGTGTCCTGACACACCTGTAATAAAAAATCTAGGCCCATTTGACTACACAACGTTAAGTATATTGACGTTGTGGAGGCAAATATTGACTTGTAGCCACAATATGTTCATGTATACTGGCAGGATTGTCTGGTAGTCCACAAGGCTGCAATGGTCATGTGTTGTGCGTCAGACAGGCAAAGCACATCCCTTCATGTATGCAACATAACCACAGACATAACTGTTACAGTTCTTAAATTTGAATATAGATGACTTCAATGATGTACATGAGACGTGTGAATGTGTAATACATAACATTTTGTCGTTATCCTTTTGTCACTGCTGGAAGACCATTGATCACTCAGGGAGATGTGGATCCCTTCATGGACCCACACACCACTGTTGAGTGCCTTGCTCATACATTTTGATTGTTTGTGATGACAGACATTTTTCCGGTTAATGGTCCTGTATGTTGTTGAACACAGTCTGGCAGTGCATCACATGGACCTCACCTCTAGTGTGATGAGGCAGCATCAAGTTGAGACTTATGCACATATTCATCAGTTACTGATGTAGAACAGCATTAGCCTTCTTGACTTTAGGTTGCACATCCTCAGTTCCTTCGATCCATCCCTGCACCGTACTAACAACTATACCACTTATTTCATAGTTTTTCCCTGTCATAGAGCATATTAGGCAGCATTTCAAACATTTGTGCACTCTGCCAGAATTGTGCGAGGGGACCAGCTTTGGTGCTAGCCATTGCAAGTGGACACTGCTGTAAATGATATTAAGTGTTTACCCCTTATCAGGGCCATTTGTTGATGTAATGCATTTGCAACAAGTTGTGGCATATTGGAAAAAAAATTGTATAGACAATACCCCACAGCATTCTTTACAAAGGGTGCCCATGTGCAATCCTTTTCATATGATATCTACTCCCATGGTATCCACTGTGTCACTACTTCTCATATTTCATTGGAAGCTGTGGCTGTTGTTACTTATGCCAAGATCAATGCTAAATGAAACTGTCACACAATGGGTCATTAATTTGCGTCTTATCATGATATCATGTATGTATTCTCAACCAATGCACAAAGTGAATATGCTTTCTTGGTATAGTATCATCTGTACATGTGAGCTTTGGTTCATGTTGCATGGCCACAGCGACATGTGAAGTTGCGGTAACACTTTTACTGAGGCCATGAATGCAAACTGTGTGTGTCACTCCAGCCAATGCAGATGGGTTTCACAGTGTACATACTGAAGAGGAAAATTTGAGTGATGTTGTTGATGGGTATGAGCAGAAATGGAATACATGTACACCCAGCCCTGAGGTGTCTGTCACTGATGGACAATTAATTTGAGCAACAGTTGTCATTGCCAGGTAGTACTCCAAAAAGGCAGTCTCATACCCAAACTGAGAGCTGGGGTACGTGACAAAAATGGATGAGTGGCATGAGCCACAATCACAACTTGGCTGAATGAATCAATACAACTGTAAAACCAAAATATGTTCAGGAACTGATTTTCCATCTTGCTTCTGAACTAGTGAATCTTTTCCATGTTGATGCAAATTTCAAGGCCTCTGTTGCCACTGCAACGTTACCTTGCACAACATTGTTTTGTCAAGACTGGCTTAGCCTTAGTCACAAGCCAGCGTTAATCCACTCAACGTTGCTTAATGGCAACTCATACATTAGACACCCTTTCACACTACATTTAGAGTGAAAGGGGTGGGCAATGTTACACCGCTAAGCACATACTTTTGTATGCAGAACCATTCCCACAAAGGCAGCGTGAATATGGGGGAGTGCGTAATGGGTAAGACCATGAAAAACATGTTTTCAAACATGCTCAGGACTGTGAAGTGATCATTTTCTCATCATATTACATGTTCTGATGTGTGTTGCATTGTGTGTCCCACATGGAAAAAGCTAAAGGCATTGATTGTTAATGTGCATGAAGGTGAGCCTTCAATCACATAAACTATCTACCTCTCAATTCAGCCACCCGTGCACTATTGTGCAAGGGTGCCTCCGTGGGAGCTAGCATGAAAAGTTTTACACTTGCACAAGTGGAAATGCAGTGCTGCAAAAATATGATGTCGAGTTGCAGCAGCCCTGAGTTTCCATCGTGGCATAGTACAGCATGGTGCTGAGCAGGCTAACAATGCGCTCCGAGACTTCAAGGAAAATCTGTCCTGTTGCCTTCCAATCATGAGATTTGTGACCTACGTTTACTCAGATGTTTCTAGTAGATGTATACATCATGACTCATGCATGTGTAGCAGTGTTGACACCTCCAACTTGGTGCTGAATTGATGGAATGTAATTTGTCATACTGGTCTACATGAGTACCACTGTGGTGCTTAGTTTTCTGCCATTATTGCAAACAGTGCAGCCTACTGTCTTTGTGTAAATCTCATGGCATGGCTCTGCAATGGACCTGTAAAGCTTTCTCCTTGAGGACATTCCCCTGTTGGACTCATTCAGAGTCTGTGCCCTTGGCCTCATTGAACTCAGCTAATCTACTAATGTTGTCACACCACTCTGCCCTTGCTCTGTCCCATACCATAAATCGACATGTCGGTATCACTATCAGGTTGTGATAGGGATTTTAAATAACATTGATCTTGTCAGGTCATGTCGGACGTACCTAACATTTGATAAGAGTGTATACTTCATGTTTTTGTGCACTTGTGTTTTGGATATACATGTTGAAAGGTGTTATTTGTCTTGAATCTTAAATCTTGTAATGTTTTAATTTTTTTACAGACATGCCACCTGATGAAGTGAGGCACTTCCTTCTGTGGAAGGAACATTATATGCATATACGTCGTGTGGCAAAGGCTATAATGCTATGGCAAGGAGGTACAGGAAAGAGAGGGCATCAGGACGGTGGACGTCCATTACAGACTCCAGCAAGTAAAGTGGACAGAAATGTGTTGGCCTGCCTGCCTCACCAACTCGACACAGACACACTGATCCAATGCCAGGCCCTTCAGGTGTCCAACGGGGTGGCACTCATCCACAGCCATCTGCTACTATAACAACATCCACACCAGCCCAACCTGCTGCAACCACCTCATCTGGACACCAAGGTGCACCCTCACAACCTGCTCAACAAGGCACATCATCCCTGAGAATGGCACAACAGAGACTGAGTCCCAACTTCACCCACAGGGACCATAGGTTGCTTTTAAACCTAAATGTATGTGTGGCCCATATTGAACGGGACATTGATGAGATAAAGACACACCTCCAGGACATTAAGGGGGCCCTGGGGCTAGCCTACCAAGACCCTAAATATGTCACCCGTCTCCCTTGTACAATCCCCCTATTCCCTTAAGCCTGTTTTCATAGTTTTTAGACTGTAATTTATTAGGTAGTGGTAAGTGTAGTTTTAGAGTAGGTATAGATTAGTGTTAGGTGTAGACAGGTTTTATTATTTTTCATTCATTTTACACAGTGTTTTGGATTAAGTTTCCTTTTCCTTTGGGTGGGGGGTTGATGTCTTTCTGACTTGTTTAATGAAGAAAAGAAGAAAAAAAAGATATACTTGTTTAGGATGTATGTTTAGTTAGTTCATGTCTAGGTTAAGCTGTCTTTGTCCCGTCTCTGGATGTGCCTTAAGGGGGGAGGTGGGTTGATGTTTAATATATGTTGTTATGTGTATAGTATTAGGTAAGGTAGTTAGTTTAGTTTACATATCAATTAGCATAAGTTCATTTAGTGTAGATTGGGATAGGCCATTAGCATTAGGTTAAGGTTAGTTAGTATGTATTTTTATATTACATTTCTAGTGGTTTGTGGTGACACTGATGTTTAATGTGATTCGATGAACTGATGTGTTGGTAGTTGGTTACAACAGATGAATTCCCCGCACAATTCAGTAGAATTTTTACATATGGAATAACGACATCTTCAAGGGACAGGCGACTGTCATACTGCTGTTTGAATGTGAATGACAAACATACATGATATGTAGGCTATAAAAGTTCAGTTTTGAGATTGCATGAGGATGGTCTGAAGAATACGCTCTCATCTAATACAGAATTGCAGATTAGAAAAGACACATGATGCAATGGAGGCATTGCACTCACACAGCATTGGTTCCATGATGTGGGTATATTGTTTGGTACTTAGGGGCATCTTTACTTTCCCCTGTCCACATCCCAGCTTCACTTTCCACGAAGTAGTGCTGGAGATATGTGCTTTGTCTTATTTACCAGGCAGCGTTAAGCCACTTAACATGTATTAACACTGCCTTGCACATTAGGGACGACATTACGCTATACTTTGCCTACAAGTGTAGGGCCATGGGTGTTGTGATGGGTGTTCCACCACAACAGCGTAAGAATTTAACACAGAAACATATTCTAATATTATGAATCCTACACTATTTCTCTTCTTACAGTGAGATTGCTTCGTCATCTTAGGAAATATATTGAGGGATATCTCTTTACATGTCTCAGGGCATGACACCCATCACAACAACCATTGCCCACCTCATTGACAATAAGTATAGGTTCAAAGTCTGCCTGGTTTGCAAGGCAAGATTGAGCCACTTCATGTGGCTTGACACTGACTTGAGTATTGTTCCAAGTCCCTATCCCCATCCTGAACGTAGGGAAAAGTTAAGTTGCAGCAACAATGTTGTCTTGGAGATCTGAGGGATTCGCTCATTCACACATGCCCTCCCACCTCACTGTCTATCAGGGACACATGCTCAGCAGGCCCAATTTCAGAAAAGGCACTCTGGACTTTTTGTGCTGACTACACTGCTTAGGCATTGTTGCACTGTCTAAACTTGAAAGGTCACAGGCAACACACATCTTTGTGACTTTAAAGCTTTTATTTACAAGTGCATTTGAGGAGTTGACAGACTGGGCCAGTTCTTTTGACAGCAACCCTCACATTGTGTACATAGCCAGTGGAGGGCCAGACAGAGTCCTTGGGCGGGAACATGTCCAGAGACATGTTGAGGAAGAAGACAACTTCAGTCAGGAGGCTGATTGTAGTGTCATTGGGGATCAATGGCCTCATTGGCAGTCCATTGAAAGTCCAAAGTGAATGTAGCAGAGTCAATCTGAGGACAGTGATAGATGATGTTCCGAGGCATGATGGTAAGCACAAGGCTAAGCAGAAACTATCCATTTGACACAGATGAATTCTACCGCTGCCTTCTCCTTAAGAATGTTGTTTGATCCACATCTTCCTCCTCTGATGTGTCATGTGCCTCCCATGAGGGTGATGGTGGATTGGCGGCAGCACTGGGAGGCAGAGACTCATCAGGAGGGGAAGAGGTGGATGCTGAAGGTGCAGCAGTAATCATCTGTGCCAACAGATGAGGCATCAACGCAGTGATGATGAGCTGCAGGGCTTGCAAGACTCCAGCAACGTCTCGGTGGCAGGCAGCCATAGCAGCCAAGTGGGAGTCCTGCTTCCGCTCCATGTTCTTCATGATCTTGCACATTTCCACCAACTGTTTGGCAACATCGCTGGTGCCACTTGGACAGGGCAGTTGTTGTTGTCTCTGAGTGAGGACACCAGCGATGTCACCCATGGAATGCTGGAGGGCATTGAGCGGACTGTGGTTGCCTCTGATGGCTTCTAGGTGGTCCCTAATGGGACTGAGGCACCCACGGATCCCATCCAGTTTGTCCACCAAGCAGTCCAACCCCACCCACACCTGGTCTGCCATCTCATGCTGGACTCCTACCGCACTACGTTAAAAATGTAACAGTGGGTCCTCAGAGTCCCGGTTGACAAATATGGTGCTAGGTGGTGCCTGCTGTATGTTTTGCCCGGCAGGTGGAGAGGCCACAACACTGCTGGATGGCCTTGCTTCCAGAGATGGTTGCCCTATGGAGTCAAGCAGTTCTTGGAGGGTGTCCTTGTCGATGGTTGTGAGCTCTTTTTCATCTTCATCATTGAAGACTGGGACAGGCTGATGGCCAGGAGGTGATGTTGATAATGTAAATGGCAGATACTGTTGTATGTGTATGTCCACTTTGGTCAAGCATTTAAGTAGTTGACAATCAGAGTGCATGACACTCTCCATTCTCTATTCTTACATGCTACGCCTATTACACACAGCTTTGTGAATCATTTTACAACGTCACTTATGTAACATTTAGGTTGATCATAGTTTCGGACAGTTTCCCTGTTTGCCAACAGTGAGGGGCATACCTCTAGGCCCCTGCTGTACCTGTTACATCATCTGCTAAAAACTTCCTGTGGTGCTGGTTGATTCACCTTATTGACAATGCAGAATTAATCTAATTCATGTGTCTTTACACGGCATTGTGGATAAATTACCCTTACTCAGTCAAGTTTGCGTATGGGTGTTAGTCACTAGGTTTTGAGGTGGAGATTAGACTGCACCCACATGGATGTTGACAATGCCACTTATTTTGTAGTGTGTCATGAGGAGGACAATCATGCACTTGAAATCGAGATACAGTGATGTACACGATGAGATGACAAGTAGATGTGCTTGATTTCCCATACTCTGAGAAGTATCTATTTTGAAGGTTTTATATAGCGCGACTTGCGGGTATCAGAGCGCTTTACAGGCATATATAGGAAACAAACAGTTCAATGAGAACATACAATAGAAATATAAGTTAAATACAGGGTTCAAGTGAGTTTAGATAAGAGAATAGATTTCACTTCTTTTTTTTAAAGAGACGAAGGATGGATTAAGTCTGGTTTCTGTGGGCAGTGCATTCCATATTCTGGGCGCCATACCCGAGAAGGCCCGGTTATAAGTTTTCTTCTTGGCAAAACGTTCAGGTTTCAGTAGAAGGTTATTGGAGCTCCTGGAGGATCTGTTGCCACAGGTAGCTTGGAGTGTTATGATGTATGCCCTTGTATGTCAAACATGCGATTTTTAGGTGGATCCTGGCTTCGAAAGGTAGCCAGTTGAGGGCTCTAAGGTCAGGAGAGATGTGACAGTTTCTTTTTGAGCCTGTAATGAGTCTCGCTGCTGTGTTGATTGAGGCTCTAAGGGTGGCAGTCGTTGATCTGGGGAGACCGCAAAGAGAAGCACTCCCATATTCCAGTCTTGGGATTACTAGTGCTTGCACCGCCAGTTTGAAGTCGTTTGCGGGAAGGAAGGGTTTGAGTCTTCTCAAGGTGTTCATCTGAAAGTTTGCTCCTTTTGTTGCGGTGCTGATGTGTTTCTGCATGTTTAGATTTTTATCAAGAGTGACTCCCAACGATTTCGCTGAGTCGATTATGAGGGGTTGGCAGTTCAGTGCTGTTAGGTGTTTCATCCAGTCTTGAATGATGGTCGATTGGTTAGGGGGAGCGATTAGCAGGAATTCGGTTTTAAGAGTGTTTAGTTTCAGATGGTTTTCGGCCAGCCAGGTCTGTGTTCTCTGTAGCGTTAGGTTGAGAGATTTTATGTCCTCTAGTGAATGGATTTTCAAATAGATTTGTGTATCATCTGCGTACATGTGATAGTGGACATTAGTGGAGCTGAGAATTTCGGTGAGCGGTTCCATGAATAGGTTGAAGAGTGTTGGAGAGAGGGAAGATCCTTGTGGGACTCCTAAAGTGACTGGGACGGGCTTAGACAATGATTGATTAACCTTGAAACTTTGGGATCTATTTTGCAGGAAGGAGCTGAACCAATTTAGAACTGATCCAGATAGTTCCATTCTTTGTTTCAGGAGGTCTAGCACGTTGTCATGTTTGACGGTGTCAAAGGCCGATGATAGGTCCAGCAAGATTAACCGACAGGCTTCGTTTTGATCAAGGATTTTTAGTGCGTCATCTATGATGTGGGTCATGGCTGTTTCAGTGCTGTGGCCTGCCCGGAAACCGGATTGGTATTGGTTAAGAAGATTGAAATGGTCTATGTGGTTGTTAAGCTGTATGTTAAAACATTTTTCTAATAGTTTGGCCAGAGTCGGAATGTTGGAAATTGGACGGTAATTATTTAAATCTGAAGGGTCAGCCTTTGGTTTCTTTAAGATGGGAGATACCTGTCCAGATTTGAGGATTTCTGGGATGATTCCTTGTAGGAGAGAGGTATTTATAATCTTGGTCCAAAGGGGCAGAAGCAAAGGAATGAAGTCTTTTATGCAGTTTGAGGGGAGGGGGTCTGTGAAATGGTTGGAGGGATTGAGAGACGTGAGCGCTTTTAGTATAGCTTCTTCGGTGTAGGTGTTGAAGGAGGACCAGGAGGCGTTATTTTTTAGGTCGATCTTTGGTGAGCCTAACGGTAGGGTTTCTGAGAGGGATGATGCCGAGTCTATGTGAATGTCAGTGTGGGTTATTAAGTCGTTGAGAAGTTCAGTGTTTATGTTTTCTGTCTTCATAGTGAAGAAAGAGGCAAATTCTTCGCAACTGGGTAGTGAGCCTGGGTTAACTTGGGGGGGGGGGAAGAGGTGTATCCTTTTATTGAGATTTGATAAGTTCAAATAGTTTTTGGGGCGATTCTTGGCTTGGTCTAGTTGGTTCCTGAAAAAGTCTGCTTTTGAGCATCTGATCTTTCTATAGTAGGAGTTACTAGTGTGTCTTAGGAGTGTGGGGTGTTCGGAGGAGGGAGCTGACCTCCATCGTCGTTCAATTAGTCTTAGGGATCTTTTGTCCTCATTGAGTCTGCCGTCATACCATGGTTTAGAATCTTTTGTGAAGGATCTCTTCAATTGTAAGGGAGCGATTTTGTCTAGAACCAAGGGGCATATTAGCAAGGGCGTTATCGCCGCTTTAGCGGTACTTTTTGCCGCTAAAGCGGCGATATTTCTATTGCCCTATTAGCAAGCTGTCGCTTACAGCTGTTAGCGACAGCTTTATGGCGAAAGCGACCGTTTTGGTGCCGCTTTGCATGACAGCGATATATATCGCTAATGACATGCAAAGTAGGTGTTCCCAACTAAAATCAACTGAAAACAGTCGCAAACACAACTTCCCCCTATTAGCAATGCCCGCAAAGCGATAAAAAAAGTCGTGCTAACCGCGATTATCGCTGGAATTTAACACCTGCTAAAAACTTGACTTAACCATCTTGTCAATGGGAGGTGGATTGTAAGGTTAAGTCCTCACCTGCCTATTAGCAAGCTTTTCATTAGCGCAGTAAATTTATCGCTGGATTTCTCGCGCTATTGCTGGGTTTCGCCGCTATCGCTGGATTTTTTATCGCCTTGGAGATAAGCGTTGATAATAACGCGTTATCTCCGCGATGAAATCCAACGATAGCCGGAGATAAAAAAAACAGCGCTAGGCGCGCTTTGCGATAATTATCGCAAATCCTTGGTAATATGCCCCCAAGTTTATGGAATGGAAGTAGTGATTGGTCAGATCTTGAACATTTGCTAGGCCTTCAGGGTGAGCTGGAGTTTGTGACTAGATCTGCGCCAACATTTTTTAGGTTTCTCTTCCATATTTTAGTTCTTGTGGGTTGGACAGTGAGTAGTTTTACTGGTTCATTGATGAGGAATGTGATGATGTGGTGGTCAGACCAATCGCATGGGAGGATCGATTCAAGCTGAGTGGCTTCAGCCTTGGAAATGACTAAATCTAGTATTGAGCCTTTCTCGTGTGTGGGGCTGATACAGATTTGGGTGAGGTCAAGGTCCGAGAGGAAGATTTTGAGGCTATTGACCGCTGAGTCATTGAGGTCATTCCAGTGGAGATTGAGGTCTCTGAGGAATATTTGAGTATTTTGTTGTCCAGCATTTGTAGAAACAATATCCAAGAGTTGATCGATGAAGGTGAGATTATCTCCTGGTGGGTGGTAAAAAGTGTGTAGCGAGCATATTGGTTTGTTGTTGCTTGTGATATCTAGACAGATGAATTCACAGGAGGATAGTGTAGGTGAGTGGGAGCAGTTCACTGAGATATTGCACCGATATATGCAAGCAATACCGCCCCCTGGCCTATTGGTTCTATCAAGTCTGGTGATAGCATGGTTGGGGGGTACTAATATATCGAGGATGGGTGTAGATGACTCATTTAACCAGGTTTCGGTTAATATTAGTAGAGCAGGTTCATGGTTGAGTATGAGGTTAGCTATATCTGTTGCATGTTTTGAGGCTGATCTACAATTTAGTATGTATTTAAGATGAGCTTTGCTGGAGGTTGTGCTGGGGTCTGGTGTGATGGGGACTCACGTAAGGTTAGTGTCAACTATACCTCTTGAATTGTGTTTTGTAACTCTGTGGGTGTTGGAGGGGATGGTTTGGATTAAGGAATGAATAGGCGGGTTGTCTGAGTGTGCTGTGTTGAGGGTAGGAGGCAGGAGGTCATAGGAGCTGAGTAAGGAGAGTATGGCTTTAGTTGATAAATGATTGATCCTACGGATCGGGCGAGTTGAGGCATTGGGGTAGGGTATTGTTTTCCAGATAAGGGGCTGATGGCTCGATGGGGCATTCGTGTAGCTGTTGGATGGGTGGGGAGTGGTCGATGTGGAAGTTTATGTTAGAATCTAGTTCCAAACATTTGACTTTGTGTTAGTGTAAAATCAAGTCGTGCAGAGTTTGGATGTCGTCTTTGACTTGTTGTAGTGCTAATAATATCTCGTCAAGTCTGGGGTCAGATACAGGTGGTGAATTGAATAATGTATGGACTATGGGTACGGGAGGTGTGCTTAGGCCATGTGTAAGGGCTGGGGTGGACTCGTGGTCCGGGTCATTGTATTGTGGACCAGTCGTGTGGTTGTCAGGAGAGAGGGGCGTTGCGGTGGGGGGTGGAGTGGCTGGGGGTGGGGGTGGGGGGTGTGAGACTGGTGGATGTGTGGTGTGGTTGGGACAAAGTGAGTATTGACGGTGCTAGGGATGGGGATGGGCTTAGGAGAGTGTATATCCTCTCTCTGGGTATGAAGCGTATGTAAGTGTGGCGTGGTTGAGTGAGAGTTGAGTGTAGATGTAGTGGGATTATTAAAGGTGGTGCGGGTAGATATGGAATTAGGAGGTTGTAAGACATCTTCTGGGGTGTCTATTGGGTCTGGGATAGGTGTGAGTGCCGGTTGGGTCATAGGCGGGGAATGGCTTGAAGGGAAGTCAGGTGGGGAGTTAGTAGGCATACTGAGATCGAGCTCAGCTGGGGAGGGGGGATGGGGTCTTGCTACTTTTTTCTTGATGAGTGGAAAGATGTTGTCTAAGAGGTTTAGACTGCGGTCCGAGGATTGAATGAGAATGATCCCATTATGATAGATGGTGATTGTTGGTGAGGCTTTGTAAATTGGGGAGGGGATGATGGAGATCATGAGTCCATGTGCTGTTTTTCTGGTGGAGGAGATCGAGAGCATTGCGAGAAACTCTTGCCTCCATTGAGCTCTTCGCTTAGTGTAAAAGATGAAGTCGTTAGATGTGTAGCCTTTGTTTGTAGATAAGTGTGGGTCTGAGATTAGGGTTTCGAGGTGTGATTTTAGCAGTTTATGTTTAAAGCCTTTGGCTGCTTTTTTTGTAATGTTGGGGGGGTAATTAATGGTGTAGGTATGTAGACCCAGGCGTTCCATCATGTGATTGGTGTTGTAGTGTGGGAAGAGCAAGGAATGTGCACTGCGTGAGGAAGGTTGGTATATCGTGAGGGGATGTGGGGGTGGTGGGGGAGGGGAGAGTGTGGGAGTGGGGGCGGTTAGGAGGAGGTTAGGAATGGGGAGGGGGCGTGGTTGTGGCCTTATGTCTTTGAAGGGGGAGTAATCTATGAAGGGGGGTGGGAATGGATAGATTGGAGTAGGGCGAAAAAATAAGGGGGGGGCGGAGCTGGAATATGAGGGGTGAGGGCGTCTGGTCCTATAGCCTTGATGGGGGGTATATTCTGAGTGGGGGGGAGTGGGAATGGATAGGTTGGTGAGGGGCGTGAAATGAGGGGGAGGTTTATGAGTATGGGGGAATATGCATCTGGTCATGGGATGTAGGGGGGAGAAAGGGGGTAAAGTACGACTGGCTCGGGTTAGCATAGAGGTTGCAAAGCACGAACAGTATGGTTGTGGTAGCGCTAGGTAAGAAGAAAAAGCTCTCACCTATGTATTTGTGAAGTGACGAGTTGGGGGGTTGAAACCTCTAGGGATCCACCCACAGGGAGTAGATCAGTTCAAGATGGCCGCACCATTTACTGTAGAGGACAAGTCCTATTGCACTTTCCATTAGTGGGATGTCATGGGGAGGAGTCCTGTTCAAGTTTCAAATTGAGTTGTGTTGGTTAGTGCAGTCTTCCTTATCTCTTTGATGAGTAATTCAGGGCGAGTCTCCTGAACTCTGTCTTTCTAGACCTCTTCCCTGAATGGTCTAATCTCCAAATATGTAAATTATGCTGCCATTTTGTGGAGGAAGGATAGTTAGTTTTTACCTCCAGGATAAAGGACACACCCAGGGGCCTAAAATGGGTCTCCTTTTTTTTGCAGTCTCAATGTCCGAGAGTGTTAAAAATAAAGTAAAAGTAAAATAAGTAAAAATAAAGTACAAATAAAGTATAGTAGGTAACGTTAAAGTAAAATAAGTAACAATGTCAGCAGAAGAATATTTTTATAATCTGACTATTGTGGAGCATGCGCTCGCTCAAGTACGGTTCGCGGCTAAATTATGAGGACAATATTGGAGTGGGAGGAGTCATATCTCTCGGGAAACTCCGCAGCGTATATGCCGGTCCGTGAGGGCCACTACGGTGTACGGCATCTGCTATGTGCTCCTTATGTAATGGGAGTTCTCTGCTCCTGCGGTCGGCCTGCAGGCAGGAAAAGGATGCGGACAATCAGGCAGTGATGGCCTGCGGATGTCAGCGGTTACGGGCCTGCTGATGCCTGCAGTTGGAGGACCCCCGGGGGGAGGAGTGCGGCTGCCCCGGACTGAAGGGGACCTGAGGCCTCCCCCTAGCAGGGTCGCGGCAGAAAGGCGGCTAAAACGGGTCCGGGATGTGAATCGGAACCGTTGATTCAGCCGTTGTTCAGCATCTCCAGTGGCGTCCCTCGGGGGGAGGAGCCCGTCAGCTCCCGGGATGCGAAGAGAAGAACGGCCTCTCGACCGCAGAGTCGCTGCAGCGATGTAGCGAAAGCGAGCCAGGGACGCGGCTTGAACCCGGTGGTCCAACTGATAAACCTAGCGTCTCCACTTCGGGCTCAGGAAACCAACCCCCCACGGACAACAACGCGGGTGACCAAGCGAGGCCACTACACCGCAGGGTCGAGGCAGCGAAGCGGCGGAAGCAAGCCAGGGACGCGGGTCGAACCAGGTGATCCAGCCGTAAGCCCAGCAGCTGGACTTCGGGCTCAGGAACCAGCCCACAGCGGACATCAACACGGGAGACCAGGCGGTGTGTGGTCGGCGATCGGTGGACTCACCAGGGCCTCGGTTCTTTGACGGCCAGTGTACGGGGAACATCCACACAAGCCAGGGTCCACACGTGTATTCAAGTGATCGGAGCCAGCAGCGCTCGATGGGAGCTTCAGTAGTATCCAGGCAGTCAGCTGAGGCGCTGCCAACGACGGGTTCAGCAAGTGGCAAGCGGTCAACCCAGCAGTCTAATGGCCGGCGGACCCGTGTAAGGTGGGTAGGATCTGTACAAGAATGTCAGTGGCTCCGGAACTGCTGTGTGCGAATGGCGGTGGGCAGTAGGGCAGTGGATGGCAGGGTTGACCAGGGATATCAACCGATTTGGTAATCCCCAACCCGGAGCTTACTGGTGGAGCTCCTGTCCGGTGGCCATCTTGTAGGGTGATGAGCTGTTTAAAGGTGGGCAACTCACATTGATACAGGTCAATCCCATTAATGGATATTGATGTGCATGGAGGAGCACCTTCTTGTTCATTGACAATCATTCCCTCTATCCAGACACCCTTGCACTTTGGTGCAGTGGCAATGGTAATATAATGCGAGCAGGAGGACAAAGGACTTTGAGGCAGGCTTCTGAGATTGGTGCCTTGTTGCACTGCAGATGTTTTTCGTACCTCACAGGGATGGCACATGGATGACAATGCTGTTCTGCTCAGGGTAATTGGATGCATTTGTTACTGGAAGGATGTTTACAGACATCAATAGTAATGCATTTGTTCACTACCACTGTTGACTTTACCTAAGGGCCAGTTTCCATTCATGTCAATGTGTCTTGGACATCCAAAACCAGGACCATGATGTCAATGACATACTGCTAACTGAACACCACAAGAAGATACTTTCATGTGGATAACTGCATTTTGATGAATGAGGTCAAAGCAACGCGTAGCAAAATGACATGCGTTAGTGCCACATTGTGAATGAGGCCCATTCTCATACTTCACTTAACATGCAAGTGACAGGGAATGAGGTGTGTCTGGGAGCATAGCAAACAGAACAGACATGTTGTGATTTTAGGGAACACATTCCTACAATGTGAGGCCTTACACTGTACTTTTAAATGCATATCCCTTTTTAAAGGTAAACAGCACCTTGGCCATCCAGTATAGTCATTTTTGTCAATATAGAATGTGCACATAATTGACACAAGGTGCCTGCAATAGCAGCACAGCTTTTGATGTGGGCAACGTGGGTGAGTCTACTTTAAAAGAGGGCTCTCCACCAGTTTTAGATGTAGTTATGTGTGGTTTATTCATCTGCACACATAAGAGCATCAATTACGCCATTGCAATTGCTTGTGGCATATTTCCAAGGCACTATTGCAAAAGGACCATCATCAGGTTTTTGTTTACTGAGGGCTAGCATGCTTCACAATATTTACATGGCAGTGTTGACCCACTTTATGTGGATTGTAAATACCTTGTAGAGGAGGCACACTTTCATTATGTACCTGTGGTCATAATACCAACCTGTAATGTAACGCAGCATCAGTCTTCTTGGATTGACATGGCGCTCAGCTACTTCTGTTAAGCGGGGCTCAGACTTAATTACTACATTACGTTGAGGCACGAACTTTCGGCATGCACATGCATTTAATGTAGCTGGCTAGCCCCAACACAGGCACTCTTTCACCATTGTTCATGAGTGCCTGCTTTTGCATTAGTCAACTACATTGATCACCAATGCATGTTGTGGCGCAGGACTGAGCCATATTGTTGTACATACAGTGCAGTGCTGCGTTTCAAAAGTGGCAGAGGGCTGCTTTGAGCCAAGTGGGCTGACCAAATGCTCAGTGACTTTGGGGAATATGTACAATCCCCTAACAGTACACCAAAGGTAAGTCACTTTGATTGTCTATCCTGTGGCAATGTGTGCTTTGCCTTATTTACAATGCAGCGTTAATCCACTGGATGCAGTTTAACACTGCCTTGTATATGAGTCACACTTTCACGCTGTACCTATCATGGAAGGGGATGGCAATGGGTTTTGCAGTGGGCGTCCCACCTCAATGACCATTTCTTTTACAATGCCTCCTATTTACAAGGGCAGCGGTAATGGGAGTCAACACCAAAATTAGGGCCAGGGAAAACATGCGGGCATATTTGAAAGCCACTTTTAGTGACGTTCCTGTAGCGATAGGGACTTTGCCGTATTTACAAGGTAGAGTTAAGGCACTTAACGTGGCTTAACGCTGCCTTGTAAATAAGGGACCCTTTCATGCTGTACTTAGCGTGAAGGGGGAGGGCAATGGGTGTTGCGGTGGGCGTTCCACCGCAACACCCATTGATTTTGACGCTGCCTCCTATTTACAAGGGCAGCATAAATAGGCGGCCACGCTAAAATTGAGACCAGGTAAAACCTGGTCTTAAAAATGCAAAACGAGGAGAAATGCTTTATTTCTCCTCGTTTGTGCTGTTTCCATGTGTGCTGCATTGTGCAGCACACATAGAATCAGCAAAAGCCCAATGATTTTTTATGTGCAGGAAAGGAGTCCTCCCTGCACATAAACAATATTCCCTTCAACGCAGACTCCCTTGCACTAACGTGCAAGGGTGCCTGCATTGGCAGTAGGATGCTAACCTTTGCACCAGCGCAGAGTGAAACGCAGGGCTGCATCATATTGTTGTCAACATGGTGCAGCCGTGTTTCAGAATTGGCAGAGCGTGATGTTGAGCTAAGGAGGCTAATGCAATGCTCCGCCACTTCTCTAGTGAATATGCCCCTTTGCTTGTTGATGTAGGCCAGAGTTAGGAGACACATGAGTGGTCAATTGTCAATATATATCTATATATATGTATATGCATATGTGCTGGATTAAAAGTCACTTACACAACCATTATGTGTCTTTATATGTATTCTACAGCTCGAGTGACATGTGAATGTACCCCAAGTACTTATGCATCCGGAATTTGGTCTGCACACAGTGTGGTTGGGCACAGAGACATATTTAGATGGACAGAAGCAACATTACTCCCCAACCCCCCCACCCTCCAAACCCATGTCCCTGGTTGTTACTTACCCTATTGTTGATGTAGCTGGTCATATTCAGCACTATCCTGTACCTCGACTCGAACCACCGACTCCTCACAGATGATTGCGTACACCTGATCCTCCAAGGCATCTAGCTCCTCCTGTGGCGCTGGACTCCCACCTCCGGTCTGCAGTGCTGCCTGCAGATTGTTGACCAGTTTCTGCTTAGTCTTGCGCTTGGCATCATGCCAGCGCTTCTTGCAGTCGGTCACTGTCCTCTTGGCTTCTGTTTCTGGAAAGTACTTTTGCCCTAAAGGTATTTCCTTCCCAATGTCCCCAATGCAACTGAGGACTATTTCAACTCTTTTACACACTTGCAGAATCATGCATATTTACAGATTCATAGTTCATTTGAGCACAAGTTCGGAAGTGCAGATTTGGGGTGTTTACCAGTTTTCATGGATAATTGCCCTATGATCCCTCTTAGATGTACATAAAAGTATTTCTTATGAGCAACTTTCATTCCCATTGTGAACGTATCTATATGTCAAGGTCCTTACTCACATCCTTCTTCATTCCTTGGTCCTCTCTCTTTTCCATTTTCTTACTACACACTCCACTACTCTCTCAACCTCTTTATTATAGTTCTGTCAACATCCTCTCATTGTGTCCTTGTTTTTTCTTGCATAGCCCTAGCCCTCTCTCTGTTTCTACTGGGTGTTTGTGTGCTGTCCAAGTCCTCTCTCCTACTATTAATCCTGTTATAACATTTTGTACTACTTTCACCAGTTTCGACATTCTAGCGTCCCAGCAGGCAACGTACTTTCCTGGCCGCAATCGCATATTATGATGATTAAACACAAAATGCTAATTGGCTTGGTATGATGTCATGATTATTGGTAAATGATAATAGAACAACTAACCCTTAATAATAAAATACAAATATGGAAATGAAGCATTTGCGCCCTACGAAAAGATAAGTCTCTTACCACATTTAACATAGTGTTTCGTCTGGAAGAGATTATCTTGTGATTACTTGAGGAAGTAATATGATGGCAAGATTAATGTACAAGGGGCCAGATGTACAAATCCATTTAGCGGTGGCAAAGCCTGGGATTCGCTAAATCTCAGGGATTATGACCACTAAATGTCTCTTTTAAGTGTACTAATCTCATTTTGCAATTTCTGAAACAGGAATAGAAAAACGTTTTTTGAAAAACATAAAATACCGCAAATTTGTCAGTGGCGAGTTTAGGCCGCCTCATCCAAAATGTCATTTGCAAAACATTGATAGATTATTATAAGACGTTGGGTTTTTAACTGAAGGGGAGAAACCCTCCTTAAGCAACAGCTGCATTCCTTGTCAGGGTGAATCACAAAAGTCACTAAATTAACCTGTGCTTAACACGGTTACCTAGAAAAATAGAGTAAAATTGAATAAATAAAATGACACCAAAACAAATTTAATGCAATCAGAATTATGAATTTTTAAAGTTTTAAGTGAAAAATAGCATATAAAAGATCAAAGCACCAATTGCAGGCATCTAGTCACGCGAAACCGGAGCAAAGTATAACGATATGGCCGACCACAATGGCACATGTTTTGGATACACGAGGTGGATTGGGCCGAGTCTCGGCTTATCTTCACACTTAGGGGCCGATTATGATGCGGTCGGAACCGTGTCCGACCATCGGTCGGAGCCATTCCGACCGCATCCGAATCGGCTGATCGGATTCCTTTCTGACCGACTCCATGGGGTCGGTCTGAAAGGAATCCGAGCCGGATATCCGAATCGCTCGCGACGGGCTCGGATAGCTTGGCTGCCATTCAGAAAACCTCCATCATTCCCTCAGGTGGCTCTTCCGGCAGAGGGATTACAGTGGAAGATTCCCACAGCCTTTCTGTGCCGGCCTTTCTGACACAGAAAGGCTGTGGGAATCAAACTTTGGGGGCCCGCAGCAGGGTCCCATGGGTGCAAGGCCTCTGGCGACCCCCTGTTGTTTCCTGCACCCCGTGGCAGGCACCTTAAGGTGCCTGCCACGGGGTGCAGGGATGAACTGCACCTCTTCACTTTACACTGAGAGCATGCATTCCAGTCAGAATGCATGCTCCCAGTGTAAAGAATAGGAATGCTACCGACCAGTGTTCGGTCGCATCCTAATTTCTGGGTTGGGACCGCCGACAGGAGGTCGGTCGGTCCCACAATCGAATCGATGTCGGATGGACTCCAGTCCGTCCAACATTGTAATGGCCCCCTTAGAAGGATTTTTGATGAAACAATACTAAGAAGGTAAAGGTAAGTGGGACAAGGCAGCTGGCGGTCTCAGAGGAGGAGGTCATCGTCAGGGAGCAGCTGGACAAAGTCATAGGGATGATTTCTACGTTCACACTTTGTCAGTCTTTTGGAAGTCAAACATCTCCGGTGGGATGAAGCTGTTATGCTGTAGCCATCTAGGGTTGCATGAAGCCTGATATTCTTTCCAAGAGGTCCTGCTGAACAGGATTTGCTGCTGTGGAGAACAACATAGCGGGAACTACAGTGAAGCCAGGCTGTCGGGCTATACACTATGGATGGATCGGCAAACAGGTAGCCCGTTCTCCTGTTGGTTCCCAGGCACTTTTGGTAAAAACTTTTTCAAAGTCTAAAGTTTAAAGTTTTGGCAGGGGGAGTTCATTTAGGACCACTTCCAAGGGTCCAGGACTGGTTGGGCACCACTTGGGGGCTCAGGACTCACTGCAAGAAGAACAAAGGTGCAGGGCTCAAGATCTCTGGAGCTTGCTATGTCCATGTAGCTCACACAGGAGGCCAGCCAACTAGCCCTTGGAGACAGTCTGGTAGTCATGGCATCAAGCAGCAAGGCAGGCCTCAAGTAGCATAGTAGTCCTTTGTGGGTACAAAGCAATCTTCGAGCAGCAGAACAGTCCTCTGGTAGTAGTAGGGCACTCCTATGAGGTACAAAACAGGCCTCAAGAAGCGGGGTAGTCCTCTGAAGTAGAAGGCAGACCTTCTGGGAGTACTCTGCAGGATAAGGAGTGAACTGAAGAGTTGGTTTGAGAGTCTAATATTTATGCCTGGTGCCGTCCTTTAAAGTAGGGGAAACTACTAGGCTACCCGGACATCTGGTTCTGGAAATTTCCTTTGTCCCGGTTGCAAGAGGTCTAGGCTGTCAATAGGCTGGTGTCATGTTCCATTGTGAGTGTTCTGGAGGCAGAACTTTGAAATGTAGGTGGAGCAGGGAAAGGCTCTGCCTCACCCATCCCGAAAGAATGACCCATCCTGCCAACATCTAGTTTTCTTTTGTCTCACTAACTGGGAGGAATACACAAAGGACAACTGCCAACTGTTCACAGTCATGTGACTCAGGAAACAGGCTGCAGGCACCAAATGGTTAGGATAGAAAAATGCCAACTTTTTTAAAGTGACATTTTCAGAATTGTGAATTGTAACCCACTGTTATCATTGAGTGAGATAGGCCTCACAGAAGTGAAAAACAGATTTAGGGTTTTTTCACTGCTAGGACATGTAAATCTTAAAAACATTTGGCCTACCTTTTAAACACAATGCACCCTGTCCTAAAGGCTATGTGGGGAGATTTATATGCATTGAAAAGGGAGGATTAGGCCTCACAAAAGGTATAGGTATATTTTGCCATGTGAAATTGACAGTTTAAAACTGCACACAGGCTGCGATGGCAGGCCTGAGATGTATTTTAAAAGGCTACTTAAGTGGGGAGCACCATAAGTGCTGCAGGCCCACTAGCAGTACCACTTTGATAGGGGCTTTAAATGTTCCAATTGGGTGTAAGCCATTTTTCCTATGTTTAAAGAAGAGAGCACTGGTTAGCTGTGGTAAATTGCACTGGGTCCTAATGCCAACAAAAATTAAATTCTTCAGGGAGAGGAGTTGGCCTAATGGCTAGGGCGGTCAACCTCGAATCTGGGGAACTGGGTTCGAGTCTCGGCAATGACGCTGAACATCCTGTGATTCTGGGCAAATCACTTAATCTCCCCGTGTCTAACAAAAATGAATGTGTCCTCATTTAACGCAACTGTTGCTATGTAAAGCGCTCTGATACCTTCGGGTCAAGTTCGTGCTAAATAGAACTCTGTTAAAAAAAAAATTCAGAAAACAGGAGGTGTGAATGCATAAAGTTTTGGGGAAGACCACACCAAAGGGTGTCAGGTCTAACTATTATTGACTGCTCAAGGAAAGTAGTAACTTATTGGCAAAGGAGAAGGGGTCCCCTTAAGAATACCCCTGTAGGAAATTGAGTTATTGGTTGAGGGGGGTAGAAGCCCCATTTAGGCAACAACCACAATCCTAGTCAAAGTGAACCAAAAAAGTCACTAAATTAACCTGTGCTTGATCCTCTGGTAGCTTGGCACAAAAGCAGTCAGGCTTCACTAAAAGCCCATGTGTAAAGACTTTATGCAGCACACAAACAGTAATATGGTAAAAGGAAAACATAAGGAAAACCCAAAACCAATTCTGAAAAATAGAGAACAATTTATTAAATGCATGACACCAAAATGATCAAAATCGCATCAGTAGGACCAGAGATATTGAAGTTCAAAGTTCTAAGTTCTAAATAAAATTAATACCACAAAGCACAAACTGGCAAATGTGGTTATCTGTTTGCTCCGAACCGGAACAAAGTCACTAGTTCAGGCCGACCATGGGGCTGATACAGGGGGACGTTAGTCCCACTGAGAGTTTTAACTTGTGCACTCAAATCGAGGTTGAGTTGCTTGAAATGGCTTTGGTTCTGAATGGGAGCTGCGAGGTGATTTCTAGTGTTGAGATTCATCACAATGATGAGGCCACTGGCGAGGAGGCGAGGAGCCACTGGCGAGGAGCTGTGATGCGAGGTCCAGCGTTGATCGCTTTGTTGGTTCCGATGTAGCTACATATCAGGAGCTGGAATGGAAGGTTCGTAGTAGGTCTGCGCTAGTCGCTGTTGGCTTTTGCAAAGTTGCGGAACAGGATATCCTGCCCTGTGTAAGTGTCATGGGTACACCAATGGGTGAGCCGAGGGGTACGTGAGAAAGTGTCAGCTGTCAGCAGTCTCTCTCCTGTTGAGGGCTCAGAGAGGTGGAGAGGTTCAATCCCTCAACTTATCCCTCGTGCTCTTTTGAGGAGAAATGATCTGGAAGAGGTTCACTTTCTTCCTCCTCACCTTCATTTGTCACCAAGAGCATAGGGACTTCAGACCTCTCAAAGTGGGGCTTGAGGTGCTTACCATGCAGGACCCTTAAAGAGTACCTGTGCGTGTGGCGGTGACCTTCCTCTCCCCTCATATGGCCCAGTCCACTAGTCTCCACTAGGTCTTCCAGGGGCTCCACTGGCTCCATCACCCACACCTTCTGACCAGATTGAAACTTAACCAGAGTGGCCCACTGGTCATACTAGAGTTTCACGACTACCTGGCTAGCTACTAAGTTCTTGTGGTGGCCTTCCAGAGCTGCTTCATCTGTGAGCTTAGAGCCAACATGTAGCTGAATAAATCCCCAGGGGATTTCTTGGGAGCTTGCTCCCACCATCTTTCACAAGGATAAGAGTTCCTCTGACAGGGTGGCTATACAGAGGCTTAAAGGGCTGAACCCAACTGTGTTCTGAGGCATCTACCTGTAAGCAAACAACAGGCATGGTAAGAGGATATCCCACTTCCACCTCAAGGACTCTGATAGGCATATGATCATGTCTTTCAGGGTCTTGTATCTCTCAACAAGCCCATTGGTTTGGAAATAGTAGGGCATGGAGAACTTGTAGGTTACTCCACACTCATCCCACATACACTTCATATACACAGGCATGGAGTTGGTACCCCTGTCAGACTCCATCTTCTTGTAGGAACCTACTAGTGTAAGAGGGATGGCCTCTGCATACCATGTGGCATGGTCAGGCCAATGATCATGCCTTCAAAGGTCTGGTTGAACCTCTCAACAAGCCCATTGTTTTGTTGATAATAGAGTGTTGAGAACTTGAAGTTTAACCCACACTCGTCCCACATGAACTACATATACGCTGACATGAAATTGGTACCAAGGTCAAATACTACCTCCCCGGGGAACCCAAAAAAGATAAATATCCCCATCGATGCCCTGGCCACTGGGGGTTCAGTCACCACCCTTGGATTTTTGCCTCCGGCTCCCAGGTGGCATGGTCCACCAAAACCAGGATAAAGGTGTTGTCCAAGGTTGTCTTGGTGTCCAGAGCCACACAATGTCAATGCCCACCCTTTCAAATGGGTTGCCAATAAAAGGAAGGAAAACAAGGGGAGCCTGTCTTCCTACTGGCCTGGGAGGTAGGACAGGACCTACAAAATGCATCTGATATCACTGTCATCCGGGGCCAATAAAAGTGGGTGACCCGCCTTTCAATGATTTTGGTCTGCCCCAGATGTCCTGCCAGGGGTTCATCATGAACCAGACCAAGTAGGAAGGCCCTGTAGCACTGGGGGAGCAACAACACACAGATTGCCCCAGGCTCAGGAACCTTAGACTCACTATACAGTAGATGAGACAATCACCAGAGGTGTCTTTATTTACCAGGGCTTTGATCTGGTGGTGAATTCTCTTGAAAGTTAGGCTCTCCTTCTTGCTTGGCAGAATTCCGCCCATTAGAGGCCTCCTTCAGCTTGCTATACACTCTCTCAGGGCAGCAATGTCTTCCCTTATAGGTTCTGGAGCATCCTCTTCAGGTTCTGTTTCCTCTCAGGCTGTGGAAATCTCTGTGGTGGGTTTCACACCCCCTCTGCCCCTCCTGTTCTTGGCAGGTACCTAGGCCATTGTTCCAGGCATCAGGACATTCAGACTCTCCTCTCAGAGTGCCATGGATCTTGTAGTCAGCCCCACCCACTTAGGCAACACTTGCATCTCCAATTGAGACCATAGCGCAACCTCCATCCAGAAGGTGTGCTTCATATAATTTTCCAACAGTCAACATTCAATGACCTTAGACCCACCACATTCAAAAGGAACCAGAGCAACTGGGTAGTAACTCTTGTGCTTATCAGCAATAACCACCTGATGAACTAGATTGGGAAATACCTGCTCTGAGGACACCATATGACACCTGACACTAGTCATACTGGCTCCAGTGTCTCTCAGAGCCTCCACCCTCAGCCCATGTGTGGTGATCCACTGCATGTACTTATTTGTATTAGTATGCCATAAGCCTTGAGTACAATCTCTGTGTGTGTCAGGGACACCAAGGTAACCTCTGTACTACCCCGGTACTAACTGGTACAACATCCTCCATGGGCACTACATTAGACATTCTCGGGTCCTGCCCACCAGTTTGGGACTGCTGCATTTTCAGGCTGTTGAATCTGTCCTTTGAGTGCCCGCACCTGTAACAATCAAAAAGCACCTAGGGGTGAAGTGACCTGAGGACTTCTTCCCATGGACGTCTCTCTGCTTCTTGTCCTGTTGGGACTAGGAATTCCTCCCCCGAAAGCTCTTTGTGGGCCTTTAGAGAACTTAGTTGTTTTACTTTTGTGTACCTTTGTCTTTCTTCACTAATTAGGTGTAGACCTATTGTACCATGTCTAGGGAAAAAGCACAAGACCTTTAGCACTGGTTAACAGTGTACAGAGTCCTAAAGCCAACAAAAAAAAATTCAGCAAAAAAGGAGGAGTGAAGGCAAAAGGTTTGGGGGACTACCACCTAAGGGTGCCAGGTCTAGCAACACAAACAATTGCAAAGAAAATAGTGAAAATTCTTTCTGAAAGGTAAGAGCTTTGTAAATGATAAAGAATTAAAAGGATAAGTTACATTCGAATTTTCCTATGAATCATAATAAAACATCTTGAATATCATAAATTTGAAATTGCTTGTTCAGTTAGAAATTGTTATAATTTAAGCACACTTCTATTAATTACTCTTGACACTGAATCATAAAAAAGTGTTTAAAAAAATGTAATCCAACATTCCCAAAGAATTAAAGATCCTATTCACAAAGCAGTTAGTAAAGATTTACTCCTGTGGTACTGTTTTATGTAGCACTGCATACACTTGTGAATTCACCCCACAACATCGGAACTGGGAATAAAATAGCAATTTTGAGGAATATGTATATGCATTTAGTAGAAGTAGAATCAAATATGCCTTCTTTAGCACTTTTATTAATAGAAAGTTGAATGTTTTGGAGCTGATTCACAAAGGCATGTAGGAATATGTAAAAACTAATTTCCATATTCAGATGTGCTTTTGTGACTAAGCCCCTAAATTGCAAAATCAAAAGTCATTTGATAGTTTCAAACATATTTCCTCCACCAAAAAAAAGTTTGGTAGAACTTGCAAATACCACGTCCATCAAATATTGTTAGAGTATAAACACTTAAGTATATTTAAGTTAGACAGATCTATTCAGTTCTACACGCCCCAGGCCAATTTCAATACTCTTCTTTGCTCATTTTGATCCCCACTGCCCAACTGTAAATCCAAAATTAGTTATATACTGTTTGTAGCC
Organism: Calotriton arnoldi; assembly: GCA_963921515.1. Taxonomy (NCBI): domain Eukaryota; kingdom Metazoa; phylum Chordata; class Amphibia; order Caudata; family Salamandridae; genus Calotriton; species Calotriton arnoldi. The sequence continues at coordinate 1,585,028 of CAWUFW010000004.1, forward strand.
AATTTTAGGTAAAAACTGAGCTGGCATCCAGGGATTTCTCAGTGCAAATCCCTCCAGGTATTCCCTTAAAGTATTTTTCAGGGAAAACAGTTGGAAATGTGATAGTTGGTAAGATGTAGCCCACATTGTTGTTCCCCATTCTAAACAGGAGTGGTGAGAACACTCAGGGAATTATCTTGACCGTATTCTCACAGTATACCTCCATGGTGGTTTTACCATCAATTACTTGGGGGGCCGTGTCCTTTCAAACTTACTATATGCTGGCGACTTAGTACTCATAAGCCGTCCCTCTGTAGGCCTTCAGCATTGACTAGACACCACTCAAGTCTACTTGTATGAAAATGGCCTGAGTATCAATTTGGACAAGACCAACATCATGGTCTTGAACCAAAGAAATGCATAAGGGACACCTCGTTGGTATCTGGGCAAACAACTGCTGGAGACAGTTAAAGAGTGCAAGAGAGGGGGGGAGACACTTTTTTGGGACCGGTTATTAACTGGTGTATATAGAATGATTTTAGTCTTCCTAAGTATGCATCATTAACTCAAATAAGACTAGAGTTTGGCAAGCAGAAACAGGTGCTGGCTCGCAGAGTCGCATACATTAATTGCTGGAATAAGATTAAGGATGCGCAGCCAGGGAACCTGAATGCTCATCTGTGGCCTGAACTGACAACCATGGAAAATTGTCCAGCAAGGGCCTATCCCCACAAATCAATAAAGCAATTAGGACTACAGGGACTGTGCAAGGTGTCAAGAACCCATGAAAGTTTCAGATGGATGGTCAACAAACCATCAAACGAGTCCTCCTGTTAGAAGACAAAGCAACACTGACAGGAAGAGCAAATGGCTGGTTTGTCCTTCACAGTTACTCCAAGGTAGTACCTCAGCCATATCTAAGCACAGGGTTCACTAATGCCACAAAGTAGAAATAGGTGTTACTGTCTTGATATTATTCCCTCACTGCTCCATCTTCCACCCTGAAAACGCACTTCAGTGAACCCCTGATGTTGTCTGTGTGGAGATCAGAGAGAAGATATCTCTCATGTAATATGCATATGTAAAGAACTCATGAGTGAACGCAGATCACTGTTATGCCTGCTTTTTAATCACAAAGGTATTCACACCTACAGGCAGGCGGTCATGGCATGTTTCGCCATAGAGGATTTACAGCGTCTTAAGATATCTGATCGCAGTCAAAAAGAGATAAATTGATGAAAATACTTCCTGAGGACATCACTGAAAACCAGGTGAGGCTGGGAAAACAGCTCTTGTCATGTGTTGTCACAAAGGACTTACAGCTAGACTACTGTCTGTGCGTTAATTGAACACAATCGAAGGGGACTAATTCCCAGAAATACATCCTGAGGAGAAGCCGAAACACTAGGCGGAAGGGGAATAGAGTTCTGCGTTCAACAGATCAGCATTGCAGCTGGGACCATGCCCTGATGGAGCTCCTACTCCGGGGGGGTATGAATTCCTCTACATGAACTCACTGAGAACTGAGGCCAGGTTAGGCTTGCAATATTTACAGGGAGGATGTATTTTATCTATTTATTTTTCACATCCCATATTGTATGACAATGCTTTTGGATCCTCACTTCTTGTCTCCATAGGGCTGGGATAGGTTTACCAGGGTGCTAAGATTTGAATACATTTTGTACCCACTACATCATTTTATTGATTGTTGAAGTGCATTTTTGATCTTAAACCATGCAAGGTATAAATGATTGTTTGTAATTGTGCATAAGACAGAATTGAAATTTTGATCTGGAAACAAGCTCTACTGCCCTTTTGCACAAATGATTGGTTTTAACTGTATATAAATGATCACATAATGGATTTCTTTTCGGTCTAATGTTGCAAAGGTTTTAATTAAACACGCAAATAAATAAATTATTTACTTACTAATTTAGTAAAAGACAAAGGTATAGTCCTTAATTTCTCAGAATAATAGAGAATAAGGTTCTTTTACCGGTATCATAAACCCAGAAAATAATGAAAAAAATGCAGTTTTAAAAGTGAAATTAACTTGTCCCTGTTAAAGGCTAAGGCTGACATCAGATGCCTTTGCAACGAAGAAATAAGCACAGTTTCTGAAAGCTCCCACATGCTCCTTAGGTAGCACCAGCCCCAGGTTGCTATTCTGTGTTTTCAGAATAGAATTATATGTTGAATGGCCAAAAAGGGATGACAATCTATAATCATAAAAAAGTACATTTATGCCAAAGATGATCTTGGTAAAAAGTACTATCCTAATTCAGATTCCCCCAAAGAAGTTTAGAATTAAAATAAATGCCTTTGGGATGGACTAACAATAACACATTTTAACTTGTTCTCAGCATATCTGGGTATATTTCATAGCTACAACTATTTCAAAGTAGTATAATATCTCCAGCTATGTAACTGAACTTCTTTTTCTTCATAAATATTCACTTAAAGGTTTTCAAATCCATTAGTACAAGTGCATTTGGAACCATCATCAGTATGAAACAGCCATCGGCGGATGATACAAAACTGATTCAAATCCAAAAATGATTTCACGTTGTGTTTTGTTCTATCTGTAAGCTATCTATACTCCCTTACATTGTTCCTATGAATTGTTGGCATTCTGCCTTAGTTCTCTTTCTATTTCTATTGTTCTTGTTCAAGTTATGTACACATCTTTTACTCCTTCTTGAATCCATTCATCACAAAGGTAGTACTTACAACTGTGCACGTTAATTTGCCTGGCAGGCAGTCTACTTAGCTGACAGCAACTGCATATTATCATGATTGAGGAAAACGGACACAATGTTATTTTGCTCAGTATGATGTCATAATTACAGGCTAGTGATAATAAAAGCACCACCCTAATCATGAAATACAAATGTTGAAATTGTGCTTCAAGTAGATGAACCATCCATTAAGTTCACATACATTACAAAAACATGGTCACTTGTTAAAACCAGTCCATGATACTATACAGAATGATACTTCATTAACTTATAGATAATTAGTCAGACAAGTATATGCAGCATGAATAAAAGAGGTGCATAACACCAGCTAAAACCACATACACTGCTGGAACACATTGAATTTCATTCAGTTCAGAGGAGAAAAACTGTGCACAACTTGGACTAAATAAAAACATACCAATAATAAAACCTACTTCTACTGGACTCTTCTGCCATTGCTGCACACAGTAACTGATATTCTTTGAATACAAATCCTTTATTTCTAAGAAATAAATTCTTATAGAAATATTCCATAAATTTCATTTGACATACACAATTACAAATATCATTAAAAAACAGACAGTATAAAAATTCGAATTTCTTCTCATTAAAATGCAATCAAAGATCACCACCTTATTGTATAACATAAAACTAAAACCCTTAGGATATCAATAACTCAAGACACATAATTCAACTTGTAAGACACTGTAAAGTGCAAAGTGCAGGGCTATACTTTCTTAAGGAGGAGGAATAAATTACCCGGGATCATCATCTAATTTCACCATTTGCAGCAGTACAGAGTGAGGTACACAACACAACTCCATTATCACATACCTGTTAGCAACATTTAGTAAGCTAAAGCATGCCTCTCATTCTGCCAAACAACATTGTAAAGCACAGTGTGCAGAACAACTATCACAACCCCAGGACTCACTTTCACCAACTTCCTAACATATTTGGGATCAACCTGTTGGGTGATAAAAATAAGCCCCTAGCAAATCTGGGAGTACAAATCCTAACTCTCAGTCAGGATCAATTAACAAGAGAAAGCCTGCCATAGGAGGTTACAATATTCCTCAAAAATTGACCAGTAGCAATAGCTACATCCTGAAACCTGAGACCACATATCAGATTAAGTCTCTCATCTTGTGTTTGAATACCGTATTTTATAAAAACAGGAGGGAGAGTCTTCCTCCTTTCCTCCAGGAAGAGTACACAATCAAACAAAAGATGACTCACTGAATACTTACGACACCGCTGGCCCACTGTGCACTACTTTAACCAAGTAAAAAGATACCAATTATAAAATATACTTCTACCTATTACTGGACTCTTCTGCCATTGCTGCACACAGTAAATGATATTATTTGAATAAAAATCCATCACAAGACATCACTCACCTTTTCTCAATAATGCTAGGACACATCACTCTAAATTACTTATTAATTTCTGGGGTGAAAGTTCAATATCAAATTAATCCGCGCACTGTTAATGCTCTGACTCCATTCTGCAGGATTCACATTTAGTTTAGCTGAGGAATTAAGGAGTCCCTTAAAGCTGATAATGCATTAATTGCTACAGTCAAATCTTTTGGAGTGTACTCAGAAAAAAAAGGTACAGAGAGGTCAGACCTGTCTGTAGTTGCAACATAACAATGCAGAAGTAACACACTGGACATATCAAGTCACTACTGCTCTAGGAGTCTCGCACTTTGTTTATCAAAATTGATTCTCCTTTTGTGTGGTAACGCATACTTTTTGCTTGATTTTTCTGCTGGTTTTAGGACTCTGCACACTGGGACTCTGCTGGCCAGTGCATGTGTTCTTACTTCTAAAACATCTCAAAATTTTCTTTACTCCTGATTGGCATATTTAACTTACCTGTAAGTACCCAGTATATGATTTAAAGTGTACCCATGGCTTGTAAGTGAAAGTTCACTAGTGGACTGCAACATATATTGTACCATCACTAAAGTGACACTACAATGCATGTTCTAGGCCTGCCCCTGCAGACTGGGTGTACAGTTTTAAAACTGCCAATTCGACCTGGCAATATAAACCGGGCCTAAACCTTCCTTTTTAATACTTAAAAGTCATTCGTATGGTAGGCAGTAAATGCCCACAGGGTTGGGCACATGGTATTTAAAAAATTAGGGCATGTATAGTTAATATTTTTCATGTCCTGCAGTAAAAAACCTCCAAAGTTGTTTTTACTGTGGCAGGGCTAGCTCTCCGATAGTTTAACACTGGTTTACAGTATTCTCTTTAGTAAGTGCTAAATTAATCTTGGAAATTGAAAAATGGTTGGAGGACTGAAGGAAGTGGCCCTCTAGGGCCACCCCGGTTTTCTCACAACCACCTGCTAGGCCTTCCCAAGAATGAAGAGTCGGTCAGACAGTAGAGAATATACACTTACATGTTTATTGGTTATGCTCTGCAGAGGAGTCTGTCATGACCTGCACCCTAAGGCGTTTGTCGAGGGACTGGCCCCCCAACTCTCTACAGTGAGTAATCATTCTTCCCCAGCAGTCTGCTACCCCGCCCACCATGGAAAACTACCAGCCTGGGCTGATCACGAACAAAGGAGGCACAGTAGGATGAGCTCACACCTGCCAGATGGGTACATTTTATCAGGGATCCAAGGCCGCAGTGGTGGGTTTCAGCATCTCCTAATGTGGGGACAGAAACTACACAATCGGGCGAACATACGAGGGCCGAATGGCCTATTCATTAGTATTGAGAAACAGCCTTGAGCAAAGAGAAGAAATAATAACGGAGTACAGTATTCTGCTGAGGCAAGCAAAAATAATAATAAAGATGAGGCCTAACTCGGGCACTGTCTGAACAGTCTAATGAGGGTAACGAAAAAGAAAATGGAGTCACATTTGCTAACTAAAGCCTGCACATTACGAGGATAACTCAGTGGGTTACATAACGCGAATGCGACTGGCATGCGTTTAGCCACATAATGCTAACATAATATAATACATAGAATATATATGGTACGGACGGGATTTCAAAACTAACAGACCCTCCTTTTAGCATGTGTGGCTAAAAAGCTTTATTGCTATCCGGTTGGGTGCCTATCCATCCATCAGTCAAGATAAAAAAACAAAGCAAATGCAAGCATCAAACTTTGTACTTAATATTCAAATATGCCCTCATCTATTAACATTATTGACTGAATTTCTTGCATCATCATGGAGGAGCACTTATTGTCACGCTGGGGCAACGGAACACTGGGAGTGAGTTTGCTTATGCAATATGTGCAGCAGGCTGGGAGACTTTTTATACATAGGCAGCATGTGAAAATAACCCCCGCAATGGCTATCAGGACAAGTAATATGTTCCATCCCCATGTAGTCACTAGAGACCAGAGCCATCCTGTAAGGGACCATAAGCCATTATCCTGATGAATTTCTGAGGCAAGTTTGTGTAACTTCTGTATTGCAGCATACACAGTAGGGGCGCTATCAGGGATGTACACACAGCAACTGCTTCCAATGACACAACAGGCTCCACCCCTATCAGCCAGGATGACGTCTAACACCATCCGGTTTTGGAGAGAAACAAGTCTTGTGGCCTGGAGCTCAACTGTAATGTTGGTCAGGATACCAGCAGTTGTGTTGATAACACCCTCAACTACCCTGGCAAGGTGACGAATATTACGGCTATTAAACATGGGACCCCAGAATGGCACAATGCCCTTCATTATGTTGGTGAACTGTTGCAAAGAGGTATCTGTCTGATCTACCTCATCTGGATCAAGCACCCTCCTAACTCGGTGTACCTGAAGATCCCTACGCTGCAATTTATGATGCTGGTGGTAGTCGGACGGTGCAATGTAAACAGAACGGAAGAGGAAGGACACATAACACCAACCAGACCACCCTCTCGGAAGCCACGTGTAAGCCTGTTCCCCACAGATGAAGTATACATTAGGAGGTGTGAGCAGAGGTGGGCCACAGGTAGTGTTCAATCGGTAGGTGTAGTTGCAGCGACTCTGTCCTACCGAATTGATGTAGCTCAGATTTCATCTGGATTCAGGCATTGCTTTATTTTTGTGTTTCAGACAGACTGCATTTTAAAATGGCACTTTTGGTGCATGCAAAGTGAAAGACATGAAATGAGGCCGGGTCAAAATGCTTTCAGTCTGAAATGCTTGTGCTAAATTAACATGTGTTTTTGCAGTGTAGAGAAACTCGTGATTTCAGTTTCCTCTTAGCTTTGAAGATAAGCATGGAATGTGTTCTCTCCTCCCAGCTCCTTTTCCTTGTAATCAACACTCCCTGTTCCCGTCTCAAGAGACTTTGGCTTTGTTGCATATTTAGACAATGCATATTCAGTTCATAACACATCTTCTTATAATGTGTATTAATTAATCAACCATGCACCAACACTACACATGGGGCAAACGCATTTTGCATGAAAAGCTATTTAAAACATTAGAGCATGTTGCTATGAGTATGTATTAACTGTTTGCGCTTTGAAAATTTGCACTAGAGCATGTTTATGCTATGTTGTAATTTGCACATTTTTGCATGTTGTGCACAAATGATAGAAAAGCTGCGTTAAACTAATAGCTTTTGCTAGGTAATAACTAATACAGGGTACTAGTATGGGGGAGGTAAACATAATGGGTTTTATTTCATGAATTAATATTCTTTTGTGTTTGTTTTTGTTTTGGGGCCACTATAAAATGGCTGCCTAGGAATCCAGCATGGCTGAGAATTGTTAGCAGTGTGCTGAATGAGAGACGCATGCGCAGAGCCAGCTGCATGAACTGCCAAGTGCCTCAAGTGAAGACACATGGGTCAAGGCCACAATGAACTGTACACTCTTGTCACTGTGTTAATGTAACAGTGTTTGTGGGAGAGCGTCATCCCTGCGTGCGATGTGAAAGCGAGACGGAAATGGACTGATACACTTTTCCGCATAAATGTTGCAATATTGTATAATTATTGATGGTGATACATCTGACTGTATTAAGCCTTAACGCTTCCATTGTCAGAACCGGTATGGGTTGGATTTGCAATGAGAACAGGATGTTGAGACCCCTATGTCACATGTGCTAACCAATTACAGTGCGAGTTTCTACTGAAACTGTAATATTATTAGCATAGTCAGCCAAGAATTAGAGTATAAATAATGACCCCTTAGGGGGCGTGCCAGCCTTAGACGCCTTAGAAGTCTTAGAGGGTGGAGAGGAGAAGAAGCAGATCTGACACAGACATCATACAGGTTAGGTACGTGAACGTCGCTGGTGCAGCCTGGGAGGAGATTGCGTCCGAGGAGAGACAGAGGGAGGAGGGGTTCTTGCTCATATTATTTTCAGAGAGTCCTTGCACGTCATATTTTTGGCAAGGCAGATCACATTCCTCTGTGGTCTTGTGAAGGGAGGGCAGCCTCTCTGTGTGAGACACAGAGAGACAGATTGAACAGACCAGGGCAGAGAAAGCAGCTGATGGAACAGGTTTAGATTTAGATGCTAAAACTCTAAGTTTATGCTTTGACTAACTAACTAGTTCTGAAAAGATTTATTTGTCTTATGCATTTATTTATCTTTATGGGAGATTTTTGCCAATTATTAATTATTGATTAACCTAGCAAAACTCACTCTTGAATTATATTTTTCCTGAAACTCTTTAAGGAGTTCTGACTGACATAGAATTAGGGGTTTTTCCTCCTTTATGAAGTGCTTTGTATGCAACCTATAATATGTTTTGTATTAATTCTATTTTTCCTGTTTTTCAATTCTATAACCTGATTGATATTTGACTAATGAATAAAGGGTCAGAGAAACTTAACTTTTGACTAGAAAATAAAACCCTTTAAAAATACTCACAACTCTCTTTATTGGCTTAAATATTAATTGCATTTTGATTTTTCATGTTTATGTAAAGTCTCCTGAAGGTGATACACAGTGGCAAAGGTCCATCACCTTTAAAGCAGTAAACTAGAGGTAAATGATGTTTTGCATTGAGAAATTACCGTGAAATTACCGCTGGATCAGTTTCTGGTAGCAGAGGTAAGGTTAACACCATCACCAAAAGGAGCATAGTTTAGTTTAAAGCCTAAATAGCGCTAGAAAAATAATTGCCCAAGTTAGATAAATGTCCAGATTCTCAAAAGTCCTGATTCCAATGCTCAAAACTTGAAGACTGGCAAAGCAGTACTGGAAGGTGATGCAAGAAGGCGATTGCTGGAGTGGTGTGAGTATCAATAGGGTTGTGAAATGTTGTTAATGTGCTAGAAGGTATGTTTTTTTTTTTTGAAGTGTTGAAAAATAGTAAGGGTTTTGACTGTTGGTGAAATTTTGCTCATTTTGACTTGATGGTTTTATTGATTATATTGGTAATTTCATAGGACAGAATTATTGATTTTTGATTTATGTTTAACAAAAAGAGTCAATGTCGCGTTTTATGTTGTCTGGAAAATTCCCAGGAAAGGAATAGCGGGTGTGTGGCGAAGCACCACCAGCGGACTCCTCCTCCGGGGCTTCTAACATCGGGGAGATGCCGTCTTACCTGTCACCATGTCCCCTCCTCTTTTCTCAGAGCCCTTCAGGTGCCCCAGGCTGTCCCTTTAATTCTCCGCTGTCCTTGGCCTCCCCGGCCGATCACGTGACTGGGTCAGCTGATGAGGCGGGCTTCAAAGAGGAAGAGAGGGAGGACTTGGAGTTCGGGCAGCGGACCTGTTTCACGAACGTGGAGACGCCAGAACCGGAACTCCAAACCTTTCTCGTCGGACCAGGACTGGGAGGACTTCGGCGTTACACGGAAGCAGGAGTGGAGCAGAAGACAAGAACCATGCAGGACACCGGTACGGAGCTAACGGAAACGCCGCCGTCCAGAGACCAGGAAAAAGGCGAGCCGGGCCCACTCCGGCAACACGCGGAAGCCCGCCACGGCCCAGGAGGGTCGTGGCTTAGAAAGGTACGGGACCAGCTGGGGGCCGCGTGGGATAAAGGGAAGCAGGGTGGAAGGGACGGCTAGCCTGACAAACTGCGGTAGCCGGGAATTGCATGCACCTCTAGCAGGGAGCGCAGTAGGGCGTCACTGGTGTCGGTCGGGTGTTTGTTCCTTCACTCCTTTTTCCCTGATTTCTACCAAGTGCCACAACGTTTCCCTTATGAGTCTTTTGTTTTCTTTTTGGGGTTACCTGTCTGGATACCGAGGACGGAACCGGGAAGCAGACGCTGGCGAAGCTCCTTTTGTGCATTTCAACCAAGGACTGGCCACTTACCCCACTCTCTGAAGGAAGAGAGAAAGAGCCTTTTCTGAACACCTTATGCTTTATGGTTGTCCTGTATCTGTTACACCCCTCTGAAATACGGACAATAAACCACTGCGTTCCTAAATCAGTCCCGGTCTCCTTGTCTTCGTCTCCTCTGGGCCACAGGGTGGTAAATGGAAGCCACAGTGCAGTGAGGTTACTCGTCTGTTGGAATAACACTGAGAAGCTATGCAGGGCTGGCAGTGTTAAAGTAGGGACTATTTTCTGTGTAAAAGTGAGAGTGATTGATAGCAAAGAGTTCGCTGGTGAAACTTTGGTGTTATATCACCTAGAAAAGGTACCACTGAAGGAGTAGCAGGTACTTCCGAGCTTGAGTGACAGCAAAAGAGTTCGCTGGTGAAACTTTGATCTTACATAACCTAGAAAGGGTAACACTGAAGGAGTAGCAGGTTCTTCCAAGCTTGAGTGAAGGGTAAGCGGAAGGGATTTACTCGCAGTGTGTGAAGAGTAAACGGAAGTTCTTGCTTTGTGAAGAATAAGCGGAATGTGTTACTCGCAGTGAAAAGAAATCTATCCTTTATTTAGTGGAACAGACAGAGTAGCGAATGTTTTTATGTTGTTACTAACAGAATTTTGATTAAGAAAACTCAGAAAAATATTGCAGTAACATTTTGTTTGAGAGGGTCAGTAGTAGGAGTTAAACTGACTGAAATTGAAACTGACAGCATTGGAGAAAAGAAATTGCATTGAACTATTGCAGAAATGAAAATGTCTGAAGGTTTAAAGAAATTGTTGGGAGGTAAAGTGAAAAATTCATTTTTAATTGGTGATGCTCCTGAAGGAACACCCGTGCACTTTATGTCTACCAATTTGGGACAAATTCATGTATGTGGGTTCACCAATGGTGCAAGATTACTGAAAAAGAGGGTCCTCTGATGTTTCCAAAAGATGGTACTTTTGAATTGCAAATTATTGACAAATTAAGGGAAGTGTTATGTGAAATAAAGACACCATCTAGAGCTGCACAATTTGAGGCTTTAAGCATGTGGGAAAAGGCAGCAAGAGACAAAGCAAGTGAGGATAAAAAGGTAAAGCACCAGATGCAGGAGAAGGGAATTAAAGATGACAAAAAGCTTCAAATAAATAGTGATTCAGGGGATGAAATAATGGATGCATTGTTAACTGAGTGTCCGCCACTTTATGTGGTTCCCATTAAAAATACTGAAAATAGTGTACCAGTAAGTACTACAGTGGCTACTGCTTCTGTTAAACAGAGAGAAACACAGACTGAGAGAACTGTGCAGACATTTCAGATTAACCCACTACCTGTTGATTCAGCACTGACAGTGATATCTCCAGGTGTTACTGCTTCAAATGTGACTGATTCAGTACAATTATTACAAACTGCAGATGCACAGGCAATGCCTAGACAAATTGACTGTCCCAATTAATATGGCCCCGACTCAAAAAGTTCAAAGAGCTGCAGAAGGAGTAATTATGTCAGGGTTTATTTCAGAAACTCAGAATTCACAGATTATTGAACAGAAACTACCCCAGACAGATCTAGCACTGAAAGGTGGGGGAAAAATGGTCTTTACAACATCTGCAGCCCAGGATAAAATGAATATATTTGAAGATGGGATTTTTCAAACCTGCTTTGAAGAAGCAGCAGTGATTAAAAAGATAGAGAGTATGGGGGAACAAATTAACTCAGACCCTGAAAAAGAGAAACAGCTTAGTGTTTTAAATTCAGCATTTGAACATGAAGAAATTAACAGTCCCTGCTGTTTAAATCATGAAAATGTGAACCAGTGTCAGGAGAAAGAATTAATTTCCCTGAGTAAGGAAACAGCTACATGTGCAGTAACTACACATGATAGACTGACTGATTTGGCTCAAAAATATGAAATTGATGTTTCAGGAAGTTTTCCATTTCAGGGTACATAGGGATGATGAGGCAAATGAGACCATGCATTCTTCAGGAATGAAATTGCACATTGCAGAAATAATAAAATATATTTTCAAATGCAGTGGGTTTGAGAAATTAGGAGAGAAGTGGGCAAGAAAACATGAGAAGAAAAAGAAACCACCAGACCTAGTTGAGGAAAATAATAAACAGGATGAGGGAGAATCTTTGCTTACTCATTGAGAGAAAAGGTGGGAGAAGTGCATGTTCATGTGCCACGGAACAAAAGTGAACTTGCACATTTCTGAACACATTCCCAAAATTGAGAGACAAACTTGTGCTGTGGTACCCACAAGTTGATGGATTTGTTGAAATTTTAAAAGAGTTGTGTAATAATTTGGAAATGCTCTTTGACATTGCCATGCATACTGAATTGTGGTTTGAATCTAAAGTTGTTGTGCAAAGGCCAGGTGAAGAGACAATGAAAAAGGTTTGAATGAATGCACCATCATTTTCTGCTGTTATGGAGAAAAACGTAGCAGTGATTACTTTCCTGAAGGGCAGAGTGCCAGCAAAGGATGTTAATTTGGTACAGATTAAAAGAACACAGGATGGAAGTAAAGGTGTTTTGGTTTGTGCAAATTCAGGTATGGATGTTGCACCGCTGGAAAAAGTGTCCTTTTGCCATCTTTATAACAGATTTGATCATTGGAAGAAGAAATATAAATTTAAGTATGATGCAGCAATTGGAAATGTGCAAAAGCAGAGAGAAATGCAGGTGCAAAATGTGCCAGCCAAGCAAATGCATATGTCAGTTCAGAAACAGGTACCAACGGCAGGAGTTTTTCAAGCTCAGATGCTCCCACAAAATATGGAAATTGCTAAAATTAATTTAAATAAGTTGTCCAGAGCAAATGTGAATTCTTTCCAGAAACAAAATCAGAACCCAGTTCAACAGGTTGCTGTATTTGAAAATGAGAGTTTTAACCCTAACAATTCTGAATTTACCAAGTCCATTGTGAAAACAGTGGAAGGTCCAGACTTAGGGGCCGATTCCGATTCGGGCCGGAAATCTCCCCGACCGAGCCGGACCCGGAGAGATTTCCGACCGAATCGGACCCTAGCAGTCCGACCGAACGAGTACGATGCGCACGTATGACATCGGACTCGATTCGGTCGGACTCCCATTGAAGTCAATGGGAGCCAGTCGTACGACGCGTACACGGGCTCCCATTGACTCAAGGGGCACGACACGAACAAGGGCGCCCCCACAGCGTGTTCGCGTTGATGCGGGTCGCACCGTACATGCACGTGTAGGGGGACCCATGTGTCCCCCTGTGTGCGACTCGCACGCCTACGCTTCTAGGGTGGTCCGACACGGACCCCCAAAGTGCGGCTCCGACAGCTCCTTGGAGCCGGGCTGCGCAAGTCGGTCGGAGCGGTCGAGGTGCGCATCGTATTTACCCGGCCGGGGAACGTCTCCATTGCGAGGTGCGCGTCGTCCCCGTGCGAGTCGGTCGGAGCGGTCGGGTCCTGCGATCGAGTCGGTCGGAGATTTCGCGAGCGCACGCATCGTACTCGCTCGCCCGGATGCACGTACGACTCGGTCGGGAAATAGGGCTCCGAATCGGATCCGGTTAAGCCGAATCCGATTCGGTGCCCTACCGGCCGAGATCGGAATCGGCCCCTTAGTTGTAGGAGTTTTAAACAAAGAAATTACAACCCCAGTTTTAGAAAAGGTTGGAGCAAAAATAGGCCCATTTGATAAAAATTGCCAAGTTGTTGTTTGTGACTCAGGCCTGGCAGGAAAACCATTGTTTTGCAAATTAAGCAACACAGATTACTGTACACCAGATGATGTTAATTATCAGATTCCTGATGAGGATGTACATTTTAAAATGGCCCAACAAGAGACAGCTGTAGCATTGTTTTCAGAAAGGACAGTTGAAAAATTACCTTCTGATTTGAAAGAAATAAACACAGAAATAAGGGAGTTCACAGAGAAGGATGTCAGATTAATAAAATGTGCAGAACATGTCTTATTCAAATTAGAATCAGGTGACATGTATTCAAGAACACCATCAGTTGCAGAAATTTTACCCAAAATTGGATATAAACTGAGTAAAGGATTTTTGATGGAATTGATTGGAAGTTTATGTAACTTTCTGATCACAGGTTCACAGAAACTAAATGAAAAGAACAGATTAGTGCAGGAGATTAATAGCATAACTTTTCTATGTTGTCCTATGGTACCGAATCCAGCCAATATATTTTCTCACATTCCATGTGCTGAAGAATGGCTTACTGTTATTGATTTTTGTCAAGTTCATGTCACAATGCCATTGCATGAGAATAGTCAGGAGTACTGTCAAAAAGAAGATGAATGTCTGGGACACATAATTGGAAAGGGAGTTAGAAAGGTGTCACCAGAGAGAGTGGAAATAATTCACCAGATGAATCCACCTCAAATTCAGAAAGAAGTCAGGAAGTTTTTGGGAATGGTTAGCTGCTGTAGAGAGTGGTTACTAAACCTTTCCCTAGTGGCTAAGCCTTTACTGAGGCTGACACACAAGGATGTGTCTGATCCGCTTCCATTGGACAACAATTGTACAAAAGCATTCCTAGAGTTGAAATAGAAAAAATGTCATGCCCCAGCACTAGGAATGAAAGTTTATTTAAAAGAAAATACACCAATTTGCAGTGAGAGGGAGGGCTGCGCTCTCTCAGTGCCTGTTCAAAAACATGAATGTGTTCAAAGGTCTGTGATGTATTTCCCAATGACCTTTGACCTTAACATCACAGAAATACCAGCAAATGAACTGGTTTGTGATGAAACTGAATATGAGTGTCTAGATGTCATGAATATATGCATGAAGCCAAGATCAGACGTTAAGGATGAACGTCTGATTCAGCTCAACAATGTCCATTTTGTAGATGGCCCATATTTGAAAGGTAACAATGACACATTACGAGCAACACATGCTGTGCTTCCTATACATTATGTTGTCAAAGCTTCATGGCTTTCAGTAGTTACCTCAGCCCAAAATTCGAAATTGATTGCCCTTACCATAACATGCAGTATATCTGCTCAAATGGGAGTCACTGTTGTCATGGGAGAGAGAAAACAGTTGCACAAAATTGTAATCTGTTAGCCTATACATTCAATGGGATTTCCACAGGTGAATATGAAAAGAATACTGTTTATGTTGAGAAAAGTGACAACTGCATAGTAGCAAATGTGTTATTGCAAAAACTGATGCCCAGGTATAGATTGCCAGTTTCTCTGAAATCAGATCATAATGAGGTTTCAAAGATGATGTGTGCAGAACCACAGATTGGACAAGGATTGGTTTGTAGCTATCTACCTGATGTTTCAAGCATAATAAAGCAACACAAAGACAGCACAGAGTTACACTTTGTAAAATACTGTGTTTCAGCATCACTGAAGTGGCTTGAATATATAAATGCAAATGCACTTGTGAAAAACACAGATGAAAAGACTAGCCATTGCTGTGAAGGTCTGACTGATGTGGAGCGTGCAGTTTCTCACCAGATTGCAGCTGCTACACAAGATCTACATAATGGATGGTGCCAAAACTTTGATCTGAGAGATGCTGTGAAATGGAAAGGCCTGTTCCAAATGATCCTGGCAAAGACTGTTGTGAAATGTGGTGGCCTTCCAAATTGGGTGCATGCCTCTCACACACGTATGGTCCTGTGTCCCCCTGATAAAACAGCTCCTCTTCAAGAAGAGATGCCAGCAGTGGTCAAAAGTCCACAGAAGAGGGTCAGTCAAGCTGTAAGGGAACACACAGAGGGGTCGATTCCGATTCGGGCCGGAAAAAGCACCGACCGACTCGGAGCCGGAAATTATACCGACCGACCCGTACCTGTGGCGCCCGACACGCCAAGTACGATGCAAGGCGTACAAAATCCGACCGACACGTACCGAACCCAAGTCGAACGACCGAGCCGCACGGAAAACAGCAATCCGGTCGGAAAAACACGCGAATCCAACCGACCGACACGCACCCGGAACAAATCCGACCGAAACGTACACGCGAACTCCAAACCGCAAAGTACGATGCAAGGCGCGAAAACCACGAGCGAGTCGGACGGAGGACAAGCCGTACGACCGACACGCATACAAAACCGAGCCGAAGCAACACAAAACACCGCGACCGACGCGTACGCAGCATAGAAAACTGCACAAACACAGCGTGAGCGAAGCGGAGAACACCGTACGAGACAAATGCAGGGTCCGACTCGGTCACAAGAACGTTTCCAACATGCACAGACAGTACAAAGGAAAAATCACACAAAAAAAGGCCAAACAAGCAATTACAAAGCCAATAAATACTGGGGGGTGGAGACAGAGAACAAAGACACACCCACAACTCCACCCATATAAAGGACACAAATCACAACCATGATCCTTTGCAAATGCCATTCCACTGCCAGCACCCAAGAGACAGCAACCACACACCCACAGCTCATCCCTCACACAAGCCACACACCATCAGCACACCAACAAATACCTACCTCACATACACCCAGCAAAACACACACTAACACACCCTCACCTGCACACCAACACACACATCACTCACCATCACCACCCATCACCATGCCCCCAAGAAGAATCACAAGTTCCTAGATTGTGAATTGGAAGTCATGGTAGACGAGATCCTCAGGGTAGAGCCACAGCTGTTTGGCACACTGGTCCAACAGACCCCCATCTCCCAGAAAACCAAGATGTGGGAGAGGATCATCAACAGGGTGAACGCACAATCACCATGTCTGCGCACAAAGACCGACATCCAGAACAGGTGGTATGACGTGCGCAGGAGGGTACGGGACCTGCTCAAGAAAGACTACATCATCAGCCAATACACTGGCAGTGGCCCTCCTGCCAAGCCAATATACCTCAGGCCCTGGGAGGAGAAGGTGCGGGCCATCCTTCCGCCAGTGAGCGTATATGGACTAGAGAACATCCCAGAGCCTAATGAGTACACAACAAATGTACACAATATTCTGCCACAAAACACACACACATCACTGTCAAGGGAGAGTCAAACCATGCACTCATAGCAATTACACAGCAACCAGAACAGAATCATCCCAAAATGTGTATGTCAGTCAGATAAACACAACACATGCCATCAAAAAAGTCACATCCAACTGTGCCATCACATGTACAAACACAACTACAACTACAGCTAGGCAGTGGCACAAATAGAACTAACAAACACATCCAGACATGTAGCCACCACAACAACACCAACACACAGTGAAGACCACTCAAAGGAAGGAATTCTGTGTATGCTATGCCAAGTCAGTGTAGCCAATAACATCATGGGAGTTGCAGTCACACATATTGCCCCCCCCCCCCCAACTGTCCCATCAACACCACCATGAACCATGCGCACATCACAGGGAGTGGAGAAGGACTCACAAGATGGCTGACACTGGCAACTGCTGTGGGGAGCACAAGGCCCTGCTGGCAACTGTGCACCAACAAACAGCAGGACACCACTGACTGACATCCTGAGAGACAACTTCCACTCCCTGCAATGCAAGCACGTTCCATGGTGGGATATCTGGCTGGCTGGCTGGGTGGGAAGGAGGACTTGCAGCACTGACCATAGTCACAAGCACCTCCCCTCACACCCCCCTCAACACAAACTCCACAGAACCCACCTGGTAGAATGCAA
The DNA here is from genome assembly GCA_963921515.1 of Calotriton arnoldi. Lineage (NCBI taxonomy): Eukaryota > Metazoa > Chordata > Amphibia > Caudata > Salamandridae > Calotriton > Calotriton arnoldi. The sequence goes on from CAWUFW010000004.1 coordinate 1,602,600, forward strand.
TGCCTCCCATCCTAACTCAAGATCCCACAAAGAACCACCACCCTGGGTTATGTTGTGTGAAGCACAGGGACACTCTTGGGACTTTTAGCCAAACAACTGCCAGGACAACACTCCCAGCCATCCTGTCAGCACAGCCAGCCCACCCCACAGGGAAGCAGAGTCAAAAGGAAGGAAGCATGGGCATGCTGGGAAGGGGGTGGAGGCAATAGCATGATGGGAGTGGTAGTCACAGACATTGCTCAGCCTCACAACTGGCCCATCAACACCACCCTGAACCAGGCTCACATCACAGGGAGTGGATAAGGACACACAAGATGGCTGACACTGGCTACTGCTGTGGGGAGCACAAGGCCCTGCTGGCAACTGTGCACCAACAAACAGCAGGACACCACTGACTGACATCCTGAGAGACAACTTCCACTCCCTGCAATGCAAGCACGTTCCATGGTGGGATATCTGGCTGGCTGGGTGGGAAGGAGGACTTGCAGCACTGACCGTAGTCACAAGCACCTCCCCTCACACCCCCCCCCTCAACACAAACTCCACAGAACCCACCTGGTAGAATGCAATGCCTCCCATCCTAACTCGAGATCCCACAAAGAACCACCACCCTGGGTTATGTTGTGTGAAGCACAGGGATACTCTTGGGACTTGTAGCCAAACAACTGCCAGGACAACACTCCCAGCCATCCTGTCAGCACAGCCAGCCCACCCCACAGGGAAGCAGAGTCAAAAGGAAGGAAGCATGGGCATGCTGGGAAGGGGGTGGAGGCAATAGTATGATGGGAGTGGTAGTCACAGACATTGCTCAGCCTCACAACTGGCCCATCAACACCACCCTGAACCAGGCTCACATCACAGGGAGTGGATAAGGACACACAAGATGGCTGACACTGGCTACTGCTGTGGGGAGCACAAGGCCCTGCTGGCAACTGTGCACCAACAAACAGCAGGACACCACTGACTGACATCCTGAGAGACAACTTCCACTCCCTGCAATGCAAGCACGTTCCATGGTGGGATATCTGGCTGGCTGGGTGGGAAGGAGGACTTGCAGCACTGACCATAGTCACAAGCACCTCCCCTCACACCCCCTCAACACAAACTCCACAGAACCCACCTGGTAGAATGCAATGCCTCCCATCCTAACTCAAGATCCCACAAAGAACCACCACCCTGGGTTATGTTGTGTGAAGCACAGGGACACTCTTGGGACTTGTAGCCAAACAACTGCCAGGACAACACTCCCAGCCATCCTGTCAGCACAGCCAGCCCACCCCACAGGGAAGCAGAGTCAAAAGGAAGGAAGCATGGGCATGCTGGGAAGGGGGGTGGAGGCAATAGCATGATGGGAGTCGTAGTCACAGCTCTACATCCCCCACCACATGGGCCAGCAAGCTCACACTCATGCATGCACATCCCACAGAGAGTGGAAAGGCCCATCAAAGATGTCTGACACTGTTGCTGTGTCGTGGGGAGCACAAGGGCATGCTGGGAACTGCACACCAACCAACAGCAGGACACCACTGTCAGCCATCTTGCCATTGCTCACACACCCACACATACTGAACTCCCCACAAAAGCAAGTAAGTTTGGGAATGCTGGCAAGTGGGGTGGAGGCAATAGCATGATGGGAGTGGCAGTCACTGATATTGGTCAGCCCCACAACTGTCCCATCAACACCACCCTGAACCATGCTCACATCACAGGGAGTGGAGAAGGACTCACAAGATGGCTGACACTGGCTACTGCTGTGGGGAGTACAAGGCCCTGCTGGGAACTGCACACCAACCAACAGCAGGACACCACTGTCAGCCATCTTGCCATTGCCCTCACACCCACACACACTGAACTCCCCACAAAAGCAAGTAAGCATGGGAATGCTGGCAAGTGGGGTGGAGGCAATAGCATGATGGGAGTGGCAGTCACTGATATTGGTCACCCCCACAACTGTCCCATCAACACCACCCTGAACCATGCTCACATCACAGGGAGTGGAGAAGGACTCACAAGATGGCTGACACTGGCTACTGCTGTGGGGAGCACAAGGCCCTGCTGGCAACTGTGCAACAACAAACAGCAGGACACCACTGACTGACATCCTGAGAGACAACTTCCACTCCCTGCAATGCAAGCACGTTCCATGGTGGGATATCTGGCTGGCTGGGTGGGAAGGAGGACTTGCAGCACTCACCATAGTCACAAGCACCTCCCCTCACACCCCCCCCTCAACACAAACTCCACAGAACCCACCTGGTAGAATGCAATGCCTCCCATCCTAACTCAAGATCCCACAAAGAACCACCACCCTGGGTCATGTTGTGTGAAGCACATGGACACTCTTGGGACTTTTAGCCAAACAACTGCCAGGACAACACTCCCAGCCATCCTGTCAGCACAGGCACACTACCCCACAGGGAAGCAGAGTCAAAAGGAAGGAAGCATGGGCATGCTGGGAAGGGGGTGGAGGCAATAGCATGATGGGAGTGGTAGTCACAGACATTGCTCAGCCTCACAACTTGCCCATCAACACCACCCTGAACCATGCTCACATCACAGGGAGTGGATAAGGACACACAAGATGGCTGACACTGGCTACTGCTGTGGGGAGCACAAGGCCCTGCTGGGAACTGCACACCAACCAACAGCAGGACACCACTGTCAGCCATCTTGCCATTGCCCTCACACCCACACACACTGAACTCCCCACAAAAGCAAGTAAGTATGGGAATGCTGGCAAGTGGGGTGGAGGCAATAGCATGATGGGAGTGGCAGTCACTGATATTGGTCACCCCCACAACTGTCCCATCAACACCACCCTGAACCATGCTCACATCACAGGGAGTGGAGAAGGACTCACAAGATGGCTGACACTGGCTACTGCTGTGGGGAGCACAAGGCCCTGCTGGCAACAGTGCACCAACAAACAGCAGGACACCACTGACTGACATCCTGAGAGACAACTTCCACTCCCTGCAATGCAAGCACAGTCCATGGTGGGATAACTGACTGGCTGGGTGGGTGGGAAGGAGGGCCGGCTGTCAACCAAACACAACCAATGCAGACCATGTTCACACCCCAACAAATACATAGAAATGCCCAAATAATGCAGGACAATGTGCCACACCAATATCAACCCCTGACTGTGACGACTTAGGACAATGCAATGTACAGGCCCGCACCCAGAGGCACAGTCACAACTGTCATGTGTGTCAACCATTGATGCCTGCAGAAACATAACATACATTGTGTGTGTCTCCCAAAAACAGGTGATGATGGGGACACAGCAGCAGACGCTGAGGAGTCCCAGTCCCAGGCTCAAGAGGATGCGGAGCTCACTGGTGTCGTACAGCCTCTGCCCTCCTCGGACGAAGAAGACCAACCTGGCACATCCGGTGCAAGTCTACATGCAGCACCAGCAGGACCACCAGCTGCAGCACCAGCAGGACCACCAGCTGCACCCCCTGCACCCACCCCTCCAACGACTGTCACCACAAATACCATCCCTGCCAACATGGACAGAACAAGGAGCAACACCAGCACAGGGACCCTGGACCAACCTGGGGCCATGGACACCACCACCACCACCAACCCCCAAGGTGGACAAGGGTCATCTGTGCGTGCCACTGCACGCACTGCACATGTCAGCAGGGGTGGTGGGAGGGTGGGAGACAGAGGTCGCTGCTTGCAGAGGTTGCTGGTGTGCATGATGACCCACAACTGGTACGCATAGCTGATGCGTACCAGTCCAGCACCGGAGACCTCAGCCAGGTAGTGGGGCTCCTCAGAGACATGAAACAGCAGCAGGCTGCCCATCATGCCCGCTTGGACTCTCACATGTCCCACGTGGAGTCACACATGTCCCGCGTGGACTCACACATGTCCCGCGTGGAGTCCAAGTGGGATGCACTGCATGAGATGACGGCGGTGCACAGGGACATTTTACAATGCCTCCGCCAGATGAACAGCAACCAGTCCACACCTCCCTGTGTGCCAACAACATCTGGTGCTGCCCAAACTGCAACTGCCACAGGGAGGGAGGATGACTCTGGCGGAGAGTCCCCTGCACCGCAGCAGCCTGTACTTGAGGGCCCCCCCCAAGAAGAGGGGTCGTCCGAAGAGGGGCAAGTGAGAGGCCGATGGCCAACCGCAACTCCCAGGAAGCCTGAACCTGTTCTGGATGTTCACCTTTGTGCACAGACTGTTCACCCTGTTGACGGCAACACTACTCCCACACATTGCATGGGGAGTACAAGTTGGACCAATGTGTCAGACAACTGTGGCCCCGATACTGGGGATTCTGTCTACCAGGACTTTCAATTCACCTAGGAACTTCTGATTGCAAGATTTATGTACAGCACTACCCATCCTATGCACTATTCACACAAATGTATCACAATAAACACACTAATACACCATACTTGCCTCTGTTGTGATTCCAACGTGGGTGCTGTTATGGGGATGATGAACTGCAAAATTACACTGTGTATGCGAACTGCAACAGCAAGTACAACACAGGCATGTGAGTAAAGGCAACGTGACACATATGAGGGAGACACACCACCAGGGCTACACAACACATACACACCTAGGCCATCTGACTCATTGCCTACACTGATGTTGCCGGGGAAGACGGTGCAATGCACAGACACCACACCCATTCCCAGTTGTAGTCAAGTAGTCCATAGGTGCAGTAAGCAAATGGCAGTCAAATGTGTGACCACAGACAACGCACATCACAAAGTGAAGCACAGGTTTATAACACAGTTGCAACATGTCGTAACCACTACAGATGCAAGGTAATCCCACCTGGCAGCGGGCACACAGTCAACAACTGTAGACGGAAGGAAGTCCATGGGTGTGGCGCACATCACCTGTAGGGACACAACAGCTACCAGCCTGGAAGTGCAATCACGTCGTCGGTGGACACAGTTGACCAAACTAATCTGAAAGTACCCTGTGAAGGACAGAAATGACACACAGTCAAAAGCAATGGAGTACAGGACAGAACAGCAAAACTCATGCACAATACATGTTACAAGATACCCACCCAGAACCAAGTTAGCATGTCAACACTGTTGGGGAGTACAGCCCACCTGTAAGCACACATCGCAACACACATCCAGTCAAGTAGCCCATGGACACACTCCAACAGCACCAGAGCACCACCTACACATATCATGCCAACTCACATCATTGACATGACACCTCAGGATACTCACATTCAGCTAAAGAAGTTGGTGATGAGCTGTGTGCGGACATCACCCTCATCATCATCATCATCATCGTCACTGGCATCGTGGTCCAGGCCAGGATCCTCCACAGGTGGCGGATGTTGGTCATTGTCATCCTGGATGAGAGGCAACTCCTTCCGCACTGCCAGGTTGTGGAGCATGCAGCAGACGATGATAATCTTGCACACTTTCGCAGGGGCATATGGGAGGGACCCTCCGGTCTTGTCCAGGCAGCAGAAGCGGCTCTTCAGGAGACCAAATGTCCGCTCCATCACTCTCCTGGTCCGACCATGTGCCTCATTGTAGCGCATCTGGGCTGGTGTCACAGGGTTCCTGAGGGGTGTCAGCAACCACGGCATGTTGGGGTATCCCGAGTCACCTACGGACAGACAAGTGCACATTAGCTGACTTGGAAAAGTGGGCGGAATACTACAGATCAGATCACACACAATGGCACAAAGTCAGTACACACCGACAAGCCAGGCACGCTGGTTCTGCATCTGTGCCATCATCCTGGGGATGCGACTACTCCTCATCACAAAGGCATCGTGTGCTGAACCAGGGAAACGGGCACACACGTGTGTGATGGTCATGTCTGCAAGACACACCACCAGTGCATTGACCGAGTGGTAGTGCTTGCGGTTCCTGTAGGCCTGCTCCTGGGCCTGTGGTGGTACCAAAGCCACATGTGTCCCATCAATGGAGCCAATGACATGCGGCATCCTCCCCAGGGCATAAAAGTCACTCTTCACATCAGTGAGTCGTCGCAGTCTAGGGAAATAGATGTACCGGTTCAGGAATAGCAACATTGCCGCCAAAACATCGCGGAGCACACGGCTCAACATGGTCTGTGACATCCCACCAGCAGTCGCCACAGTATGTTGGAAGGTACCGGTGACAAAGAAGTGTAGGGCTGCCATCACCTTCACCTTGGGGGTCAGCGCTGTAGGATACGGCCGGCCAGGCTGCAAATGTGGGGCCAACTGCACTGCCAAATCCTCAATCAGCTGCCTGGTGAAGCGGTACCGTCGGATGCTGTCCCGTTCCACCATCGTTGCCAGGTCTGGGAATGGTCGATGGACAGCAGGAGCCCTGCAGTGCAGAGGAGAAGTAAGCAAGATTGTCAGTCAGCCCACATATGCGGCATTGAACACACTCAATATCCCAACATACATCATTATGAGGCACAACTACATGAAGTGTGCAGTTCCGTAAGGACATGTATGGTACATACATGGCCAACATCTGTCAACACGGTCCAACAAGTGGCATCAATTAGTCCCAGGTTGGCCCATTGGATATCATGAGGCCGTGTCACAGTTCCCATCTCCTGCTGCCGTGTCACAATCACCCCCCACAGTGACATGTGAGGACAGATGTGCCCCAGGCACCACAGCTCAACGACAGGTACATTCCCAGGGACCCTGTATTGCCACATGGACACTGGCATTACATGGAGTATCATGTATACACCACAGCAAAACAACCATGACCCCCACAGGTAGTGGTCCCACTTGCCACAGCAGGACAGACATGGACGTCTGTGACACACACACGCACAACATCAAAGTCCATGCACACACAACGTGGATGTGGAGACTGTCTCCCATTGTGCACATGAAATCAGAGACATTGTAAACACTACATGCACAAAGACTGTGGAGGACCATCACTATTGTGCCACTGGGACACCCTGGCTCAAACATACCGTCCCACATGGGACTCACGGGGTATGTGACATGACATACACATACACCACCGTGAAATGTGACCATGGCACATGCACAGATATGAACAGTTGCACATCACAGTGGTCATGTACACGTAACACCCAGGATCCTGTCCCCATGAACACGTGCACAGCCTGGGGGTGGCTGCCCACAGGTGACACCCACAGGACAACATGTACACCAACATACACACAATAGGAAATGCAGCCTTACATGCCTTATGATAAAGTTTGGACAGGCTGTCGTGATGTAGGTGTGCCCCTCACTCCCTGGGAGCTATCTGTGGCTGGCATATGTCCATCTGAGACAGGCATGCTGACATATGCCAGTCACATGTACAGTGATGCGTTGAACAGCAATGGACCGATCGGTGCCCCCCGCCGGCCCATTGCATTCAATGTGTGCGGGTACGCATTGTACCCCTGTACGCATTGAACTGCAATGGAGCGATCGGTGCCCCCGGCCGGCCCATTGCATTCAATGTGTGCGGGTACGCGTTGTACCCCTGTACGCGTTGTACTGCAATGGACCGATCGGTGCCCCGGCCGGCCCATTGCATTCAATGTGTGCGGGTACGCGTTGTACCCCTGTACGCGTTGAACTGCAATGGACCGATCGGTGCCCCCGGCCGGCCCATTGCATTCAATGTGTGCGGGTACGCGTTGTACCCTGTACGCGTTGTACTGCAATGAACCGATCGGTGCCCCGGCCGCCCATTGCATTCAATGTGTGCGGGTACGCGTTGTACCCCTGTACGCGTTGTACTGCAATGGACCGATCGGTGCCCCGGCCGGCCCATTGCATTCAATATGTGCGGGTACGCGTTGTACCCCTGTACACGTTGTACTGCAATAGACCGATCGGTGCCCCCGGCCGGCCCATTGCATTCAATGTGTGCGGGTACGCGTTGTACCCCTATACGCGTTGTACTGCAATGGACCGATTGGTGCCCCCGGCCGGCCCATTGCATTTAATGTGTGCGGGTACGCTTTGTACCCCTGTACGCATTGTACTGCAATGGACCGATCGGTGGCCCCGGCCGGCCCATTGCATTCAATGTGTGCGGGTACGCGTTGTACCCCTGTACGCGTTGTACCGCAATGGACCGATCGGTGCGCACCCATTGACAATGGCCTTGCCTGGCAACGGACGTGTTTTCGAATTTCGAACGAGTCGGTTGCTGGAAATTCAGTTGGTCACCCACAACAATGTTGCAAAATCATGTATGTCATGAAGTTGAAGATTTGAAGGATGCTGTGGGCGTGTTTTGGTGCTGCTATTCCATGGATTGGCCAGATTCAGAAGATGCAAACGACTTGGACCTATCACTTTGGACACAAGGGACAGTATCTGCCTCTCCAGCACATATATATTGCTGGCTGTTCCCCTGAGAGCTCACTTGCCTGCACTACATGCTCCAGGACGACATCTGCCACTGCACTGCTGCTGTCTCTGCCCCTCTGGACCCTGCAATGGCACGTACTGTGGAGAGAGCCCCAGCCTTCAGCCTTGAGGAGAACCAGGCCCTGCTGGACAGCCTACTTCCATAGTACAGCAAGCTGTATGGGACACCAGGGGAGCAGGTGAGTGTTCTGTGCACTGCCTTTCTGAATGTGCATATTGTCTGACTAGCAAGGCTGAAAGTCTGCACGCCACTGGCTAGCAGGCTCACTGAGTAGTTGTCACCCCCCATAGTGTGTGGTGACATGCACTGGACAGGTATGGTGCAGTGACAGTGCATTTGAACAAGGTTTTACTTCCCATGCAATGATACCATGTAGTGATGTCTGGCAAACTGTCCATGGGCAGCTTTGCACTGCCTGTGTACATCATGTGCCCCTGTGATTGAGACATGTATATACAACTGTGTCATGCACGGATATGTTGCATGTGTAGTAATGGCCTTTTCACTTTGTCATCCTGACAGGTTAATGCCCATCGGAAGCAGGAGATCTGGAAGGACATCGTCCAGGCTGTCCGGTCCATGGGGGTCTACAAGCGCCGGATCCGCAACTGACAGAAGAGGTGCAGGACCTTCGGGGCTGGACCCGGAGGATTGCACGGGTCCAGCTGAAGCTGTCGCCTCCTCGCAGGAGGGGCGGAACACGGACCCTGACCCCCCACATGCTCCAGATCCTGGCGGTGGTGTTTCCAGACCTGGATGGGCAGCTGAAGGCCAGACAGCAGCAAGGAGGGGGTGAGTCAAAGACTGCACTGTGAACTCTGTATTACATGCTTTGTGCCCTCCTCTGGCCTGGTTCAATTACCACAGTGCAGCAGTCATGTTGTCCAGGAGCCATGTCCCTCTATTATGCACTGCCCACTGCTCATCTGATACCCAGGTGTGGCCCTTACATTCAGGGAATTGTGTCACTTGGGACTGTGTCCTTGCAGTTTGCTTCACTAAAGGTGGGGGACAGCATCTGTTTCCCTAACTCTGTTGTGGGCATCATGGGTGGGTCCATTGTTCACACTACGCCTGTGTTCGGACATGTAATCTGCGTGTTGCTTTGATATGCGGTCCACTTGCTGAGCTGAGCCACCACATGTGCCCGGGGTATGTGGCACACGCCCATGCAGCGGGTGGGAACAATGTTTGGGCCCCAGGAGTGTGTAGATTACGTGTGTCACACATACATAGCCAGCTATCCACTGTCCAGGGCTCATCCCTCATTCATGTGGGGCAGGACAGTCATGCCTACTCCAGGCCATGCAATGCACTCTGTACTCCCACTCCCGTGTATCAGCTGACACATTGTGCGCAGTGATTTGACCCCTCAGGTGTCTGCCTCTGTGTCAGTGTGCTGTGGATTAGTTGCCAGGACTGCTGGGGTGTTTCTTGGTAGGGGCTCAGCATGCCCCTGGAGTTGTGACCATAGGAGACGATACTTGTGTGTCACATAGGTGTTTGATCAGCTGCCCGTGCAGACTGGGGTATGTGAATGTGAAGTTCAGGCAGCTGTTCCCCATTCACAGCAGATTGTGAGGGGCTCAGGTTCAGAGGGTAGTGTCACAGGTCTCCGATATGTCCAATAGGTATGACCTGAACAGATGAGGGTTAAGATGATGTGTTGTGTGGGGGATGTACATGTGCACTTGTGCAGCTCCAGGACTTGCATTCCCCATGACCTACTATTGTGACACAGTGCAGAGTGTTGTTGTCTGGCTGCCAAGTCATACATCACTGAGACAGTGATGTATGACTTAGCAGTCATGCCTCCGCCATGGCATGTGTCTACTTATTGGTGATCCTGCAGGGGAGTGACATGTGCTACATGCACACCATTGTGGCGATGGCTATCAGGACATGGGTGCATCATGGTGTCTGTCGCTGGTATGCATCACATGCATTTCCTATTTGACTCTGGGCATCCCTTTCATCCGGAAACCTGTACTGACTCAGTGGCAAGAGCTGTGATGTGTGCATGTCCACATGCCACACCGTGTCCTCTGCACTGTCCAACTACTGTGTACTTGGTGCATGTGTCCACACTGGGGTGTTGCAATCCAACAGACACCAGACAGATGGGTGCAAGGCCATGTGGGATGTGAGTGCCATGGTTGGCATCAGACTGACAATTGGCTTCTCCTGTTCAGTTAGGGCACTTTTAGCAATGTACAAATAATGATGCCAGGGCTTGCTCTGTAATGTGCTGTGCTCACAGTGGTGTGTGCGTTTGGTGCAGGTGACTGATGTCTGTCTGTTTCCCCATTGTTTGCAGATACTTCCACGGCCACGGAAGGGGACAGCTCCACGGACCAGGAGGAGCCGGAGAGCCAGACTGGGTCAGCAGCCGAGGAGTGGTCGGAGGGACCCAGTGGCACGGAGGGCGAGGGGAGCCACACCGAGGAGTCCTCAGCACCATCCACCTGAGCTGAGGACCAGAGCAACTCGGAGGATGACTCCCTTATGGAGGCGGGTGTCAGCAGCCACCACACCCCAGCTAGTGTTGCTGTCCCCGCCACCACCAGCACCACCACCGCCCTCCCATCGGCTCCCATTCCCCAGGTCCGTGGAGGCTCCCATGTTCGGGAGCGTGTCTCCTTTGGGCCAGGCACCGCACCCCCTGCCCCTGTGTCCCCTGCTGCCCTGAGTGAGGAGTCTGTGTACCTCCTTCGCCAGCTCCATGTAGGGCAGACAGCCATGCTGAGTGTCCTCCATGCGCACACCGCTCTGTTGACTCAGCTGGTGTCGTTCATGGAGGGCATCTCATCGGGCATGTCTGACCTACAGAGGGGCAATAGGTCCATGGACTCCTCCCTGACGGCAGCAGTGTCCCTCCTCAGACAGTCCCTCACCCCTCCTGCCTCTGCTCCATCCACACTCCCCAGCACCTTACCCGTCCCAAGCACACACACACCGGCACAGGCACACACCAGCACACACACATCCAGCACACAGACACACACGCCACAAACAAAACGCACACGCACGCACAGTCAGGGGACTGAAACCAGACTCACAGGGGATGGGGCCCTGGAACACACACACGCATCCACGAGCACTGCGCAGTCCTCAGTTGCCTCTCCCTCCAAAACACCCTCCCTTGCCTCACCTGCAACCCCAAAGACCCAGCGCCTCTTCCTCAGTGACCTCGGCCTCTTCCCCTCCGATCCAGCTGCTCCAGCATCCAGGGGGAAGAGGAAGCCCCCCACGTGGAGCAGAGTGCCCCTCGCCCCCGGACACCCTCCCCCAGGCGCAGACAGACTGAGGCCCCCACCCGCAAGTCCCCCGGAGTCGTAAGAGCAAGACCCCGCCACCGCCCTGCAGCTCAGGCACCAGGTCTCCTTCCTCCATCCCTCAGGCCCCCACTCCACAGGTGCCCCCACCACACCCTGCCCCAGGTTCCCCCACCCACAGATATACCATCCCCAAGAGGATCCGGCCTTCTCCCCTGCCACTTGCTCTCCCGGCACCACACCCCCGCTGCGCTTGTCTGTGCCACTGATGTGGTGAGGGTGTCCTCCCCTCTGTCCAGCCCACCTTGCCTGTTCCCCATTCTCCTCCCCTGGTGGTAGGCACTGCAGTGGAGTCCACTACCACCCTGTCTGACTTGGGCACTGCAGTGGCGGACCTGTCCACTCCATCTGCAGGGTCCACTGAAGTCGTGCCGGCACCCACAACATCTGAGTCATGCCCCCCAGTTGTTCCGGCACACACCATGTCAGACACCTCCACTGCAGTTGTCAGTGGCTCTCCAGCACCCACCACCCCTTCCCTGCTTCCTCCTGGTGAGCCCTGATCCTGTCCCTGCGGTGCCTGGCCTACCCCCGGTTGCCCCTCCTAGTGGATTGTCCCTGGTTTTGTGCAGGCATGCGTAGGGTGACATCTGCCACTGTCACCCTGTTTGGACTTTTACAATGGACTGGCCATTGGCCTTTGTGTTTTTTCTGGACTTTGTTTTCATTCCACACATATGCTGAATAAAGCAACTTTCTGTTCTCTAGTGCTTATGCTTCTGATGTACATGTTGTTGATGATGCTAACCATGCCCTTGCTGCAGTGATGGTGATATTTGGTCTCATGATAATGAAGTGTTACTGTGCAGGAACCCATGTGGTCCAGGGGGAATGTGTCCTATCCTGTGGTGTATCCATGTCATCCATAGCAGCATCTGAGGGTGTCATGTGTTCAGTATTTGGCAATGGGATTTCCTACTTAGATTAGCTATTTCACATCTGTGGCTTCCACCCCTGCACATCTGTTGTGCCTGCCATTGTTCAATTCGTCTACTTCCCTGACCATGTGGCCATCTCCACTGGACATGCAGATTTGGGCATCAATGGGGAAGGACTCATCTGTGTTGTCAGTGCAACATTGCTATACAAGTGTGTTGGATCTGTGCTGATGATTCCGTTGGCACTTCCATGACCAGGCTGATGTGACGGGAGCCCTCATTTGGTGCTAATTGTTGATTGTGTGACCAAGTGCTCAGCTGACATGATGGGGCCCTACTGAGGCAACATATGGCACAGCTTTCCTCACACAGGAGTGGAGTCCCCTCATGGCAGTGTGTACTCCTGTGACATTGCCTGCGCCCAAGGTGTGTGTTGTATGTGCATGTCTGTGTGTTCACTTCCGTTTAGCTGTGCATGCTGTGATCCCTAGTGTTGTACCTGTTTTGATGCTAGCTGAGTTGACCTATGTTCCCCCAAAGTCTTCTCCCTGGGTTCTCTGTGATGTGGGTGCATGGCACATTACTGGTCATCAGGGTGTCACCCATAGGTGTGTTTGCTGTCAGGGCTGAGTTTGTGTGCAGACGCAGATGGGTCACAGTCAGGTTTCCCCTTGGCACTTGTTGTTTGCCCCTGTCATGTGATTTCCAGTTTGTGTTATCTTTCAGTGATTGTGACACGTTGTGTGTGTGACTGCTGGCACTCCTCAGGGTCCGGGCTGCAATGTTGGTTGTTGTCTATGTGTCTTCTTTGTGGGTGACCTTGGCTTCTTCATTGGTGTGTGACTGTGGCTGGGATCCCATTGGTTGGTGTGGTATTGCCGTCATGTCCATGTACAGCGTAGTGTGCAGTGTGTCAGACATTCAGGAGTCTTGTTGAGTGGCCATGTGTGATGTGTTTCTGCACCTTGGTTCCCACCCACCACCCTGGAATAGTCATGGGTGCATGTGCAATGTCACCAGTGCATGTGTACTTCACTGCTGCACATTGTTGGAGGTCGAGGGTGTGGTGTTGAGTGTGTGCAGATGAGAGTTGTTGCCCGGCTAGGCCCCTGCCTCCATGTTGGCCTTGGCTTACTGGCCATGCTGATTGATTTGTGCTTGTGTAGGTGTGATGGTAGTTAGTTGCTCAGGACACATGACTGTGGTTCACAGTGTGAACCACATTTAGCTTTGTCATCACAGTGGGATTGTAATGCAGCCCAGGGTCACCACATTGTGGGGGCCCTGGGGGCGGTGCTGTGGTGTGTCTGTGTCTTGCTGTGTCAGTTGCTGTCCCTACGTGCCTGTGTGACATGTGTGATTTGTGCTCCCTCTCATCTGACAATGCCTGCTTGCCCACATAGGGGATTTGGATCCATGAGTTACCTTTGTGTGGCACTATATGCACATCTGTATGATTGGTATTCAGGTCTCCTCATGTGTTGTGTGGTTGCCTAGGGACACTGGCACCCCCCTCACCTGTTGTGTATGATGTGCAGTGTGGGTCTGCCTGTTTGTGTTTGTGCATCTGCACCACTGCATTGGCATATCTTGGGTGTGCCATTGGCTGTATGTAGTTTGGTGGGTTTCCCCTGCTGTCCCTGGGACTCCTAGGTCATCGGTCAGCACAATGATCATGGTTTGTGTGTCCCATTGCTGCCATGGTATGGTATCTGTTCACCTCACATCTGCAGTCTCCACAGGGTATCTGCATTTGTGTGCCCATTGGTGCAAATATGTGGGTCTGCATTCTGATGGTCACTTCTGTCATTGTGTCATTGATGAATGTTGACGGTGTCAGCCCCCATGGGTGTTGTTTGTCTGCACATGGCCAAAGGTATGTCTTATTTGCACTGCAGTATTTGGCTCACCCAATTTATGTTGCAATGGGACACATACACTACTTTGCCACTGATGTGTTTTTTGTTCTGTGACCAGGAATCATCCATGCAGTTTGGCAGTTGCACCTCTTTCTTTGTCAACACTTACCTTTTGGTCACTGTGATGATGGGGGTTTAGACCGAATTGCCACAATGTTCAATATGTGCTTCAGCTATGGACCCCACACTTACATTTTGCTCACTGTGATGATGGGGGTTTAGACCCCATTGCCACAATGTTCAAAATGTGCTTCAGCTATGGACCCCACACTTACATTTTGGTCACTGTGATGATGGGGGTTTAGACCCCATTGCCACAATGTTCAAAATGTGCTTCAGCTATGGACCCCACACTTACATTTTGGTCACTGTGATGATGGGGGTTTAGACCCCATTGCCACAATGTTCAAAATGTGCTTCAGCTATGGACCCCACACTTACATTGTGGTCACTGTGATGATGGGGGTTTAGACCCCATTGCCACAATGTTCAAAATGTGCATCAGCTATGGACCCCACACTTACATTTTGGTCACTGTGATGATGGGGGTTTGGACCCCATTGCCACAATGTTCAAAATGTGCATCAGCTATGGACCCCACACTTACATTTTGGTCACTGTGATGATGGGGGTTTGGACCCCATTGCCACAATGTTCAAAATGTGCTTCAGCTATGGACCCCACACTTACATTTTGGTCACTGTGATGATGGGGGTTTGGACCCCATTGCCACAATGGTCATGGCCTGCTTGCATTGTGGGTGCCACACACATATATGTGTGACACATGTGCTAGGGGGTCACATTGTATGTTCAAAGTCATGTTCGGTGTTGTAGGCATTTGACACAGTCTACACACGCTTGTCATGGTGTTGGGGGGATGTCTTTTTCTTGCATTCCCTAGGTTGTGGTGTGCTGGTTGAGTCATGCATTGTCCATCCTATGAGTGGGGGTGGTAGTAGTGGTAGGCATCCAGCCCCCCCTGGCTCAGGGTGGTAGTAGTGGTAGGCATCCAGCCCCCCCTGGCTAAGGGTGGTAGTAGTGGTAGGCATCCAGCCCCCCCTGGCTAAGGGTGGTGGTAGGCATCCAGCCCCCTGGCTCAGGGTGGTAGTAGTGGTGGGCATCCAGCCCCCCCTGGGTGAGGGTGGTAGTAGTGGTAGGCATCCAGCCCCCCCTGGCTAAGGGTGGTGGTAGGCATCCAGCCCCACCTGGGTGAGGGTGGTAGTAGTGGTAGGCATCTGGCACCCCCATGGCTAAGGGTGGTAGTGGTGGTGGGCATCTGGCACCACCCTGGCTAAGGGTGGTAGTAGTGGTAGGCATCCAGCCCCCCCTGGCTAAGGGTGGTAGTAGTGGTAGGCATCCAGCCCCCCCTGGCTAAGGGTGGTGGTAGGCATCCAGCCCCCCCTGGCTCAGGGTGGTAGTAGTGGTGGGCATCCAGCCCCCCCTGGGTGAGGGTGGTAGTAGTGGTAGGCATCCAGTCCCCCTGGCTAAGGGTGGTAGTAGTGGTAGGCATCCAGCTCCCCGTGGGTGAGGGTGGTAGTAGTGGTAGGCATCCAGCCCCCCCTGGCTAAGGGTGGTGGTAGGCATCCAGCCCCCCCTGGGTGAGGGTGGTAGTAGTGGTAGGCATCTGGCACCCCCATGGCTAAGGGTGGTAGTAGTGGTAGGCATCCAGCCCCCCCTGGGTGAGGGTGGTAGTAGTGGTAGGCATCCAGCCCCCCTGGCTAAGGGTGGTGGTGAGGCATCCAGCCCCCTGGGTGAGGGTGGTAGTAGTGGTAGGCATCCAGCCCCCCTGGCTAAGGGTGGTAGTAGTGGTAGGCATCCAGCCCCCTGGCTAAGGGTGGTAGTAGTGGTAGGCATCCAGCTCCCCTGGCTCAGGGTGGTAGTAGTGGTAGGCATCCAGCCCCCTGGCTAAGGGTGGTAGTAGTGGTAGGCATCCAGCCCCCTGGGTGAGGGTGGTAGTAGTGGTAGGCATCCAGCCCCCCCTGGGTGAGGGTGGTAGTAGTGGTAGGCATCCTGCCCCCCCTGGGTAGGGGTGGTGGTGCGCATTCAGGCCCCTGTGTGCATATGTGGCATTGGTGATGGGCATCCCGCCCCTATGGTGCTGCTGTTGCTGGTGTAAGTATATTCTGCATCCCTCTGTGTGTGTGTGATGTGTCGTGTACGTGTTGTACGTGTTTTGTGGTTGGTGTCTGACTTACCTTTTGCGCCGTACGCGTCCGTGCCTGTTCCGGTAGTAAATGTAGAATATTGGTATGATCGGGACGAAGGGATTCATGGTTGGTTCGTGTCGTTCGTCCTTCTCGTTGCTTCGCGTCGTCCTCGTCGCTTCGCCTCGTCGCTTCGCCTCGTCCTCGTCGCTGGCGTGTTCGTCTCGTAGCCGTGGATCGTGTTGTGGCGCGAATCCGAGCTTATGTGCGCCTCTCCCGGATGCTTTGACGGGCCGTGCGTAGCGACGGGTTCGGCGCATACGGGAAGCGCATCGTACTTGTTCGGCCGGACGGAGCTGCATTTTCCCTTCCGTGCGACTCGATTCAGCGTTTCCGGATTCGCCTCGGTCGGGGAACAGGACCTGGTTTGGGTGAGTACGGCTCGGCCGGATTCTGTGCTGTTGTGCGCATCGTACTTACTCGTTCGGTGTGCTGTACGGATCGGTCGGGAAACAGGCTTTCGCATGGCTTTTTTCCCGACCGAATGGTATTGGGTGCGCCTCCGACCGGGATCGGAATCGGCCCCAGAGTCTGAAGCAGCACTAGAGAAAACTGAAATGGCACTGGAAAAGCAAAAAGTGGAAACTGACTCAGATGAAAGCGGTGTCAAAAGGGTGAAAGAGTCAGATGCAGCCTCTGAAGAAGAAATTAGTGCTGTGGGCCTACGAGTGGAGGTAGGAAAAAGCTGGCTGAAAGGGTATCCAAAAAGTCTACAGTGGTCCCTTGAAAAATCATCTGCACCCATAGCTGAAACATCTGAATCTGATCAAAGTGAAAATAAAAGTGAAAGTCTTGGATTGAAAAAGTGCAAAGAATTGATGGTGCTCTGTCAGAGTTTCTCAGCACCTGAGTGGTCAAAATGCATGGAAAAAGTACAGAATGCCACTTTGAATGAACTGTATGAGCCACCCTGATGGCAAGCTGGTGACAAAGAGAAAAAGAAAGGCTGAAACAATAACTAAGAATTGTCAAGAGCTGAAGAGAAAAGAATCTTTGAATGATGAAATGAAAAGAAAATAGAAAAGAGAACTGTTCTGTTGAATTTTCCTTTTATTATTTTAGTTACTTAATTTAAAGAAGACAAACTGTTCCAAGAAGCTACTTACATAACTCTGCACTAAAATTTTGAGCTTGGCTATATATGATCTGATTACAGAAAACTTGTGTTGCCTTAGAAATAGAGGTAACATTGTTATATGCTCAGCTTTTGCAATAAAAATGTCACCTGTGAAATTAAATAAGTGTGATAAAGAACAAATCAATGGAGGTATCATGATTTGACTTTATCAAAGGGAGGATTGATGTAGCTAAGATTTCATGTTGATTCAGGCATTGCTTTATTTTTGTGTTGAAGACAGACTGCATTTTAAAATGGCACTTTTG
Organism: Calotriton arnoldi; assembly: GCA_963921515.1. Lineage (NCBI taxonomy): Eukaryota > Metazoa > Chordata > Amphibia > Caudata > Salamandridae > Calotriton > Calotriton arnoldi. The sequence goes on from CAWUFW010000004.1 coordinate 1,620,690, forward strand.
GTGCATGCAAAGTGAAAGACATGAAATGAGGCCTGGTCAAAATGCTTTCAGTCTCAAATGCTTGTGCTAAATTAACATGTGTTTTTGCAGTGTAGAGAAACTTGTGATTTCAGTTTCCTCTTAGCTTTGAAGATGAGCATGGAATGTGTTCTCTCCTCCCAGCTCCTTTTCCTTGTAATCAACACTCCCTGTTCCCGTCTCAAGAGACTTTGGCTTTGTTGCATATTTAGACAATGCATATTCAGTTCATAACACATCTTCTTATAATGTGTATTAATTAATCAACCATGCACCAACACTACACATGGGGCAAACGCATTTTGCATGAAAAGCTATTTAAAACATTAGAGCATGTTGTTATGAGTATGTATTAACTGTTTGCGCTTTGAAAGTTTGCACTAGAGCATGTTTATGCTATGTTGTACATTGCACATTTTTGCATGTTGTGCACAAATGATAGAAAAGCTGCTTTAAACTAATAGCTTTTGCTAGGTAATAACTAATACAGGGTACTAGTATGGGGGAGGTAAACATAATGGGTTTTATTTCATAAATTAATATTCTTTTGTGTTTGTTTTTGTTTTGGGCCCACTATAAAATGGCTGCCTAGGAATCCAGCATGGCTGAGAATTGTTAGCAGTGTGCTGATTGAGAGACGCATGCGCAGAGCCAGCTGCATGAACTGCCAAGTGCCTCAAGTGAAGACATATGGGTCAAGGCCACAATGAACTGTACACTCTTGTCATCGTGTCAATGTAACAGTGTTTGTGGGAGAGCGTCAACCCTGCGTGCGAAGTGAAAGCGAGACGGAAATGGACTGAAACACTTTTCTGCATAAATGTTGCAATATTGTATAATTATTGATGGTGATACATATGACTGTATTAAGCCTTAACGCTTCCATTGTCAGAACCGATATGGGTTGGATTTGCAATGAGAACAGGATGATGAGACCCCTGTGTCACCTGTGCTAACCAATTACAGTGCGAATTTCTACTGAAACTGTAATATTATTAGTATAGTCAGCCAAGAATTAGAGTATAAATAATGACCCCTTAGGGGGCGTGTCAGCCTTAGACGCCTTAGAAGTCTTAGAGGGAGGAGAGGAGAAGAAGCAGATCTGACACAGACATCATATGGGTTAGGTACGTGAACGTCGCGGGTGCAGCCTGGGAGGAGATTGCGTCCGAGGAGAGACAGAGGGAGGAGGGGTTCTTGCTCATATTTTTTTGAGAGAGTCCTTGCACGTCATATTTTTGGCAAGGCAGATCACATTCCTCTGTGGTCTTGTGAAGGAAGGGCAGCCTCTCTGTGTGAGACACAGAGAAACAGATTGAACAGACCAGGGCAGAGAAAGCAGCTGATGGAACAGGTTTAGATTTAGATGCTAAAACTTTAAGTTTATGCTCTGACTAACTAACTAGTTCTGAAAAGATTTATTTGTCTTATGCATTTATTTCTCTTTATGGGAGATTTTTGCCAATTATTAATTATTGATTAGCCTTGCAAAACTAACTCTTGAATTATATTTTTCCTGAAACTTTTAAAGAGTTCTGGCTGACATAGAATTAGGGGTTTTTCTTCCTTTATGGAGTGCTTTGTATGCAACCTATAATATGTTTTGTATTAATTCTATTTTTCCTGTTTTTCAATTCTGTAACCTGATTAATATTTGACTAATGAATAAAGGGTCAGAGAAACTTAACTTTTGACTAGAAAATAAAACCCTTTAAAAATACTCAACTCTCTTTATTGGCTTGAATATTAATTGCATTTTGATTTTTCATGTTTATGTAAAGTCTCCTGAAGGTGACACAGGGTGGCAAAAGTCCAGCACCTTTAAAGCGGTAAACTAGAGGTAAATGATGTTTTGCATTGAGAAATTACCGTGAAATTACCGCTGGATCAGAATTGTTCCCTATTCCTTCAACACAGAAACTAGCTGTTGAATTTATGACAGGGACAGGCATAGCTCTGTCCTCCGTGATATTGCGTTTCTGGAAACATTTAAAGTAGGTGGTGACATTAAATCCTTGGAAATCTAACAGTTCATTTCGCAACCATGTGACGTTTGCATAGGCTTCAAATTTATTCATACAAGCTTCAGGGTTCAGGGTACCCTCCTTACCATCTGGTCCGGGGGTATATCCCTGGTGTACTACTATATATTCCAACACCGCCTCGTAATCAGCCTGTACCATTTTCATAGCGTCAGCGTGATAGTGCATATATACCATAGAGAGCAATTGGAACCACGCTTCACAGCTACCCAAGTATGACTGGGGCAACGAGACTAACAGATCATTCTTATGCATAACGGATGGAAGTAGACCACACACCCAGCAATTCGTAGAATTAATGGTACTGTGTACCTGATGGACCATCTGAACAAAAGCATTCTGCACATACGTCTGTCTATGTCTCTCCTTATGCGGGGCCAGTGTAACAAACAAATGTTCGTTTGAGACCGGTGTTGTCCCTATCAAAGTGTGCACAGGGTGCTGTTCCTCCAAGTACCAAACAACCCCAAATACAATGAGCAGGGAAAGGAATATTATAGCAATAAACACTACTTTACTCTTAGTTGACCAGGAGGACCAAACAGGATCATTTGAAATAGGACGCGGAGCCGCAAAGGGCTGCTCCTCCTCAGGGATGAGACGACCAAAAGGATACATGTGGACAACTTCAAGGACAGTTTATCAATGTCTTAGGAAGGGGGGAAAGAAGGAAATTCACAAACTAGAGCCACTTATTGCAACCACAGTACCAGGGGCACAATTCACCCAGCGTCCGTCAAAGCCTCACTGGCAGGCTTCTATCGTTCATCAACGATGGTGCTGTGAAGCACTCCCACGGAAGGGCTGCGCGATCGCAACCCTTGCAGAAAAAACAAATCCTTCTTCTTTCAGGATAGGGCACCCTCCCTCCGGGGCCAATGCCCTCAACTATCCTGTCCAGTGTCCGGGCAGTGCGCCAGATCAATCACCCCTATCAGGTACAGACACCTCAGGCACAGTACCCACCCCTAAGCTCAAGTCCTTACCTAACTCCTAAACTGTTCGGCTGGTGCACCGTCCCTTTTTCTGGGGCCTCAAATTGTACCTGGTAACTCCAGGCTCTGTTTCATCAGCAAAGAGAGGCAAAAGGTCAGGATCAGATGGGCATCGAAGTTCGGATTCTGGTGTGGTAGGAACTGCGTTATCCGAGGCGGCCCTTACTTCTGGTGGGATCGCCTCAGACAGAACTGCATCACTTTCCTCGTCTGTCTGCGCCCACCTCGATCGGGCGTCAGAGAAAGGAATGAAACACGGTACCTTCTCACACTCCTGATCACTGATGCCGTCGTTGACCCAGCTGTCGTACGGGAGCGGTAGGGGCACCCGCTTTACGTGGGAAGCATGTATCCAATGCTTCTTGCCTTCCACCTTGACTGCTGTTCCAGTGGCAAGTAACACAATCACTGGGTCTTTCCACCTCGGCTCCAAGCTGCTCTTCTGCTGGAAGTTGTGGACCAAGACGTAGTCTCCGGGCTGTATCTGATGCCCAGGCCCCTCTGGTACTGGCTGCAACATGGCGTGTATCTGTTGGTGAAGAGAACGAAGATCTTTAGCTAATTCGTAAAGATAGTCTACAAGCAAAGGATATTCTATCTCGGAAAAGAGCTGTGGTCTGGGGACGCCCGAAACGTTCGCAGGGCTTCCAAAGACCACCTCGTAGGGGGACAGCCCTGTTCTATAATGCACTGTTACTCTGGTGGATAACAAAGCTAGGTATAATGCATCTGGCCATCGCAGTCCCGTACTCTCCTGAATCTTTGCCAACTTCAGTTTGAGAGTACCGTTGTATTTTTCAACTAAGCCTGCCGACTGGGGGTGATTTGCTGCGTGGAACTTCTGTTTAACATGTAAACCTGTGCATACTAACTCAATGACTCGGGCATTAAAGTGACTGCCGTTGTCACTCCAGATCACCCAGGGCAATCCGTAGCGTGGGAAGTACTCCTTCAGGAGTGCTTTTGCTGTCGCCATGGCTGTATTCTCTTTAGTGGGGTAGGCTTCTATCCACTTCCTAAAAGTGCAGATCACCACTAACACATACTTAAGGTTATTAACTCATTCCATTTTGATGAAATCCATCTGGAGAACCTTGAAAGGGAAGGATGGTGGTGCAAAGTTGCCGGAAGGTGTGGGGGTACCTTTCCCGGGGTTATGTCTCAGGCAAATGATACAACGCTTCACTAGATGCGTGGCTACCTTGGGGATATTCTCATTCTGCCAAGCTGGGTCCAGCAATTTACATATTCCCTTGGCACTAATGTGCGCCGGGCCATGGGCCATGGTTACAACAGGGAGTACATAGGAATTGGGCAGTAACCACTGCTGCTTCCCTGACAAGTCAGTCCAGCACCCATCCTCATCCAGGTGACCTGCTCTCTCCTCCCACATTGCCAATTCATCTAGAGTTGCCTCACTCTGAATTTCTCTGACGCTTTCTAATGTGTCGTTGAACATTCCGTTGTCTGGAACCCATCTAGCGGGGCCAGCCACCAGCATCTGTGTCGTTTTTGATCGAGCTGTTTCCTTGGCTGTCTGATCTGTGAAAGCATTGCCCCTCCCCACATCGTCCGTAATAGCCTTATGAGCGCTACATTTCACTATTGCTAGCTTACTGGGAAGTGTCAATGCAGATAGTAACCTATGTATCAGTGGCCCACTCTGAATCCGCAGTCCATGCGAAGTCAGAAACCCTCTCTCCGCCCAGAGGCGCCCAAAATATGGGCCACCCCGAAGGCGTACTGGCTGTCTGTGTAGATATTAACAGTCAGTCCCTCACTCAACGCACAAGCCCTAAGGAGGCCCACCAGCTCTGCAGCTTGGGCTGATTGGTGCGGGATACGGGATGTCTCAACTACAGTATGTAATGTTGTTATTGCATAGGCTGCAGTGGTAGTACCATGTGGTAACTTAAAACAAGAGCCATCGACATATAGTTCCCCTTGAGGTTCAGATAGGGGAACATCAGTCAGGTCTACCCATCCCTTCGTCTCTTCCTCCGTTCTATATACACAATCGTGTACGTCTGTATCTTTACTTGACAAAGGGAGGGGTAGTATTGTGGCTGGGTTCAGAGTGGTACATCGTTTTATGGTAATGTGCGGAGCAAACAAAGCAAGTTCGTATCCAGTCAGACGTGCACTAGTAAGGTGCTGTGTCTTCGTTCTGTTCAATAGTGTATCCACAGCATGAGGTACCATTACTGTGAGGGTAGTATCAGACACGAGCCCTGCCGATTGCCTGATAGAAACTGCCACTGCCGCGGCAGCTCTTAGACAGCTCGGGAGCGCTCAGGCGACGTTATCCAGAATGGCAGAAAAATAAGCGCAGGGTCTTTGCTTACCTCCAAAACCCTGTGTTCAGACAGAGAGCGCACAGCCATCCACCTCATGCACGTAGAGCACAAAAGGCTTTTGGTAGTCCGGGGTACCCAATACAGGAGCAGAGCAAAGCGCAGCTTTTAGTTGTTCAAAGGCTTGCTGGCATGCAGGTGTCCAAGGCAGGGGTTCATGCACATCTTTCGTGGTCAGGGAAAGAAGGGGTTTTGTTAGTAGTGAGTAGTTAGGAATCCATTGTCTACAATACGGTGTTATTCCTATGAACGCGCGTACCTTGCGTTGTGTTCTAGGGACAGACATGTTAGTGATGACAGCTATGCGCTCAGGTGTTAGTCTGCGACCCTCCTTCGACAGTAGGTGACCTAAATAGGTGACCTCCTGTCGACAGTACTGAAATTTAGAAAGCGACACCTTGTGTCCAGTATTCGCCAGGTGTAATAACAATTTAACCGTGGCGTCTTTGCAACCATCCTCAGTGTCAGAGGCAACGAGGAGGTCGTCAACATTCTGCAACAGAACATTACCAGGGGAAAGCTCCAAAGAATCCAGTTGACTTTTTAATGCTTGGCTATAAATACTAGGGCTTTCAGTATAGCATTGTGGAGCACGGCAGAATCTAAAGCTACGGCCGGCTATTGTGAAACCGAACAAATAGCGGCTATCTGTATGAATCGGGATGCTGAAAAAGGCATTCTTCAGGTCAATGACAGAGAAAAACTTCGCTGAAGGGGGGATCATTGTTAAAAGTGCGGTAATGTCCGGGACCACTGGGTATTGAGGAATGACTATTTTGTTCACCTCCCGAAGGTCAATCACAAAACGGTAAACATCAGGGTGGGCATCAGGGGAATCCAAGGGGTTTTTCTTAAGAACAGGAAGAATAGGGCTATTACACATATTCGCCGTGGTCTCCTCAACCACACCAGACTCAATCAAGTCCTGTATTATTTGCAACAAGGCCTTTTCACCTGCCTGGGATATCTTGTACTGGGGGACATGTGGTAATCGAGCCTTATCTTTGATCTGGATGGAAACTGGCGGTATTCGGAGCAGCCCCACATCCGTGTCTCCCGTAACCCATAACGTACATGGCACATTTTTAATTTCAGCTGGAAGGGGGGCATCTTTCATAAAGCACTGATTAGCACCAACAACTGGCGGGCCAATGGTCATATAGACACCGTCTGGTGAACAGGAAATAGTCGCATGCAACTTCTTAAGCAAATCGAGTCCCAACAAATTTTCCCCATAATTTGATGTCAGTAAAAAAAGGTGAATCGACCGTAAAGGGACCAATCGTCAAGGCAAGGGGCTTGGAGATGGGGCTAATGACCGGCATGCCTGAAAACCCCACCGAGACATTATTGTGGCCAGACAGAGCTGCCCCCGGGACCAGTGAACGGGAAACAGAGCTATTCATAGCCCCTGTATCGACCAAAAATCTCTTAGCAGCACCCTGCAAATCAGCAAGGACGTAAGGTCCATCCTGATCTACGGGCACTGGAACCGGTCCCTTACTCTGTCCTCGGCTGTCCTAGCTGTGAGATAACCCCGTCACATCGTCCATGTCATAATCGTCATGATAGTACTGCCGGCCTCTGGGTTCGTCAAAATAATTCCCACTTTGCCTGTGACGTATTTCCCGTCTGCGCCCCTCTCCTTCCCCCTGTACCTCGCCCACGTCCTCTGGACCCCCGACCTCTTGGGGCCCCATCCTTCTGGAACAATTCCGGGCACTCGTTTCGCCAGTGTCCCTCCTGTTTGCAGTATGCACATTGATTGAGCCCAATAGGCGCGTTGGGCGTGCCACCTCTACCAGACCGCTGTTGGGTCAGACCAGAACCTCTACCTCGTCCGTTGCCCCTTGCAACCTGCTGCAGTAATACCCTCGTCTTCAAATCCTTCGACTTTTTCTCTGCCTTTTCCTTATCCTCGTTCTCCCTATGCTCATAATATTGTGCCATACTCAATATCACCGATGGGGATGATGTCGTCTAAGTGCTTTCTGAGGCCTGCAACCGTGTCGTGATCTTTGGAAGCAAGTTGGTAACAAATCTATTGACAAACAAACGAACACCAACATCCTGTGACACGTCCTGTCCACTAAAGTCCAAAAATACCCCTTCAAACCTGGTAAAGAAATCTGACACACTTTCATCCTTCTTCTGACGGCATGCAGTCAACTTGTCCCAATCCACCCTTTTTTGCAGAATAAGTGAGTGCATGTAGGTGATAATACGTCCTGGCAAAGCGAGAAGCTCCGCTTTAGGCTTGTCTCCAGGCTTGCGCTCCTTGTCCCAAGTCCTAATCTCGCCCATGGTCCCCCCAATTCTAATGCATGATCTTGTGTATGGACCTGTCTCCATATGTCCACCGGTACCAGTAGCCCAAAGAACAGCTCTATGTCAGCTAGCGTCATTACGGTGAAGGAAGCCGCTTCCGTCAATCCCTTATAGTATGCGGTAGGGTTTTTCCGGGGGTCTGGCAGCTGGCTCTTTAAGGATAAGACCTCACTCCTTTTCCAAGGCGTATAAACCCATTGCTCCTTAAAGCGAGCCTCAACTCGTTGTCTAATCACATCATTAGTGGAATTGCGCTGTTCTGGTATTTCAGGGTGATAAATGGGATGGACTTCCCTCATGGGGTGCTGTGTCCCCATTATCGGGACTTTCTGGAGCAACCTACCTCGGTAACCCACTAGTGTCATTATACTACTAAAAGCTTCATTGGGGGCCATACCTGCCGCATATACCCTATCTCGTATGTCATATATTATTTGCGGTGCAACACCGTTAAAACACTGTTCCCATAATTCTATCAGCATCGCTTACATGTGCTTGAGTGCATGCTGTTGTATGAACGGCTCGTAGTCTTTCATCACACTCCAGACATCCTCCACACTATAGATTGGGTGGCGAGCCCACTGAGCTGCTTGATTTGCCACCATTCGTTTCTCCTCATCACCCACTGCAGAACGCACCAACACCTTGTCCATTCGATCGCGCACTGCCGCCCAGTTCACATCATGTATTCCACGCGCAGGAGTTTCAACATTCAACCGTGTCTGGTGTGTCTCACTAACAGGGGAGGGGGCAGATGCAGAGACAGGCACCATCATGTAGGGGGAAAGGGCGGTAGGGGTATACAGGGGAGTATCAGTAGAGCTGGTAGACTGGGCAGGAGAGACGATAGCGCTTGCCCCAGTGATTGGTTTAGATGGAAGGGAGGCAAGAGGGGCCACAGTTGCAGTGGTAACTCTGAGAGCGGGAGGGTTAGGGAAGGCTGCACCAGGGGCCGGGGACTGAGAGGTCGAAACTGCCGGGTGTATCTGTTCGGGGCCTAAGGAGGAGGAGGACGAGAATCCAACAGCCCATCAACAAACTCATCTCCTTCTTCTCTAGTCACATAACACTTATCCGTCTGTAACCGAAACTTCCTATCTGCACACTCTATACCCTTCTCTACCTTCCCTCTTTCATAGACTACTGCCTTCTGTGTAATCGTTTGCATCTGTTTCTTTCGTGCCTCTTTCTCTGCCCTCATACGTCGCTGCTTTGCTTCCTTCTGCCATACTCTCAAAGAATCAAACATCGACTGCCTGCTCCTCCTAGCAAACAACTTGTCCTGCAAGTAGTTCAATTTCTGTTCGTCAAATGAGCCGGTGAGCGGCCACCGCAACTCAGCATTATCCTTCGTATATTTATGCCACAACGTACTGAACATAACAGGGCCAATACCATGTTTAACATACATATCAAACTTTGGGTTACCCTCACGAGTCAAATGCAAAAGCATTGAAACCCTTTCGTGAAGCTTTTGCATTTGACTCGTGAGGGACATCTAGTAACGACTAGTGGAACTGCAGCTTGATGTATTAATAATTTCAATGCTTTTGCATTTGACTCGTGAGGGACATCTAGTAACGACTAGTTGAACTGCAGCTCTTTGTAGAATTATTTTGATATTGGACACTATAATATTCACTGCCCACTGCTAATCTTGTCCCATAATGCTTTGCAGGGCCTTTGGTTGGGATTGTATTTTTGCCCATAACTGTGCTTGGGGTGGTCCTAGGAGGAAGGGACCACCACTGAATCGTTCATCATCCTGATATGCTCTTTGTGTTCGAGGCATCTGCTTGGTCCTCCCCCTAGGTTAGGGGGCACCCCAAAATCATCACCTCTCTCATTGCCTGTTATTTTATTCTCAAAGTTCAATTTTGTGAATTGGTTATATGCTTTTTAGCATGTAAAATTGCTTCATCAAAGCATTTGTAGGTGTTGATGATTTTGCTGCTACGCTACGTCAATTAGCACAGTTTTTGCACTGTGCTACGTGCAATTTGCGTAGTGCGTAGTAGCACAAACTACTTATGCTCCGTGAGTGTAGCGTAGTACTATGCCCAGGGTTCCTGCCACTGCCTAGCTGACCAGCTCCAACTGGATCTGCCCTGAACCTCCTGCTGGCCTCTGTTGTAGTGAATCTTAACTCCTAAACCCTTGGCTGGTGTTACAGTGTACGCTGCTGGTCCCTAAAACAGCAAGACATAAGACTTAGAAACTTTTTGTCAAGTTTCTGCCTGGAGAACTGGCAAAGACCAGGATCTCAGTCGAAGCTGCAGCCGTTGATGTCACCTCAGTTTGTTTAGTTGCTCTGCTGAAGGAGAACTGACTTCCAAACATATTTCTAAGTCCGAACATAGCAGGATTAGTCTGAACGAATCCCGAGCAGCATCCGATTGATGTCGAAGCCTTACCGGGCACAGACTTTGGTTTGCACCTACTCAGAGGTTCCCCGCCTTCGTTGATGACTACACTGGGATTCCTCTCTTGAGCAATTCACAATGATCGAGCCCAGCTTCAGATCCAACTTTCAGATTATCTCTCCATAAAAGTTTCTTAATCAAAAGGTAAACTTTCCACCGGGATGAACCTGGACCCTGTATTTGAACAGCGATTCATTGCGATCAGCCTTAACTTTTAACTTTGATCTAGTCTGACGTGACCAGGTCCGTGGTTGCCCTTTGCGCATTTTGGTGCTATATTATTTCAAACTTTACAAATTCATATCGCCAGTGGCGGCTGTTAACATTTGAAAGTGGTGAGGCGTAAAACAATTGTCGTACTTCACTGCGGCGAGCGAGCGAGCCTGAACCATCTACGGGGGGTTCGGGGGTGTTGTCCCCCCGAGAAAATTTAGAAAAAAAGAGTAGGCAAATGGTGCATTTTAAAGCAAATTTGAGTGTGACACTATCCCAGAAGTGCTGCAGGCTGTGCTCAAAATATATATGTATCACATATATCATTGACCTTGTATTGAACCCCCATCCCCCAGCAGGCCCCGGCGTAATGCCCCTGCTGCCTCAAGGCCCTGTTTAAGGTATTGCTATGCTCCTGAGAAGTGTCGGCCATCACCTGGCTTGTCAGTAAGGCCCTGTTTCAAGTTTGCAACCCCTTCAAGACATTACGGCGCTACAAAACCCGTGCATCAATTTTGACAAAATGAAGCACACCGTAGCATATCATCACGTAAGGAAAAGCCACACAGTATAATAAAAAGATTTGTAACATAAAGCAATGTCATTTACATAACATAGTGCATTCTAACAAACCATTGCATAGCATACTGCGCCTTCTTTCATGCTCAGGAAGTTTCGGCTATATTTCCTAATTTTTTCAGGAAGGAGGAAAGAATTATCTGGATTTCGAGTACAGTTTTGAAAACCCATGTCCACCTGCCTGCAAAAGATCTGTTGAGGCCTAGCAGTCTCTAAAAATGAATATTTCTCATCAGAATCTCGCATGCTCCTGCTTCATCTTGTTAAATTCCCTTTTTAGGATTGACACAATATTTTCCTTGCTTAGGGAACACCTTGCATCAGGCATGTGTCGATTGAGTAACCTGAGGTTTAAATTCCAAGGTCGACTCAGTTTTTTAAGCCTTTCTCAAACATTCGCAGTAAGGGCAGTAAAATGCAGAAGCTATTTGTAAAGTGATTTCCTCCCCTAATTGGAATATAAGGGTGCTGCAGAGGTCCAAATAACTGTTGTTATTACTGTGTTCGGACTCACAGTGCGGGCTCAGTCGAGCACTTGAATGAAGTGCTTGTCAGATGTCTGTTGAGACTGCTGGTGACTGTCCTGCTGTTCCCCTACAGTGCTGGGAATGCCTCAGGCAGCAGCCCTCTCCACGTGCCTCAGTTGTGTGCATACATTTACTTGCAGGAAAGAGTCCTGTTTTTCCGACAGTTGACTTCTGAGTCACTATTTCCGTTCAAAACTGAAGTCACGTTTTTCACAACTTTTGTCATATGCTTTCAGTAAGTATTGTCTCTGATTTAATTCTCTTTCTGCAATTCATAGGGCCTTTCTTTTTTTAAATTCAATGCGTATTTGAAGTATTTTTTTAATTAGTGCCACATACTAGTACATAGATCATACCTTATCATTCTTGTGATGCGGGTAATTACTCCTTTAAGTACAGTAAAGATCTAATTTAACCTTTGGAAATAGGTTTTGGTTAAAGCAACTAGTATGGCGTTTTATAGGCATGCATGGCTGCACATCAAAAATAAATGTATACAAGAACTAATAAAACACCACATATTCAGAACATGCAACCAAACAATAACAGGACACCACCATTTTCAGAGAATATGGTTATGGTTTCATTAGAAATTATTGGCAGCCCTCACCGAATAGGACTCCATTTAGATAGCAGTAGATGCCAAGACAGATAAAAAGCCTCCGTGAAGGTAGTATGTAACCCAAGCCATGGAACACGACATAAGACCACGCAGAAATACGAAGTAACTAGGTGTTCCTCGGAGCACCCAGCGCCCCCCACCACCACCAGTCAAGGAAACACTAAATAACTGCTCGTAGGCAGGATGCATACTGTAATACTGATCATGGTTCTGTAACCCTAAGGACCCACAGTCCATCGAACAGAAAAGGATATCTGGAAGGCACAATCTCTTCTCTGAACACTGCTGGTTCTCTGACAGCTTTTTTTGGTTCTCTGACAGCTTTTTTTCCTGCAGACACAGCTCTCTCCTGCAGCTAAGTAATCCTAAAATACACTGACGCGCACAATTCTGTTTAAAGAACATCGGGGCATATTAGCAAGGGCAATAGCGCCGCTTTAGCGGCACTTTTTGCCGCTAAAGCGGCGATATTATTATCGCCCTATCAGCAAGCTGTCGGTAACAGTTGTTAGCGACCGCTTTCCCGCGAAAGCGAGCGTGTTGGGTGCCACTTTGCATGTCAGCGATATTTATCGCTAATGACATGCAAAGTAGGCGTTCCCGACCACAAGACCAGGGAAACAGCCGCTAACAGGCCTATCACCTATTAGCAATGAGGCCCTGGCACCGGTTAGCGACGTTAAAAGTCGCACTAACCGGGGTCATCGCTGGATTTTTAACACCTGCCCAAAACCTGACTTGTGCATACTTAACATGGGGGGGTGGATTCTGCTGATACGACCACAGGGTCGTATCAGCAAGGTTTCCCCCGTCCCCCATGCAACATCGCTGGTTTTGTAGCGATGTTGGCCCATTTCTCCCGCTATCGCTGGATTATATATCGCCATGGTGCTAACTGTTGCTAATACAGCGTTAGCGTGGCGATATATACCAGCGATAGCAGGCGATAATTATTTTCGCGCTAAGCGCTCTCTGCGATGTTTATCGCAGTTTCTTGCTAATATGGCCCATCATTTTTAGCCAGGCTGCTTACCGCTGCACAAACAACCTGCGCCAATTGGGTAGTCTAATAACAGATTATTTCCTGGGGTTGAGTGAGGTGCCTTGAACACTCTTTGGCGCCACGGGTACGGATCACTTTGTTGACCTCAGAGTCATTACGCAGCATTATTTGAGCGCGCATTAGCAATAGACGGAATTGGTCTTTTTGCGAGTTGTCAACTTACACAGATTGCTTAATGATACTTTTTTCCCTGGGCTGAATTTGGTGGCTGGAACTCTCTTTGAAGGTTGTGTTAGGGGGTCCACATTAAAGCACTCAGAAGCAGAATTAATCCTACACAATTCGCCTGCATTAATGTAAAGTGCACAGGACTTTTTGATTATTGTCAAGACACATTATGGTCTTGCCCGATATTACATTATTTCCTAGGAGTCAGCAAAGTGGGTTTCAACACATTAAAGAGGATCATAAGGGGATGGGGACCCAGAGCTTCGGCGATGGCTGTCGCAGCCGGCAAAACGGGCGGCTGTGTTCGTGCGGGTGGGGGGGGGGTTCGAAGTGGGATTTATCTAAAAAATAAAAAACGTACCTTACCGGCTTCCTCCGAGACCGCATCACGCGCCACCACCTCAGCTCCTGCTTGCTCTGGAGTCCTGCCGCGTTTTAGGCAGCCTCCTTCCTCCTGCTCCCCTAAGCCAATCACAACGCTGCAATGGCAGCGTTGTGATTGGTGAGGCGCAGCGGAGAGCGCCCCAGCCGGGCCATTTTCTCTATGTAGGCTGCATGCAGCAGCCTAAATAGAGAAAAAGGGGGAGTACGCATGACTGCTTTGTTTGGCCCTGGGGACGACCAAACAGTCAGTACCCACAACAGTGGGCAAAGCCACTCCCCCCTGCCCTCGAGCAGGACCGCCCACCCGCCCGCCCCCAACCAGGCACTCCAGACACTTCTGCTTTCTCGCAGTGCGAGAAGCAGAAACATAAAATGGTAGTTTTACCATTTTATGTTTCTGCCTTCTCGCACTGCGAGAAAGCAGTGGGCCGACGTCCACCCGCCCCAATGGGGGAGCCGCCACTGCATATCGCCAGTCTATTTTGGGGATTTTTGTTGTTTTGATGGCATTTTATTTATTAAAATGTACTGTATTTCTCTAAATTGGTTTGGAATATTTCTTGTGTTGTGTTTTCACTTTAGTTCTGTTTGATTACTGCATAAATACTTTATTCATTGCCTCTCAGTTAAGCCTGACTGCTTTGTGCCAAGTTACCAGAGGGTTATGCACAGTTTTATTTAGTGACTTTTCGGATTCATCCTAACAAGGATTGTGAATATTATTTGAGGTGGGTCCTCACATCCTCAACTAAGTGGAATTTCAACTTTTTGGGACATTCTTTATGAGGGTTTTTATGGGAAATCTATTAGCATGTTGAATGATCATCAGCTACTTCCGGGCTTTGAAGGTCAGTTGAAATGTGTGCAAATCCTGCGACAGGTGAACAGTGTATTGTGGATTGCTTCTTTTTTTGAGGATGGATGGATGCCCACTTAGGTTGATGCAATGAGCTAAATTTGGCACCCTGAAAGGATCTTCCATCTGCCATGGGTTTGACAATGGGTTGAAGACATCGATAATGATTCATCCAGGTTGTTGACAGCTATGCAGAATTCTTTATGACAACCATTGCAACTGTTTCATTGCCAATAAATTCATGGAAAAGCATCACCAGTGGTGTCAGTAGCATCATAGTTACAGACTTTGCTTAACTCCTGTCAAGTTGGCCCGAGTGTGTAACGATGCACATGTAGGCTATAGCTTGATAACTGGTCCATATCTCTAGTGAGATTGTTGCACTGCAAATTACTTTCTGTCATTGTATTAACAACTAATTATAGAACTTGACGGTTCTCCTGTGACAGAGCTACAGTAGAAAAATAGGTCCGGTTTAGAACCTTCCATTTTAGAAGGCTCCCAGCAAAAGGCTTTTAAAAGTGCCATAAAATGCCTAGAGAATAAACACAAGAGGGTTGCATATGAGGCACATGCTGGTTTTACAAAACGGTGGATGAGCAAGTGTCATAGAACAAGGGGGCATAAAGCACAACGAGAACATGGCTGCCTGTGAGATACACACTGGCTGGACACGCTGGTTGCACAAGCTGGTGGAAGAGGAGGGAGGAGGAGACGTGGCTAGAACATGGCTAACTGCCCTTAAACAGCTTTTACCCCCCTCTACCAACAAACACAAGCAGCACTGCAGAGAAAGGACTGCGCAAATGCATACGCAAAATGTTTCTGGACCCATCCATGTGCCGATTTACCACACAATAAGCAGCAACCATAAAATAAATAAAAAGTCTAGATAAAATTTTAATAATCCAATTATCCCCTGGGAGGCAGATGGGGCAGTAGTAGGCACCTGGGATTCTTCTTTTCAAAGTTCAGGGGTGAGGGCTGCCCAGAATGGGCATGCCAATACCCCCACAACCCCCAAAAAATGCCAGTCTTTCTGCCCCCTCCAAGAGGCAGATGGGGTCAATAGACCCTGATCTGCCCCCCGGGGGGGGGGGGAGGGCAAAAAGTCCACCAGGCACCAGTGATTTGTTTTTGTATACATATGGGTGGGGGCTGCCCGGAATGGGCATGCCAATGCCCCCACCCCCCAAAAGAATTTGCCACAGTCTTTCTGCCTCCTCCAGCAGGCAGATGGGGGCAATAGCCCCTGATCAGCCCTCCTGAGGGGGGGGGAACAGAGAGCCCACTAGGCACCAGGGTTTATGCTGCCTTTTTTATACATAGGGGTGGGGGCTGCCCTGAATGAAAAAATCACATTTTTCTCACATTTCAGTGAGGGAAAGTTGTGGGATTACCGGGCTGACACAAATTTCCTACCACCCAGTGTTCCACCAGGACTCCTGATAAAAATGGTACCTCACTTGTGTGGGTGAGCCAAGTACCCACGGCAGGGAAGGGCCCAAAACATATTGTGGAGACTTCAAAATGATCTATCACAAAACGGCCTGGTTTTGCAAGGGGGGCACCTGCGTTTTTGGTCTCTGGCTCAGCAGCCATCTAGGGAAACCTACCAAATCCACACATGTCTGAAAATTAGACACCCGTTGGAGTCATCTTACTGAAGGAGGCAGACTTCGGCGGTCCTCCGTAGATGGGCTGATCGCTTCCCTGACATCGGTCAAGAAATGAGGATGATTACGGCGGCCCACCTCTAGATTAAATATGAGATGAATCTTCTCTCTTTCCCTCACCTCGAATGGTAATCTGCACCACGGATTATCGTGTGTGAATTATTCTCATGAAATACAGACTTGTGTATTCACAACACGCCATTAGGACTGTCAGCCACCCTTCCCTTCACAGGGTGCCCAGCTGGGCCCCATGTGAGTACCCCCCTCCTAATACTTTGTCTTGAGCCACTTCCTTTATTGGTGTGCACATCACCACACTGACAGCCTATTGTTATTTCTTCAGGTGTCCCTTATTGTTAGGCCCTGCTGAGACCCCCTACTGATTGTGGGGTCAAAATGCTGCTGACACGCACTTAAAAACGAACTATCTTCCAGCCCCTACTATTGTGTTAGAAGGCTGCTAATAACTATTCTATACTCATTTTAGGGTCATTTTTGTATTTTTTGAAACCTATTTTATGTCACAAATTGTCACTTTTGAAATGTAGGTTTTAAGCTCACTTGGGACACTGAGCCCTTTTTTTGATCAACTTGATTACATAATTTCAATATTTACATAAACAGCGAATTTCTTCAAATTTCTTGTTGTGCGTAATTTTGATTCTCTCTTCGACATAACTGTACCGATGAGTATTGCCATTGAGCCTAACTATTATCATATATTATAATCATTGTCCGCAGGGCCCACTGTTCCAAATAATAAAACATCATGAAATAATCTCAAATGTGGACAAAAGCACAATAAAAAGAAAGAAGGAAATATGTAACCTCAAACCTCCACCGTGACAAAATGTTCATTGCCCTTAAAGTTTTATTTCTTAATTCAATAAGGGCTTGTCCTGCTCCCTGTAGTCCAAAATCTAGACCATCCACTAGCAAACTAACGGGCATCTTTTTTACACTGAGTTGATTCTATTTTTTCATTGTGATTAGACATAGAGAATTATCAAAACTTACAAGTAGAATATTTTCTGTAAACATCCACACATTGATAGAACTCCCTTTAAAATATGTTTTATTTAAAGTACAAAATATGTTCATTAAATCCAAAACCTATATTTTACAACCATCGGGACAAAATGCAACATGCTGGAGGGTCTATATATAATTCCATGGTTATTTTTTCAGAAATGTTTCTAGTGTTGTTCTTTTCTTTCCTTGTTGAACTTTTGAAGACTGCCCAGTAACTTACTATTCAAAAATGTTTATTTGATTGAAAGGTGTATAATTACAGTCATAGCATTGATGGAAATGGACATGCCTTAGAAGCATGTAAGTATATCTAGTCTAAAATTGTGCTAAACGCTCCCTGTTAGACGTTTGGACAAAATACTGAGTTAAAATTATTGAGTTACAGAAATATTGACTTTTTAAGATTGTGACACAGAAATATTGTGTGCAAAAATATGGTTGACAAAAATATCACGTTTTTTGTTTTTGTTTAAATCTCTTTTATTAAGTTTGATAACAAAGAGAAAAGATTAACAACACCAGGCAATACACAGGATTAAGCAGGCAAGAGTACAGTGTATACAGGGTCGGTCGACATCTTTAAGGTACATTATACACAACACGGCACTTAGTCACCCAATACAAGGAAATAAGCACTTGGTTAACCATGAGTGAGAGGGGAAAACGCCTCCTGACTCATAAATATCAGCATTAGCTAATCAAGAGGGGGCCCTCTATTTCTCAAGTTTAATATGCCTGGGCGATTACACTCGCGACTCCTGCAATCCCATAATGATTGTGGTGATCTGGTTACGAAGGCTAAGTGAACAATAGTATACCACCAAGCAGTAAATACAGCAAAAAGATAATGTCATGGGCAACAATGATAGGAGTGCGACCTGACTGAGGACAAACACTGCGGTTTCTGTTAGCGTATAACCTGCTACTTAAACTTAAAACATCATATGAGCATCTCCATCGCTAAGTAACAAGCTCATCAAGGTCCAACAGCCACTAAATGCCCAGAATGCAACCTGCAACAAATGATAAAGGGGAAAACCCCTATACTGGCAGCCTGTGAAGGAAGGATAAAACGAAGAATAGCCAGATCAGAACACGAGAAGAAGAAAGAGAAGAGAAGAAAAGATGGGTAGGGGAGAGGAGGTGGCGCAACTCCCCGTTCACAAGAACAAGCAGTGGTAGAGGAGGGAAAGGTCTCCCGGATATAGCCCCAGGCACGACCACCCCAAGCAATAGCTGCCCACTCCAACCCAGTTTATTCCAGCGCTTCCGCATAAGATTCACCCCTGGGGAGCAGAGGGTCATCGAACAGTTGGAGGGCCCGTAGGCGGGGAGGGACAAAGCGAGCATGTTCCAATGTAGATAGGTGTACCACCAAAGGTTGCCAAGTGCGTTTGAATTTAGCGTTAGTATGTGCTAGGCGATGGGAAAGAAGTTCCATCGCCATTACCTGCCATAGACGTGTGAGCCACACCTAGGAGGGGGGGGTCAGGGCCTTCTTCCAATGTAACGCTATGACCAGTTTCGCTGCGTTAAGCATGTGGAAGATCAATCGCCAATTCGAGTGTGTCATCGCTTTAAGAGATTTCGGCCGAAGTCTAAGGATCACTACCCCTGGGGCACTCGGAAGGGGAAATCCTACTGCCTCCTTGATATGGCTCAACACCTCCTTCCAAAAGAGCATTATAAGCAGGCATGACCACCATATGTGCAGGAAGGAACCTTGGGTGGCTTGACAGCGCCAACATAGGGGGGTGGAAGTGGGAAACATCTTCTGCAATCTGAGGGGGGTATAATACCAACGAGTCATGATTTAGTAAGCGGTCTCCTGTTGTGCAATGCTTTTAAAAATGCGGGGGATATACCTCCAGAGTTGTTCCCAGTGTTCAGGGGGAATTTCTTCCTCAAGGTCCGTGTGCCAGCGTTGCTGATAGGTGTGTGGTGGTAGCGCAGGGGAGTGCTGGAGGACCTTATAAGTCCTGGAGATCAAGCCCCGGGAGCCATCAAAAGAGCAAACTAAGGACTCAAAGGGAGTAAGTTGGCGCGTGGCGCCCTCCATATACAAGGCAGTGTTCAACCAGTGGCGGATTTGAAAGTATTCCCAATGCGCTGTGTTGGGGAGGTGAAATTCCTGCCTGCATTGGTCAAAGGAGTTAAAGGACCCACCCATGTATAGGTTTGCAATTGTACGACACTCTCCAGCTGCCCATGCTGGGAAACAGGTAGGCTGGAGAGCTGGTGGAAACCCCGGGTTGCGGGCCAGAGGCGTGAAAGGGGAGAGAAAAGAGGTAAGGCCGCGGGCTACTGCAATTTTGTCCCATATCTCTAAAACAGTTTGTAATGGAGTAGCGATATAGGCGCTGCGATGGCGAGCTCCCCTCGGCAACCAGGCCAGGTCCCAGAGTGGGCGGCAGGCTACCGCTCTATCCATATTAAACGAGTGCTTCTCGCTTTCGCGAGCCACCCACTCTGAGACAAAGCGTAGATGAGACACCCAATAGTAGACAAGAAAATCTGGGCATGCCAGTCCCCCCCGGTCTCTTGGCAACATTAATAGTTTGGTGGAAAATCTCGGTCTCCCCCCACCCCAGATAAACATGGTGACCTCTCTTTGAAGGCTCAGGATGTCCTTTTGGGGATAGGAGTTGGGAGAGCTTGAAAGAGGTAAAGGATCTTGGAGAGGATAGACATCTTGACCGCGTTGAGGCGGCCTAACCATGAAATAGGCAGCGATTTCCATCACCGGAGATCATGTCTGACAGAGTTTCTACAAGCGGGCCAGTTTGCCTGGGTCCAAGAGTCCAGGGTGGCCGTGACGTTAAGGCCCAAGTAGCGAATGGATTGGGGGGCCCACTGAAAGGGAATACTGTCGCCAAGCTCCTCGAGCTGCTGCGGAGAGAGGATAAGGTTAAACACCTGAGACTTAGCAAGGTTGATCTTGAGCCCCGAGATCCGCTCGAATTGAGAAAGTATAGCAAGCAGCGCCGGGAGGGAGCACTCCAGGTTGGTAAGAGTCAAGAGTAAATCATCAGCAAAAAGAGCAATTTTGTGCTCGTCTCTCCCAAATGGTGGGCCCTGAATTTCCGCCGACTGGCGGATGGCTATCGCCAGGGGCTCTATGGCCAGAGCAAAAAGTAAGGGCGATAATGGGCACCCCTGGCGCGTGCCCCGGTGGATGGAAAAAGGTGGGGTAAGGAGACCGTTGAGTCTAATCTGCGCTGATGGTGCCGCTTAGGGGGCCATGATACGGGTAATCATGACCGGGCCCAGTCCTATCTTCTGCAAGACAGCTTTGAGAAAGGACCAATCAACCCGGTCGAAAGCCTTCTCGGCGTCAAGGGAAAGTAGAAAAGCCTGGATATTGCGACGTTGGGCCTTTTCCACCAAGTGGGCTATTCGCCTGAGATTGTCCGTCCCTTGTCTTTCATGTATGAAGCCCACTTGGTCCGGCTCGATCAGACCAGGCAAATGAGGCGCTAAGCATTGGGCCAAGATTTTGGTATATAATTTAACATCGACATTTAACAGGGAGATAGGGCGGTACGAAACGCAGGAGGTGGGGTCCTTCCCCGGCTTGGGAATAAGAGCTATTTTGGCTCCGGCCATAGTTGGTGTGACTATCAGTGTATCTGCGAAGGAGTTGAAGCAGCGCCTGCAGCTCTGAAAGAAAAAGACTATAGAATGGGAGTGTAAGGCCGTCTGGACCTGGAGACATGCCGAGAGGGAAACTTTTCAATGCCTTTTGAAGTTCTTCTGCTGTGATAGGGTCTTCCAATTGTTGCATATGAGAGGGAGCTAATGGCGTCCAAGGGCAAGAGGCCAAAAAGGGGTCTATTATGTCCTTATAGGTGTCGCCCTGTTCATAAAGAGCGGAAAAGAAAGAACTAAACGCTTGCTGCTTGGCTGACTCGGAGGCTGCCCACGCCCCTCCCGCAAGTGCGATCTTGGCGATGTGATTACGGGAAACCTGCAGGCGAAGGCGGCACGCCAGCAGGGAGCCCACCTTGTTGCCCCCATCATAGAATTTTTGCTTCAAAGCAAGAAGTGAGTGTTCTGCCTTGTTGACTCGAAGCGCCCTTAGTTGGCCGCGAAGCGATGCCAGCCTCTTCTGAGTCTGGCGAGAGGGTGCACTATGTCCCTGCCTTTCCAGCAGTTTAATGTCCTGTGCTAGATTCGTTTCAACGAGGCGGGATTCTCGCCTACGGGCAATGGAAATAGAGGTGATGACTCCTCGAATGGTGGCTTCGAACGCATCCCATAGAACGTGCCCATTAGTGTCCAGGAGGTCATTTGTTGCAAAATAGGCTTGGATCGCCAGGCGTATTTCATCCACGTTGACTTGGTCCCGCAAGACGTGCGGCGGAAGTTGCCACCGAGGGGCAGAGCAAGGAATCCGGCCCATACCCGTCAAGGTAACCTCCAGGTGGGCATGGTCCGAGATGGATATATCCGAGATCGTGGCAGAGTCTAGTGAGCGAATGAGAGACTGGGACAAGAAGAAATAATCGATTCGAGAGTAAGAGTGGTGAACATATGAATAAAAGGTGTAATCTTTCGTCCCAGGTTCTTTGTATCGCCACGCGTCTACCAGACCCAAGGCTTCAAGATCGTGTTTAAGGGCTGCAGACATCGCGCCAGTGCCCTGGAAAGAGGAGGTAGTACGATCTAAGCAGGGGTCCCACACTAGATTAAAATCACCCCCGAGGAAAATGGGGCCCGGCTCCCGAGACAGCAGGTCTTTAAGCAAGGTCCTAAGATGTGTGTCTTGGGCCTGATTAGGTGCATAAACATTAAGCATCGTGGGTGTCCTACCATGAATGAGTAGTGTAAGCTTTAAATAATGCCCCTCCTAGTCGCGCAGCACCCGGGTAACGTGCACTTGGCTCCCCACTTTAAGAAGAATAGCCACCCCCGCTGTTTTAGTCGGTGCGGATGCCCAGAACTGATTGGGATATCTAGGGTGTGTCATGCGCTGCGTATCAGTTCGTAAAAGATGGGTTTCCTGGAGGAAAATGACGTCCGGGTCGTGAATAAGTAGGTAGCGCCATACCTGCCTTCTCTTACTGGGGGCATTGAGACCCTTTACATTTAGGGATAGACATTTAAGTTGTGCCATCACCAACTATGTACTGAATAGCGTGCGGGTATGTGCACAATTTTCCACCTCCATCCCCCATGGGTCCTAGCCTAATTGAGGTTGGTGTCAGGTGTAAAAGGGGGTGGAGGAGTAATCGTGAGTTACTCGAGCTAGTAGTAAAGTATTCCCACTCCCGTGTCCGATGGATCCTGCGCCAGAAGTATAAGATGGTATAGTGTGCCTGTGCTCCCCCCCCCAGGGCAAAAGAGAAGAAAGAGAAAATGGGGAAAGAGGAAAGAATAAAGAACAACAAGCTAAGCAAGCAAAAGGCCAACGGGGCCAATGTTCATCATTCCAGTCCAGGAGAGGCCCATAGGTGTACACCCGGGCGTCTTTGAGGAAGTCACTCCACATACGGACTAAGGGAATGGCGGGGTGGGCCAACAAGTATAGGTGAGCAGCCGGCGCCCGTCCTCCATTGGCCGACCCGCCACATCGTTAACAGGGGACCGCTGGTCCCCCCGAGGAGTACGCCCAAAGTCTCCCGACCAAGGTCGTTTATCGCCACCAGTAGGAAGATATCAGATGTCTCCGTTTCGCAGAGAAGCTTTTAACATGTTCAGGAGCCCATAGAAAATACAAATGGTTGAAGCACCAGTATGAAAGGGTTCCCCGCTCCACCCCCGAAAGGCCTAATCCATGTCAGGGGGCCATAGTCCCAGCGCCGGAGACAGTGGGGGAGGGGGGCCCATATCACGTTTTTTAAGGTAAGAAATATAATTTTTTAATTTTTTTATGTGTTCAAATAATATTTGGATTGTATATGTTTTATATTGTTTGTATAATTGTTGTTAAAGTTTTTAAATATAGTTTGTAATTGTAAGTTATTTATATTTTTAATTTAATTGTAAAATAGTAATTTATAGTGTTTTAACGGGTTGTGAGGTTTATAAGGGTTCAGGGTACGAAGTTAATTAAGTATAATTTATTTATATATATTTTTTCATTAATATTAATTCTTTATTTGATTATTAAGTATGTAAAATGTGTGAATAATTTTGTTATATTTTGGGTGCGTGTTAATGGGTTTGTAAAGGTAAAGGGTGGGAAGCTAATTAAAAAATAAATGATTAATTATTAATTATTGATAAATTATTCATTATGTATATTGTGTAAATATTATATTGCCCTAATTTACACTTTAGGTGTGGGTTGTTGGGTTTGTAGCAGTATAGGGTAGGAAGTTAATTAAATAGTAATATATTAATTATTGATAAATTATTAATTAATTAATTGTCAATTAATTATGTGAATTGTATCTTTATTATACTTTTTTAATTTACATCTTAGGTGCAGGTTGTTAGGTTTGTAGGAGTGTAGGGTGGGAAGTTAATTAAATAATAATTGATTATTTATAAATTAATTATTTATTATTAATTAATTGTTAATTATTTAAATTTTACAATTACTATATTTGTTTAATTTAGATATATGTTAAATGTGTGACTATAGTGTGGGAATTTAATGAAATAATTATTAAATACCATTTTTGTTATATTACTTATTTAAAAGATATTTTATTATTTTAATAGTTCAATTGTTTTTTTAATGTATACATTTAATTTTATGTTAATAGTTTTATAATTTTATGAAATAAATATTTGTATTAAAACAAGGTATGTTTTTGAAGTGAAGAACTTATCCTACTGTTGCACAGACTGGAGTGGGAATAGGAAATTTTACCCCTCCTGAGTCCAATGCTTTCCTGACTGTTGCACTGACTGGAGTGAGAATACTAAATGCTACCCCTGTTGAGTCCAAAGCTTTCCTTACTGTTGCACAGACTGGAGTGGAAATAGTAAATTTCTAGTTTTGTCTATATTGTTTAAAATTATATTATTATGTTTCTGTGTATTTTAAATTATATATTTTTAATTAGTAATGTTTGTAAATATGATATATTTTTATTAAAATTTATTTTTTATATTGTTTACTTCTTTATGTGTAGTGAAATTGGTATGTTTTTAAAAAAAAAATTCACCAGTTATTTGTTACAGTTTTTAATTCATTGTGTAAATGCAAATATATATATATATATATGATGTTGAGGCCAAGTTCCAACTTAAAGATAAAGAGTGCTACCAGAAAATACCATCAAGTAGTCTGCTAGAGGTTCAGGCAAAATATCATAAAGAGCTATCACGGTGGAGAACTTTAGGTCTAATAACAGAGGCGGAAATGAAGTATTTGAAAGTTGACCATCCTGTGATGCCTATTTTTTATCTGATCCCAAAATCCATAAAAATATCAACAAGCCTCCAGGCAGACCCATTATATCTGCTATTGGAAGTCTCCTAGAAACAACGTCCAGATTTTTAGACCATTTTTTACAGGAGTTTGTTAAGGGTTTACCCTCACATATTCAAGACACTGGAGACTTCCTGAGAATATTGCATGATTTTAAATGGGAAGAAGGGGATCTTTTAGTAACTCTTGATGTGTCGTCTCTGTATACAAGCATTGCCCACAAGGATGGATTAAGAGCATTGAGACATTTTTTAGGCAGTAGACCCCTTTGTTTGTATCAACACTCAGAAATGCTTTTAAGAATGGCGGAATTTTGCCTTGAGAACAATTTATTCCAATATGGTAATGATACTTTTAAGCAATTAAGGGGGACAGCGATGGGTACCTGCTTCGCCCCCAGCTATGCAAATCTCCACATGGGCCGGTGGGAGGAGCAGGTACTCAGAACCATGTATAAAACCCAGTGGCAAAATAACATACAATTGTGGGTTAGATTCATCGATGACCTCTTCATTATATGGAGAGGTTGTCCAATACAAGCCAAAGTATTTATTTCCTCTTTGAATGTGAATGATCTTAATTTGACTTTTACTGATAATATGAGTCCATCCTGTGTTCATTTTTTAGATTTGAAGGTGTTTATCAAAGAGGGGCAGCTACATACATGCACCTATAGGAAACCTACTGCAGGGAACTCTGTTTTACATAGTCAAAGTTTTCATCCTCAAAAGTTAAAGCAGAGTATTCCATATGCAGAACAACTAAGAATGAAGAGGAACTGCAGTGAGAGGAGTACTCTAGAAGTAGCACAGGAGGATCTCAATGTTAGGTTCAGACAGAGGGGTTATAACCAGATGGTTTTGGACCAGGCATTATGTAAAGTAAATACAATGACCAGACAAGATATTCTCTTTGGGGAAACTGGTAGGACCAAGAAGGACAAGGTGTCTAACTCTAAATCAGAGGTAAGATTAATTATGGGATTTAATGCTTACCAGGCGAGGGTGAGAGCCAGCCTGGGTAAGCATTGGCATCTTATCAGGGGAGATCCGGTCCTGAAAGAAATAGTTTCCAAGCAACCCCTTCTATCATTTAGGAGGGCTAAATCCATGAGGGAACAATTGGTGATCAACAGTCCAGAATTGGGGGAAAAGGTAAGCTGGTTGAAACCAAGCCCTGGCTTCAGTAGGTGTTCTAAATGTAAAGCCTGTAAATATGGAATAAATAAAAAAGAAATCCAAATGCCCCTGTGGAAGAGACCCTGGAAAATATTGAAAAGTCTGAACTGTAGAAGTGATCACGTAGTATATGTTTTAACCTGCACTTGCCCTATGTTATATGTAGGAAGCACTATCCACATGGCCCATGTTAGGATATTACAGCATTTGAGAGCAGTTAAAAACCAGGACCCTAGTTATCCAGTGGCACGCCACATTAATGAGGTACATGGAGGGAAGATAGAAGATCTATCCTACTTTGTTTTGGATGCTGTACCAAAGAAAAGAAGAGGGGGCAATAGAGAATTGGACTTGAGAAAACTGGAGTCCAGGTATATTCTAATGTTGGATAGCAAGAACCCTAAAGGTCTTAATGCGGATGAAGGACTCCATGTACATCTGTTGTAGGAGGATGTTAAAACACCAAGGGCCTACATATTTGATTTAGGGTAGATTCTGTGTTTCAAGTGGTAAAAATATAGATTACTAAAAAAAATTCTTAGGTGTTTTTAAACAATAGTATAAAGTTTACGATCTAACTCTACCCTATGACCAATAAATCTCTTTCTGTTAACCGAAAATAAGATAAGAAACAAGATATGAACTGTGAATTCCGTCTGCTTTTTCTATTTTTTCCTTTTTTCAGTTTTTTTTAGAATTTTACACAGGTGGTAGATATTTTAATGAATTTATGTAGTGATGGACATGACATAGACTGTGAATTTCAAACAAATTGTACTTGGATCTTAAAAGCATTGAGGTATTTACGTAATTCTTATGGCAAGTGTTTTTTAGATTGATACAGGTTGGACTCGGTTTTAATAATCTTATGTGGGGTTTCTTAATAGTGCTAAGGTTGTTTTTTTATAATGTTATCCTCCAGTAGCAACAAGAATGAGTATAGTGTTGAGGTTTTAGTCATTCAGATTTTATCTGGTTCAATCATGATTTTTTAAAAATCTTTCATGTGGATGTTCTTAAATATTTATTCAAATTGCTTATTTGCACAATTGTCCGTTAAGCGCATGTTGCACATAGTGATATGTTTACAGTTGAAGTGTAATTTGTATATGTTATTTATTTATTCGTGTAAAGAGCGGATATTATATTGTACATAGTGAGATTTTTGCACATTTCATTGTTTTTTAAAATTCTGCGGCATTTGCACATGAATGGGATTGTAGGAAGCAAGTGGTAATATTTGGATTGATGGGGAATCCAACATGAAGTATAGGTAGAAATGAAGAATGATTACTAGAATCTATAGAATTATACAAGATTAGGAGAGGATAGATTATTGTAATAAGTACATCCATTAGTCATATAGGTTAAATGGGCACTGGCCCCTAATTGTCCGACAAAGGTTTAACCGAGCTATATCAGTATTCATCATTATGATTAATTGATCTTTAGAGTGAAGGATGAATTTGCCATGGTTCTAAAAATGCTTTGCATAAATTCAGAGCAATAAAGTTTTTGGGAGAAAAAAACTAATTTGCATAACTATGAAAGATTACAAGCAGTAAATTGTTTTTATATTATAATCTCAATCCAGGGTATAATGTATAAATTGTGTTTTGGTTTAGTTATTTTAATATGAATAATGTGAAATATATCTGCAGATAATGTGATTAAGCTTCACGAATGCAGGCTACTTTGAGGTATTTCTTTCTGCTAAGTCTGTTGTCCATGTCTATGGGGGTGTATGCATCACGTGGGTGTCATTATCAATCACTATAAAACTAAAAATGGGAGTGTGGCTCCGTTATGTGAACAAGGCAGGGGATCCTGCCGAAACGCGTCATAGCCCGATAAATAATGAAATAAAAATTGGACTCAACTTTTCTGGTGACACCGTGTCTCTGTTCGGTGCGACGTAAGGAGGTGCCGGTTTGTGATGATATATATATATATATATGTATATATCAAACCACCACCTCCTTCTCTCCTGAAAAGAGGCACACCGACACCTATTGAAAGTAGTTTCAAGCGTTTTATTCCACACAGAGATAAGCGCGCAGGTAATGCAATATCCCAACGCGTTTCAGCTCCACTGAGCCTTGATCATGGGGAAATTTCTCTTTTTGAAATGACCACATGTTTTTTAAAGACGTCGGTCATATTATCTCCTAGAGTGCGCACCTAAAAACAGAAATGTCCATTTATTAACAGAAAGCAGCATGATTGTATTCTAAAATCATTGTCCCAATGATGCAGTCCAAATATTCAATTAATACATTTCAAGGCGCTTTTCAATCTTGCAAACCTGCATATCCAAGCTATTTTATCTCCAGATAGCGCAATCCACTCTTTCAGCCAGCAAGTGGAAACATTCCTTCTCACTTCCCTTTCCGGCTCTCACCGCGATTTTCATTAGGGGTTATCCTGTCTTTTCTCTATGAAAGCCGGCGGGTCAGGCCCACGTAAGTGAATCCAAACAGCTTGCTCCTTCAACTTGCCGGCGGGTGAGGCTCAAGTTGAAGAACCAGC
This sequence comes from Calotriton arnoldi, assembly GCA_963921515.1. NCBI lineage: Eukaryota > Metazoa > Chordata > Amphibia > Caudata > Salamandridae > Calotriton > Calotriton arnoldi. The sequence continues at coordinate 1,649,061 of CAWUFW010000004.1, forward strand.
GTCATTCTAGTGTAAAACATGTTGGCTGCAACAATTATTAGACAGAAACAGATATTTAAGATTACAAGCACCGACAGGGTAAATAAAAGGTAGAATTCTACCATGGTGCTAGAACAGTAAATATATTCAGGCATATCGATACATGGCAGTCATGAAGTGTACTCCTACGATGCAAACCCTATCTAAGTGGAACTACTTCTACCTAGCGTGTATGTGGGTGTAAATCCAAGAATACCCTAGGAAAGAGACAACCCCATTACCTGATGGGAGAGAACGAATGACCCAAGCTTCTGGAGGCCAGGACCTCACCGTCTTGGTCAGCGTGGAAGCTCCTCCTCTGGTTACCCAGCGACGATGTGGTTCTTTTATACCCAAAGGAAACCTCAGGGGTTCTACCTAGATATGTAATAGCTTTCCATTTTGTATAGTGGACCTGTCTTCCAAGGATAACGATAGCAGTGACTTTTGTACAGAGTTATTGTACAGAAGATGGTAATCCTGCTGTGTATGTTCTGGGCAGGGGATTAAGATATGATACTAGGAATCCTCATGCATAATAAATGAGGCCAGTTTCGGAGAAAACTGATCGACATTTATTCAGCACATTAGTAGGTAAAAGGTCAGTGCCAGAACCCTTATGCAAAGAAAGGTAGGAAAAATGTAGGTAAAAGGTTGTATAGCTAGCAAGGCCTATATTGGGGTACACTGGGGCTCATAACACAATTTGGCTCTACCTTGGCCAATATTACCTCTTCCTCCTCTGGAAGCATTATTCCACATAGTCATCAGAGGCATATGCAAGACTGTACCACATAGGTATTTTAACTTCCAGTTAAGTACCCCACTGGCTGTGTTCAGTCATTACGTATGGCTGACTGGAGAGTCCCCCAAATGGTAAGTAAGTAAAAAATTTATTATTTTTGATTAATTAAAACCATTACAAAAATACACTCTGATAAAACATTTTTGGGTTAATTAACGTTTTCAATCAGTACTCTAGTAAAAATCTTGTGTATTAAGAAATAAGTAAGTCCGTTTTTATATAGCGCAGCTACTCACCCTTACGGGTCTCAAGGCGCTGGGGGCCGTAGTGGAAATTAAGTGAGCTATTGCCCAGAGTCACATGGTGCTGAGCTGAGCTGCCGCCGGAACCGGGGATCGAACCGTGAACCCTGTGCTCCGAAGTCAGCTGCCCTGGCCGCTGCACCACACCTCTCCACTTATACAGAAATACAGAAATGTTTCCAAAATGCAGAGCTCCCAATGTATACATTATGCTCTAAGCCTCTGGAGTCTATACGTAGGTTACGGTTGTGAAGGATTACATTTTTTGGTTATTTTACGCTCCCAAAGGGTGCCACTGAGCCTTGCTTAGAGGCTACTAATAGCAGGAACTTGACTAGCTTCCCATTTAATTGCGGGTCCTTTGGATTAAAGCAGGCAAGTACCGCTTGTCTCCGGGTACGTATGCCTCATTCATTAAAGTGGATTTTTAGGAGGCCTGCCCTTTCCTATTTTAGCTTGATGCAGGAACATATTAGATGTTCAATGTCCTCAGTTCTGACCCCGCATAGCCTGCATAATTTCCCACAGTTCTGTCTCAGCCACGGTGGAAGATGTGGAATGGCTGAGAGGATTCCTAACCTGTATTTTAAGAAAGATTCTTTTGACTTCCTGGAGTACCCCAGTTCGAAGTATGTCTGCAGCCCAAATGATTTGTCGCTGCTCAGAGTCATCCATGCGTGGCTCCTGTGTGCAAAGGCAGCTTTGTCTTCTGTAAGAGAAAGTTTCTTAATAACCTTATTTACGATGTGCTTAAAGTGCGAGTGCGTTGTTGGAATTTCCCATAAGTCGGCTAGTCTGGTGATGCGATACAAAAGGGGATGATGGACGGAACGTTTGAGCCAATCAAACACTCACCCCCAGTCAACTGATCTGGGTTTAATCCATCATCATTCTTTAGCTCACTCCACCACTCCAGTTCAGACATGGCCATATGCAAATCAGTCTGACCCTGTGCCTCATGGGAACAGTCCAGCCCGAACTGCCAAGCCATGTCTTCCTGGACCGGAAACAAGCATCCTAGGACCGGTTTCTGGCATTCCAGCCGTCATCAGCCAGGCTTGCTTGAATCCAGTGGCACAGTGAGCAAGGGACCCACGTCTGGGCATACCCCCGCCAACTTAGGGCGAACAAGTTTGATACAAAAGGGGATGATGGACGGAACGCTTGAGCCAATCAAACACTCACTCCCAGTCAACTGATCTGGGTTTAATCCATCATCATTCTTTAGCTCACTCCACCACCCCAGTTCAGACATGGCCATATGCAAATCAGTCTGACCCTGTGCCTCATGGGAACAGTCCAGCTCGAACTGCCAAGCCATGTCTTCCCTGGACCGGAAACAAGCATCCTAGGACCGGCTTCTGGCATTCCAGCCGCCATCAGCCAGGCTTGCTTGAATCCAGTGGCACAGTGAGCAAGGGACCCACGTCTGGGCATACCCGCCAACTTAGGGCTAACAAAGCGATACAAAGGGGATGATGGACGGAACGCTTGAGCCAATCAAACACTCACCCCCAGTCAACTGATCTGGGTTTAATCCATCATCATTCTTTAGCTCACTCCACCACCCCAGTTCAGACATGGCCATATGCAAATCAGTCTGACCCTGTGCCTCATGGGAACAGTCCAGCCCGAACTGCCAAGCCATGTCTTCCCTGGACCGGAAACAAGCATCCTAGGACCGGTTTCTGGCATTCCAGCCGTCATCAGCCAGGCTTGCTTGAATCCAGTGGCACAGTGAGCAAGGGATCAGTTGACTGGGGGTGAGTGTTTGATTGGCTCAAACGCTCCGTCCATCATCCCCTTTTGTATCGCTTTGGTCGCCCTAAGTTGGCGGGGGTATGCCCAGACGTGGGTCCCTTGCTCACTTTGCCACTGGATTCAAGCAAGCCTGGCTGATGACGGCTGAAATGCCAGAAACCGGTCCTAGGATGCTTGTTTCCGGTCCAGGGAAGACATGGCTTGGAAGTTCGGGCTGGACTGTTCCCATGAGGCACAGGGTCAGACTGATTTGCATATGGCCATGTCTGAACTGGGGTGGTGGAGTGAGCTAAAGAATGATGATGGATTAAACCCAGATCAGTTGACTGGGGGTGAGTGTTTGATTGGCTCAAACGTTCCGTCCATCATCCCCTTTGTATCGCTTTGGTCGCCCTAAGTTGGCGGGGGTATGCCCAGACGTGGGTCCCTTGCTCACTTTGCCACTGGATTCAAGCAAGCCTGGCTGATGACGGCTGAAATGCCAGAAACCGGTCCTAGGATGCTTGTTTCCGGTCCAGGGAAGACATGGCTTGGCAGTTCGGGCTGGACTGTTCCCATGAGGCACAGGGTCAGACTGATTTGCATATGGCCATGTCTGAACTGGGGTGGTGGAGTGAGCTAAAGAATGATGATGGATTAAACCCAGATCAGTTGACTGGGGGTGAGTGTTTGATTGGCTCAAACGTTCCGTCCATCATCCCCTTTTGTATCGCTTTGGTCGCCCTAAGTTGGCGGGGGTATGCCCAGACGTGGGTCCCTTGCTCACTTTGCCACTGGATTCAAGCAAGCCTGGCTGATGACGGCTGAAATGCCAGAAACCGGTCCTAGGATGCTTGTTTCCGGTCCAGGGAAGACATGGCTTGGCAGTTCGGGCTGGACTGTTCCCATGAGGCACAGGGTCAGACTGATTTGCATATGGCCATGTCTGAACTGGGGTGGTGGAGTGAGCTAAAGAATGATGATGGATTAAACCCAGATCAGTTGACTGGGGGTGAGTGTTTGATTGGCTCAAACGCTCCGTCCATCATCCCCTTTTGTATCGCTTTGGTCGCCCCTAAGTTGGCGGGGGTATGCCCAGACGTGGGTCCCTTGCTCACTTTGCCACTGGATTCAAGCAAGCCTGGCTGATGACGGCTGAAATGCCAGAAACCGGTCCTAGGATGCTTGTTTCCGGTCCAGGGAAGACATGGCTTGGCAGTTCGGGCTGGACTGTTCCCATGAGGCACAGGGTCAGACTGATTTGCATATGGCCATGTCTGAACTGGGGTGGTGGAGTGAGCTAAAGAATGATGATGGATTAAACCCAGATCAGTTGACTGGGGGTGAGTGTTTGATTGGCTCAAACGCTCCGTCCATCATCCCCTTTTGTATCGCTTTGGTCGCCCTAAGTTGGCGGGGGTATGCCCAGACGTGGGTCCCTTGCTCACTTTGCCACTGGATTCAAGCAAGCCTGGCTGATGACGGCTGAAATGCCAGAAACCGGTCCTAGGATGCTTGTTTCCGGTCCAGGGAAGACATGGCTTGGCAGTTCGGGCTGGACTGTTCCCATGAGGCACAGGGTCAGACTGATTTGCATATGGCCATGTCTGAACTGGGGTGGTGGAGTGAGCTAAAGAATGATGATGGATTAAACCCAGATCAGTTGACTGGGGGTGAGTGTTTGATTGGCTCAAACGTTCCGTCCATCATCCCCTTTGTATCGCTTTGGTCGCCCTAAGTTGGCGGGGTATGCCCAGACGTGGGTCCCTTGCTCACTTTGCCACTGGATTCAAGCAAGCCTGGCTGATGACGGCTGAAATGCCAGAAACCGGTCCTAGGATGCTTGTTTCCGGTCCAGGGAAGACATGGCTTGGCAGTTCGGGCTGGACTGTTCCCATGAGGCACAGGGTCAGACTGATTTGCATATGGCCATGTCTGAACTGGGGTGGTGGAGTGAGCTAAAGAATGATGATGGATTAAACCCAGATCAGTTGACTGGGGGTGAGTGTTTGATTGGCTCAAACGTTCCGTCCATCATCCCCTTTGTATCGCTTTGGTCGCCCTAAGTTGGCGGGGGTATGCCCAGACGTGGGTCCCTTGCTCACTTTGCCACTGGATTCAAGCAAGCCTGGCTGATGACGGCTGAAATGCCAGAAACCGGTCCTAGGATGCTTGTTTCCGGTCCAGGGAAGACATGGCTTGGCAGTTCGGGCTGGACTGTTCCCATGAGGCACAGGGTCAGACTGATTTGCATATGGCCATGTCTGAACTGGGGTGGTGGAGTGAGCTAAAGAATGATGATGGATTAAACCCAGATCAGTTGACTGGGGGTGAGTGTTTGATTGGCTCAAACGTTCCGTCCATCATCCCCTTTGTATCGCTTTGGTCGCCCTAAGTTGGCGGGGGTATGCCCAGACGTGGGTCCCTTGCTCACTTTGCCACTGGATTCAAGCAAGCCTGGCTGATGACGGCTGAAATGCCAGAAACCGGTCCTAGGATGCTTGTTTCCGGTCCAGGGAAGACATGGCTTGGCAGTTCGGGCTGGACTGTTCCCATGAGGCACAGGGTCAGACTGATTTGCATATGGCCATGTCTGAACTGGGGTGGTGGAGTGAGCTAAAGAATGATGATGGATTAAACCCAGATCAGTTGACTGGGGGTGAGTGTTTGATTGGCTCAAACGCTCCGTCCATCATCCCTTTTGTATCGCTTTGGTCGCCCTAAGTTGGCGGGGGTATGCCCAGACGTGGGTCCCTTGCTCACTTTGCCACTGGATTCAAGCAAGCCTGGCTGATGACGGCTGAAATGCCAGAAACCGGTCCTAGGATGCTTGTTTCCGGTCCAGGGAAGACATGCCTTGGCAGTTCGGGCTGGACTGTTCCCATGAGGCACAGGGTCAGACTGATTTGCATATGGCCATGTCTGAACTGGGGTGGTGGAGTGAGCTAAAGAATGATGATGGATTAAACCCAGATCAGTTGACTGGGGGTGAGTGTTTGATTGGCTCAAACGTTCCGTCCATCATCCCCTTTTGTATCAGTCTGGTGATGGGCAGCGATTCCTCCAGGTAGGCTTTGGCCGGTGAGGTAGATGTACTGCACAATTCCTGCCAGAGCTGGTGGTTCAATGTATTCCTGGACGAATTCTTGATTTTATGCCAGCACTTGATGTATGAGCCTCGCCTTGCGAGGAGTTGCTTCGTTAATCCAAACTCGAGTCGAATCTGTGCTGGCGAGGTATATGGTGGGAGGTTTAGCATAACTCTGTATGCTTTTGTCAAGGTGGTATCCAGCAGTATAGCGTCCCTGCCTCTCAGCATTTCGCTGCCGTAAGTGATTTTTTGCTTGCGCAACATGAAGCAATGGTGAAAAAATTGGTCCAGTCAATTTTGTTTTGAGTTGCCTTAGGGTTGTCGCTATCACCATCCCCCAAATGGATACAAAGTTCCCTTTCATAAGATCATGAGGTTTTGAGTTTGACATGTAGGCATACACTAAAGTTCAAAGAAAGACAATGGTCCACTGAATGGTTACTTAAGTAAATATAATGTACGTTGCCATGTCATGATGGAGTGGTGTACTGCCCCCAATGTGTTTTTCCACCATGTCAGCAGAATGTCTTTTAGCAAAAACTCCCCACTATATGGGTAGTGTTCTGTTGTAAGTTGTGGTGACTGCAGCTGAGAGGGGATGGTGTGGAGTGGAGACACAGCTTCTTCCATTGATCTCTAAATCACCCCTTAATTGTTATGATTGAAGTATGAAAAAGGCTGGGTTTGTCTTACAGTAAGGGATGATGAGAAGAGGAGATGTGACTGAGAAATTTAGGGTTTTACAAATATAGAGCTGTGCATAATAGATTCAGCCATAAGGATAAAAGTGTAGTGCAAACATGTTCTCACCAACAATACATTTCCATATTCCTATTTGACTTCAGTATGCTGAATTTTAAGCAAAGTAAAGTGGTATAACTTAATTTTAATTCTGTGGCGCATGTTAGGGCTTATAGGAGCCTGTGTCAATGTGAGGACAGGTCCAACTAGCTGAAATAGATTGCAAGCACAAATCTTGATTTAATAAATCTGAAGGTACCATGTGGTAATGGTGCCCTGATTTCCAAGACAGGATCAGAATCTGAACTATCACTGCAGGGACTGACAGGTTAAACATGAACAGTAACCGAGTATTGTAGGGAGGCAATGCCCTAAGGCTGCAACGTTCAGGTATGATGGGTGTGTGACTGCATAAAGCAATATAGGCTATGCATGCTAGGTGTTTAAAACCCAACAATAACCGTTACCAAATAATGTGGGAGGCTGTAGTCAATTACAATAGTCAACATGTATGCTGTGCACCCTAAAAAGTCTTTGACCTAGGACTCAATGCCAGTAACTTAGCTTTAAGAAGACTCCTTTACTCCTGGACTAAATCACATGCTGAGCCTGTAGAATGGAGCAGAATACCTCAATCAGAATAGCGACTTTCACCCCGGAAGTGGCTGAGACATTTAGGGGCACATTTACTAAAGTTTCATGCAATGCAAGGTAGCAAGCAAAGTTGTAGAAGCATTGTATGAAAAGGAGAGAGCAGAAATGCTCCGTATTTACAAAGTTATAGAGCATTTCTGCTCTCTCGTTGTGCTGGTGCACTGTGTGCAGGCTTTTGACCTGACATCCTTGGCATGGTTTTCTCCTAGGTTTTTGCCTTCCAACCTCTTATTTTTGCTGACTTTGATTCTGCTGGGTTTAGGATTCAGCACACTCTACCACTGCTTACCAGTGCTAAAGTGCTTATGCTCGCTCCTTTAAACATGGTAACATTGGCTTACTCACAATTGGCATATTAAATGTATGTGTAAGCCCCTAGTAAAGTGGTACTATATGTACAAATGACCTGTAAATTAAATGCCATGTGTGGGCCTGCAGCAATCATTGTGCCACCCACTCAAGTAGCGCTTTAAGCATTGCAGCCTGTAAGTGCAGTTTTACACTGACATTTTGAGCTAGCAAACTGAACCTTTTGCCAGGTCTAAACCCTCCTTTTTAAGATATATGTCACCGCTAGGGTAGGCCCAAACAGCCCAGAGGGCAGGGTGCAGGGTATATCAAAATTTGGACTGGTACTTTTAAGTTTTACATGTCTTGGTAGTGAAAAGCTCTTAAACGGATTTTTCACTACTGCAAGGCCTATCTCTCCCATAGGATAACATTGGGTCAGAGTAATACATTTAATAAGTGATAACTTTTAAGTGGGGGCAGATAGGGATGTCAAATATGGTTTCCAAAGAATTGTAATTATATACTTGGATTTTAAGTCACAATTCTAAAAATGCCACTTTTAGCAAATTCACTCACAAACACAACAAGGTGTGTGTGGTTTATTAAAATAATGTTGATCTGTACTCATCAAACAATACTTTATTTAGGACAAGAACTCTCACCCAACCTTAGGAGGCATGCTACATCACTGAGTCCATCTTCACACCAGGACCAATGGTACCTGGTGTGGGCTACAACTCTCTATAATAGAACAGAGCTCTTGAGGTGTTTTCAGGTACTATGGGCTCTTATGAAAATGATGGTATGGGTGAGGAGTATAGAGGGCAGAGTTGACTTTTTTTCATTGGGGCAAAGTTTTCACTCCCCCTTAATCATTTTACTCTATCCCTTGGGGGCACTAGAATAAAGTTTAGATTCAGCCTACCAAGAGATAGTTTTACTTCACTTGACACACACATTTATCACTCTGCACTCCTCACTCATATCATCATTTTCACATTATACATCACTGTCGTCCTGAATTTGTGACTTTGTCCCAGTCCAGTGTGACCAGATGACCACAGTTGGCACTTTGAGGTTCTATGCACTGTTTTTACCTAAACCGTTTAAATTACATATCTCCGGTTCTACTGATTGAATTGTTGTCATTTGGGTCTGAAATTATTTATTACATTTTACTCTATAGTTCTACATTGATGTGGGATTTTTCTCTTTTTTTTTTTCTCGCATATACTCACCCTTTTTATTTGGTAAATGGCGACAAAAGATAATTTTGCTAAAGAAGCGCAACGTCTTCTCATGCAAGACAAAGACAATGCAAAACAACATTTGAAAACCATGACAGAGGGGCAATTTCTCCCCCATCAATCTGCCTCTCTCCCCAGGCAGACAAGGGAATTCATGTATAAGCTAGACTGTACCTGGTCAGAAAGCTCAAGGGGAGGGGTGAAAGGCTACGGAAAGGCAGGTGTGGACACAATATCATATTCCTACTTCAGACACGCATGTCTCCAAGTCAGAGAGGTTGGTAGGATGGGTAAAAATGGTCCAAGAAACCAATGTGCTATGTTCGGAATTGCTTAGAGATATTTCCAGTTCAGTGTTTTTCATTGTGGTGTTAGGACAATGGTGGGCAACTGGCTCTCCTGAGTGCCACCAGAAGGCGTGTCACCACTACCTTCCAACCAGTCCTGGTAAAGCCGCTGCACGTGGGGATTGGTCTCAGGAAGCTGGACGGGAATGCTGGTGTATATTTCCTCCATCTGCTGCAGTAAGGCCTGGTCTGGTTTCCCATCGTCTGTCTGAGCTTGACTTTTTCCATTCAAGCAGCCTCCTGGGCAAGCGAGAACTTCAACAAAGTGGAAGGGGAACTTCCCCTTCTTTAGTTTAAGCACCATGTTCTGGATGTTCCTGAAACCATATGCAGCTGCAAATCTTAAGACTGTGTCCCCATTATGCTCCAATGTCACCTCCTGAAAATCTCTGTTTTTTAATGCTTTGTATGTGATCTCTTTTACATCAACATCGAACAGCTCCTTGGCCGCATGCTTAAATATATGTTCTAAGTACCCATCGCTCTTCACACCATTGTGCCGCACTATATCCCCGCTGTCACCAAACATGCTTTCCAGGGCTACTTCTTCCACCTCCTTGAAAGATACATTTTTCTCTTCCATGATTTTAACAATTTCACCTGTCGTTAAAACACAGTCAACGTCTTGAACATTGTACAAGGCAGCAAAGTAGTCATCGCGCAACTCCTCCAGTTTGCGGTCATAGCAGGGCGCCACAATGATGTGGAATATCTTGTCAGGCGACAGACTGCGGGGCATATTATCAAGCCCATTACCGCCGCTTCTGCGGCCGTTTTTGGCCGAAAAGCGGCGATAATGGCATCGCAGTATTAGCAAGGACACGCTAGCGTGTGTTTCCTTGTCCTAGCACAGCTTTTGCTAATGCCCTGCATCGCATCTCTAATGAGATGCAAAGTAGGCGTTCTTGTGGAATACAACATGGAAAAAGTCGCTAACCGCACATCGCGGTATTTACAAGCCTGTGCCCTGACACCTATGGCGATATTAAAACCCGCGCTAACCGCGGTTATCGCCGTAAGCTTACGTCTGCTTAAATTGAGACTTAGCTATATTTGTAATGGGGGGTGGATTGGCAGGCTAAAACCACCAGGGGCTATCATCAAGCTTTCCCCTATCGCTGCGGGAATATCGCTGGATTTCCAGCGATATTCCCGCATATCGCCGCTTTTGCTGGATTTTTTATCGCCCTGGAGCAACGCGTTGTTGATAACGCGATAGCCGGCAATAATTGAAGTAGTGCTAAACGCGCTTAGCGATATTTATCGCCGTTGCTTGTTGATATGCCCCTGTGTTGTCTGGCGAAGTAATCTTTCACTAGAGAGCCCATTATCTGCTGTGGGGATTTGGCTGTGCAAATATGCGGCGTGACCGGATTACCAAGAATCCTTTCGGCGTACCGGATCCAGCCAGGGCAGGCGGAGGCAAACATGGGGAAGGCATGCTCATCATGCTTCCGCTGGAGGTATCGTTTCACAAACTCTTTCTGACTTTCCAAGATACTAAAGTCGGCAGCAATCGTCGTGTCGAACACATGGTGCACTCCTAGGCTTTTGAGGAAACCGCACAATTTCTTGGCAGCGTCGTTCACAAACAGGTTGAATTTTGCAGCAAAATAAGGCAAGGACTGAGGACAGACTGACACAGCCAGCACTTTGTGTTTTGAGGTATCACATTTCTTATTGAGGTTGAGAATTCGAAACAGTTCCTTCTGGTTCTGCTGGGCTATCTTGGGGGCATATTAGCAAGAACGGTGTTAAAATTATCGCCGCTTTAGCGGCAGGAAACTGCCGCTAAAGCGGCGATAATGGGCTTGATAATATGCCCTTGAGAATTCCAATAGAAGCCCAGGATCACAGCAGAACATGGGCTTCCATTGGAATTCTCAAGGGCATCTTATCAAGCCCATTATCGCCGCTTTAGCGGCAGTTTCCTGCCGCTAAAGCGGCAATAATTTTAACGCCGTTCTTGCTAATATGCCCCTCGGTGCTCTCCTGCCGGGTTACACAGCTGTCGCAAGCCAGGCAGTCGCTCAGGAAAATTTTTGCGCTGGCTAACTTGTAAAATTCATCCAAGTCAGCACTCTCGTTCGAGCTTGAGGTGTCTGCTGGGGTCGAGCTCTCCCTGTCTTCATTCTTCTGTTTCTTGTTACATTCCTTCTTCGTGCAGTTTTCACACTTCATTTCATTTGTAATTCTGTATTTCTGGTGGCGCCGGACTCCCTCGGTTTCCATTCTGCCGGTTCAGCTGCTAAAGACAGATTCCCGGTATTCGCTTGGGGCTCTTAGAAGCTCCTTCACAAGACAACAACAGAAGTCTCCATCATCGGGTCCTCCACTACCCCGGCATGCAGCACTTACACTACCAAAGAAAACCGGTGATGTGGGATTTTTCTCTTGTGTTGTTCTTTCACTTTATTACTGTTTGAAGTGCTGCATAAATAATTTACACATTGCCTCTAAGTTAAGCCTGACTTCTTTTTGCCAAGCTACCAGAGGGTTAAGAACAGTTGAATTTGCAATTTGCTGGTGTTTCACCCTGACAGAGATTGTATTTGCTGCTTGAGTAGAGTTTCACCCCCTCAACCAATAACCTAATTTCCGACAGCAGCCTAGAACCAAAGCAGGCACCCTTGAACTGTGGTGCAAGAGTGCCTGTGTTACAGTTAGGATTTTTTTGTGCTGGAAGGGACACCTTCCTGCACAAGAACAATCTTTAGAGGAATTTTCCTCTTTCTATGTGTGCTGCAGGTTAAGCCTCATTTGGGAAGGCATAGCATTTTTATGAATTCTCAGGTTAACAAGTCTTTGTAAATTTGGAAATGCGCCAACATTCGTGGGTGGGTGCATGGGGGAACTCCCATGCTCCACCCATGGAACATCTCCCAAGTTGAAATGTATTGTAATGCAGGGCAAGCTGCTGCTGTGCGTTACATTTCTTTACAAAGCCATGCAAGGCCACTCAAACCAGGTCTTGAATGGCTTTGTAAATATTACTGAGGTTTTTGTTGTATCCTTGCCTCGCCTTGCGTGATGCAAGGACAACACAACAGCTTAATAAATATGGGCTATGGAATAATGGGACCCGCACTGTTGAGACAAGATGAGTGATGTCATGTGAAGGATTTGTATTCAAAGGGAAAAAGTCGCGGGCACAGATTTACAAAGATTTTGTGTCAGGCTTGTGTTTCTTTTTCAATGCAGACCTGGCACAAAATCTTATTTTTGATTGTTTTGTAAGAATAAGTAATGCAAACCTGCACAAAGAGCTGCTTTGTGTTACTCTGCATCAAGGGAGTGGTTCATGGGTGGTATATGGGTGTTTTGCTACCATCTATGGTTTTTGATGGAAAGCTCTATTGTTGGAAAGTGATTATTAGTATTGATAAGTAGGGACCTATAACTAGTAATAAGGTCAGAAACACATCAAAAGTTTCATTGAAGGTCTCAATAACGTATTCTGTTGCTCAACCCTTGATAGCTGTCAACGAGCAGGCAGGCTTAACTTAGGAGACCAATGTGTAAAGAATTTAAAAATACCAATACATTAAACACAGCACACAATAAAAATCCAACATAAATTTAAACAAAAAGTTTATATTTTTATGATTAAAATGACACCAAAATGACAAGTACTCGATTTAGAAAACCAGAGATACCATTGTTAAACAGATTAACTAGTCCTTAGAAGCAAATAGTATTCAGAGGGTTAAAAAAGGTTGCGCTGGACCGGGACAAAGTCCAGAGTTCAGGCCACCCACGATGTTACACTTTTACACTGACTTCCAGAAGTGTTTCTTGATGCAGGAAAGTGGTCCACAGCACCAGCCAAGGGTTCAGATGCTCTGGTTTGCCTCATGGGATGGGAGACTACAACGCCCATAATGCACCTGGTCAATTTATGGAGCTTTTTAAAAACGTTTCTCCAAACTTTTCCAAACCTCTTGAACTTCTTCCTTAAGCGCCTCTTGTGGGTTCAAAGTGTCCAAAACACCAATCAAAAGGTCTAGAATCTCTGAGATGGCCCTTTGGATGTTGGGGCTACGTTTCACACAATGCACCCGGCCAAATCCCTAAAAGTCCACTGGACGCACTCCAGATAGGTTCTTCTTGATGGAATTGATGCAGGTGGAGCTCTTTTAACTGGTTGGTGCCAAGGAGTCTGCTCATTCCACTTTTGAAGCAAGGCAAAATCCTTAGTTCTGTAGTTGCAAGCATTCAGCATGTGCACTCATCCAGAGTGCAATCCTTTGGGTGCAGTCCAGGGTTCCATCAGGGCAGCCCTTCCTCTTCTTCTGTAGTGTTAGGCAGGAAGCTCTTGTAGCTCTTTTGTACCTGTTGCCTTCAGGGAGTCCTTCCATAATGCTTTTCAAGAAAGGTAAAGTCCTTAGGGCTGTGGTTTCAAAGAGTGCAGCAAGTGCAGTCCTTATGAGTGCAGTCCCCTTGGGATGCAGACCAGAGGTTCCAGCAGGGTAGTCCTTCTTCTCTCGATTATTCCAGGCAGGGATCTGAGTTGCTGTGCAGCTCTCGCATATTTTTCCATTGTTCCTGGGCAACAAGCAGGGGTTACACCCAGAAGTATGAAAACTTCCTCCAAAGTGTGGCATATTCTTGTCCCAGAAAGCACCATTCTTCCAAAATCCAAATTGGAGAAACACTCTTCTGGAGAGTTAGAGAGTTTCAATCAATCAATCAATCACGGCATTTATAGAGCGCGCTACTCACCCGGGAGGGTCTCAAGGCGCTGGGGGAGGGGGTAAGTTACTGCTCGAACAGCCAGGTCTTGAGCTGCTTCCTGAAGGAGAGATGGTCCTGGGTTTGCCGAAGGTGAGTGGGGAGGGAGTTCCAGGTCTTGGCTGCCAGGTAGGAGAAGGATCTTCCTCCGGCGGTGGTTCTGCGGATGCGTGGTACGGTGGCGAGGGCGTGGCTGGTTGATCGTAGCTGGCGTGTGGGCGTGTAGAAGGTCATGCGGTCGTTGAGGTACTTTGGGCCCAGGTCGTGGAGGGCCTTGTGTGCGTGGGTGAGGAGTCTGAACGTTATTCTCTTGCTGACGGGGAGCCAGTGCAGGTCTTTCAGGTGTCCGGTGATGTGGCTGTGTCGGGGGATGTCCAGGATGAGTCGTGCGGAGGCGTTCTGGATGCGCTGGAGTCTTTTTGAAGTTTGGCTGTGGTTCCGGCGTAGAGGGTGTTCCCATAGTCCAGTCGGCTGGTGACGAGTGCCTGGGTGACGGTCTTCCTGGTTTCAGTGGGGATCCATCTGAAGATCTTGCGGAGCATGCGCAGGGTGTTGAAGCATGAAGATGAGACGGCGTTGACTTGTCTGGTCATCGACAGGGAGGAGTCCAGGATGAAGCCCAGGTTGCGTGCGTGGTCCGTTGGCTTGGGCGCGGTGCCCAGGGCCGGGGGCCACCAGGAGTCGTCCCAGGCGGAGGGTGATGAGCCCAGGATGAGGACTTCCGTCTTGTCTGAGTTCAGTTTAAGGCGGCTGTTCCTCATCCAGTCGGCGACGTCTCTCATCCCGTCATGTAGGTTGGCTCTGGCGGTGGTGGGGTCGTTGGTGAGGGAGAGGATCAGCTGGGTGTCGTCGGCGTAGGAGATGATGTTGAGGTTGTGTCGGCGTGCGATGGCTGCGAGGGGGCTCATGTAGACGTTGAAGAGGGTTGGGCTGAGTGAGGATCCCTGTGGAACGCCGCAGATGACTTCGGTGGCTTCGGATCTGAACGGGGGAGGCGGACTCTCTGGGTTCTTCCGGCGAGGAACGAGATGATCCATTCCAGTGCTTTCTCTCGGATTCCGATGTTGCTGAGGCGCTTCACTAGGGTGCGGTGGCAGACGGTGTCGAACGCCGCGGAGAGGTCCAAGAGGATGAGGGCAGCTGTTTCCCCATTGTCGGTTAGGGTTCTGATGTCGTCGGTGGCTGCGATAAGGGCGGTCTCGGTGCTGTGGTTGGCCCGAAACCCGGACTGCGAGGGGTCGAGGGATCCATTCGTCTCGAGGAAGGCGGCAAGCTGTCTGTTGACGGTCTTCTCGATGACTTTGGCCGGAAACGGAAGGAGCGAGATGGGACGGTAGTTCTTAAGGTCGGTGGGGTCCGCCGTTGGTTTCTTCAGGAGGGCGGTAAGCTCGGCGTGCTTCCAGCTCTCCGGGAAGGTGGCGGTGTGGAAGGAGGAGTTGATGATGTCCCGGAGATGGGGTGCGATGGTGGCGTCGGCTTTGTTGAAGACGTGGTGTGGGCAGGGGTCGGTTGGTGATCCGGAGTGGATGGAGTTCATCGTGCGGGTGGTGTCTTCGGTGCTGATCGGGGTCCAGTTGCAGAGGGTGGTGGTGGTGGTGGCGGGCGTTGGTTCGGCGGTAGGGTGCGTTGTTTGTGCGTCGAAGCTGTTATGTATGTCGGTGATCTTGCGGTGGAAGAACGCGGAGAGTGAGTTGCAGAGGTCTTGCGAGGGGGTGATGTCGTTGTTTCCGGCGCTGGGGTTGGAGAACTCTTTGACGATGCTGAAAAGTTCCTTGCTGTCATGGGCGTTGTTGTCCAGTCGTTCTTTGAGTGCCGACTTCTTGGTGGCACGGATCAGCTGGTGGTGTTTGCGGGTGGCGTGCTTGAGGGCGGTCCTGTTGTCTGTGGTCTGGTCGAGTCGCCAGGTTTTCTCGAGAGTGCGGCAGTTCTTCTTGGATTCCTTGAGTTCGTTGGTGAACCAAGGGGTTTTCTTGCTTCCGGGTCTGCTGGGAGGGTTTTTTAGTGGTGCGAGGTCGTCGGCGCAGGCGGTCAGCCACTTGGCGAGGTTGCTGGCTGCTTCGTTTGGGTCCGTTGTGTTGGTGGGTGTGTTCTGGCTGAGGGAGGCGGCGAGCTGCTCGGCGGTGATCTTGCTCCAGCTCCGGCGGGGAGCCTGTTGCGGGTGGTGGTGGGTCGTAGTCTTTCTGAAGCTGAAGTGGACGCAGCTGTGGTCGGTCCAGTGGAGTCCGGTGGCGTGGCTGAAGGAGATGTGCTTGCTGGACGAGAAGACGGGGTCAAGCGTGTGGCCGGCGTAGTGGGTGGGCGTGTTCACCAGTTGCTTGAGTCCGAGGTTGGCGAGGTTGTCCAGCAGGGCGGTGGTGTTTCTGTCGTTGTTGTTCTCCAGGTGGAAGTTGAGGTCCCCTAGGAGGATGTAGTCGGCGGAGGGCATGGCGTGCGGGCTGATGAAGTCTGCGATGTCTTCGCTGAATAGTGTGCGTGGTCCCGGGGGTCTGTAGATGAGGGTGCCTCGGAGGGTGGTCTTGGGGTCAGTGTGTATCTGGAAGTGTAGGTGTTCGGGCGGAGGTGAAGGTCTCGTCGGAGTTAGTCGAGATGCGGATGGTGTTCTTGTGTACGATGGCGATGCCTCCTCCCGTCTGGTTGACGCGGTCCCTCCGGGTGATCTTGTATCCGTCCGGGATGGCTATGGCGATGTCGGGCGCTGAGGAGGCGTTCATCCAGGTTTCGGTGAGGAAGGCGATGTCCGGTGCTGTTGCGTCGAGCAGGTCCCAGAGTTCCACGGCGTGCCTGTGGACGGAGCGGGTGTTCAGCAGGATGCATTTCAGGTGGTTGCTGCTGGTGCTCGACTTGGCGGAGGTGGTGCACGTCCGGGGGCAGGTGAAACGGCAGGTTTGGCAGGTGAAGGGTCCGTGGGTGCGTCTCGGTGAGGCTCGGTAGCAGGCAGGGTTCCGGCCGGCATTGAGTGCGGTGAGTGTGGCGGCGTCGTAGGTCCGTCGGGTGGTGATGCATCGGTGGGATCCAGGGGTTCTGGCGCTGGGCGCGGTCCAGTCGCGGACGGGCGCAGACGGGCTTGCCTTAGGCGCGCCTTCGAGCGCGCCAGCGCGCGGCCGCCATTTATGGGGAGGTGGGAGGGAGGAGCAGCTGGGAGGCGGGAGGCAGGGGCAGCGAATGGGCGGTCAGGGGGGCGGGGCCGCAGGGGACGCAGCGGCGGGAATGGCGAGAGGCAGCGGGGGCACAGTAAGGAAAACAGGGGAGAAAGCAGACAAAATCACGGGCACAACGACAATGGGGCAGCGAGGGGCACAAAAAGGAAAACAGGGGAGAGAGCAGACAGAATCACGGGCACAGCGACAATGGGGCAGCGAGGGGCACAGAAAGGAAAACAGGGGAGAGAGCAGACAGAATCACGGGCACAACGACAATGGGGCAGCGAGGGGCACAGAAAGGAAAAGGGGAGAGAGCAGACAAAATCACGGGCACAGCGACAATGGGGCAGCGAGGGGCACAAAAAGGAAAACAGGGAGAAAGCAGACAGAATCACGGGCACAACGACAATGGGGCGGCGAGGGGCACAAAAAGGAAAACAGGGGAGAAAGCAGACAGAATCACGGGCACAACGACAATGGGGCAGCGAGGGGCACAGAAAGGAAAACAGGGGAGAAAGCAGACAGAATCACGGGCACAACGACAATGGGGCAGCGAGGGGCACAGAAAGGAAAAGGGGAGAGAGCAGACAAAATCACGGGCACAGCGACAATGGGGCAGCGAGGGCACAAAAAGGAAAACAGGGGAGAAAGCAGACAGAATCACGGGCACAACGACAATGGGGCAGCGAGGGGCACAAAAAGGAAAACAGGGGAGAAAGCAGACAGAATCACGGGCACAACGACAATGGGGCAGCGAGGGGCACAGAAAGGAAAAGGGGAGAGAGCAGACAAAATCACGGGCACAGCGACAATGGGGCAGCGAGGGGCACAAAAGGAAAACAGGGGAGAAAGCAGACAGAATCACGGGCACAACGACAATGGGGCAGCGAGGGGCACAGAAAGGAAAAGGGGAGAGAGCAGACAAAATCACGGGCACAGCGACAATGGGGCAGCGAGGGGCACAAAAAGGAAAACAGGGGAGAAAGAAGACAGAATCACGGGCACAACGACAATGGGGCGGCGAGGGGCACAAAAAGGAAAACAGGGGAGAAAGCAGACAGAATCACGGGCACAACGACAATGGGGCAGCGAGGGGCACAGAAAGGAAAACAGGGGAGAAAGCAGACAGAATCACGGGCACAACGACAATGGGGCAGCGAGGGGCACAGAAAGGAAAAGGGGAGAGAGCAGACAAAATCACGGGCACAGCGACAATGGGGCAGCGAGGGCACAAAAAGGAAAACAGGGGAGAAAGCAGACAGAATCACGGGCACAACGACAATGGGGCAGCGAGGGGCACAAAAAGGAAAACAGGGGAGAAAGCAGACAGAATCACGGGCACAATGACAATGGGGCAGCGAGGGGCACAGAAAGGAAAAGGGGAGAGAGCAGACAAAATCATGGGCACAGCGACAATGGGGCAGCGAGGGGCACAAAAAGGAAAACAGGGGAGAAAGCAGACAGAATCACAGGCACAACGACAATGGGGCGGCGAGGGGCACAAAAAGGAAAACAGGGGAGAAAGCAGACAGAATCACGGGCACAACGACAATGGGGCAGCGAGGGGCACAGAAAGGAAAACGGGGAGAGAGCAGACAAAATCACGGGCACAGCGACAATGGGGCAGCGAGGGCACAAAAAGGAAAACAGGGGAGAAAGCAGACAGAATCACGGGCACAACGACAATGGGGCAGCGAGGGGCACAGAAAGGAAAAGGGGAGAGAGCAGACAAAATCACGGGCACAGCGACAATGGGGCAGCGAGGGCACAAAAAGGAAAACAGGGGAGAAAGCAGACAGAATCACGGGCACAACGACAATGGGGCAGCGAGGGGCACAAAAAGGAAAACAGGGGAGAAAGCAGACAGAATCACGGGCACAACGACAATGGGGCAGCGAGGGGCACAGAAAGGAAAAGGGGAGAGAGCAGACAAAATCACGGGCACAGCGACAATGGGGCAGCGAGGGGCACAAAAAGGAAAACAGGGGAGAAAGCAGACAGAATCACGGGCACAACGACAATGGGGCGGCGAGGGGCACAAAAAGGAAAACAGGGGAGAAAGCAGACAGAATCACGGGCACAACGACAATGGGGCAGCGAGGGGCACAAAAAGGAAAACAGGGGAGAAAGCAGACAAAATCACGGGCACAGCGACAATGGGGCAGCGAGGGGCACAAAAAGGAAAACAGGGGAGAAAGCAGACAGAATCACGGGCACAACGACAATGGGGCAGCGAGGGGCACAGAAAGGAAAAGGGGAGAGAGCAGACGAAATCACGGGCACAGCGACAATGGGGCAGCGAGGGCACAAAAAGGAAAACAGGGGAGAAAGCAGACAGAATCACGGGCACAACGACAATGGGGCAGCGAGGGGCACAGAAAGGAAAAGGGAGACAAGCAGAAAAAAACGGGCACCGGGGACACAAGCGGAGGGCGATCTTACCTGCAGAAGCAGCGGGCAGACAACACAGGCGGAGCTGTGTGGTGGGGGAGCGACCTACCTGGCAAGGTCAAGGGTTTGAGTTTGAGTTAGGAGCAATACGTCTGACCTTCCTGGTCAGTGTCACTGCTCTCCCACCACGTAGCTCCACCGTTAAGGGTCTGCCCTTAAGCCTTAAGCCCGAGTTCCCTACAGGTAGGTGTTCAAGGCCCTCCTCTATGTGCAGGCTCCTGCCTGTGCCTCATCCCTGGTGGTCTACTCTGCTCTTCTGCTATTCCGCTCTGTGTCCTCTGTTCTCTCTTGCCTCTTTTCTCTATTTCTTTGCCTCTTTTCTTTGCCTTTTTCACTCTTTGCCCATTTCTCTCTCTCTTCCCTCTTCCTCTTTTCTCTATTTTTTTGCATCTTTTCTTTGCCTTTTTTCTCTTTGCCCATTTCTCTCTCTCTTGCCTCTTTTCTCTATTTCTATTTCTCTTACTCTTTTCTCTTTTATTTGCCTTTTTTCTATTTGCCAATTTCTCTTTCTTTTGCCTCTTTTCTCTATCTTTGCTGCGTTCGATTTTCCCTCTGCTCGCCTCTTCTTCCCGCGCTCCCTGCCGCTGCTGCCCCCGCACTCTCCCCAGTGTGTCGCTCCTGCCTCCCAGCTGATCGCCCTACCCCAACCCCTCCTTAATGGCGGACGCCCATCCGCGACCCGACTGCGACCCTGGTCTACAGACCCCCTGCTGGTACGACCCCAGCACCCTCCATGCTCTCAACCCCGGATGCAGCAAAAACTGTCAGCTCGTTATGCTGAGCAACACCCTTGGCCCGTTCTCCTGCCGTCACTGCCGCTGCACCTTCACCCACCTACGGAGCCAAGCAGCAGCCCCCAGCCAACCGGATGCATCCTCCTCAACGTATGCTCTTTGCACAGACACGCCGTAGAAATCTGGGACCTCCTCAACACCTACACGCCCAACGTCGCCTTCCTCATACAGACCTGGACCAACGCCAGCTCCGCACCCGATATCGCAACCACCATCTCTGACGGATAAAAGATCCTGAGAAAAGACTGCCCCACTCGCCCAGGAGGAGGCCTCATCATCATCCACACAAGCTCCCTTCGATTGACAACCACAGACTCGGATGACCCCTCACCCCCCATGGCAAACATCCACTTCCAGATCCAGACCAGCCCCAGAACAAGGCTATGTGGAGCACTCGTCTACAGACCGCCTGGCCCCTGCACTCCATTCACCAACATTTTCACCAACCTCATTGCACCCTTCGCACTCACCTCCACAGACTACATACTACTTGGAGACCTGAACTTCCACCTGGACAACCACAATGACCCCAACACCACCACCCTCCTAGAGAACCTCATCAACATAGTGCTGAAGCAACTCGTCTCCGCCCCCACTCACACAGCGAGACACACACCTGACCCTGTCTTCTCAGGAGGAAACAGCATTTTCTTCAGCCACACCACGGAACTACTCTGGACTGACAACCACTGCATTCATTTCTCATCTAGTAAACCTACAGTACACAAGCACTCGCGCCGACTCCCACGCAGAATCTGGAACAAAGTCTCAGAAGAACACCTCACCTCTGCCCTCACCTAAACTCCACCCCAACTATGACGGATGCCAACACCACGGCAAGCCACCTCCACCAATGGATTGCCAACTGCGCCAACACACTCACCCCCTTACAGAACACTACGAGATGACACAACAAGAAATCTAACTGGTTCACCACAGCACTCCAAGAATCCTAGCGCTATTGCCTACGACTGGAAAAGACATGGAGAAACAGCAAAACTCTGGAAGCACGCTCTGCCTACATAAAAGCCACCATGGCACACCACCAACTCATCAAATCCGCAAAGAAAAACTTCCTCCAAGACAGAATCCTCTCCAACGCCCATAACTCCAAGGAACTCTTCGTCATCATACAGGAATATGCCAAACCCAACAGCGAAACAACTGATGTCCCTCTCTCCCAAGACCTCTGCAACAGACTCAGCTCCTTCTTTCACCTCAAGATCAAGACGCTCTACGACAACTTCGATGACCAAAGACCTCTGCACTGCATCAACCCCCAGGGATGCCACCCAACAGACCCTTCTTACCTGGACCTCACTCACGACAGAAGACACCCTAAAGACCATGAAGAGCATCCACACCGGAGCACCTTCTGACCCCAGCCCGCTGCACATGTTCCGCAGGGCCGCCACAGTCATCGCACCCGAGCTACGTTGAAACATCAACTGCTCCCTCGAGACTGAAACATTCCCCGACAACTGGAAGCGCGCAGAAGTCAATCCCCTCCTAAAGAAGCCCTCCGCAGACCTGATGGACCTCAAAAACTTCAGGCCCATCTCACTGCTTCCTTTCGCAGCCAAGGTCATCAAAAAGGCCGTCAACGCCGAGCTAGCACATTTCATCGAAGCCAACAACATCCTAGACACCTCTCAATCCGGATTTCGCAGCAATCACAGCAGTGAGACCATCCTCCTCGCTGCCACAGACAACATCTGCACCCTCCTCGACCAAGGCCAAAAGCAGCCCTCATCCTCCTGGACAGCCTTCGACACCGTCTCCCACCGCACACTAGCCACCAGACTCCTTGGTTGCCGGCATCCAAGTAAAGGCCCTAGACTGGTTACGATCATTCCTCACAGGCAGAACACAGAGAATAAGACTCCCACCTTTCCTCTCAGAACTAACAAAGATCAGATGTGGAGTAGCCCAAGGATCCTCCCTCAGCCCCACCCTCTTCAATGTCTACATGGCCCTCCTCGCAACCATCATGAGAAACCACAGGCTCAACATCGTCTCCTACGCTGATGACACCCAGATCATCTTCAAACTCACCAAGGAACCCAACATCACCAGGCAAAACTTCCAAGAAGGGATGAAAACCGTTGCTACCTGGATGAGGAACAGTGGCCTGAAACTCAACTCGAAGAAAACAGAAGTCCTCATCCTCGGCTCTACCCCCTTCGCATGGGATCATACCTGGTGGCCCCCCGCCCTTGGAAACCCACCCACCCAATGGACCATGCACGTAACCTTATCTTACTGGACTCATCACTCACCATGAATCGGCAGATTAACGCCGTCTCCTCTGCATGCTTCAATAATAATAATAACAATAATAGTAAGAATAATGCCATTTATAGAGCGCCTGGTTACACCCAATGGTGTGTCCCCGCTCTAGGATCCAGTCCTGCGAAAAGAGAACAGAGAGCAGATAAGAAAACCAAAAAGAAAACATAAACATAGGCCCAAAGGAAAGACTCAGATTAGGGTTGGAAGAGCCAGGTTTTTAAACCTTTACGGAAGATGCTCTCAGACGGCTCCCCTCTCAGGGTAAGTGGTAGGGAGTTCCGCTTTTTAGCTGCCAGATATCCAAAGGAACGTGCCCCCATTGTGGCCCTTTGGACTTTAGGCACTTTTACCAGAAGTGCTCCCGTCGACCGCAAATTGCGAACGGGATTATGTGGAGTTAACATGGGGTGTAGATAACTAGGACCTCTTCTCCACAAAATTCTGTGGCAGTACCACATTGCTTTGTAGATGGTCCTTTTATCCACTGGCAACCAGTGGAGGGTATCCAGGGCCCTAGCAGAGGAGGCTCTTCTGGGAAGGTTTAGGACCAATCGTGCAGCCGCATTCTGAATTCGCTGCAGTTTATTCAGGCATTTTTTTGCGGCTCCCAAGTATAGTATATTGCCATAGTCCATCTGGGATGTGACTAGAGCGTGAACAAGAATTTTCCTGGCCAATAGAGGTGGTAAGTCTAGGGTTTTTCTTAGGATATTGGGAGTCCCAAAGCATTTTCCAACAACCTTCTTGAATTTATTCTCAAAGGAGAGTTTAGGGTCAAACCAGACACCGAGATTTTTAGTTTCGTCCCTGGGGGACGGGGTTGGGCCCAAGGTCTGGGGCCACCATGCCAAGGACCAGATAGAGGGGGCCTTCCCCACAATCAGTACCTCCGTCTTACTGCCATTCAATTTAAGGCAGTTGTTAAACATCCAGGCGGCAAGCTCTCCTAGACAAGAGGAAAATTGTCTGCCCGCTTCCTTCGAGTCTTGGGATAGGTGACAATCAGTTGCATATCGTCCGCATAAGATAATGGTCACTTTGTATTTATCTACAATTCCTGCGAAGAGGCCAATGTACAGATTGAAAAGGGTGGGGCTCAGTATCGAGCCCCGGAGGACCCCTTGCATAAGCGGGACACTTTGGGAAGTATGCGGGTGCTGCGCAACTTGAAAGCTGCGGGCAAGAAGGTCAGCCAGCACAAAGCCGAACCCCGGATCCCACAGAGCATTAATCTCTGAAGGAGCACGGTATGGGAGACAGTGTCGAAGGCTGCACTAAGGTCAAGCAGGACCAGTGCAGCAGTATGGCCTTCATCAGCACTCTTCCCCAGGGTTTCTGTAGCAAGAAGTAAAGCTGTTGCCATGGAATGGGCAGCTCGGAAGCCAGACTGCGAGGGATGGAATAAGTTATAAAGAATAATGTAATTCACAAATTGGGTATTCACTACTTTCTCCGCAATTTTGGCAAAGTAGGGCAGGTGTCGTGATTCCTCCGTCCCCTCTGTCTCTAGAGGAAACAGAGCAATTCATACATAAAAAACCCACCCCTTTCCCGTGCCAACCAGCACCACCTTTGTGTAATGTATGTTATTATTGATATCTATACTTCTGATGATTATGTTTATAGTGTAATATTTGTCAGAATTTGTGTTGCATTGGTGTTTGTGATACGAATCACTTATAAGATATAGTCAAGGTGTTTTGGTACATTTTAAATCATTCATTTCCATGTAAGAGAAGCGCAGTGCAAAGACACTCTTTTGCGTATTGAAACGCTGTTTAAATACACTGAATACAGCGGTCATAGAATCAGGAGGAAGACAGCGTTTTACCGCGTTTCACCGTCACCGTCAGGAAAGCATTGCTTAAAACAAAGAAGGCAGTGCCACACCTCACGTCACGTTGGACGTGCTTCCTACGTGGCAGACATTTTGGGTGTGGCACTTCTATATAAGGCCACACCCAAGTTCCAGAATTTGCTTGGCCTTCCTCCCGCTTTCATGGAAGGTTCTCTCTTCGATCACTCACCTGAGATCCGGCGCAGCAGGGCTCCTGATGTCAATCTTCGCCTGGATTCTCTTCACGACTTCGGGGGAGACTTCTTCTTCAGCAGCATCACCTGAAAAGACAAAAGAAAGAGAATGCTAAGTCAACTTCTGTTATTTAAAGGCGCCCATCTCAAGACAGTCTTATGTATTAACGCGAGGGAGATTTCAAGAGTCAATTTTTGGACAGTTTTTTTTTTCTTTGATAAGGAAAAGCCTATAATGTCAATAGACTCTGTGTGAATGACGTTAAGGACAACAACAAGACAGTGTTGTTTAACATTCCGCAAAAGGAAATTGTTCTTTGTTTTGTGTTGTGCATTTCATTTTTTCTTATTTCCAGTGATGAAGAAAGATGAAACATGTTTGGGGCAATAACAAAATGTAAGTACCATTAAGAAGGGATTGTTTTAACGAAATACTAAGTCAATATTGTGGTATTAAAATCTGAGTAAGATTGCTCAAGGGTGATTATATAATTTCTTCCTTTTTAAAGGCAAGAAGAGCGTGAAGCCCCACCTTGAGAAATTGGCACATATTCTCCCGCATAGAATCATCACAGGAAATACCTCATCACAAGAAGTACTAGGACGCTTTTCACGTGTACTTGAGTTCGCAGGTAGGAAACCTCACATAAAATTATTAGTAAAAGTAAAAGACGTGAGATAGCGCTTACTCATGAATCTGACAACTGCTATTAAGTCAGTGTTGTATTGTTGCCTCGCAGGTCGACAACAAGAGCCCACCAGCGTCCAGTATCCGGCCCTCCTCCCTAATTCCTATTGGTTAGCTTGAGGTGATTATATAACCCACTAGTTAATAAGTAGGTTTGAGGGAAGTTGGTCCATTACGTCTCTGCGAAACCAACAGTGCACCAAACAGGTAAGAGTGTATTGTTACCTTGACAGCAGGAGAGAAATAGGGCGTAGGTTGTCTAGCAGACCCGGTTCGGCGGAAGGTCTTTTCTTCAACTGGAGGACTATTGCTTGTTTCCACTTCAGTGGAACTTCGCCACAGCAAAAGGATAGATCTAAGAGTTGTTGGACATAGGGCAAAATGACATCTAACCCTTGCATCAGGATTTTAAGTGAGGCTGGGTCCATAGGGGAACCAGATTTGATGCTCAAGGCCAGACTTTTAAGATCATCCAGCACCGGTGATTTGAATTCAAAGAGACCAGTCCCCTCTAAAGGGGTCTCATAGGAGGTGTCGGGATTGCTACCGTTATGTGCATCTGATGGGAAAGCGTCATAGATTTTTGCTACTTTCGTTGCAAAGAAGTCAGCGATATTATTACAGTTCTCCAGTGAGCTAGGAGCGGGGGGCCACAGTGCGCTCAAGTGAAGATAAAGATTTGAGAATTGAGAAGAGTTCTTTAGAAGAACTATTAACCTGCTCTATTTTATGTGTGTAAAAGGCACAGCGTGTTTTCCTGATGAGAGCGTGGCATTGTTTTAGCTCATTCTTGTAAGCAGTTTTACCCTCTGCATACTACACAAGACATTTAAGTTGTTGATTCTACGCCGGAATCAACAAAAAACTTCTCCGCAAACTCCAGACCGTCCAGAATGCCGCAGCCAGGCTAATCCTCGATATCCCATGGCCACATTACCCAACAGCTCCGCTACCTCCACTGGCTCCCCGTCGAAAGAAGAATAACTTTCAAGCTGCGCACGTTCACTTATAAGGCCCTCCACAACACCGGACCCCAATACCTCAACAACTGCATCACCTTCCATGCCCCCAAGAGAAACCTCCGCTCAGCTGACCTCTCCCTAGCCACTGTCCCATGCTTCTACAGGACCAGAGTGGATGGAAGGTCTTTCTACCTCGCAACCAAGACCGAGAACGATCTCCCCCTTCACCTCCGGCGAAGCCCAACACTGCACCAATTCATGAAAGACCTCAAGACCTGGCTTTTCGAATGACCCCAACATAGCTGCGCACACCCACCCCTCAGCGCCTTGAGACCCTAACGGGTCAGTAGTGCGCTTTACAAAACACTGATTGATTGATTGATAGATCTGGCTAAGCCAAAACACTGGTTTGACTAAGTTTCCCTAACATGCCCCTTCCAGCCCCTCTGCTAATCTAATTACTGGGGCTTTATTCTGGTTGGGGTGCAGGATGTGGGGTAAGCCTGTGCTGTCCTAAACTGTCAGTCCTTCTTTGAAGACCATTTAGGCTACTCCACCCCCATCCTGCATTTTGCTCTGCAGCTTGCAACTCTCCTCCCACAGTAAATTCTTAGTCAGGCCACTTTACACCTCATTAAGACAGCTTGGCTCAGCCTGGCGAGGCTGACCAATCAGATCAGAGCTGCTGGAAGGCTGGATTTTGGCTCACAGAAAAGAAAGTTATATAACTTATTTTATGTGTGAGATAATAAATCTAACAGTTGTAAGTAGTTGGATTTATTCTATCATTTTGATACTTTGAAGTATAAGTTTAGCTACTCCTATCAATAGTTATACTTTATTAAAGTATTCCCATGTTACCCTATGGAGCCAATGCATTATAATAGGGAAAAACTAAATTGCCAGTTTGTCCCTCACCAACATCTTTTATGTTGTCTCTGCTTATAGGTGCAAGGCACCCTACCCCAAGGGTGCCAAGTGGAGACCTTAGGGGTCACATATGTAAATATAAGGAGGTTTGAGACTTTGGAAGTACCTTTAATTCCAAAGTCGAATTTGCATATAATTTAAGTTTGAAAGCAGCCTGCAAGGCAGGGCTAGCTTTTAAAATGTATTTAAATATCAAAGAGAGAGAGAGGACTAGAAGGCTAGTCCGTATCCCCAGGGTTATTATATGTCATCAAAGAGGACTAGTCTATTTTTACGTGATACAGAACTCAGAACTGTATGGGGGTGATGAGAAAAAACTCTAATTTCTTTATGAAGCCCTCACCCACCAACCTAGTTGGTGGCATGCTTCATCATCGGGCCCAGGCCTTTCATTATTAACTGGCTTTCCTCAGGACCTTTAATATGTGAAAAGTGAGATCTACACTGAAAGTGTGTGTATGATCTTAAATGTGTTGCACGCGCTAAGGTGCACTATGTGTGAAAAGGGGATTCCCTCTCCACGCATTCGCTAGCGATTTGCAGCGAGTGCCCCATAGGAATCCGGCAGGGGTTCTGATTTACATCGTTGATCAGGACCCTCGAGAAAACCTGGTGTGCTGCTCCGGATCTCCTGAGGAAAGCCAGTTAATAATGAAATGCCTGGCTGAAACATGTAGACCACCCACTGGATGCAGGAGTTCCTAACTACCACTCCACCTACATCCACCGCCTTGCTTTTATTACTACCAGAGGCCCATATATTAAAGGTAAACCCTCTGGGTATTGGGACCACTGGATAGTTTTTAAATTTCACTTTCACTTCACCATCACCGCACACTCAGCAAAATATCCGCTCCCCTGTAAATACAGGCGTTGTAGCACACTCTGGACACATTCGGTGTCACAGGGTGGGCCCGATGATGAAGCATGCCACCAACTAGGTTGATGGGTGAGGGCTTCATAAAGAAATTAGAGTTTTTTCTCATTACCCCCCATACAGTTCTGAGTTCTGTATCACGTAAAAATAGACTAGTCCTCTTTGATGACATATAGCTTTTAAAATGACAGCAGGCACAGCAGTAGTACACACTTAAGTACTTTAAATATACTGGGCCTCCAAACCTACATGCTCTACCATATACTAGGGACTTACAGGTAGGTTGTCAGTAGCAATTGCAAATAGACCTAATTACTATGTACTTTTAGTCAGAGCACAGGACCTTGGTCTGTTTAGCAGAGCCCAGAGCACAGTCAGAGTCAGAAAACCAGCTTAGTAGTCAAAATGGGGGCAAAAAGTGGGGGGACACTGCGAACATGTCCTGGCTTCTCACATTTATCTACTAACAATAGTAGACAGGGCTTTGCATAAAAAATTCACACTGCCTCTAAGCCGGATATAAAAGGAGAAATGCTTTTATTTATCCTTTCTTTTCCAACTTTGCACAAGGACTGCACCGTACAAAGTAGGAAAGGTTGTAAAGTCAGTCTAAGCACAGTGCTTTGAACAGAAAGTGTACCCTTCCAGTATAAAATCTATGCTAGACTCATGCAGACACCTTTGTACTATAGCACAAAAGTGTGTGCGTGGCACTCGGAAGCATTCTGCTCTGGCGCTAGAGAGAGAGGAGGATAGTGCCGTATCTCTGTAGATATGTGTCTGTCCTTCTCTTTTCCTCTCATGCAGCACAGCAACTTTCGGTGCTGCTCTGCCTTGCATAAGAGTTTTGTAAATGTGGGCCACTGTGTTCAGCAATGGCAGAAGAGATCAATAACTGGTAGAAATATAGTATATGAATGATTTCATTTTATTTTGCCCAATTTCTGCCCAGAGGTATGTTCTGAACAGGATATGAAATGTGTTCAAGCAGTGTAAAAGCTTTTCATGTGCATTTTTCTAATTTCTTTATGCAAGTGTTTAAGAATTCCAAAACAGGACAACAACTTTTAGCTCACAGTGATACATCCTTTAACACATATTATATGAAATCCCCTGGTCGGGATGTGTCCCCCACACAATTTCCCCATAGCTTAGAGCAAAAACTTCAATGTGTGATGCATACCACCGCCGGCTATTCTAAGTTTCGACAATCAACAGCCAGGCATGACCACTAGACCAACCTGCTGCCTGCAGCAGAGCAATTTCCAGGCTTTCAATGTCGACTTTCATAATCAGCAGAGCATGTGGGCAACTTAGGCTCATGTGATGTGCCTGAGGCAAATTACCATTTTTGTTTTGTAACGCAAGCAGCGTAACATCCCACACATTCACATCTAGAGTTTTCTATATCTGCATTGCATAGATATAAGGAAATCACCCTGTGCAGTTGCCAATTTCACAATTGTTCACAAAATGTCATCCCCTCATTCATCCGTGGTGGGCTCGATGACTTTCAAGCCATAACTATCTAGAGTAGCAGCAAATCTGAAGGCATGTTTACATACATTTTGCAAAACACAGGGCAGTAAGCAAAGTTGATGGGATGCATTACGTGAAAGGGAGGCAGCAGAAATGTGCCATATCTACTAATATATAGTGCATTTCTCCTGTCTACCAGTGCTGGTGCTTTGTTTGCAGCCGAATCTCAATGCAGGCACTCTTGTACCACAGTGCAAGGGTGACAGCATTACAGGCAGGATTGTTTTTGTGGTGCAGGAAGGGCACCTTCCTACACAAAAACAATCCTTAATGGTATTTCCGCATTGAAAGAGAAAGTAATGAGGAGAAATAAAGATATTTCTCCTTGTTACACCTACTTCACTGAGGTGTAGCCTTTTGACACATTCCTGTGCTCACTAGTTTTGGAAAATCTGGGAATGTTCCAAAATCCATGGGTGGATGCATGTAGGAACTCCCATGCTCCAGCTCTATAACACCTCCCTGATGCAAAGGAAAGCAAGGCAGCGCTATGTTCTTCCTTGCATTAATTTGCATTTAATAAACTACGCAAAGCCATGCAAAGTGGCTTTGCGTGGCTTAGTAAAAGCCAAAAAGGATTTTGCGTCGGGGCTGTGCCATTAAAGTGATTAAAGTGTAGCCCTTGGTTTCCAAGATAACATTTTTGAGCCTCGCCCCCAGTTCCAGAATATATCTCCCTGCATGTAGCAACCCAGTTCTCTAAGTCATTGCAGACAGAAAGTCTGTAACTCCCTGCCAGAGAGTGTCCAAGTCAGCACATTGCCAAAACATATGCATCAAATTAGCATTCACATTTCCGCCTCTGGGGAAAACATCATTTATTTTTTAATGTATCCTATGCAGCCTGTGCAGGGTAAAGTATGCTCTATAAAGGACTTACTACTTAATTATTTCTAGACACCTTTGCAGGGTGTTCAAGGATTTTCACCCATTTCCCATCAGTGAAATGTGTATGCATGTCTGTTTTCCATCTTTCTTTTAACGCTGCTAGACTTATGTTAGGTTTATCATAAATTGCACTTTATGACACTGACATGGCCCCTTGAGTGTGGTAATACTTCCTGTAGTGCAGTGTATAACGGGTTCTTCCCTAGCACACTTCCACAAAGATCTAACCACGCAGATTACAGCTCTATGTGCCAGGAATTGCCCAACCAGTAGACCCACAGGCTCAGCTAATTTTTCAAATTATCTAAATTGGTGGTCTAATAATAATGCACCCAGAGTATCCAATTTTGCCTTCCACCACTGCACCACATGTACCTTGGTTGCTATGTGAATACAATTATGATGCCACCACTGCGGCTGGTACATACTCCAGGGTAGATGTAGTCTAACACAAGCACAACTGCCAATAATGCTGTGCGACCCTCAACAGAGGCAGTTCTGTGGGTGATTAGAATATAGCACAAGTGGATGAGAGGCTCCCTACCTGCGCTCTTTCGCTCTCCCCCTCTCACTCGCTCTACATTGCTCCCCCCTCTCACTCGTGCATCATCGCTCGTTTCCAGCTTTTTTGCCCTTTTGCCTTTTACTTGTGCCTCTTTGCTTCTTTGCTCTTTTCCAGCTTTTGCTTCTTTTTGCCCATTTTGCCTTTCACTTGTGCTTCTTCGCTTTGTTGTTCTTTTCCACCTTTTTGTCCCTTTTTCCCTTTTTTGCCTTTTACTTGTGCCTCTTAGCTTTGCTTGCTCTTTCTCAGCTTTTGCTTTTTTCTATCTTCACACATGCTTCTTTGCTCCTTTCTGCTTTGCCACCTTTTGTCATCTCTTCTGTCCCCCTTCCTTCACTCTTGCTGCTGCTACCAATGGCCTTCATTGCTTCCCCCTTCTGCCACTCCCTAATCCTTACCTGCTCTCCTGCATGCCTTCCCACCTCTCCTTCCTGCTTGCGCAAGCCCCGCCCACTGCCCCAAGCAACCCTCCCATCTCCCATCACCCAGTGACACAAACCCATGTCCATCGGCCCTCTAGAACCACACCTTCACTGCCCTTCGTCCCCTCAAAATCGGTCACTGCCATGAACATTGCTGCCGTGCTGGCTGACTTACCACTGTAGGTATTTCGCCGGTAGCACTTGCCATTTCACCTGCCGCCCCATGCACACTCCTATGCCCCAAAGCCCCTCTCAGACCACTACTTGCAACAGAACAGTGGATCACATGGTCACTTCTTAATACGCGCTCTCTCACCAACACTCCACCGAAGTCTAGGACCTCACCAACTCGCTTGCACTGGATGTCCTCTCCTCACAGAGTCCTGGCTCAACCCATCATCAGACATCGCAAAGGCCATCCCCGAGGCATACAAGCTCACCCACCATGACTTCATCAACTAACCAAGAGAAGGGCTTGCCATCATCCACTGAGACCCCATTCAATGCACCACCATCATGGACAACACCACCCTGGCCATGGAACACATGAACTACAAATTCCAGACCAACAAAAGAGGAACTTTCAAGAGAACTCTTGTGTACCGCCCACCGGAACCATGAACCAGTTCCACAAAACTCATTTCAGACTTCATCGCACCCCTCGACTTGGACTTCAAAGAGTACATGCTCCTCGGAGACCTTAATTTCCCCCTCGACAACCTCACAGAACCAATCTCCACAGACCTCCTCGGCTTATACTTGGACAACATCAGCCTCACCCAACTCATCCATGACCCCAAACACACCACAGGTCACACGCTCAACCCCATCTTCACCTCCAGCGACAGAATCACATACAGCCACACCACCCAGCTCACCTGAATGGACCACTTAGTGGTACACTTCAGCAGCACCACCTCACAGGCCCTCCCCTAAGAAGGCCCAGCAAACCCGGCCACAACTGGAGCAAAGTCACCGAAGCAGACTAAATCAACGCACTCATACTCCAGTCCAACTAGCCAGGAACCCACCAGCAGCCTGGACCTCAGCGTCAGAAACTTTAACACCTGGATCACAATCTGCGCCAACATCCTTGCACCGGTCAAATCCACCAGAACCAGTAGAACCAACAAGAAAGCCTGCTGGTACATTGAAGACCTCAGGGATTCCAAACACCACTGCAAACAGCTAGAGAGGAGATAGAGAACGAGCAGAAATGCCACTGATAGGACTACTGCACTCAACCATTTCCACCACCAGCTGAAGGAAACAAGGAAAAGAGCACTTACAGCAAGAATTGAAGCCAGCACTACAACAACAGGGAACTCTTTGCGATTGACAAGGAATTCTCCAAACTCTCATCCGCAGCAAACAACATCACCCCTTCACAAGAACTCAGAGACAACCTTGCTGACTTCTTCCACAAAATGATAACCATGATCTACATAAACTGCATTCCTCAGCCCAAACCATCTGACTTCATCAACCACACCACAACCACCACCAGCACAACAGTTGCCCAGCTAACTGACTGGAGCCAACTCACCCATGAAGACAGTACACTAAGGGGCCCATCTTCAACCATGTTGAGCCCATAATTTGCCCTAACTCATGACCATCATCAAAGCCTCAATAGTAACTGCCACTTTCCCAGAAAATTGGCAAACATGGAGATGTCAGCGCCTTCCTAAAGAAATCATTGACTGACCCCAGCGAACTCAAAAGCTACCGTCCCATTTCTCAACTACCTTTCGTGCTCAAAGTCATGGAGAAAGCAATCAATCAGCAACTCACCTAATACCTGGAACAGCATCAACCCCTGGACAGCTCATAAACTGGATTATGCAACAACCACAGCACTAAAACAGCCCTCATCACAGCAATGAACAACATCCGTGCCTTACTCGACCCAGGTAAGACAGCTGCTCTCATCCTCCTCGACCTCTTCACGGCATTCAACACCGTCTCATGCCAAACACTCATTGCAAGACTCCACAACATTGGAATCCGGGGAGCAGCACTAAATTTGCTCACCCCCTTCCTCACAGGACAAACCCAATGGGTAAGCCTCCCACCCTTCACCTCTGAACCCAAAAAAATCATCTGCAGAGTCCCACAAAGCTCGTCTCTAAGCTCCATTTTCAACACTTACATGGCACCACTAGCCAATATTGTCAGATCACACAGACTCAACGTTATCTCTTACACCGATGACACACAAATCATCCTCTCCCTCTCAGAATATCCCACCAACACCAGGAACAACTTCCACAATTGCATGACCAGCGTTGCAGACTGGATAAAGGAAAACTGCCAGAAGCTCAAGACCGACAAGACAGAAGTGCTGATCTTCAGAAACAAGAACTCCCCGGGGACTCTCCATGGTGGCCCCCAGAGCTCAGCCCCCCACCTACCCCAACTGAGCCAACCAAAAACTCCAGAATCATCTCAACAGCAAACATACCATAGTCTCACAAGTAAGCGCCAACACATCCTCCGGGTTCTTCTTCCTGCGCATGCTGCGCAAGTTCTTCAAGTGGCTCCCCCAAGACTCAAGGTACACCGTCACCCAGGCCCTCGTCACAAGCAGACTGTAGTGTCTTCCTTCCAGGTTTAGAATGCTTTCGCCATGATGTTCTGGCCACAGGCATTCTATTTGGAATGATGTGTTTTGAAAGGTGACAGTTACTGTGACTGGGCGATTGATAGAGCCGGCTGCTGCGCAGCACCTGTCTATATTAATAAACTTCATCTTCAACATTCATCGTGGAGTGGACTCACTTACTACAAAATACATGGCGACGAGTATGGGATACATTTTCTCTATAAAGTTGTACATTTAATATGCAGTCAGTTTCCCCACCTCCACCTTTTCTTGAGATGCCAGGTGAGCCTCCCATCTCATGGAAAAAATGGTATGATGCTTTTATCACCTATATTGGTGCCATAGGTGGTATACGCTACAGGGCTGAGAGAAAAAAATGTCTCTTGCTAAATGTTTTGGGGTTTGAAGGGAGATCTATTTTTAAACATTTACCCCCTTTAGTACGTGCTGCCGATGATGAGGAGATTGATGAATTTGTAGAGACAGTCAAGAAATTGGAATTACGATTTGACATTCAACCCAGTCTGGTCGTCGAGAGGCACAAATTCTTTAAGCGAGAACAGAGACATGGAGAGAAGGTGGAAGATTTCATTTCTGCACTGTGCATTTTGAGTGCAGAATGTCAGTTTGAAGGGTTTAGAGATCAACTGATAAGAGACCAGTATATTTGTAAGTGCACTGACAAGAGCATTCAACAGAAATTACTCTCTTTAGGCAATCCCACTCTAGAGGAGACTATTCGTGTCGCAAAAAGCATTGAACTTTCCAAGATTTCTGTGAAGGAACTAGATGAGAAATCTTCATCCACATCCATGAAAGAAGAATCTGTCAATGTTGTAAGGTCCAAAGGGGTTAAAAATAACACTTTTACACAACCTGAAAATAAGTTTTTCAAACAAACGAATATTTGTTTTAAATGTGGTAATTTCCCTCATTTTAAATCAGGACGCCCTTGTCCTGCTAAGAATGTCATTTGTAGAACATGTGGGAGACTGCGACATTTCGCAAAAGTTTGTCAGAATGGGAGGCAAAGTTTTTCTTTTCCCCAGGATGCTAAACAGGTCGCTAGCACATCTTCGTCTGTTGCGAATGTTTCTGTGTCTGAATCCAAGCCTGATGACTTTAGCAACATACAAGATGACTTAAGGGACATGGTTGTTGTAGTCGGAGATATGAACACTGATTCTAACGAATTCTCTGAGTGTGTGGATCCTTATGTTGATGTTGAAATTGGTAGTAAGAAAGTTTGCTTGCTAGTTGACTCGGGTGCGAGAATAACTATGTTAACACAAGAAAGATTCAAAGAGGTTTGGGGGTCTCGTCCTTTACAACCTCCAGATAGATCTCCTGTTTCATACGAAGGGAGGACCATTGAACTGGCAGGATACTTTGAGGACACACTAGAATTTAGGGGACGGAAGATTTTTGGCAAAGTTTATGTAGGTATCAAGGGTTTAAACATCCTTGGATGGTTCCACCAGGGACTTTTCAAGATGGTACTTAGACCAGGCACAAGGGACCAAGTTTCTATTCTTCGTTCGGATGATTTTATTGACATATTGACCGATCGTTTTCCCTCTGTTTTTGGTGATGGTCTTGGACAGGTTAAAGGATTCACCCATGTTATCAAGGTCAAAGACAACGCTATACCTGTTAAGCATAGGCTTAGAAACGTTCCATTCAGTGTTAGGGTTCAGTTGGAACAGGAGCTTAATGGTCTTTGTAAGAAAGGAATCATCGAACCGATAGAATCGTCACTTTGGCTATCTCCCTTGGTCGTTGCTAAAAAGAAAAATGGTGAGCTTCGTGTTTGTATAGACTTACGCAGTCTTAATAAAAATATTTGGATCGATTCTCATCCCCTCCCAAAGATTCCTGACATGCTATCCTTAATCAATGGTTCTAAGTGGTTTAGCAAACTGGATTTGGCGTCAGCTTATCACCAGGTGGTTCTCGACCCATCATCTAGGCATCTCACTGCTTTTGTTTCCCCTATTGGGTCTTTCCAATACTGCCACATGCTGTTTGGGCTGGCCTCTGCGGCAGCAGTTTTTCAGAGAATTATGTCAAATTTGCTTAAAAATATTAAAGGTGTGGTTGTTTTCCAAGACGATGTACTAGTTCACGGTGAGACGTGTGAATCACATAATGATACCATGTTTTGTGTGTTGGAGGCTTTACGTGATGCTGGTGTCATTTTAAAAAAAGAGAAATGTGTTTTCAGAGTACAGAAAGTGGAGTATTTAGGACATGTCCTTTCCGAACATGGTGTTGAACCAAGACCAGGTCTTGTTAAAGGCATAGTAGATTGTCCTGCTCCCAAGGACAAGGCAGGCCTTAAGTCATTTATCGGTCTGTGTGAATTTTACTCACGATTTATACCAGACTATGCTTCCAGAGTTCAACCCCTGTCCAATATGCTCAAGAAAAGTGTTCCTTTCCTCTGGGATAATCATTGCAAAGAAGTTTTTGAGTGGATAAAGCATCAGCTAGTTAGTCCCAAGATACTCAAACCTTTTGACCCAAATGTTACGTGCACCATCACTGTGGATGCTAGCGGCCTGGGATTGGGTGCTGTCCTCACCCAAAACATCAACGGACATGAGAATACTTTAGGATATGCCTCTAGGGTACTACGAGGTTCGGAATTTAATTTTGCTGTTATTGAGTATTAAGAGGGAGTTGTTGACGTGCTGTTGGGCTATATGAAAATTTAGTCCGTACATTTGGGGAAAACATTTCAAATTGCGCACGGATCACAGTCCGCTAATATCTATTCTTTCTGGCGATAGGCTTAAAGAACATACCCCGAGGATTGCACGTTTGTCAACTAAACTGTTACAATATGATTTTGAAGTCACTTATATTCCTGGAAACAAGAATGTGAGAGCGGATTATTTTTCTAGGCACCCTGTTGAGTGCGATAACGAAATTGACGATGATGATGATGAAGATTGTTTTGTTGCTTCTCTTGTGCTGGATGACATGTGTGCTGTTAGTGAGACAGAGTGGAGAGATTTACTATCCAAAGGTGTTTTACTTTGTGAAGTTATTAACTGTGTGAAAGGTGGTTGGCCGAGAGAAAAATGCTAATTTTTCTCTGCAGACGTTTGTTAAAGTCTCTCCGGAACTTTCTGTCGAGGATGGTCTGCTTGTACGTGGTGATAGACTGGTTCCTCCTGATGTGCTAAGAGCTAGGTTGATCATGGGCGCACATGAAGGTCATTTGGGCAAAACCTTTACAAAGAGAAGATTACGTGAACACTTTTGGTGGCCACAAATGGACAAGGATGTTGACATGTTTGTTGGGGAGTGTGTTGTTTGTTCTAACTCTGAGAAGAGTTTGAAGGTTCGAACACCACCTCTTCAACCCATCGAGCTACCTAATAGGCCATGGGAAAAGATTGGGATTGACCTAGTAGGACCATTCAATATGCTTCCTGCTAATTCCAGATTTGCGATTGTGGCCATAGATTATTATTCAAAATGGCCAGAAATACGTTTTATTAATGAACCTAATTCAAGAAATGTTATTGACTTCTTGAAAGATCTTTTCTTGCGAGAAGGGTTTTCCTCTACAATTGTAAGCGACAATGGGGTACAATTTGTTAGCCAGGAGTTTGATTCCTTTTTACGCCAAGGTGGTATTACACATTCCAAAAGTGCGCTCTATCACCCACAGACCAATGGTTTGGTGGAGCGTATGAATAGAGTTCTTAACAACTGTGTGCAGTGGGCTTTGGCTGGAAGGTGCAATGTACAGAATGCTGTGAGATCCATGTTATGGTTCTATCGCACCACGCCGCACTCGACAACCAAAGTGTCCCCTTACGAACTACTACGAGGGAGGAAACCTTGCTCAAAAGTTTGTCCTGGATGGATGTCCAGATGGGTGAAAATGGACTCTGTGTGTGATGTAGATGAGTTTGTGAGATGTAATGTGACTCAAGCCCAATCCCGCCACAAACTTTATTTTGACTCCAGGAAAAGATCTGTCTCGCAACCATTTGTTGTTGGTGATACTGTACGCATAAAGATTCCTGTCCATTGTAAAAAGGCAGCTCAAAATACTCTGAACCTTTCACTGTCGACAAAGTATGTGGAAATGCTGTAAGAGTTAATTTAAAGAACTGGTGGAATGTTTCTAGAGTTGTAAAGGTCACTGGGTGTATCAGTCAAAATCCTCTGTGTAGTCGAAATGATGATTCATCTTCTCCTCTTCCCACTATTGTGGGTTTACGTAGAAGTTGCCGCCAACGCTTTGTTCCTGCTAAGTATCGTTAGAATTTTTATTCATCTTTCTCCTTTTTATTCTTCTTTCTCTTTTCTTTTTCTTCTCTACTTTTTCTCTTCCTTATTTTATTGTTTATGAGGAGGAGAATAATGTAGTGTCTTCCTTCCAGGTTTAGAATGCTTTCGCCATGATGTTCTGGCCACAGGTATTCTATTTGGAATGATGTGTTTTGAAAGGTGACAGTTACTGTGACTGGGCGATTGATAGAGCCGGCTGCTGCGCAGCACCTGTCTATATTAATAAACTTCATCTTCAACATTCATCGTGGAGTGGACTCACTTACTACACAGACTTAACTACAGCAACACACTGTATTAAGGAATATCAGCCCAGCTCCTCCAAAGACTCCAGACCATCCAGAACTCTGCTGCCAGACCCATACTGGACCTACCTCGATATACCCACATCACTCCCCACCTATGGCAATTGCACTGGCTCCCGGTCCAGAAACATTGCTAGTTTAAGCAATTCACACACGCATTCAAGGCTCTGCCCAACACTGGACCCTCCTACCTCAACCACCACCTCCACTTCAATCAACCCATCAGACACCTTCATCCTTGACCCACCACAGGGTGAAGTCCTGGAATGGCCTATCTCTCTACATCAGGACTTCCACATTGCTGCTGGAATTTTGAATGAAGCTGAAGACCTAGCTCTTCAACTGGCGCTCTAGTCCCTCCACCGACCAATGCTTGTCTCAGTTTTTACCTGCCTATCTTCTGGATACTCTCACAGGTGATAAACCACGCTTTATAAATCCACTAACCCAATACAACAAAACACAGCAAAATATAAGATATGATAACATAAAACATAACATAACACAACATAACATAACATAACATCAACAGTGTAACCAAGAATGCAAGCCGGTTCACTTACCACGCCAGCTCCATACAACCGGTACACCCACTGAAACTGTGACACCATATAATAACATTGAAAGTCTGGTACATTCAAGCCTCCCTCAGCACTGAGCAACTGGAGTTTGCGCAGTGCGAGTTTGTGTTGACAATGGACTTGTGCATAAATTAGATTTATGAATCACATATTAATCTGCTACACGTACGCTGGTGATATTTCACATATCAGTTAATCAAGTATCATTTTGTTTAGTATTATGGGGTAGGTTTTGCATGGAGCATACTCTTGTAATCCATATGTTCTCAACAGAGGGGTTATCTACGAGAAGTACAACTTCAACGTTTGTATTTCTTCATTAAGGGCTGGTGCTGTCATCATAATTAGTCTATTATTATGCCATCCCACTAAGTTAATTAGCTCTGTTTCTCCTGTGATTAATCATCTTAATATACACCTGCTGCCAGCTAAGTAGACAGTCTGCCAGGAACGTTACCATGCACAGTTGAAAGCAGTACCTTTTCTACCGAAATGTTTCAAGGAAGAGGCATGCGTGTCTCCAGCACCACAACAAATAGAAATAAAAAAAGACAAATAGTAATACTGCATGTGAACACAGAGTACCAGATCTGTGCAACAACAATAAAGAGTTAAATTACAAGTGATGTAGCGGAAATCGCATTTTGGTTCCAGGGGTGCATTATTATCACTCGTGTAGAGTGCACCTGCATATTACCCTTTGCCGTGTTAACATAAAGTGTTAGAATTTGAAATGTATTAACATGAAACGTGATGTATTAGGCTCCTGGAAAGTAACATCAAGAATTAAATGAAGAAAGTGAATGTAACTAGCAGAAAACATTAACGTGAAGAGCTCGTGTTGTGAAACTGACAAGTATTCATTTATTAAGATTGCTTATTAATCATGTCTTTTTACATGTAGGTAAATACATTAATCGAGTGTGCCTTATTTTTCTATGCAATTTCATTAAGCTCATATGCCATTTTCTAATGTTAGCTGAATCTTGTAGGCCTGAGATGCATTACCCTGGAAATTCGCGCTTTAGAATTATTCGTTGAATTTCATGTGTGCTGTGAAATTTGTTCTTTCTCACGTTTTGTGTTGCAGGTGAAAGAAGCGCTTTCGTTAGCTAGAATAATATCTTTGTTTTATTAGTCAGGCAAGGAGAGAAGAAGTTACATCTCATAGCTCAAGTCGATGAAGGATGGTCGTTGTGCCTCGCACAGGAGAAGGCCTGGGAACCAAGGACAAATAGTTTTGAAAGAAGAACACCGTTCTGCCATGGAAACCTACCTTTAGGACAGTACCCAGAGCAGATGGCGTGACTTGCAAAGGATCTTGGGAAAGCTACCTACACTATTGTGTTCTTGGGAGTAGAGAATCGGCCACTTCTTCCTCTGCCTTTGGAGATAGAGCATCTTAGAACAAGCTCTATCGCGATAGCTTCATGCTATCTGACCCATTGATGGTGGAGAGACTTCTTAGGAAGACATCTTTTATTCCTTTTCCTGGAGATGCTTGAGTAGGGATGTCATCTTAGCATTATTGTAGGGATAGGTTCATGCTTTATACTCACCTACCCTCGAAGCAGGGAAATTTCTACTCATGCTTTCTGATCCTTTGCATTATATTTCTTGAATTGATAGTTTTGCTTTTGCTACATCGTCTTAATTGGATATGCAGATTTGGCTTTATGCTGATTCCGATGCTTTTTTACACTCTCATCTTGAGGTGTCTTTATATTCAGTTATTTTTGGCTTTGTAATAAATCAACTAACCTTATGTAGTTGTCCATGGTTACTATGTGTCCAATGAAATAATTCGTTAATTGATTGGCAACAATAACACATTTTTCTCCCCTCTTCGATTACATGCTGCTAAAAAGAACCATTGGATTGTGAATCTAGAATAGGCCCAGAACTTATGGGCCCAGCCCTTTCAGTTGGTAGCAGAGTAGGATGGTTAGCACATGAAGTGAGGGGAGAATCCAGAATTACTTTAGAAAAGTGGAGCCTAGAACCCAAAAAGTCCCAAAAATAGAGCCCAATGACCAAGAACAGAGAGCCACAGAATTCGGCAGTCGGAGTCTTTTGTGCGGCTAGATCAGCGGCGGGCAGAGGAGTGAGTAATAATAGGGTGTATGTTGTGTGTTAGATTGCGGTAATAATCTGATTGTGTGATCTCTGACGGAGTTGGTGTGATAGTCGAGTGAATGTGGTTTCGGGATGAAGATTTGAGTTTCAGGTCCCAAAGTGGCCTAAGATCCCAGG
This sequence comes from Calotriton arnoldi, assembly GCA_963921515.1. Taxonomy (NCBI): domain Eukaryota; kingdom Metazoa; phylum Chordata; class Amphibia; order Caudata; family Salamandridae; genus Calotriton; species Calotriton arnoldi. The sequence goes on from CAWUFW010000004.1 coordinate 1,690,599, forward strand.
ATATATTAAAGGGTGCAGAAGACACTGAGATTGTGATTGCCTGACCGAAGAATTGAGGAATCATCATGAGACGTCATTGGCAGTTCCACCAAAGACAGGTAACTTTGTGTGAAAGGGACATATGGCAATTGTCTAGTGAACCCTGTGTACAGGGGTAAACTATACATATTCGGGTGACCAGCGCAGGTCGAGGGTCGCCGTGTGTGGATGTTCTTGGATGATTGAATCCTATCAATCTTTTAGATGGCAGACAATTACGGAGTTTAAGATGACTGTGTGCGTGAATGCGTATGGAGAAATTGTGAAGGAGGGTGAGCCTCTGCGAAGAGCGAAGGTGACGTCAGAGTGTGCCGCACTGAGATTGGTCAGTTGGTGTAATGCTGCACTTGGATTGGTTGGTAGTCACCGGGAAGCTGTGATTAAAGAAATTGTCCATCGTAAACATTTTGAACAGCTTGCAATTTAATAATCCAATGTTTTAGACTGTTTTACAGGACCTTTTCAGGGGTGACCGAGGGTGGGCAAAGAGGCACCACCCGAGAATACTCCAGCACATTATAAGGTGACAAAGATTGGGCTCCATACAATAATTTGGCTTCAAAATTGGCATTAAAAATCACCGAAAAGGAGGGTGAATTGTCATTTCCACATTTTGGTTCTTTTCAGTTGGATGTGTTGCATAATTTGAGGGGAGTAATGTTTGCACTGCGACCTTTGCCTAGACCAACACAGTTTGATGCTTGTATGCATGCAGCATATGCTAAGAAGAGAGAGATAAATCAAGGGAAGATTAGGAAAGCTTTGAGGGCATGCCATGAAGCACAGTGGGATGCACAACTTAAGAGATGGAGAGTGGATACTATTGAGGGAGAAATATTGTACCCAATGCTGGTCGGAGAGGGAGATTCTCAGAACAGGAACAAGAAGACAGATGGAAATAATGATAGTGACACTGACAACAGCTTTTTGGATGGGTTGTTATCCGAGCTCCTCCACCTTATAATCCACAATCAGATAAGAGGAGGCTAGACTTAGCGAATGCAGGGAATGCGGAAAGTGAGACAGCACCTCAAAAAGGTCCTAATGCAGGAGTTATGGGAATGATATCCGCAGGTGTAGGGGGGACAGGAGTGTCCACCTTAGGAGGTATGGAACAGAACGGAGTCAACGCTGCTTCAAGGTTACTGGAAGCTCTTACAGTACCCAACACTATTGGTCCTGTTGTTCCTGTGTATGACCCAAGCTCAGTGGGAAACCCCAGTCAGCAACAGTCCATACAGGTTGATGGAACGGGATTGGGAAGATCGAGGAGCATGAATGGGAATAGTCCATCTTTGGTGCCTGTGGAATCTAGTACCCTTTGTTGGCTTGTACCAATCCTACGGAGTACGCATTGGTTCCTGTACTATACGGTCTATACCCATGGCAAGCACTAGTTCAGACCTACGGATGTGGGAAACACCAGTGAGGGGACCAATAGGTACAGCCTCGGAAGCAAGTACGAGTCAGGGAGCTGCTAGAAATTAACATCTAGATGTTACCGACTTAGAATCCTGGTTGAGAGACCACAATAACAGCAATAAGGGTCGGAGTAGCACATCAAGTCAGGGAACAATCAAGGCGTCAGCTGACTTAGCACCTTAGGAGTAAGTGCAGACTCTTAAATTTCCCACTTATTGCTCTAAGGGGACTATTCTCAGGCTTCTATCCCATGTATCCAACTCAGTGCCAGTCAACTTTATTGATGACCTCCTCATTGCATCTGAAACAAGGGTGTCTTGCAGGGACAATACAATCACCTTATTGAACCATCTGGCTGACAATGGGCATAAGGTGTCTCTGAGTAAACTTCAGTATTGTCTGAATAAAGTTCAATATTTGGGTCATCGAATCGAAAAGAGCAAGAAAAAAGGTGTCCCCAGAACGAGTGGGGGCGATCATGAAAATGAATCTGCCTACCACCCAGAAAGAGGTCAGAATGTTCTTGGGAATGGTTGGCTACTGCCGACAATGGATCTCAAATTTCTCCTTGATGGCAAAGCCTTTGCAGATGCTGACCAACAATGATGTAGGCAATCCGTTACCTTGGGATAGCGACTGCTTGCTTGCTTTCCTGGAGCTGAGAGAGTGCCTGGGTTGCGCTCCAGCTTTATGAATGCCTTATTACAACAAAGCGTTATCGCTGTTCTGCCTCAAAAGGGAGGGTTGTGCTCTTTCTGTACTCAATCAGAAACATGGGGGTGCCCGTAGACCAGTGGACTACTTTTCAGCTACGTTACATCCTGTAGCTTCAGCGTTGTCCGGATGTTTCGAATCCGTTACTGCAACAGGTTGTCAGTATTGAATGATGTGAGAGCATTGTGATGGGTCATCCACTTACTGTATATGTGCCGCATTCAGTTGAGCTTCTGATGACGAGAACCAAAACACAGCATTTGACTGATAACAGGCTGACACAATATGAGCAGGTATTGCTCGCTGCATAGAACGTCACTCTGAAGTGCTGTTCTGTGCTAAATCCTGCTATCTTGTTACCTGTTCCCGGTGCTGATGGGGAAGATTGTAAAGACCATGACTGTCTGGATGTTACTGAGCTTTGCACCAAGCCGAGAACGGACATTGTTGAGGAGCCATTGTCTGATCCTGATCAAGTCTTTTTTGTTGATGGTGCATGCCTAAGAGACAATTAAGGTAATCTGAGAGGAGCATTTGCTATCTGGACCATCTCTGGAGTAGTGGAAGCTGCTTGCTTAGAGGGAGTACACTCCGCGCAAGCAGCCGTAATAATTGCCTTAACCCGTGCATGTCTTGTCTCTGAGCAGATCTGAGTCACCATCTATACTGATAGCCAGTGTGGTTTCGGTGTAGTTCATGACTACGGACAGCTAAGGTCGCAGAGAGGGTTCCTAACGTCATCAGGCTCTCCCCATTAGGAATGGGGCATATGTGAGACAACTGTTGGTAGCATTGCAATTACCAAAGAAAGACGCCGTTGTTAGATGTGCCACCTATGGAAGGGAGATGACTTTGTCACAGCAGGAAACCGCTATGCGGATGAAGTTGCTCGCTTTTGTGCTACACATGCATGCATTTTTAATGGGGAATATGTTGGTGAGAATGTAGAGAAGACCGAACTCAGCATGATGCTAGCTGTTGCAGACACATGTGATGAAGTTAGGCAATTACAAATGGGAACAACAGATCAGGAACAAGTGGGCTGGACCAGAGCAGGTTGTGAGAAAGGAGAAAGTAATATATAGGGTTCAACAGATGGTAGGGCAGTGTTGCCAGATTGTTTGTTAAACCCAATTGCAAGGCAGATTCATGGAACAGCTCACATAGGAAGGGATGCGATATTGGGATTGTTCAGTCAGACTTGGTTCAATCCGAGGTTTCGTGTGATCGCGGAAGCATTGTGTCATCGGTGTGTCACGTGCCAACAAATGAATACGGGAAAAAAGACAGTTGTTGCTATGAGTCTCATTGGCAGATCAGGGGGTCCCTTCAGTCGGATCCAATTGGATTTTTTTGAGATGCCTGTGTGTAATGGATTGAGATACATCTTGGTTGTTGTGTGCATCTTTCCTCGATGGGTGGAAGCCTATCCAACTAGAAGGTGTGATAGTCTCACAGTAGTAAATTTATTGTTGCTGGAGCTTATTTCTCGATTCAGATTTCCAACTACAATGAAGTTGGATAGAGGAACTCACTTCCATAGCGAAATCATGAAGTTATTGTGTACTGCCTTGAGTGTGGATCAAAGACTGCATTGTAGTTACAGGGCGGAGGCATCAGGCATTGTGGAGCAAATTAATGCCACCTTAAAGGCGAGACTGGCTAAAGCGTGTGCTTCAACATCTTTGAAAAAGCCCGATGTATTGCCCTTGGTCCTAATGAGTTTGCACAGCATTCCTGACAGGAGAACTGGGTTATCGCTGCATGAAATATTGATGGGAAGCGCAATGCGCTTGCCTGCAGTGCCAGCAACCGCTTTGATTAACATCACAGATGACTTGATCCTTGACTACAGTAAAGGATTGGCTAATGTGGTTTGTTCTGTGTCTCATCAGGTTGAAGCGACAACTGCTCTGACATCGAAAGACCTCTGCCACAACCTGAACCCAGGTGAGTGGGTGCTGGTCCAAAAGCATGTAAGAAAGAACTGCCTTGACTCTCGGTGGTGTGGACCATATCAGGTGATATTGGTGATGAAAACTGCTGTGGGGTGGAGGAGTACCGAACTGGATCCACGCTTCCCATACCGACGAGTCACATCCAATGAAATAGCTCTTCTCCCAGGAGTAATCCCAGCTGTGTCCGAGGGGTCAGTGGAGAGGGTAAGCCAAGCTGTGGAGGTTCCTGAAGAGGCTGGATACCCGTCAGATCAAGCGGAGGGTGGTCAAGCTACACAAAACCCTGGTATAGATTCTGAGGTAGACGGTGAAGTTACAAGTGGTATCGAGTCTGACACAGCCGAAGAGACTGGTGTGGAAATCAGTCATGTGCAGTCCAGGATGAAGGATGCCGCGGATGAAACGTGGCCTGTGAGACAGAGAAGAAGGAACTTGAGACTCGCATCTGAAAGAGAACTTGCATCAATAAGTGAATCGTCCGAGTCTGATCTGAGTGAGTCAGAGCTATCCCAAGGAGGTGTAGCGAGATCTAGGAGAGCAAGAGTGCTGTGTCGGAGATATTTCTCTCCTGAGAGGACATATCTGGTTTACAAATGCTGGGGAGAGTGAGGTCCGGGTTCTCAATACTGATTGTCGAGATCCTGCTGAGAGTTCCTGGAATAGAGGTTAATGCAGTTCTGACATTGACTGTGCCTTATCCACCACGGTTGAGTGGTTTGCAGACTTTAATTCTGGAAGACATCTGATTCCTGAGCCTCTGGATTCCACCATCTCCTCAAGAGATTGCAGGATTTAGAGCAAACTGTTAAAACAAGTCATAGAGGAGATTGGCTCTGATCTCATAAGGGACGTAAATTGAACTTTTTGAACTGTAAATAAGTCACTTGAAAGAAAATAACCTAGACCCAAGAAAGGGGACTAGGGAAGTCTTTCAAGCTGTGTAAATACTGTGCCAAAGACTGTTAAGGAATTTGTTAAGTAATTTGCCAAAAGTACGCTGCTCAACGACTTTTGTTGCACAAAAATAGGAGGCGGAGAAAAGAGACTCTGTGTGTTGACCCTCTCACAGCTACAATCCGAGCCACTTTTGAAAATGGAGTCTGGAAATTCCAATCGTGGGCACAAATGTATTATAGGTACACTGCTTGTAGGAGTAATCATAGTGATAGCTGTAGTCATTATTGAGTCTATTTTAAACACACACAAAGTTAAGGAACAGGGAGTGGGGGTACATGGGACATCCACACCTACCACTGCAGCCTCAAAAGAGGGTATATTAGGATCTGATAAAGGCATAATAGAGCAAATTAGTTGCTTTCTGCATGTAGACTAGTCTAAAGGGGGTTACATTCTGAAAGAATATGTGAACATTATGGATGTGAGATATTGCTATGTGTGTATGCAATTGCCTGCTTCAGTTGAGGAAGGCATGAGGTACCATCAGCTACTCCTGACAGCAATACTTCTAGTTTGCTCATTAGCATGTTTTATTGAAAGGGTCATTACGAGTACTACTTCTCGAGCTATGAGTTGGTACTCTCAGAGATACCGGTCTATAAACACATGAACAAATATGAATATTACAAGCTAGAAGAGAGAATGGGAAAGTATTTTTCCCACAGTAACACTAGAAACTGATTATGCACATTAACAGATATAGAAAGGAAGAAAGTAGACCAAGTAGAGGATAGGCATAGAGGTTTAACTGTTACACTTAACAATAGGGAAGGAAACTTTAAGTGGACCAAGGAGGAGTTAGCTCACAAGGCTAGGGGAAGCTATGGTCCTATAATTCTAGATTGGGAGCAACTAAACAAGCTTTGCATTCAACATATGCAGACCCGTTATGACACTATTTTTGTGGGACAGAGTGTGTGTGATCACATCTTTTCTAATTGATGCTTCTTTGAAGAAGTTCCTTCAAGAAGCAGTGCAAGTGGTGCCAGGAGTATATTTCGTGTGTGGAAAGAATGCATATGTTCTGCTTCCGAACAATATGTATAGTACTTGTTATGTGGCGGTTGTGTTTCCAAAGATATACCATGTGGAGGATTTGAAGAGTTTGTGGGGAAACTGAACCATAGAGAAAAACCTGGATTGAGTGCTGGTGAAGTTGGTATAGAGTCTAAATATCGAATTTTAAGTATCGATATGACAAAATATCGAGTTTTAAATATCGAGTGGACAGAATATCGACTGTCAAAAATATAGTGGTACAGAATATCGAAATGCAGGTATGAAATATCGATTGTCATAATATCGAAGTTAGTAATATTGTCAGTCATAATATCGATGTTAAAAATATCGATTTTTTTTAGTGTTTTAAATGTTAGTATATGTGTTAAAAGTATATATTATTTTTGTAATGTATGTTTGAATTTTTTTAAAGTATTGAATTTTATGTTAAATTATTTTTGCGTATTTTAGTTCTGTAGCGGGTTGTGGGTTTATAGGGGAATAGGGTGGGAAGTAATTTAATTATAATATATTAATTAAGAATTTTTTTGAATTAATTAATTATATGTTAATTAATTTTTGCGCAATTTTATTCTGTAGCGGGTTGTGGGTTTATAGGGGAATAGGGTGGGAAGTAATTTAATGTTAATTAATTAATGAATGAATTAATTAATTAATATTTTTGTATTTAATAATTTATATTGTTAATTGAGTTAATTAATTATTAATTAATTATAAATTTATTAATAATAATTAATAATGTATTGGTAAATACGTTAATTGTGTTATTTTATTTTTAAATAATTAGTTATTAATTTGATATTAATTATTAATAATTAATTTGTTAATATGTTAATTGTCTACTTTTTTAGGAGTGGGTTCATTGTTGATAGGGGAGTAGGGTGGGAAGTAATTTAATTTTTATTACAATTTTTAATATTTTTATATAATATTTTTTAAAGTTATTTTATAGTGTTAATTGTGTGAATTAATGTATATTTGATGGAAATTAATTTTATCAATAATTGTTATTAGTTAATTAATTAATTGATAATTAATTATGTTAATTTATTACTTTTTTACAATGTTGGTGGTGAGGTTTAAAGGGGAATATGGTGGGACGTAAAAAAATTTTTTTTTATTAATTAATTGTTAATCAATGTTAATTATACTGCAGGAGTGGGAATACTAAATTAATTCCCTACGCTATCCAACACTTTCCCTACTGTTATACTTGGTGGAGTGGGAATAGTAAATTATTCCCACCCACTATCCAACACTTTCCCTACTGTTGCACTCGCTGGAGTGGGAATAGTAATTTTTACCCAACTGCTATCCAACACTTTCCCTACTGTTGCACTCGGTGGAGTGGGAATAGAAATTTTTACTCACCCGCTATCCAACGCTTTCCCTACTGTTACACTCGTTGGAGTGGGAATAGTAATTTTTACCCTCCCACTATCCAACACTTTCCCTACTGTTGCACTCACTGGAGTGGGAATAGTAATTTTTACCCTCCCGCTATCCAACACTTTCCCTACTGTTGCACTTACTAGAGTGGGAATAGTAAATTATTCCCACATGCTATCCAACACTTTCCCTACTTTTGCACTTGCTGGAGTGGGAATAGTAATTTTTACCCACCCGCTATCCAACAATTTCCCTACTGTTGCACTCACTGGAGTGGGAATAGTAATTTTTACACTCCCGCTATCCAACGCTTTCCCGACTGTTACACTTGGTGGTGTGGGAATAGTACATTATTCCCATTCGCTATCCAACACTTTCCCTACTGTTGCACTCTCTGGAGTGGGAATAGTAATTTTTACCCACCCGCTATCCAACACTTTCCCTACTGTTACACTCGTTGGAGTGGGAACAGTCATTTTTACCCTCCCGCTATCCAACTTTTTCCTTACTGTTGCACTCACTGGAGTGGGAATAGTAATTTTTACCTTCCCGCTATCCAACGCTTTCCCTACTGTTGCACTCACTGGAGTGGGAATAGTAAATTATTCCCACACGCTATCCAACACTTTCCCTACTGTTGCACTTGCTGGAGTGGGAATAGTAATTTTTACACATTTGCTATCCAACACTTTCCCTATTGTTGCACTCACTGGAGTGTTAATAGTAATTTTTACACTCCCGCTATCCAGCGCTTTCCCGATTGTTACACTTGGTGGTGTGGGGATAGTACATTATTCCCATCCGCTATCAAACACTTTCCCTACTGTTACACTCGTTGGAGTGGGAATAGTAATTTTTACCCTCCCGCTATCCAACACTTTCCCTACTGTTACACTTGTTGGAGTGGGAATAGTTATTTTATCCCCTACGCTATGTAATGTTTTCCCTACTGTTATAATTATTGTTGTGTGAAATATTATGTTTTTAACAATTTATAATTAAATTTAATAATTATTTATTAATATTATTAAGTTAATATATATATTAAAAAAATTATTATGCATGTTTAATATTTTTTACATTACATTTATTATTTATTAATTTTAACATTTTTTAAATAATTCTAACTATGTTTTATTTAATTATATTTATAATTTAATTAATTTAATATTATTTTTAAGACATTAAAAAATATCGATATTTTTGTATAACTTTGGGGCCCATTACGATGGCGGGCGGACAAAGTCCGCCCGCCACCATAACGGTAAATGGGACCGACCGCCAGAGGTGCAGCGGTCCTGCTGTGCCCATTAGGATGCGACCGCCACCGTGGCGGTCGCATCCCGCATTGTTTACATTGCGGCGGACGGTGCTGTCAGCAGCACCCGACGCAATGTAAAAAATGCATGCAGTGCATTGGCATGCACAACGTGACAGGCACTGCGCGGTGCCTGCCACCTTGTGCATGCCAATGTAGGGGGTACCATAGGTACCCTCCAAGTGCAGCCACCCACCCCCCACCACCCGGGGGCCCACAACGGGCCCCCAAAGCAATTCCCGCATGCCTTTCCATGGCGGCAATGCCGCCATGGAAAGGCCTTCACTGCCAGGCATGCTAATATGGATGGCGGTGTCTTCCAGACACCGCCACCATATTAGGCCCGAGTTCCGCCCAGCAGGCAATCGGAACGATTGCCTGCCTGCGAAAATGCGGCGTACGGTCTTTCCGTCCGCCGCTGTCCCCCCGCCATTGTAATATGGCGTGGGGTAAATGGAGGGCGGGCGGGGAGAGATGTCGGGCGGATCGCCACCGCCGGTCGGGCGGTGGCGATCCGCCCGACATCATAATGACCCCCGATATTTTTAACAACAATATTTTGGTTTCGATATTTTGGTACTTACCTTTAGGGAGATAGGAAGTCGATATTTTGACCATCGATATTTTGGCGACGATATTCTGGTAGCTCGATATTTTGACTGACGATATTATATCAGTGATCCGGTGAAGTTGTGGGAGACATATTTGGAGTGATGATACCTAGTTTAGGAGTATTGTTGAATTACATCTAGATTAGAAAGTTGTCTACCATTGTGGATAAGTTGTTGCCTATCCCAGCTCAGTCATTATTACTAGATGGAGAAATGGTTTCGATAAGGGCGATAGTGATGCAAAACCATCTTGCTTTAGATGTGCTTTTCGCAAAAGAAGGCAGAGTCTGTCGGATGCTGAAAGTCCAACAGTGTTGTACTTACATTCCTGACAAAAGTAAAGATCTGAGGGGATATATAAGTAACATCACTGAGATACACCATGAGACACATGACTTGGCTACCGAGGAAATATGGGATAAGATTAGAAAAAGATTTGGTATGGTTGGAAGCTGGTTTGCTAGCATAAGAAAGGGGACACTTGGATATATCTTCAAGCCGATCATAATTGTTGCGATCTGTGTTATCATCTTGTTAGGTATGATAAGGGCATACAAATGGCACAAGGCAAGGCAAATGGAGAACTCCTTTAGAGAAAGAGAGAGAAGGGTGGAAAGACTGCAGGACAGTCATTAAGAGAATCTGAAGCGGTTGGAGGAGTTCAAACAGAGGAGACTAGCTACGACATCTGTTTAGAACGGTCTGCTCTACAGGGATTTATAGGTGTTTTGTGATGACTCGACATCATCAGAAGGGGGAACTGATGTAGCGGAAATCGCAATTTGGTTGTAAGGGTGCAATATAATCACACATGTAGAGCGCACCCCCATATAACTCTTTGTCGTGTTAACATGCAGTGATAGAATTTGAAATGTGTTCACATGAAGCTTGATGTATTAGGCTGTTGGAAAGTAACATCAAGAATTAAATGTAGAAAGTGAATGTAACTAGCAGAAAACATTAACGTGAAGAGCTCATGTTGTGAAACTGACAAGTATTCATGTATTAAGATTGCCTATTAATCATGTTGGTTTACATGTAGGTAAATACATTAATCGAGTGTGCTTATTTTTCTATGCAAATTCAGTAAAGCGCAGATGCCATTTTCTTATGTTAGCCGAATCTTGTAGGCCTGAAATGCATTTCCCTGGAAACTCTTCCTTTAGAATTAATAGTTGAATTTCATGTGTGCTGTGAAATTTGTTCTTTTTTACGTTTTGTGTTGCAGGTGAAAGAAGCACTTTTGTTAGCTATAATAATGTCTCTGTTTTCTTAGTCAGGCAAGGAGAGAAGAAGTTACATCTCATAGCTCGGGCCGATAAAGAAAGGTTGTTGTGCTTCACACAGGAGAAGGCCTGGGTAACAAGGACAAATAGTTTCAAAAGAAGAACACCATTGTCCCATGGAAAACTACCTTTAGGACAGTACCCAGAGCAGATGGCATGACCTGCAAAGGATCTTGGGAAAGCTACCAACAATATTGTGTTCTTGGAAGTAGGGAAAGTGGCCACTTCTTCCTTGCCTTCAGAGAGAGAGCATCTTAGAACAAGCTCTATCTTGATAGCTTCATGCTATTGGACCCATCGAAGGTGGAGAGACTTCTTAGGAAGACTCCACATGCTGACACCTTTTATTCTTTTTCCTGAAGATACTTAAGTAGGGATGTCATCTTAGTGTTAGTGTAGGGATAGATTATTTCTTTAAACTCACCAACCCTCAAAGCAGGGAAATTTGGACTCGTGCTTTCTGATTCTTTGCATTTTGTTTCTTGAATTGATAGTTTTGCTCATGCTACATCGTCTTAATTGGATGTGCAGATTTGGCTTAATGCTGATTGTGATGTATTTTTACAATTTCATGTTCAGTTATTTTTGGCTTTGTGAGAAATCAACTAACCTTATGTAGTTGCCTTTGGTTACTTTGTGTCCAACAAAATAATTGGTTAATTGATTTGCAACATTAATGAATGTTTCTCCCCTCTACGCCTACATGCCGCTAAAAAGAATAATCGGATTGTGAATCTAGAATAGGTCCAGAATTTATGGGCCCGGCCCTTTCACCAGTAATAGGGCTACATTGTAACAATAAAAGAAAAGGAGTCAGGCCTAGGGCAACATGAGGTTACCAATGAGGAATATAAACAGCAAGAGGGATTTAAGAGAATATTAAAGCTGAACAGTGAGAGTACGCAGACCAAGAAGGTAGTATGAAAGTCAGAAATGAGAACAAAACAGCTCAAGAGTTGAATGTAACCACACATGTTTGATGAGGCTTCCAAGTGACTGCATGCTAAAAGTGATATATTGATCCAGCCCTGCTGCATGAATGATGTGTTTCTTTTCTTTTATAGGCCTTCAACTCTCGCTATGCAAAGTGATATTAGCTAAAAAGTCTGAAGTGGTAAAGGTGATTTGGGGACACTTGGCAGTTATGCTGTTGGAAATACTGACTTATTGACGAGGCATTGGTTTAGTAGCGGAGTGAAACGTTCTAGATGTGAATTGGTATTCTATGAACTTTTTCTGGCTCTTCTGTAAATGTAAACAGATTAAAGAAGCTCACATAATGTGGTATTATTTGAAAGGGAATAGCCCTGCTAAGATCTAGAGAATACCTGAACATTTTTTCAATGTTTATAATTACATTTGGGTGGGCGAAATTTGTATTTATTTTTATTTATTGAGTTTTATATAGCACGAACAGGTATCAGAATGCTGTGCAACATGGAGGCAAACAGATAAGCATATACAAGTGACCCTTTTGGGAATCAGAGCGCTGTACATCCAGCAAAGTAAACAGATAGGACTTTACGAATGTGAGAGAACAGCAAAAGTGAATATAAGGATGGAGTGTCATCATAGAAAATAATCAAGGGTATGTAATGCTGCCCGATAGTCTTGTCGGTGGGCAATTTTAAGTCACATGAGGTTGATTATTTCATCTTAATGATGGTTCCAAGGCCTATGTACTCTTCTATTTAAAAAATAGACATTTTTGAAGAAAAAGGTGCATTGCTGAAGGAATTCTAAACCGATAAATTCAGGCTAGGTTGTGTGATTTCCATACCTACCAAAGAGCCTTACTTTTAATTCTTAACACCTTTGGGAGAATCCAAATTAGGGGCCTAAGAACCTCTTTGGCTTTAGTGTACTTTTAGGTGTTTATAAATTAATACATCTTGTGTTGGACTTTCATCAAGTTATGTCATTTTGGATACATGGGATTGAAGTCTGAGAATAGTCCCCTTAGAGAAATAAGTGGGAAATGTAAGAGTCTGCACTTACTCCTAAGGTGCTAAGTCAGCTGACGTCTGACGTCAGTAGTGAACTTGAACTAGTATGTCTCCCCTTTCCGGGTTTTCTAGTTCAAAATTAGTTGCATAATTAACAAAGCTATCCCAATAATCACCTCTGTTTATCTTGCAGACAAACTCACCATTTCTGGCGGTTCTTGCCATACCTGCAGCTACGACACCACCAGACTGCATACGAGGAAATGTAAAAATGAAAAAGCAAACCAGCTGGACCTTTCCATCTGTGCATTCAAAATATGGAACAACATCCCTGTATGACTCAGGGCATCATGACCGCCCCAGGTGTGCTTTTATTTAAGTTAACACTTCATTAAGGAACATTACATCAAAGTGCATTAACATTCTAGAAACCACTTATCTCACCAATCACTTGTAGTCGTTACACTTGTCTTTGACCAAGGACAGCGCTACGCTGCATTTGGATAGTATCGCACTATAGAACTACCCGCACTATAGAACTACCACATGCATACATACTTACATAATGTTCGGAGTGTATGGCACCTTTCAGAGAATCTGATTCCCTGTTAAACTGAGATATTAGATGACATTTAGGAAAAGAACGAATATTGAAAATATCTTGGGGCCTTATTTAGTGTTAGGCAAACAGGTTATTCCATAAAAAACATGGTGGATTTCCCATTAAAATCAGCGGCACGCTAAATACTGTGCATGAAGGATGTCCCATTAAAACCAATGGCACTCTAAATATTGCAGATGGGACAACTGCAACATTTTGATGAAGTACCCTGTTTGCCAAACCATAAATAAAACCCTTTGTCTTTTATTAAAATAGGGTTGGACTCATACTTTTTATCTGAAATACAAACCTATTTGAATATACAGTGTTGACTGGTAGAGCAGGAAAATTTGAAGTTAGGTAATCAGAAATAGGACAAGGCCAAGACCCATGGCCCCAATCCAGCACCATCCTGCCCATTTCTTCCCCCGTGACACACGGGGTAGACGAGTGAAGAATCCTCCCCACCAGTAGTTTAGGTCGTTGGGGGCCCCGCTGGTCATTGGCTGAATTTCAGAGCGTGTCCACCCCACCGTCACTGTTTCTTTTGGCGAGGACCAGCGGCCTCCTGATAGACTGCTTGTGCCACCCACAGTTCTCCATGGGAGGCTGGCTGGTCTCAATAAAGTGGAACCTGGCAGTTGACTTGGCCAGTCTGTTGCAGTAGGACCCCGTGCACCAACAGCTGCTGTTCCTCTTCCTTGCCACTGGGTGATGGCCATGGGAGACACCCATCACATGGTCTGCTATCTGGGGGACAAACCTCAGGACTTGATCCGTGGAGGCCCACTAACAGACAGTAATTGGAGTGCTGGCTGCTTGTGCAAGCCAAGGAGACTCGTTCATTGGTAGGACAGCTCAGGCCCTGCCAGCTCCAGGCGGAGGCAGAGAGGAGGTTGCCAGACAGCTTGTGCCCCCCTTCAGATTCTTTGGGGGGGCTGGCAGGTCCAGTTGGAGTGGAGGCCAGCTCTTGGATACACAGTGGACGGGCGGCTCATACTATGGTAAAAGAGAAGGCGCCCCCAAGGGCAAGCAAGGCACACTAGACAAATTTGCCCATGCTGCAGAAAAATAGACTGGGACAGACAATGCCGATGGTGCTCGTACCACAAGTTCTGATACCAGTATGATCCTAGAGGCGATAAACCAATTGCGCAACAAGCCTTCTTTTTCAAGACTCCGGAGGCGGTTTTCCAGAGGACCGACGAGCGAAGTAAGCTTCAGCCACACACACTCCCCTCAATGGGTGGATTCCGGGGCGGCTGGGGTATGACCAACTGGCTCTCCCCGCAGCGCACGAGAAACAGGGGGACTGTCCAGAACTTCTGGCTTTCCAGACATCTCAGCTGTGGCAGAAGAACCTTATGGTGCCTTACCTGGATCTGAGTTAGTGGCCCCTGAGGCTGAAATGATGCTGCCCCCATTGCCTGCTTTGGTGGCCCGTAATTGTGCCTCGAGTGGCCTTCTACCATGGTTTTGACGAAACAAGGCTAGTGTATTGTGCCTTCTGCTGCGCTTGGGAATCAGTACTTGTAGGCACAATCTTCTTAAGTGAAGACTATATTGGGGCCTACCGGGCCAGTAACATGCAGCAGACCAGCAGAGGGGGCCCCTCCCCCAGTATAAGACCGATCACGCCTGTGAGGGTTTTAGCCTTGGCGCAGGCCAGTTGGCACCAGTATTAGGTTAATTGGGGTGGGATACATTGGGGCATGGCGGCACTGTCGCCCTGTTAGCACCGGTGGCTGTCCTGTCCGCAAAATATACTTCATATAATAGGAGTATAGGGTGGGTGGGTTTATGGTTATTGTGTTGGTTGCTGTTGCTGTTTACTGTTTATCTTTCAGTGGAGGGCACACTCATGGCACCAGATAGTCACTGTCCCACATATTGTCATGATCCACACACTCCCAACACAAAATGGCTGACGACGATCCAACCCAGATTGGTTGGGTCCAGCTAATGTCCTGGAATGTTAATGGCCTGTTAATCAAAAGAACAGCTGGTCTCCAAGCTGCAAAAAGGCTACATGCTGACATCCTGTTCTTGCAGGAAACACACTTGCTGAGCAACAGTGTTCCCTTCCTGACCCACAACAGCTTTAATGTTTTAATTCGGGCTTCACAAGGGGCTCCAGGGGGTAGTGATTCTGGTCACGTGACACCTTTCCTATGTAGTGTGACAAACCTGGAATGACTGATGGGGCAGATATGTGGTTGTCACCGATCAGTTATATGGGGAGCCCCTGGCACTAGTAAATGCACATCCCCCATCCCTACTCATCAGCTTCTTCCACAAACTACTCACAAATCTCATTGGCACCCTCCCAGTGGGGCCTTTGTGGCTGGGAGGGGACTGGAATGGGGTAATACACGAGGACCTGGACAGGATCTAGGGAGGGGGGCGTGGCATCACGCATTGTCGCTCCCTGATGTTCTTGGAGGCTTTCGGATTAGCGGCTATATGGCAGTGGTTCCATCAGGGTGGGTAGGGCCAATACATTCTATTCAGCGGCGCATTATACCTTCTCCTGTTTGGACTATTTCCTCCTCTCAAAGAATGAAATTCATTAGGCATTGGATATGCAAATCCTTCCTCGAGGGCCCTTGGATTATTCCCCGATAACCTTCTCCCTGCGCACGGCCCACTCAATGCAGTGTTACCACTGACTTGTGACTCCAGGGTCCCTTCAGTATACAGCCCTCAGTTCCCTGATGGGAACAGCAATTGACACATACTTGGCCCACACTCAACATTCCATGCAATCCCCGGGCATTCTGTGGGAGGCCTAAATTTAGCATTGTGGGGGAAGAATATTAGCTGCCTGACAGTGAAGAAACGAAAAAAAGGAAAATGGTCCAGGATCTAGAAATGTAAATCCAAGGGTTGGAGGCACGCTACACCCATCACCCCGGGTTACTCAGGCAAAAACTTCATGTTGAATCCCAGTTGCAACACCTCCTTCTCAATGAAGCCAAGACAGTATGGCTTGCCTCGTAGTCTTGGCTCTATCAGTGGGGGGATAAAGCTAGTAAACTACTACATCATCTCTGCTCCATTATTAGGCCGCCACTCCCCGATCCCCTATTTGTTGGATGCTGCGGGCTCCAGGGTCTCAGGGGGTAACGCTATGGTGCACCAATTCACTCATTTTTACTCTGACCTGTACGCTCCATGCGCCCAACACCAGACACACAGATCATTCAGTTTGTGTCAGACCTGCCCCTCAAAACTGTATCGCTGACAGATAAAGCAACGCATGATGAAGATATTACTCCTGAGGAACTTATGGCTGCCCTGTGTAATCTGCCGTCTGGGAAGATGTCAGGCCCCAATGGGTTTCTGAGTGAATTCTTTAAATTATTTATCAACAAGCTGAAGGACCCCCTGAGGGCAGCCCTCAAAGAAGTGGCTGAAACAGGGCTGAGATTGTGGTGATCTCCAAACCGGGGATGCGACCCAACCAGTGCACCTCCTATCGCCCAATTCTCTTATAACTAAGGAAGATAAGATCCTGGCCAAAGCTCTAGCCTCCTGCCTGCTTAGGGTTATACCCTTCCTGGTCCACCAATATCAGGTGGGCTTCATGCCCGGGTGCACCACCAGGCATAACGTACATAGAGTGTGTAATGCGCTTGCTCTTTCCAACTGCCTGTATGGCTCAGCTGTGCTACTGCTGGCGGATATTGAAAAAGCTTTTGACTCAGTGGATTGGAGATTCTTATTCGCACTCCTCCACTGGCTATGTTTCGGACTCAAGTTTAAAAAATATGTCAAACTCCTTTACACAGATCTAACCGCCCATATACGACTGGGTAGTGCACTCTCCAGATCCTAACACATTAGACAAGGCACACGTCAGGGGTGTCCACTGTCCCTGCTGCTTTTTGCGCTAGCCATCAATCTATAGAAGCCATAGAACCTCTGACCAAGTGGCTTCATATAGATGCACAAGCCCTGGGATTTGAGTGGGAGAGGGGACCTATGGATAGGGTCATGCTTTAAGCTGATGATTCCCTGATCTTCTTGAAGCAGACAAAATCATCTGGCCTCATGTACCCCAAACCCTCTGAATCTTCGTTGAGACTTCGGGCTTCTCCATCAATAAAAACAAGTCTACCATCTTCCCGGTTCCCCCCCACTCTCAGGACTTGGGATGGGCCACCGGCTTCCAGATAGCCATGCATAGCTTCAAATATTTGGGAGTTCATGTTGTCCGTCACCCTTCCCGGGCATGGGAGATGAATATTCGGTCGCTTCTAGATGCACTGGTGGCGGACGTCAAAACTTGGTTGGCTCTTCCTCTTTCCATCATGGGCTGCTACACTATATTCAAGATGGTTTCCCTCCCCCAGTTCCTTTATCATCTTCAAAACTACCCGTTTTACAAAGTTTCTTATGGAAGCTTGGCACCCCTTGCATAGCTCTCTATAAATGTTTTAAATTCACATATGATGGGGGATCGCCACAGCCAACATTGAATCCTATTACTGAGCATTTCACATATTAATTATCAATGAATGATGGTACGATACACAGGAAGACCCATCTTTTGCATCGGAAAAGTGAGTGCGCCAGGGCACCATAATCCAACACTTATTGTGCTGGGATGGATGTGGGTTCCACTCTCCCATTGCGCGACGGGTGGTACTGCAGAGCTGGGGTCCTGGCACTGGGAAAGATGGGATGGAAACATGCTCCTGGCACAGATCTCACTATGGGTGGGAGATTTGTTGCATCAGATGGCGGCATTGGCGGGAGTCTCCAAATGGGATGCTAAAGGTAGTTTGACCCTCGGGGATAATAATGAGGATGTCATGTTAAAATCGTATGCCACCCTCCAGGGTGAATTTAAAATATCTTGTGGCCAGTTCTACCGCAATCTCCAGCTGCACCATGCCTTGACATTGCACATTCGCAGGTTGGTGGCCCTTACACCTTCAACCCCCTTGAGGCCAAATTACTCCTAGGAGAATTGTACATGCATAAAATCACCCAGGTGTATTGATCCATAATTCACCATATGCCAGACTAATTTGCTACACTACGTACAGCCTGAGAGCTGGACATTAGGCCTCTGCGGATAAAGAATGGACAGAGGCTAGGGCATCCCAAAGATTCTCGGCCATTGTGTCCCGACTACGGCTCATACATCTGACATACCTCCACTGCACATATTTCACATGTCACAAACCCTGGGCTATGGGAAGGGTCGCCACCCCCTCCTGTCTTCGATGTGCGGAGTCAGAGGGTACCTTCCTGCGCACAGTGTGGGGATGTACTGCAATACAAACATGCTGAACTTAAATTCTGGCCTGTCTGAGGCAAGTATTGGGATGCCCCATTCCGTGAAATCTTAGGTTGATCCTCCTCCATATATTGGCGGACTTTGAGGACAACCAATACCGACTACCCTCCTCTGGCTAAGCCTGACTGTAGCTAAAAGGGATATTGCTCACCACTGGAAGGATACCGCGGCACCCTGATCACAGAATGGAAGCAGGGCCTAGACTGGTGACTGAACAGAGAAAGGCCGGTATATAGAGCCCGGGGTTGCCCTAAAAAAATACGTTAGAATCTGGCAACGGTGGGCTGACCATAGAGGGATCTCCATTGCAAGGCCTGAGGCTTGTAGTTCCGGACTTGATGCAGAAGTACAGACTTATGAACTCCAAACCACTGACATGGCCTCTGGCATTATTTTGGGACTTACCTCCTTGCATGTTCAGGAGTCCTCCATGCAGTCAGTGGGTGGGTATTATACGGAAAGCTTTGCGCCTTGTTCCTATATGTTTACCATGTAGTGTGATGTTGCAATGTTTCTTTGCTGTCTACATATAAGAAACTCCATAAAATGTGTGTTTTTTTAAAAAACGACAATATTCTGAGTGCTCGAATCAATCGACTCTGATTTCTACAGGTCAGAATGGGGAATGACAATGTGGACTCAGTCTTAACAACTGGTGAAACCACATGCAATTTTACCTTCAATACTGTTTTCCTCCACAAATCCTTCAAAAAAATACCCGGAGGGATTTTCGTTGGGAAAAAACCGGGGCCCAAGATCAATGTGTCCCAAAATTCTTTCTAGTTGGATGCTGTACTACCCATTGATTTTTGTATAGTGGGCTTGACTGAAGGTAGTCTATGACTGAAAACTTTGCAAATATTGTCCTGGCTCTTGGAAATGTTGGATGATAATCTTTTAGACGCATTTTTACGAATCAGTGTGGAGTGTATTTAATAAAGGTATCTTTAAGTATAACAATTTATTAATTTAATGATGAAAGACTCTGTGGGGGATATTCTCAAGAACGTGCGATAATCATCGCCAAAATAGGTTAACGCAATTTTTCATATCACCGTCTATCGCGGGAAAATAACGCTGTGTTAACGTCTTATTCTCAACACGGTGGTAACATGCGATAGTTTCCCGATAACGCGTCAAATGTCTGCGATAAAATTACCGAGACGGCGATAAAAATCAAAAGCTGAACGTGAAAAAAGTGGCGATGGGCCCAACCGCGATAAAAAAATCAGCGATAAGCTGCGCCTGCAATTCACACACGTCAGGCGGGAAAAATCACTATAAAAGCAGAAAAAAAACACAAACAAAACCAAAACAACTGCGAAGCACAATGGAGGTTGCCGGAGCAAGTACAGAGGACAACCAGAACCCCACAAGCCCCACGGAGGACCAGCCTGGGACCTCGGGGTCAGGGAAGGGCAAGGAGAAGAAGAAGAGGAAGACGCGGTTCAGTCCGCAGGAAAACAGGATCCTGATAATGGAGGTGATAGAACACCATCAACAACTGTTCGTCACCTCCACTGTGTCATTGGCAACAAAAAATGGAATATGGCAGTCCATCGTGGACAAGGTGAATGCAGTCGGAGTGCTGAGGAGGACAATGGAAGAGCTCAAGAGGCGCTGGAATGATGTGAAGCTCAAAACCAAGCAGAAACTCGGCAACAACCAGAAGGCAGCAATGCAGACTGGAGGTGGGAGTCCAGCGCCACAGGAGGAGCTGGATGAGATGGAGGAAATGGTGTCCACAGTCATCAGTGTGGAGACGATGGCAGGAGTTGGGGGACCGGACACTGCTCAACATGACCTGACACAACAGCAACAGGGTGAGTAACGACCAGGTATTGGGGGCACGGGGGGAGATGGGCACAATGTCACACATGCACAATTAAGTATAGCACAGTGCACACCCACAATGACTCTGGATCATGTCCCTGATACACTTGGCACACTGCAGCACACGTAGAAACAGCAAGTAGGCCCCCGTCAACTATGTGCCCAGAGGGGGCCCTTCCCACACATCACCAATCTCACAATCAACCCATGCACATGTGCCAAACCCAGCAAAGCGGCGTGTCTGTGAGCCACACTGACAATGCAAGTGACACTGCATGACGAATAGCATGGCTGCAGTCAATATATCATGACATGTTGCACGCCACGACACTGAGGTGGCTGAGTGTGGACCACATCCGTAAAGGAGCAGGTCACACTCTGACACATCCACGTGCACAAACAACCCCTGACATCAGCAACACATCTGCGGACAAACCATGCCCCAGAGTCCCAACTCCAACCAAGAGCCCAATTTACCCAAGTATGCAACATCTCAGCACTGTATAAGCACAGAAGTCAAAGGCACACTGCCTGAAAGGGATAAGGGGCAGCAAAATCAGAGCTGCAGGGGCGACTCTCCCAAAATGCAGCACACACACATAACATTCAGAGCACATCAACATTGACAACAATGTGGTACAAACTGCAACACGTTCACAACAGAACAGAGGACACAACTGATGCCGCTTGTGTGTAGAAACTGGCCAATCACATTTGGCATAGCAGGGAAATGTGAGATGATAATGTACAAGTACAAACACACATCCGTGATGTTGTCGAAATGTTCACTGTCCCGCATCAAATAGGCAGCTCCTCCCAAACAGTCACAATGTGCATTGTCATGCAGTCTGTATGTAAACTTGTACAATGCATCAACATACATGTGAACACAATGTTAAACTGCATCTCCCCTTCACATTGCAGAGGGAGAATCAACACCTCCTGCAGAGCAGACCGAACATCTCTTCACTGATGACGAAGAGGACCTCCACACCTTCGACACCGACGCCCTCCAAGAGCTCATGGACAGCTTCGGCACCTCACCTCCAGGAGCAGGGCAGCCCAGCTGCATTGAGGAGACCTCACCCCCTGCACAGACCACACAGCAGGAAGCACCCACCACCACGGCTGTCTCCCAGGACCCCCACGAACAACACATGGCCTTCCAACGCCGTGTGTAGGGTGCCAGGAGAAGATGGCTGATCAGGTGCGGATGGGGTTCGACCTCATGGCAGCCAAACTAGATGCCATACGTGGGTGTCTAAGTCCCATCAGGGACCACATACAGTCCCTAACAGACACCCACAGTCCGCTCCATGCTCTCCAACGATCCATTTCTGACATCGCTGGAGTCCTGACTCTGAGACAAGGACAACTGTCTAGTCAGAGTGGCTCCAGCAATGTCAGCCGGGAGTTGGGACACATGCGGAGGATCATGGAGAACAGGGAGCGGATGCAGGCGGAAAGAATGGCTGCCACGGCTGCACACCAGCGAGATGTAGCTGGGATCTTCCATGCCCTGCAGATCCTCATCATGGCATTGCTGCCACAAGGCCTGGCGCCGATGAATGCTGCTGCTGCTTCTACATCCACATCTCCGCCCCCTGATGTGTCAGTGACACACAGTGCTGCAGACAATCCACCTCCGGCCACTGATGTGTCACTGCCACACAGTGATGCAGACAAAACAACACCACTCACATGTGAGGCACATGAAACACCCATAGGACGAAGATGCGGATGATTCTGCCTTAGTGGTAAGAAGGAAGCGGTAGCATTCATCTCCGCCATATTGTTTCTGCTTGGTTCTGCCCTCTGCATCATCACCTTCCACTGTCCCCCGATACACTCTGCAACACTCACCTTGTACCTCGACATGGACTGCCATATTCTGTTTGGTTACCAATGACACAGCAATCAGACTGCGGACTGAACTCTTCCTCTTCCGATGAATTTGTCATTCCCTAAAGGACTCTGGCTGGCCCTCCACGGGGCAACAATGTAAAGTGGGGTTTGCATGGCCCTGTACTGCTCCAGCTTCAACACTCCACTGAATGTGAATAAAACATTCAAATTCACACAGATGTGTCATGTCTATGATCATTCAAGTATGAAAGTATGGATGAATGTAGGGTCAGTGATTCCCCCTTACGTCCATGTTGCTCATGTTGTGGGACTTGAGTCACAGGGTGCAAAATTGCCAATTGCGGTCCGGGTGGCGCCGACACTACAACAGAGACACACGCATTAGTTACTTTCTTGTCCAGCCCAGAACTGAACCACGCCCAGAGCCCCGGGCTCATTGTTCACACCCCTACGCTGGACTGGTATACGCCAGCCCAGCCCACTCCGCTTATGCTTACAGGGGGGGACGACAAAGCTACATGTCCCAGGTCTTCCCTGTAGTGATCTGCTGATCACTGGTCTAGTTGTCTGCATGCCACAGCGTCTCCCTGAGGACTGGTTTACACCCACACCACACCCATCCATCACAGGCGTCACAGGACATGTGACCCTGCCAATAAAAGGGGCCTACCACATCACATTCCCCACTGCCGGAGGTGACATGATGGCGTCCGCACCACGAGACTCAATCATAAAGGGTCCATGACTTGTGGCACACGATGCACTGCGGCCGGCACAGGCCTACCGCCACAGGACGATGACTTGCGGTGCATAGAAATGGTGGCACCCGATGCACTGCGGCCGGCACGGGCCTACCGCCACGGGACGGTGACTTGCGGTGCACAGAGTTGGTGGCACCCAATGCACTGCGGCCGGCACGGGCCTACCGCCACGGGACGGTGACTTGCGGTGCACAGAGTTGGTGGCCCCCGATGCACTGTGGCCGGCACAGGCCTACCGCAACGGGAAGGTGACTTGCGGTGCACTGAGGTAGGGGCACCTGAAGAGCTGAGCAGGTGTACAGCCTGCAATGATGCGTAGACCTCAATGCGCCGTCCTGCCAATCAAGATTCGATTTGAAGTGTGAGCCCTGCTGGACCGCAGTGTACGCCGAAGGCAGCAGTCAGCACACACATGACTCCGCGGTGCGGTGCCGCAGGGTGCGCTGGGGGCCTGTGGCGCGGAATCCAGCAAATGGCTGAGGAGGTTGCACCGGCACGTGGTGGGCCCTCTGGAGACACGCCGGTGGTGGCAGGTGAGCATTGAGGCCTGGGTGCGCAGGGGCGGCCAGTCATTGCTGGGTGGCGGACCGGTCTGGGACCAGGGCTGGGGTGCAGCAGGCGCACAGGATCACGCAGGCACCACCTGTCACGGCGGCGGCCTTGTGGCTGGGTGGGGGGGCGCCGCCCTGGCAGACACGATGCATGCATGCGATGACGAGATGTGCGCGGGTTGGCTTGGGATGTAGCCACCTCGTCTCCAGTGTAAATCTGGCCGTTGAAGGTGGTCGGCCACGTGTGTGTAGGCCTATGGACAGGATATGGCGGACACAGAGATACACGCAGTAGTTACTTTGGTGGCCATCCCAGAACTGATCCACGCCCTGATCCCCGGGCTATTTATTCATGACATACGCCAGCCAAGGCCACTCCGCTCAAGCTTACAGGGGGGGACGACAAAGCTACATGTCCAAGGTCTTCCACACTGCCTGAGGTAACCTGTTTGTGTCCACTGTCCACAACACTAGAAACACCAGCTGTATATGTCCACATGGACATGTCTGTGCTCTGCATACTGAAGTCTGTCCAGCACATCACCGCCACACTTGGCATTGTGTACATTCTTATTGATAGGTCACTTGCCTCCTTCGCACATACTTGGTTCCCACCTCTTCCCACATTCTGCAATTGTGTGGCAGAGGTGCCATGCCGTGGATGGTTTGTCTACATGGCTGGCCACGGTTACCACAGTTACTTGTGTTGTCGTGTCTGGTAGTTGGGCATGTTGATTGGCATGTTGTATTTGATTTTGTAACGTGTGCATTCACACAGTTGTGAGTTGTATGATTGTGGAGTTGAGGTGTGTGGTGTGTTCAGTTGGTACTTACCGATGAGCAGTGCATTTCCATAGGTGCCATCCTCAAAGCGCTGGTTGGTGATGGACTTGCGGAAGATGTAAGAATCATGCACACTGCATGGGAAGTTTGCGACGACATTCGTGAACAGGCCCTGGTGGTCCACTTTTGCCTGCACATTGATGGAATGCGTGTGGTTTCTGTTGCGGTTATTGTGTGCAGTGTCGGCAGGGGGCACCAGTAGTACATTTGTGCAGTCAATTGCCCCCAACACGTGCAGGAAGCCAGCTATGGTGTAGTTCCCTTGCTTGGTCTCCAGCTGTTCCTGTGCAGTGTGGGGGAAGTGAAGGTGCAGGGGTATCAAGCTGATACAAAACGTGATGCTTACAGGTATGATAAATCCTGCATAATGAGACCGTAACAGACGTTCGTGTGGTCGTAACCTTCCTTTTCTTTCCTACGAAGGTTACGACCACACAAACTTCTGTTACGGTCTTTTTATGCAGGATTTATCATACCTGTTAGCATTCCGGTTTGTCCAAGTGCAATACACTGTACCAGATTACGTTTGTGACTATACGGACGCTTAACCATTGTCACCATTTCTCCAACAGGTTTCTGAATACTGACTTTCGGAATATGGAATTGTATTGGGGAGTTCCCGCAGCATATGCAGTTAATTGAATCCACACATTGCCCTGATGAAGTTCCCCGTTGGGAATGGAACACGTTGGCTGAGCTTTTCGTATTGTTGATTTATGTATTTGTAATGGAGAACTGTTTTTACACTACTGCTGACTACTGGACTTCATGACCTGGCACACCCCCATTTCAGTAACTACAATCTTGGATCTGGAGCACAGAGGCGTCAAGCAACGGCTGGCGTTGGGGTTGGTTGCACAGGAACACTACGAATTGGAACTAGCGTGTGGTGCGGATACAGGGGCCCGCCGTTGCTTTTGCGGACATGCATCCAAGACATGTGTGAGGAAGTTTGATAGGGCTGGCTGTGAGACTCCTCCGACTCTGGCAGTTGTTGGTTTGAAGGTACCAGAGGCCAACAGGTGCAGCACAGCCAGCAGCTTTGTCTGCGGAGGGATGTTGGTTCTCTGCTGTGTTGGTACCATCAGCCTGTGGGCAATGTGGGTCAGGATGCGGAGGATGGTTGTCCTTTTGAGCCTGTAGTGGGCAATAGCATCCTCTGGCGTTGAGTGTCTGAGGCTGGTGCGTTTTAGGAACGTCCACTGTCTTCTTCTGCACTGCCTAGGTGGTAGTCCGGGGGGGTGGTCGGTGGGGGGGGTCCTGGGGGTGGTGGCGGTGGGTGTTGTGGCCCTCTTGGGTCTCCAAGCTGCATGATCATTGGCTCCATGGCATCTGTTGGTCTTCAGCAAGGCCGTACTGGGAACAGAAACCGGCCCTGGCAAACTGCTCAGCCGGCCCCCCCTGGGGTGAGGGGGAGTGCAGCCGAGCAGTTTGCGAGGGCCGGTTTCGGCCGATTTTGTTACAGGGGGCCGATATTGCCGACCTCCGGTAACAAAAACGGCCCCCCAGGGGCCCCAAACCGGCCCCCACCCTAGCGGCCTACCGGGGAAGCGGCCGGTGCCCACTATGGCCAGTCCGGCCCTGGTCTTCAGATGTGGCTCTGGGCTGGGCTCCCTTTCTACTGCAGGTTGTCGTCCTGCTTAACACCAGTAATAGGCAGTTGTTAAATCCCTGCTGCTAACGCGCCTTATTGCCTGTTTTTGAATCGCTTCGCCGATCTGGCTGGTTGTTGAGAATATCGCGAAGTGGTGTTTTTGTGTGTTTTTGCACGGGAACGCCTGCTCTGCATATCATTAGCGTTAGTTGTCGCTCTCATCCGTGGCGATGTTTTTTGCAGCAGCTATCGCTGGAAAACTGGCGATATCGGCAGTTTGCACCAGCTTGAGAATAGGGCGATAAATCTATCGCCACTTTTGCGGCACTAAAGTGCCGATAAATCGGCGATAAGTCCTTGAGAATATGCCCCTGTGTATTAGGTTGTGTTATTTTTAATGATTTCAACGTTTTAAGTGATCATTTTTATGTTTTTTTTTCTTTTGTAAACAGCCGTGCATTCTTTTCCTTCTGAATAGTGTATACTTTAATTAATATTTGATGTTAAAATAATATATATTAAAGTTCAAGTAATGTATTAAGAAAGTTATAGGTGTGATTTACAGTTTGTGTAACAGATAATCCTCTCAATTCTGGATCAAATGATAAATACGGTGTAGATTCTGCTTGACAGAATGTGTCAGTCATGCTATCACATGATGGAGAAACAAACAGTTGGATGGTATTCTAAGCGTATCGAAGATCTAATGGCCTCAAGCAAGGACATGTCCTGGCTATAATTTTGTCTGGACAATTTCTTACTGATTTTACCTCAATACTTTTCAACCAAAACGGGTGGCAACCCTATACTGAGTCTTTTTGGATGCAGATATTTTAGTGGTCCTTCCTGCAACCATTTTGGGCTTGTAAAATGAGCTGCTCGTAGTACACACTTTTTGCTCGCACAACAGATAAGCAGTCAATTTTGACAACATTAAAATACTTGCATTGGGCACAAATAAACCAGTTCCTCTGGATTCTAGGTGCCAGTGAATTGCGTTATTGGTTCATATTTAGAGATATTTGCATCTTGTCTTGATGGGTTTATCAAGCATGTTAAATTGTTATTAATGCAGCTGTTGGCTGACACTGAGGGCCTTTCGAGATCTTACAGTACATGTAGTGGTTTGTTTTTCTCTCAATTGTTGGCCCTTGTTACTATGAAAACCGCCCACTTAGCTTTCACTGGTGCTGAGTTACTGGTCCTTTGGAAAGATAGTCTCTTGGTCTGCCATTGAGGCCAGCTGCTTATAATGTTTTGATGTTGTTTTGTTGTTTTCAGCGGTTTGAGCTAACACCCCCTTTTTCTCTGTAACTACTGGGACGTTTGTATGCAGTTGGTGCAGGAGACATATCAATAATTTATTCCTTATGTTGGGAGGAAATATCATCATAAAAATATTGGGCACATGATGTTTTAAGAACAGTTAATCTTACTAAATGTTTGCATAATAAATTTGGTATCATAATAGATTGGTCTTTTTCCTTCTCGTTTATCCATTAGACAATCATCTGGCCAATTGTTTCAAAGGATGGCGTGCACTAAGAAAGAGGAAAACATGTGTTTGCATAGAGGGCTCTATTCCTACTGTGCAGAATTCCATGCTATGTAGAATTCAACACATGGGTAATAAAACCCCACATGAGATGTTACATGATATTCCCAGACCTAAACCTTGATACCTGTAGCTGGCACAGCTTTCCAGGCGTACATCTGAAACTTTTGTTGATAGGAAAAAAATAAAACTATGTTCAGGCGGAGATGTAATTAGCATGCACTTTAACTTACTTTTCGTGAATTTGGCCTGTTGGGTGTAGACACAGCATGTTGGAGCAGGGCCAAGGCTACTTTGCATATGGCTGTTTTCTGTCTGAGGTAGCATGATGGTCAAAAAAACAATGAAAGAAGATGCGACCCAGTGTAACTACTAGTGAATGAAATTAATTGAAGCATTCCATTCAACATTTTTTTGTTTTTCCTTGGTGTGACACCCTACATACAATGCATATTCACAGATGTGGTTCCTGTGCTCACTACGCCAATCGAGTCAAACTTCCCCCAACTGACAATGCCCAAAATAGGCCAAACCCTGTATGAGATTGCTTGTGTTCATGTTCAGCGTGGGCATGGTCTGACAGCTCACGCTGGACTGTTCCTTTTGAAGTAGTTCATGTTCAAGGTGGCATGGTGAGCAAATAAAACGGTGGCTGGTAGTGACTAGGAATAAATAAAACATCCCACTCATCACCTTTTTATTTTCCATGTTTAATCCAAGGCATCCCTTAAAACTGCCCTTGTGACATGCGGTGCCAAGTGAAAGCTGCCATAATGCATTGTGAGGACTTAGAAAACTACACTGTATAAAACGTCTTCAGCACAGGGTGCCGTTCTGGAGGCCTTTTTTGTGGGCTTTTTCTCCAATATCCTTTGGGATGTCCATTCAGCAGTCAGGTTGGAGGCGGTCCACATAGAGGGTCAGATGAGATATGGCACCCATCGAGGAATGAGAGATGTTCACACCAACTTTCATGGGTTCAAGATAAAGGAAGATGTCCTGCCAGATCTTTGAACATAACCTCCTTCCAGAACTGCATGTAACATATGAGACGTGGGTGTGTAGGTATATCATCAAGACTGACAAAGATCTGGAATAGGACAAGGAAACATTTGCAACTTGAGGGAGCACTTACGACTGCTGAGTGGGAACATGTCTGCTCACTCTCTTTCACAAGATAACAGGATTTAGAGGTTAACTTATTGCCATTGCTACTAATTTGTTGTCTAAAGAAGGTAGTATGTGATGGGGGGTGTGGTCAAGATGGTGGCGAGCACGTACGTGCCAAATTGAGCTCCGCTCAGGGCCCGCCGAAGAATCCTGAATAAACCCTGACCTGACCGGATCAAAATAGCATCCCACACAGCGGTGACATCCTGGCAACAGACTCAACGTCTGCAGCCGAAAAGCGGGAGAGAACGGGGCCGCAGGAGGCGCTTACCATCAGGCTGCCTGAAGCCGGGGACCTCGAGTGCAGAGACCCCACCCGGCTGCGCGGCAGTCCAGCGTGCGCTGTCTGTGCTCCCCACTAGTTGTGCAGAGAGAACCGAAAGAGGTGCAGGACACTGAGGGGGTTTCTGACCCATACCGGATCCGTTAGAAACCCCCGCGACCTACATCTGCCATCTCTTCTTGGGACGCAGCGGGGCGGGGCGAAGCACTCCTGCGCCACTGAGTCACCGGAGCGGTACTGGGCCGTGCGTCCTACAAGAGGACACGCCTGTTTACTGTGAGTCTACCGGATGGCCCTGGGACACGAGGACATCACCTGGGACACGCTGTAGACCCCACGTGGCTATGGCCCACGGGCACCCCGAGCCGCGTGTCCCTGAGGCCTATCGGTGTGGTTGCCCAACTGAGGGTGTCTCCACCCTGGACTGCGCAGTTTGGGCGTGGACGGCTCCCCTTGCTGGCGGACCCTACTGGGAACATTGAACTTACCCTGGACAAACATCTGCAGGGCTGCCTGATTGTGTGGTGGGCACCCGCCTGCAGCGCCGGGTGCCCCCTTGGGCTTGCTTGGACCCAGCGACTCTGTTTGGGGTGTGCCGGACAGCGTATGGGTCTCCCGGACCCGCAACATGGGAGCCTATGAAGTGAGGGCTCAGCGTGAGGCCATTGGTGAGGGACATGAACGCAGTGCACACACTTCCTCGCTCCCTCTTTGGCAAGTGGCCACTACTTGTAAGATAACAGCGCCATAATAGGTATAAGACCCCTGATACCTTGATGCCCCACATCACAATTGATACAGCACGCATCCTGGGCGTAAAGTCACCACGGAGTCACACGTGCCACTCGAACTGGTGAGGCACTATCGGGGCTGCCTGGCTGATTGGTCAACGGTGACTGGTGACCCTACGGGCCCCCATACCTGTTCTTCACACTCTGCCCGGTTGAGCCGAGCTCTCAGACCTGCATTTCGGTGGGTAACCACTGATTATTGACTATTAAACCAATACTAACTTCTCCCTAGAGGACCACAGCGGGCAGATAACCCAACTACGAAGCACCACACGCCCATACTGTCGAGATGGGAAACCCAGAATGGATAAGGCACAACTGCAGTCATCAGACACGGTGACCCTGGCCCATGACGCGAGGAATACAGAACACTCTGGGCCCCCGAATCCTGTTGATCACAACAATCAATCACACCGGTTTGACGAACTGATGGCAGCAATATTGGACATCAAGACTACTCTGGGTCCAAAAATTGACTCGCTCAGTGTTGACATAGGGTTCTTAAGGGAAGACCATAAAAAACTGAAAGATAGAGTGGAGGACTCAGAATCTACTCTAGCGTCATTGCGCCCCACAGTGAATGCGACAACGGACCAGCTTCAATCCCTCCAGCAAGAAGTGGAATACCTGAGAGCCCGCTTGGAGGACCAGGAAAGTCGATCGCGTAGGAACAACATACGCATAGTGGGCCTACCAGAACAGACGGAGGGCCACAGCATGGAGCTCTACTTAGAGACCTGGTTCTCCACAGAAATCCTCCAGGGCAAGAATTCAAACTTCTTTCCAGTCAAATGAGTCCATAGGATTCCGGGGGGCCCCCCATGTCCGATAACCCTCCCCGATCTGTGGTGGCGAGGTTATTCAATTACCGAGACAGGGACCACATCTTGCAGGTCACTAGAGCCCGTGGCCCATGGCAGGTTGACAATGCAACAGTCCACATATACCCAGATTACACCCTGTCAGTCCAGCGCCACAGATCCTCCTACTCGGAGGTCAAGAAGTGCCTGAGAGATCATGAAATACAATATTCACTACAATACCCAGCCAAGCTGCGCATCCGCCATAAAGACAATACCATCTTCTGTGCCACTCCCGAGGAGGCCTGGTCCTGGATAGGTCAACACGGATTCACACACACACCGCCCATGATGGTGACGGATTCTCGCCAGACATGGAAACTGGTGGATCCGCGCAAGGACTGCAGCAGGGGTAAAATGCAACGACCAACGAAAGCCCAGCTCGCCCAAGAACATGCACAATCTCTAAAATCAGCAGAACACATCAGCAGCTCCACATCTCCCCAAAGTTTAGAATCGGACTCAGACACAGCAATGGACCAAACACTACTTCTCACTGCCTCACAGCACGCAGCGCTATCAGGGGGCGGCCCGGTCCTCACCCCGCAATCTGCGGAGGAACTTGCTTGATCACCTAGAGACATGTCTGAGAAACTAAAACAGAACCGCGTACTGTAAATAGGAACGTCGCAGGCTTGAACTTTATCATTAACCAAGTTGAACTAGCTGACAATTCCCCCAAAGTCCTTTTTAGGTCGAGCCTATAGCGGCAGCGCACATGCGCTGCTCGCTTTGCGAGGCATACAGTATTCAGTATGGAGTGGAAGCTCCGCCCACTCTCCGCCCATCTTTTTCATTGGCTTGTGTCTTTGTCGTTCCTAAATGCTGCCTTCCAATTGGTTCAGACTTGTTAGTCCCTCCTTATGACGGCCATGTCGTCATTTTGTATCCTTCCATGGCTACTGGCCCCTTTACTTCCAGTGATGCACAGTATGTTTTATTTACATTGTGCACACTTCTGTGTTCTGTGTTCTTCCCGTGCTTTCCACCCCCCTCCCGCAGTCCGTGCCTTCTCGCCCCCACTCCCGATGTTCGTGCCTTTTCGCCCACCCACACTCCTGTTACATTGCAAATGCTTGTTTTTTGTAGGAGCGCGAACCAGAGCAAGCGCGCCCGAGTGACGTAGGTAACGCTTCTCCGAATGTTTACGCTTCACGCGCGAATGGCGGCATGGAGCCTGCTCAGCTGCTTGTTTTCAACCCGGCGGCTTCAGTTGAAGTAACTTTCACCGGGTTCCAGAATCCGAGAAGCCGTGACCAGCCATGGCTTATTTTGGATGAGCACTTTCCTTCCTGCCTGACTTCCCGCAAAGGGGCAGATGCTCCTAGAAGCGGAGTCTTACCCAGGATCTCTCGGGGGTCCGATGAGATCCTCGCCCACCCCGTGGGTAGATGCATGCTGCAAACATTGGGCAGGTTCCAGTTGTGCGAAGTTAAAGCTATTGGAACTACCGGCAGACGTTGGGGCATCGTTCGGACCCTTTGATAACTGGACAGCGAGGAAGATCGCCGATTAGGCAGAGTTTGGAGGTCTCGCTTTTGCTTTCGGGGCAAAGTCTTCCATTTGTTTGACTAAAACATGTTGTAATGCAAACATTTGTGAAATAGTTACTTGTTTGAAGAGGCGTGGGGGGGAGGACTTCCGCATTTCCGTAAGGGAAAGGAACCTACGAGCTGAAGACTGCAAGGACAAGTGTGCACTCCAGCACAACATGGATGGTAAGGAGGAGGGCGAGCACTGTAACGCATCCATTGTGTGCCAAGAGGCAGGCTCCATTCCGCCCACTGTGTCTAAAACCATTGTCTCTAGCCACAGTTTTGATAAGCAGGAACTAACCCGCCCCGCTCACCTAACGCAACATGATAAAAACGTTGTTCGCTTTTATGGGGTATGAAAACTTACACCCAGGGCTTTAAGTGGGCCGGGTCCTGCCGGTGCTCAGCACCGGCAGTTCTAAAAAGCAGGCGCCAAGATGGGTCCCTCTCGGGCTCTCCATTTTTGCCCTCAGCCTCGGGATGAAAAAAAAACCTCAACTCTGCAGCAGTACCACTGCTTAAAGTCTTAGATGTAACTTCAAAGAGACTCGTAGTTCTTTCACAGTCTCATCATTTCAGAACTGAAGCATTTTCAATATGCTATAATACGAAGCCATGGGTTTTGCTTATTTATGTTATGCAACTAACAACCATTGACAAAGCCAATAGTACTGGCTTGTTGTAGGTGTAATGTTACTTGTTGTACTATATATCTGAATGCAGTGACAGAAGCAGCAAATCGCCTCTCGGGCGGCACACTATGCTAAGCACAGATTTTTAGCTTACTTTTTAAGCAACGCCCTAATTACATCGGCCACGCCCCTTTGAGAGACCCCCCAGTTTTTTCTTCCCACTTAAAGCCCTGCTTACGCCCATACCAGTTTTTGGCATCTGGCTAGGACCGAATGCCTCTGTGGGGACATTTTCTATGCGGTGACATATGCTTCGCTCTCAGGTATCCAGGGACCTTCATGTTCCTGTACAGGGTTGCGCGGAAGCTTGGCTTACCACAGCTGGTCTCTTACTCTGTTTTTGTAACACGGAGAGCAAGTGTGGGAAGGTGGGCAGAGGAGGGCCTGAATCATTCTGGAGGGAGTGGGGTAGAGTGATCAGAGCAGTGGGGGTTCCATTGTCCCACATACTTTCCTGCCTAAGTCTTGCACCCACCCTTTAAAACCTCGCTGGACGTTACATTAACAAGCATTTGCAATGCAATCGATCTCGCCTTTGGGACCTTATATGTATTTAGCTATGCAGCATATTAGCCTGGGTGCTGAAACATTTACTGTTCTAGCAGTACCACCTTTCACTGCCCTTGATACAACTTTAAAGAGACTTGTTTTAGTTGTTTTAGAGTATTATCATGTTAGACCTAAAGCATTTTTAATATTATATACAAGAAAGCCATATATGGTGCTTATTTATTATATGTAACTAACTACTATTGACAAAGCAAATAATGTAAACAACCTAACAAGCTCACACACTTGTTCTCCGCCTTTTTAGCCCTGCTCAGCTTTTTACTTACTGCAGCAAGGTAGGGGGGTTTGGGGGACTGGTAAGCAATGAGGAGAGAGGAAAGAATGCAAAGTGAGTGGTGGAGACAGGAACGAGTGGGAAGAGTGCTGAGGAGGAAAGATGACAGCCTGCAACTGCACTAATATAGAGTGTTACATAGCAAACCCTTCACTGAGGGCACTGTAGCACTAAAAGAAATATTATCCAATATGGATGTGTGTTTACTGACCACTGTGTGCACCTTGAAAATGACCCAACACCATCTAGGTCAACAAAACAGGAGGGGTGTTGGGCATGGCAATGCGAGGGACATCACAAGGGTGACCTTCTCTGTATAGTTTTAACATTAGATAGGCATGAAATTGTATCCTGAAACTTATAATCTTATGAATCATAATTGAAGCACTAAATCCACTGGGTAACTTTGGTAGACGGAGGAGGGCGGCGTGGACACTCTCAGCCCAAACTTAATTTGCATAGACAGGATCCTATTACGTAATACAGAAACACCCATCATCAATGAAACAGTAATGGCCATAAGAAGCCACGGGAAAACCATTCCTCCCACACGTACCAGCAGTTCGCCATTATATCACATTTCCCCCACTGGCACCAATGACATCTCCATTGCCACATTACAGTTCTTTGCCTTTCACAGACAGCCACCACCTCTGATTAAAGACTGTCACACCATGTTTCCTACCCAGTGTGCCACATGTACACCATCACACAACAGTGACCCCCACTGTTCAATCATCACAGGGCTCTGCCTTAAACAAACATCACCACTGCACCATCATAGAAAATTGTCCCATGCAGGCACTACAACTGCATCATCGCAGATCAATGCCCCCATAGACACCAAAACTGCAGCTACATCACATACCCTCCCATAACCACCACAACTGCATCAACAGAGTAAACAATCACTTCCATCACATCACAACAGGACTTTAACTGTACCATCACGGTACCTTGCACCCACCTCTCTTCTCCACAGGCACTTCCACTGGATCAGCAGAGTATGCAGCTGCCAGCAGGCACAACAGCTGCACTATTACAGCACAATGGCCCATGAAGTTACTCCAGCTGCTCATCCCAGCAGTGATGGTGTGCTACCTGCCCCATCACTGCACAGCTCCTATCACAGGAAGCATAAATGTACCTTCACTGCAAGCTGCATCCAAGGGCACAGCTGAGGCTGTTGCTGCTTAACAGCAGGCCGCTTCCCATCGGCAGCAGGCAGCACAGCCACAACAGGCCTCTTCCCATAGGCAGAAGGGCAGCACAGCAGGCTGCTTCCCATAAGCAGCACAATCACAGCACGCTGCTTCCCATAGGCAGCAGGCAGCACAGTCACAACACGCTGCTTCCCATAGGCAGCAGGGCAGCACTGCAGGTGCCTGAGCAGGGCAGCACAGGCCAACACGTTGCAGGAGCCACAGCAGGGCATCGTTCCTCAGGCAGGAGAGCGGCGTTCTCGCGCACCTGTCACACGCACATGCACTCACTGTGACTTCCGGTGCAGGCCTCCCCTGTTCTTCCAGCTGCTGGGAGCAGCGGACATTTTTATTATAGTATCCGAGCCCCAAGCATGGGACGGGGCAGGGTGGTGCTAATTACTGGGAATGAGACACGGCCTGCACTCATTCATAAATCCATCTCCGGGCGGAACGCCTTCTAGGCTCTTACAAACTTGACAGGCGACGGTGGTGGCGGCCTGACGTCTGTATTGCACATGTGTTCTGGAGACTGCCATGTTTTGGTCAGGCAAAATGTCGCACAAGACAAAAAAAGAGTAAATCCATCTCCGGGCGGAACGCCTTCTAGGCTGTTACAAACTTGACAGGCGACGGTGGTGGCCGCCTGACGTCTGTATTGCGCATGTGTTCTGGAGACTGCCATGTTTTGGTCAGGCAAAATGTCGCGCAAGACAAAAAAAGACGAGACAAAAAAAGAGTGCGAATTCACCCAGCCAATCCCACGACAAACAAGCATTTGCAATGCAATAGGACTCGTATTTACGCGAGACATTGCATTGGAAACGAGAGTGCGGGCGTCCAAGAAGGCACGAACAGGAGTGGTGGGGGGGGAGGGGGGGTGCAAGAAGTCACAGACTGCGGGAGGGGGCAGGGGGAACACAGGGAAAAAATAGTGTTGGAGTAAAGGGGCCAATAGTCAGGGAAGGATACAAATCATAACATGGCCGTCAGGAGGAGGGACTAACAAGCCTAAAACCAATCAGAAGGCAGCATTTAGGATCTAAGCCAATCAAAAAGATGGGCGGAGAGTGGGCGGAGCTTCCACAAAGCTTCCACGCTATAGTGTATACTGCATGCCTCTCAAAGCGTGCAGCGCATGCGCTGCAATGCTAGGCGATACCTAAAAATGTAAGGTCTGCAAGGCCACAGAAAGACTTCTGAGCGTACCGTAGTGACTGTCTTTCTGTTTCTGCAATATTTTATTTTAAATAGTTTGATATGTGACTTTTCTGACAGAAATAACTTGGTGTCTGTTTAGTGAATGAGGAGTCTCGTACCTGGGACCGTTTGTTGCCTTTAAATCAGTAGGGTGTGTGTATTTGATGTACTAAGGCATCTTACATCTGCCTGTGTCCGAATAGTGTTTGTTCATGGCATTGACTAAGTGCTTCCTTTTCACGGTATAGCTTGGTTAACCTAAAGAACACAAGAGGCCGTGCCCTGTCTCAGGTTTCAATCATTTTTAGGAGTTTTGCTAGAACACAGTTCACCATTTAAGTATCTGGCGTTCCCACTGGCAGTATAACACAAAACTGTATGTGTAATTCTAGACTTGACCTCATCTACCCCACACCTATACATAAATGTTTGTCCCAAGCGTAGCCCATTGCATTTAAGGTGAAGAGTGCTTCACTCCCCCCTCCCCCGTATATGATGCAGTCCTTGTAGTACAGTGGTATTTTTCTACCCTCAGCAGGCCCAGCTCCCTCAACCTGGAATGAACAGGTGAGACCCCTAAAATCCTGATTCAAGAAATCCAAGTGGTCTATCATAAAGAGATCACTCTGCTGGTGCCTTTGAACTGATATCCGGCGTGACGTCGTTTTGCACCATGAAAGACATCACTAGTACGACTTGTGAACCAATAATCTACTTCAAAACATCTCTCACAGCAAAAATGATTACAGGCAGGCCCCGTGCACTGATATGGAGTTGAAGGGCATCTTTCACCACAAGTAACAACACTTGCAGTGTCTACTAGCTAATATCCAGAGTTACAACATCTTACAACGTTAGAGATATCACAGGTTCCGTAGACTAGTGAGCTAGGTGGGGCTGAAAACTCTCTCAAGCTGGCGTGTACCTCAGTGTGTGGGTCCCCTGAATGTAGTGCCTGCTGCTGTACCTTTGCCAGTCGAGGGTCGTATGATTATGCCTGTACAGCTATGGGAATTGTTCCCTGTCAGAGGGTTAAATAATGGACTGGAAAAGCAGAGTATTTTTTTAGGAATTGGAAGTGGTGCATAATTCATGGTAATAATATCCAAATGTAGCCGGGAAACACTCGGAAAAATTCTGTCCACCCACCCTCCCCCGCCAGCCTAACTGATTTGTGCACAGACTTAGAAAATTCATCTAAATTTCCAAATCAGTCTTATGGATGTCAAGACCCTGCCCTACCTCTGGGTTGGATTTCAAGGCACTGTAAATGTTTGATCCCAGGTGCTCCTATAGAACTGGACAAAATTAGTAAAACTGCCGTAATAATTACCTTTTGGCAAGGCTTCACCACTCTATTTCATAATTTGGAGATCAAAATAAAGTATAACCGTACTCATTTTAAAGGTGTGGTTTTGCACATATTTAAGTCGAGCATACCAGGCAGTGCAGCTGTCTGGGTTCAAAAGACCTATTGTGGGCTTACTGAGAGCTTACCTGAAGGTAGAACGAGACCATTGCTTAACACGGTTTGGCTTTGTCACACTCATTTGTTTACTCCTTACCTAATGGCTTTCTGTGTTGCAGCTTGTCAATCTTGTGTTTGTCCCTCCCCCCGGAAATAGCCTCTCTACCATCTCTCTAATGGGCTGCCTTTTATACCTTTCACTGATGACTTTCAGCAAGCAACTTTTATTGCTATTTATAAGCTCTCCGTGTTAATGCATGTGATTCTAGCTGTCACTCTTATGTGCTTCTCTTCACCTGCCTCTGCTCCATATTGCCCTTCGTTGCCCATATGCTTCTCTCCACCGGCCTCCATGTTACTTTTTGTTGCCCGCGTGCTTTCTCCCCCAGCACTTCTACTGTTTAAGGATAGCTCAGACTCCCATGATAGAGAAGGAAAAGTTATTTTACTCTAATTCTTCTTCATTCGTGGTCTCTCTGAATCCATAAACCTCCTACCTGCCTCCATATTGCCAAAAAGCACAAATGGATGTGCTTATCGAGCCTAACCTGTATTGCATCAATGGAAGCCTAGAAGCATCTGGAATTCTTAATGGTGTAGTGTCAGTTTGACTTGCTATGTATTTGTTTTCTTATATCCCATTTAAAGTACCCATTTTTTTCATTTCTCAATCTAAAACCCATTAAAAACCTTAATGTTTTTAGCCAAACCTGCCAATGCCTGATTTGGCTGATGGATTTATTTTTCAAGAAGAAAAAAGGAACGTAAAATGTTTTGTAATATATCGGAAAAAGTGTCTGGATTCCGCACACGTACAGAGATAATAAACTGTTTTAAAAAAAAAAATGTATTACGTTTTACAATAACATTTTTTTTAATCACACATCAAAACAGGTCAGTAATCCAATTTCACAGCCTGTAGGACTTCTAGACATGGTTCTAAGGGCAATTCTTTTACATGATATTTATAATCCCTGCGGCAATCCTTTTCTTTGTTTTTTTCGCTTCTTCCTCACAGCCTTTGACTTGTTTATTTGTATACCTGAATGTGTCATTTAATAGTCACTTTTTCCTCTCTTAAACTATAATAGATTCCACCTGCCCCATATTTTCTTAAATGTTTGCAAGCAACCTTTTCTCTAAAGACCACCTTTTCAGCTCCTGTACACCAATCTGAACCTTCTTGCAACTTCCTCTGTGGAGGTAATTTCTGGGAACCCTACTGCATTGCAATGTTTCTTCTAGCTGCAAAAAGGCACAGTACACAAAACACAAGATTACTTCTTGGTAGGTCGACCTCAGTGGGGATACCTAATATTACAAATTGGGGTACTGGCGGAATTCCATATTCTAGTATTCCCAATTCACTTAGAATTTACCTCCATCATTCCTGTAATTTATTACCTCCCCAAATTGTTTGTCCCACTTCATACAAGTAGGTACATTTTATATGACTGTTATTAATATGCCCTATGTAAAGTTTTCAGCTGAATCAGTCTCAGTCTTTTTTTTAGCCGCCTCTCTCAGGTGCATTAACGCAGGCTCCCGATCGGTATCTTTTATTTCACAGAGATCTTCCCACCTTTTTTAGGTCGAGCCTAGGCAGCGCATGTGCTGCTCTGCAAGGCATGCTGTATTGAGGTATGGCATAGAAGCTCCGCCCATTTCCCACCCATCTTTTCAATTGGCTCCTGTTACTGTCCTTTCAAAATCGTTGCTTTTCATTTGTGAATAGGCTTAGTAGTCCCTCCTTGGTACCACCTTGTCTGCATTTGTAACCTCCCAAAACGACTGGACTTTTTACTTGTGTTGTTACACAGTTTGCTGTATCTAGTCGGTGAGCACTGTTTTCTTTAATGATCTTCCCTATTCCACCCACGACATCGCAGCACCCCGTCACCTTTTATATTGTTATTTAGTCATCTATTTTTGTCATTTCCAACGCGGTCCGCTTTAACTATAGCGGCAGCGCTTATTTAATTATTTAATTTACAGCACGACCACTTTCACTTTAGCTGCCGCACTACAAAAGCTTTATTTATTTTTCTATTTTTTCACTTTGTGTAAAAGTGCCCCATAGCGCTTTCACTTTAATGTTGGCCGCGATCCTTTCTTTAGATGCTGCTAAAAGTGTATCCTGAATACGGCGAGCAGGGTCTAAAGAAAGGGGCGCAGCCACCTTTAAAGTGGTCTCGCATTTGCAAGAGTTTGAGCTATTAGCATTAGAAATGACAATGCCTTTTATATATGTGTTGCTTTGAAAAAACACATAAATAACAGGCATTGCCATTTACAATGCCAATAGCTTAAAATCTCACAATTGCGAGACCTATTGCATTGAAAATGCTTGTTAATATAGTACATGATTTTATCTCCCCACAAGCATGCATTCAGTCTCCCTTGGAATCCCAGGACCTCTGTGACTCTCTGGCCAATTTTTTCCAGGAGAAAATTTCTCACATTTACTCAAAATGCCTTACTGCCCCCTTGCAGGACATAGAGATCACCACCTCCAAAGAAGAGAAGTCAAAAGCAACCCTCCATGCTTTAGACAGTTTTCAGCCTATCACTTTAGAGGAAATACATAGTTCCCTGGTTTCAGCAAAGTCTGGGTTTCCCCGGGATCTCAGCCTTCCTAAAATAATGTCCCTGCTAGCTACCTGCTGTGCCCCAGTGATCCAAGAGATCTTTAATTGCTCAATTAAAACAGGCATCATTCCGCCAGAGTGGAAGGCAGCATGTGTACGGCCCATATTAAAAAAACAACGTTGGACCAAAAATCTCTCGGCAGTTATCGCTCAATTCAATTTCCTTGTTACCTCTGCTGGGCAAACAGCTCGAAGGCCTAATAAACAAACAGTTGGGATCCTGTCTTGAACTCAACCATATCCTTGACCCCTCACAATCTGGCTTTTGCCCAGGGTACAGCACAGAGACGGCGCTTCTGGCTGTGACCGATTCTCTGAGACTGGGGGTGGATGCATGGAACCCAGTGATACTAGTGTTATTAGACCTCTCCTCAGCCTTTGACACCATCTCCCATTCAAGGCTTTTAGAAAGGCTGCAAGCAATCGGTATACAGGGTCTGGCACACAAATTACTTCAGCATTTCCTGACGGACAGACAGCAAACTGTCATTCTGGGCCCGTACT
The DNA here is from genome assembly GCA_963921515.1 of Calotriton arnoldi. Classification (NCBI taxonomy): domain Eukaryota; kingdom Metazoa; phylum Chordata; class Amphibia; order Caudata; family Salamandridae; genus Calotriton; species Calotriton arnoldi. Next base: position 1,731,368 of record CAWUFW010000004.1, read on the forward strand.
CATCACAAAAAATGACCTTAGACAAGGGTGTTCCGCAGGGCTCATGTCTGAGCCCCACTTTGTTCAATATCTATATTGCGCCGCTAGCGAAGATTGCAGAGCACTTCGGCTTTGAGATAATATCATATGCCGATGACACCCAGCTGATGTTTACTATAGGTCAAGACCTGATAACAACAAAAAAACGTTTCGCATCAGGTATGTTAGCAATCTCCAATTGGATGACCGAGAACTGTCTCCAGCTAAATGCAGAAAAGACGGAGATCATGCTGCTTGGCAAAGCCCCCTCTATTTGGACGGATGACTGGTGGCCTCATCAGTTGGGTGCCACTCCCGTGCCCAAACAAACAGTAAAGAACTTGGGGATAAAACTAGACCAAGCCTTAACGATGAAAGAGCAGATCGCTGCAACTACGAGCTCATGCTACTACAATCTGCGGCTTTTGCAGATAATCTTCCCCTTCCTCCCTACCACGGCCCATAGAACATTGGTCCAGGACATGGTGATAAGCAGACTGGACTATGGAAATGCCCTTCTGGCAGAGGCTAGCGAATTACTGCTCTCCAAGCTTCAGGTGGTCCAAAACACTGCTGCCAGGCTTATTCTGAACCACCCTTCTGGCACTTCCTCAGCTCCCTTGCTGAAGGAACTACACTGGTTGCCAGTGAAGAAGCACTCCTATTTTAAGATCTGTTGCCTTGCGTACAACGCCTTAACAGGCAAAGGCCCGTTATATCTCCAGAAAAAATAACAGCATATGCTCCTAGTCGCAATCTTAGATCCGGCGATAAAGCCTTACTGTGTGTCCCCCGCATCTGCCAAACGCGCACCGGGGGTAAGGCCTTTTCCTATCTCGCCCCAAGGTACTGGAACAAACTTCCCCTGCCCTTAAGATCCACTCCCAACTATTGTAAATTCAGGAAACACTCAAAGCCTATCTATTCTGAACCATTAGGTACGTTTCCTGATCTGATCTGCATCAGCGCCGAGATGTGAGTTGTGCGCTAAAGCAAATAGATTTAACATAACATAACATAACATAACATATAAGGTGGCCAACAAGCAGCACCATTCAGATCTGCTGCACACCCCGGAGAGCGATAAGTAGCTGATACAGCACCTTTAAAATCCTTTGTCTTTTCTCTCTTATCCTTTTCTCTTTTTCTTTCCTTCGCTATTCTCAATTTTTATTTTATTTTTGTCCCTCTGCTTCTTTATATCTCACTCTTTGTAATCAGATTCTTTGGGGTGCTCCTTTGTATTTTTCTCTATAAATATTATATTTTGTTCGAATTAATTGCATTTCAGTGCAGATGGCCGATTGCCCGTTGGCAAGTCGGCCTGGGGAGGGATATTGGGGGATTTTATTATTTGTTTAGATCTGTCCATTTCTCTACGCTGCACAGAGAGTGCGGACTGTCTGCGCATTCTGTTGTTGCTGGGGGCGGGGGATGGGGGGATGGGGTACGGACCACTGTGGGGGGAGGGGCTTAGTCTACAATCCTGTATTCGCTTATTTCTTTATTGTCAAGTAGATAGCTGACGGTGATTATACCCTGCTGACTTGGAATGTGTGTGGGCTGGCTGGTTGCGCCAAGTGCCACAAGGTGTAGCAATATTTGCATAGCCATATGGTCTCGTTAGCGCTGCTGCAGGAAACACACCTGACCTCGCAGACTCTTGCATCCCTCCGCAAGAGTTGGAGAGGCACGGTCCTTGGCACCACATAATCGGAATATGATAGGGGCGCGCTTATATGGGTGACACCCGGAGTCCCGTTAAAGATACTACACTCCTGAGTTGACACACAAGGCCGTTATGCAACCCTATAAGGCCTCTTAAATGGATCCCCACTGGCACTGATATCCCTCTATGCCCCGAACTCAGGTCAAGTGGCATGCTTGCAATCAATTACACTGTCTTTACTCACAGACCCCACAGTACCTATTTACTGGGGTGGAGACCATAATGGGGTGTAGGATCTCACCCTAGACCGATCCCACACTCCACTCCCAGAGGCACAGTCCATTAAATTAGCTCAACACATGAGGGAATGGATTGTCAATATGCAGCTACACGATGCATGGCAAAGCCGGCACCCCATGCTGCAAACTTACTCGCACTACTCTGCAATTCATGACCTCTACACGAGAATAGACACCATATATTGCTCAGACAATTACCTTCTATAGCATACTACATGGGGAATATTTAGTGCGCACGATCTCGGACTACAGCCCACTGCAATTGCATCTTGTATAGGGGGCGCAGAGGCCCAGGATGTCGACCTGGTGCCTCCCCCTTCCAGCGCTCCCTGACTCGTCGTTTCGCACCACTCTGTCTGTCACGCTCCATCGACTCATACTTCCAAGCCAACTCGGGCACTGCCTCGAGCACGGGGGTGGAGTGGGATGCATTTAAGGCTTTCCTGAGAGGACACGCATTCAAAACTACATATTGTTCCTGTAAGTCACTCACAAACGCGCTCCAAAACCACAAACTGGAAATACAGAGATGCGAGGTGCTGTCTCCCACAGATCCCCATGTTGGCCCAAGCCCGTCTAGCATATAAAGAAACAGTCGATAATCTCTGCGCACTAGATCAAAAAACATATTTAGCCCGTCGGCACTCCTAGGGGGACAAAGCTGGTAAGATTTTGGCATGGCTTCAAAAAACTGACACTTCACAACCTCCTATTACAGCAATACTCACGCCCACAGGGTCTATGGCGAATACTCAGGAAATGATCAATACTTCCTTTTATGAATATTATACCTCCTTAAATGCAGCCCCAGACATTGATGATCCTGTCTTTATTCAGAGGTTCCTGTTGGATGTCCAACTCCCACAGATAACGCGACCTCACTATGACTCACTCGAAAAACCTGTGGCTGCCGACGAGATCCCTGAGGCCATTTGGCAAATGGCAGCGGGCAAGACTCCGGGGACGGATGGCTGGCCGTCAGAGTTTTACACAACTTACTCCGAATAACTTATCCCCGACTGGCTACTATGTACGCAGAAGCATTCGAAAAGGGCGAACTCCCGCCCACCCTGCGAGAGGCGACGCTGGTAGTGTTGCCCAAGCCGGGCAGAGACCCCCTCCGGATGACTTCTTATCGCCCTTTATCGATGCTGAATGTAGATTATAAAATCCTAGGGAAATTACTAGCCAATAGGCTGATCGAGGTTGTGCCCGTGCTGGTACATGAAGATCAGAACGGTTTAATTCCGGGGAGGAGCACCAGGCTGAATTTGCGCCGCCTCTTTACATTATTAGAATGGGCACGGACAGAGCCTGGAATCCCTTGGATAGCGTCTTTAGATTTTGAAAAGGCATTCAACACCTTGAGCTGGCGCTACCTGCTAGCAATATTGTCTGGTTTTGGCATAGGCCCTAATTTCTTGAAGTGGATACGTGTACTTTACACAAACTCACCAGCCAGGGTAAAGACGGGCTGCACCTTCTCTCCACTATTTGCAATAGAATGCGGCACAAGGCAGGGATGTCCTCTGTCACCGATCCTCTTTGCATTGGCCATGGAACCATTGGCATGCAAACTGCGCCAACGTGTGCTGGAATGGAGTATATACGCGGATCAGCTGTGGCACATAGTGTCTTTGAACGCAGACAATGCACTGATCTACTTGTGTGGCCAGACTGAAGACCTACGGGGATTGGTAGAACTGCTAAATGAACACGCACGGGTTTCGGGCCTACGGGTTGACTGGTCCAAGTCGGCAGTGTTCCCAATGAAGGCACTATCCACAGACCAGAGACACGCCATGCCTCATACATCACTGGAATGGGCGTTTGACACCTTCAAATGCCTGGGGGTCCAGGTCTATCACTCAGGCGCAGACACGATAGATGGCAACTTGGGACGTGCTATCGCCAAGGCTCGCTCAGCTCCTCCAATTTGGCTGAGTTTACCTTTATCCCCCATGGGGCGAGTGGCCATCTCCAAGATGCTTGTACTGCCCTGACTCTTATACTTTTTTTCCACACTCCCTTATCGATTGCCGCAGAGGCTATTCAAGGACTTAGAATTATTCCTTGTCTCCCTGATCTGGGGGAACTCTAGGTCCAGGGAGGCTCTCCGAAAACTATTCCTGCCATTTGTCGGACGGTTGCCTGTGTGCACCAAATTATGAACAATATTATGTTGCAGCGCAACTGCAGGGGCCAATGAGGTGGCTTGCTAAGAGTAACCTCACCGAACTAGTAACTGTGGCATTGCCCTGGGGACAACCGGCAATACTGGAGTGGCTATTGGGCTCCAATACAGTGTTACAGAAAAAACAAGGCAACATTTTAATGGTGATAGCTAGACGCAACTGGGCTAAATACGTGTTACCTAAAAACCAGGCCAAGCCTTACGCCCCTAGCCTGCCATTGGAGGTCTTACCGGGCACATTCACCTGTCACGGCCACCTGGAGCTCGAGTCCTGGAGGATGGGGGGACTGGATACCTGGGGTGACGTATGCAGATTCGCAATTACAAACCTTTGAGGCTTTAGTGCCTAACTTCGGGATACCACAGGGGATGTTCATACTCTACGCATTGCTAACAAGCCAATTCCTCCAGATATGGAATAATGATCACACTGAACCTGCCACAACACATGTCAAATAAACATTACTGACGCACGGATGCGGCAGGCACGCAATAACGGCAATCTACAACTCTCTTAGGCTTGACGACTCGCCTATTTTGACATCATTGCGCGCATACTGGGACACAGAATTGTCAACCACTATTGTCAACAAACAGTGGGCATAATGTATCAGTCACCCCAAAACCATATCCACAAACTCTAGACTGAAATACACTCAATTTAACTATCTACAACCACACATATTTAACGCCACATAGGTTGGCGCAGATGTATTCAACCTACGCCGATGTGTGTCCTAGGTGCCTGGACTCAGGGGCAGCGCTCAGGCATATGGTGTGGATGCGTCCCTGCGTTCAGTCATACTGGAATGAAATTACGGTGGTGCTCGCAGAGGCAGCGAGCGCCCCGGTGACAGCCCAAGCCACTTATTTTTTATTGGGAATCGCGAAGCGCAATGCCTCTCGCAAAGGCCTCAATAAATTCTTGGATTTGGCCGTGGGCCTCCCCAAATGTAAAATAGCAATGTCATGGAAGTCGCAACTAGGCCCCAACACACAATCATGGCTGTTCCACCGTCGCAGAGCACTAGTCGCAGAACATACAGTGCAGTTGTCCAATGCTTCACGAGCATCTGCACCTACACGGACCAGCCCCTCAGTGGCAAGATTATTTTTCGTCTATAGAGGCCAAACTAGCTGTGACGCAACCGCCCCCGACGTAGCTTGCAGCCCCGCTGAAAACCTATGGCAGGCCATGCCCTTAAGTATAAGTAGCCACAACACTTTTTCTGTGCCACGTTGGGAGGTGCCTGTTGGGTCCCCTGGGTCGGGGCGTGGGCCTGTCTCCGCCCCCCCGCGTATGCCTTCACACTCACCCGGCCACACATGTGGCCCCATGCTCCAAAGCACCAGCGACCAAGGCTAAACTCTGACCAGTCAGACGAGATCGGCCTTATGTTTCTTTTTCTATATACAGTTAAAAGTTCGATTGTCTTGTGATGTAATAAAAGATTTGTACTTGAATTCTCTTGCGAAATTGTAGGCGACTAATGTCAACACTGTGTTAATTGTTTACTGTATAGGTTATGCCCTGGCATCCTGCCTGTGCTATTTCAGCAACTGTCATTGTAATGCCAAGCATAAGATTATTGTCACACGAATATTATTTGTACAATCTGTTGAAAATCAATAAAGAACATTTAAAAAAAAGAATTTAGTATGTGGTCATGGCAATAAGTTAGGACTGCTTTGGCAATTATGCCACCCTATGGCAAAATATTGAATTACTGAACAGCATGAGTTGAATGCGTTTGAGGACCACTGTATCTAACGTGATTTACAATCTCTCATCTGACGAAACTTTTTAGGTTGACTGAGAGGCCAAGGGAGTTATCAATGATAAAACATTTCAGGTTACGTGAAGCCCATTGGGCCACACAATAAGGATCAGGTATCAGAGATTGAAGTTAAGTAGTTTTATTACCAATTAATAACCAGTTCAGTATATATGCATGTCAAGAGAAAATTAAAAGTGTAGGAGAGTAGGATCTGCCTCTTATGTTGCCCCCACTTTTTTTCTGATGTTTACACTGGTTTCTGGCTATAGTCTGGCTGGGACCCTGCTAATCAGGGCCCCAGCCTCTCTGTTCTCTCTAAACGATTTGGAGTGCACTCTAGGTGCACTAGTGATTGGATACTGTGGTACCTTATGAGTCCCTAGTATATGGTACCTTAGGTACCAAGGGCATAGGTACTTCACAGGCCTACCAGGGGCTGAAGCATGTATTATGCCACCCCTGGGAAGCAGACTAAATCTGACACCACAGGCCTGCTACTGCAGCCTGGGTGAGGAAGTGCTAGCACCCCTCACTGAGATATAGGTTCCCTATATCTCTCCTGCTCGCAGTGGAGGAAGCCCAACAATAGATATCCTGTCCCAAGGGGGTGTGACCACCTCCCAGACAGGGTTTAGTGTATTGGGCTGGGTGGGTGCACTCTTAGAGTGCTTTGAAGTCCTGCACTGGGGGAGCAGAAGGCTCCTCTGTGCATACCCCAGTTCAAACCGGCTCAGGGGCTACCTGCCCCTGCTCTGGCGTGAAACTGGACAAAGGGAAGTGGGTGTAGCCACCCACTCCCCTGACCCACCCATAGGTAGGGTCATAGAGCTAGTCCCTCCCTTTCTTTTAGTATAAGAGGGGGCACCTGTGCATTGCAACCTAGATTTCCCTGGATGACGCTCTGAAGAAGAATCCCGGACCTTCGACGTTCCACTACCTTTGGAAGACTGAAGAATCTCCCTTGGAGTCAAGGAGTGACTCCCCTGCTTGGCAGGCACCAAAAACTACAAACAATGGTCGCAAACTACGCCGCTCCCGCCAGAGTCCGAAGTCCCTGCAGCCCAAGAAGTGGATTTCCTGACTTCTCAAAGGCCATCGTGAGTCCCCAGCGAAGCTAAGGCCAGTGGACCCCAAGAGTGACGAGGAACATCGACCCTTGGGTACTGTGCACTATTGTCGAGTGCAACCCCTTCACAACATTCCACAAACTTGTGCTTTGGACCACATGTGATCCTAGCCTCCAGCAGGAATCCCTCCGAAGATCAGAGGCCTACCACGTCCCGAGTGACCGTGGGCCTCTGTTGAGCAAATCCTCCCGAGGCATCTTTGCGATCCCTTGCCAGCCAGCTTGTGGGTCCCCAGAAGACTTTCTAAAGAAACCAAAGGGCTCCCCTGGTTGCTCCAGGCCTGCCCTGACTTACCCTCGCTGGGTGAGTCCCCCAGATCTTGCTGGTCTGCGCCATTGCCTCTTCACACTTTCCCCGAGACTTGCTGTTACCAAGGCTTGTTGGCTCCAATCGAGTCGCCGACACCGCAGTAAGCTGCAGACATTGTGGGACACGCCGAATCCAGCTCCTGGTTGTCGTCGATGCCTCCTGGACCTCGTGGCTGAAGAGTCAAGGCACCCGCGAACGACCTGAATCTCGCGACGACGGTGGGCATCCATCTTCCTTGCCCCGAGTCTCTGCCAAGTGACTTTGAACACTGTCCCCTCTGCTTTCAGGTCTTCCATCTTCTGAATCCAGGCTTGGATTCCTCCGGACACTTCTCCTGTCGCCGCAAGCAGCAAGTCTTCACTGGCTCCCATTGAAAACAACGCTGCGACCCGACACCCAAGAACACCTATGCACCCGGCTCCCCTGGGTGAGGTAACTTCAGCACTACGGTGCTCCTGTGGGTGTGGGCCCTAGAACTACTTACCCTGTAAGTGACTTGCTTGTAGCTTCCCTAGAAGTGTCCTAAAATTCCTATTTTCTAAGTGCGACAATTGCGCTGACTCGTACAGGGTTCGCGTCTGTGTTAGACACACCGCATCCATCTCCTTTGTAACACTATCTAGAACTGTGTCCTTCGACTCGTACTGAGTCCGATCGGTGTTCGCCTCGAACACAAGGGGCCTGTAACATTGAGATCTCCATTGCACTGACTTGCACAAGGTTCGCGTCTGTGTTAGACACAGCGAGTCCATCTCCCTTGCAACTCTACCTGTAACCGCGTCCTTCGACTCGTACAAGGACCGATCGGTGTGTTCGCCTCGAACACGCAAGGGACCTTTAACATTGAAATCTCAATCGCGTCTGAGCGCATAGACTCGCACAGGACTCGCACCGGTGCCAGGACACTGCGTCCGTCCCCTGTGGGTCTCCTACAACTACCTGGGGTGGTTCTTGGGGGTCCCTCGATTCTAGATGCCCTAGACCTAGGTCTAGCCAAACTAAGATTGTGATATTCGATTGTGCTAAACTTATTTTGATAACATTTGACTTGTACATATGTTCCTGACTTCTAATCTCATAAAGAGATTAGTAGAGAGTGTTTATTAATAAATACATATATATTTGATATATATACCTGTGTGGTGTCTTTTCATTTGGTGATTCAGGAGATTGTGTGGTAAAACAAGCTGCTTTACATTCCTTCAAGACTTAGCCTGAAGGCTGCTCTCCACAGCTACCACTAGGATAGCTTTCTATAAAGGTTGTCTTAAACCTATCTACCATAAGAGTCGAATTGTTCTGGTGCAAGGTGTCCACTTTAATTAGTGAACAGCATATACCAGGCCAACTTCTCACATTGGTGGGCAGCGTGTGGGATTCCAGCTTGCTATTGTTTTACCAGAAAATCTCTATTTGAATTACTAACTGAAAACCACTATAGGTACTTAAGGTACATATAAAGTCAAGCTTAGTATCAATAAGTTCTACTGAACTTAGAGCTGTGTGCCAAGGGATAGCACACCCTTTCTACAGCTCAAGCTAGTATCAGTAGGCCACAAACTAGTGTAGGTAGTACAACACTGCACAACACTAGAATGTCCTTAAAGGGTGGAACCAGTGGATCCACTCAGCCTCAGTATAAGGACATGGCTTTCTCTGACTTGAGAGCCATGTGTGTTGAAAGACACCTGAAGCTAGGACAGAGTCCCTCCACCCTACACCTGATAGATCTGCTGACAGCAGATGATCTTAGATTGGCTCTAGGAGCTAATGGGTCTGAATCAGTGAGTGGGTCAATTACAGTATCTGGGTCAGATGATGAAAATCAGAATTACCAAGACTTTGTGATTGAAGGGCCAGGCCTCAAGGGGCCTGAAAAGGACAGAGGAATTCTCCCTAAGAGAGCTGACAGAGTGGAGGAGAGGCATAGGTCCCCTTCCAGGGAATCTGACCACTCTTATCACTCTGGCAGAGAATTTGTCCACCAGAGGAACTCATACTTTCCCATAAGAGAGACCTCCTCTGAAAGAATGTGCAAACTGCTGCAGTATGAGGAAGCAAGAGTTGCCCTCATAACCAAGCAGTTGGCACTGGATATAGAAGCCCTGGAGATCCAGAGAGCTTCTAGAAGAGGGGGGTTAGAACCCCTTGGTGGCAGCAACAGTGTCCCTAGAGGCAGAGAATCTATTCCAGACCATAGGAACCTGAGCAAGGTTGTTCCTCCCTACCAGAGTGGGGATGATATCCACAAGTGGATAACTGCTATGGAGAGGGCCTGTAGAGTACAGCAGGTCCCCCAAAAGCAGTGGGCAGCAATCTTGTGGCTCTCCTTTTCAGACAAAGGTAGGGACAAGCTCCTCACTGTTAGAGAAGAGGATGCTGATAATTATGAAGTCCTGAAGAGTGCACTGATAGATGGGTTTGGCTTAACCACTGAGCAGTACAGGTTAAAGTTCAGAGACACCCAGAAGGCACAGACTCAGGACTGGACTGACTTTGTAGATTGTGCAACCAAGGCTCTGGAGGGTTGGCTGGTTGGCAGTAGGGTTACTGATTTCAAGGGATTGTATAACCTGATGATGAGAGAACAGATCCTTAATAATTGCCAGAACCAGTTGTTGCATCAATACCTGGTGGACTCAGATCTGACCTCTCCCCAAGAATTGGGAAAGAAGGCAGACAAATGGGTCAGAACCAGGGTAAGGCAGAAACCCCAGAACCAAGGGGGTGACACCAAGAAGCAAGATCCTAAGGGCTCTGAGAAAGGTGGGGATAAGTCAAAAGACCAGAAGTCTTCACAAGGGCCCCAAAAATCTGCATCTGGTGGGGAGTCACAATCCAACAAGGGAAAAGGCCAAAAGAAGCCCTGGTGCAAATTCTGTAAACAGAAAGGGCACTGGACTTCTGATTGTAACAAGTCCAAAGACCAAACCACCACCACTCCTGCCCCTAAGGCAACTGTTCCCCCTAGCTCAGCTACTGGTGGAGGTGGTACTCAGAATAAGGGTGTAGTAGGGTTGACCCTGGGTTCTGAAGTGGACTCTGACCTAGTCAGAGTGCCCACTCAGGCAATGCTGATTTGTGAGGGAGACCTTAATATGTCCTTCCTAGTAAGTCCCAGTAATCTGGGCAAATACAAACAGCAGCCTGTAATAAATGGCAAACAGGCTTTGGCATTTAGGGACACAGGTGCTAGTGTCACCATGGTGGCAGAGGATCTTGTCGACCCTGGACAGATCATCCTGGGCGAAATGTACCAGGTGACCAATGCAAGCAATGTCAGGACCAACCATAGTCTGGCAGTTGTGAATTTCTCCTGGGGAGGGGTAACTGGCCTCAAGAAGGTTGTAGTCAGTGCAGACCTCCCTGTCGAATGTCTATTGGGCAATGATCTAGAGACTTCAGCCTGGTCTGAAGTAGAGTTATGGACTCATGCTGAGAAGTTGGGCATCCCTGCAGAGGTATTTGCTGTGACCAGGTCACAAGCAAGAATGCATAACACTGAACCAGCTCTGGATCCTGGAACAATGGACCAGATGCTTCCCAAGAGGAGGAGCAGTAGGGTAAAGGCAGTGCCTTCCCCTCTGTCTCAGATCACAGATTCACCCCCAGAGGGAGGTGAAGAAGATCCTGAAGAAGGAACTGCCCCAGAGGGACTTGAGCCTGATCAGGTTGAGTTCTTGGGGGCAGGGGGCCCTTCTAGGGAAGATCTGAGTAAGGAGCAACAGTGCTGCCCCTCTCTTGAACCCCTCAGACAGCAGGCTGCTGCTGAGGCTGCTGGGAGTGCTAGTGGGTCCCATAAAATCTATTGGGATGAGGGACTCCTATATTCTGAGGGTAGAGATCCAGCCCCTGGAGCCACCAGGAGGATGGTAATACCTCAGAAGTTTAGGGGGTTCCTCTTGACCCTAGCACATGATATCCCTTTGGCAGGTCACTTAGGCCAAAACAAGACCTGGGACAGGCTTGTTCCACATTTTCATTGGCCACATATGTCAGAGGACACAAAGGAGTTTTGTCGCTCCTGTGTCACATGCCAAGCCAGTGGTAAGGCAGGTGGCACAACAAAGGCCCCCCTGATACCACCACCTGTGGTGGGGGTACCCTTTGAAAGGGTAGGGATTGACATTGTTGGTCCCCTTGACCCTCAAACTGCATCTGGGCACAGGTTTATCCTGGTGGTAGTGGATCATGCCACCAGGTACCCAGAAGCAATTCCCCTGAGGTCCACCACAGCCCCTGTGGTGGCAAGAGCCCTCATTGGGGTCTTCTCCAGAGTGGGTTTCCCAAAGGAGGTCATTTCTGACAGAGGTACCAACTTCATGTCAGGATATCTGAAAGCAATGTGGAAGGAGTGTGGTGTAACTTATAAGTTCACCACCCCCTATCACCCACAATGCAATGGTTTAGTTGAACGCTTCAACAAAACCTTGAAAGGAATGATTAAAGGACTCCCAGAGTAGCTTAGGCGGAAATGGGACCTTCTTCTTCCTTGCCTGTTGTTTGCATACAGAGAGGTTCCACAGAAGGGGGTTGGTTACAGCCCATTTGAGCTTCTGTTTGGGCATCCTGTGAGAGGTCCATTGTGTTTGGTAAAGAGGGCTGGGAGTTACCTCTCAAGCCCCCAAACAAGATGTGATGGACTATGTACTTGGTCTCCGCTCCCGGATGGCTGAGTACATGAAAAAGGCAACCAAAAACCTGGAGGCCAGCCAAGAATTACAAAAAGCTTGGCATGACCAAAAGGCTGTACTGACTGTATACCAGCCAGGACAGAAGGTGTGGGTATTGGAGCCTGTGGCCCCAGCAGCCCTCCAGGACAAGTGGAGTGGCCCCCATACAATAGTTGAACAGAAGGGAGAAGTCACCTACCTGGTGAATCTTGGAACTCCCAGGAGCCCCCTGAGGGTGCTCCATGTCAACAGATTAAAGCCATATGTTGACAGGGCTGACATGGGCTTGCTCATGGCAACTGATGAGGAACAGGAGGAGGAGAGTGACCCTCTCCCTGACCTGCTCTCTCAGAACCCTGATGATGGGTCAGTTGATGGTGTTGCTTTGGCAAGCAGCCTCACTGTCCATCAGCAAACTGAGTGCAGACAAGTTCTGCAACAGTATAGACATATGTTTAGCCGGACCCCTAGTCAGACTTCCTGGTGCACCCATGAGGTGGACACTGGAGACAGTCTGCCTGTCAAGAATAAAATCTACAGGCAACCTGACCATGTCAGGGACTGTATCAGGACTGAAGTCCAGAAAATGTTGGAGCTAGGTGTAATTGAGCCTTCAGATAGCCCTTGGGCTAGCCCAGTAGTCCTGGTACTCAAGCCTCATACCCAGGGTGGTAAGAAAGAAATGAGGTTTTGTGTAGACTACAGAGGCCTCAATGCAGTCACTAGGACTGATGCCTATCCCATACCAAGGGCAGATGAGCTGATTGATACTTTGGCCTCAGCCAAGTATCTAAGCACGTTTGACCTGACAGCTGGCTACTGGCAGATCAGGTTAGCTGATGATGCAAAAGCCAAAACAGCATTTTCGACCCCTGGTGGGCACTACCACTTTGTGGTGATGCCCTTTGGATTGAAAAATGCACCTGCCACTTTTCAGAGGTTGGTGAATAAAGTTCTGACAGGGATGGAAACTTATTGCTCAGCTTATCTAGATGATATTGCTGTCTTTAGTTCCTCCTGGCAGGATCACCTGGTCCACCTCAGGAATGTTTTGGAGGCCCTGCAGAAAGCAGGCCTCACTATCAAGGCCACTAAGTGCCAGATAGGGCAGAGTCAGGTTGTATACCTGGGCCACCTTGTAGGTGGAGGCCAGGTTCAGCCTTTACAGAGCAAAATCCAAACCATAATGGAGTGGGTTGCTCCAACCACCCAGACACAGGTGAGAGCCTATTTAGGCCTGACTGGGTACTATAGGAGGTTTGTCAAGGGATATGGATCTATAGTGACCCCCTTGAATGATCTGACCTCAAAGAAAATGCCAAAAAAGGTTCAGTGGACAGCTAGCTGTCAGAAGGCATTTGAAGACCTAAAGCAGGCCATGTGCACTGCCCCCATCTTACAGAGTCCAGACTACACCAAAAAGTTCATTGTCCAAACAGATGCTTCTGTACTGTCTCAACTGAATGATGAAGGTCAAGACCAGCCAGTAGCTTTTATTAGCAGAAGGCTGACCCCTAGAGAGAAACGTTGGTCGGCTATAGAGAGGGAGGCCTTTGCTGTGGTGTGGGCCCTGAAGAAGCTGAGGCCATACTTGTTTGGCACTCACTTCATAGTTCAGACTGACCACAAGCCCCTCCTATGGCTTAAACAGATGAAAGGTGAAAACCCAAAACTTTTGAGGTGGTCCATTTCCCTACAGGGATGGACTATACAGTGGAACATAGACCTGGGACCCAACATGCCAATGCAGATGGACTCTCAAGGTATTTCCACTTTGAACACGAAGACTCAACTGGTCAAGGTTAGTTTAGTGTCCCTGCGTTTGGGGGGGTTGTGTAGGAGAGTAGGATCTGCCTCTTATGTTGCCCCCACTTTTTTTCTGATGTTTACACTGGTTTCTGGCTATAGTCTGGCTGGGACCCTGCTAATCATGGCCCCAGCCTCTCTGTTCTCTCTAAACGATTTGGAGTGCACTCTAGGTGCACTAGTGATTGGATACTGTGGTACATTATGAGTCCCTAGTATATGGGACCTTAGGTACCAAGGGCATAGGTACTTCACAGGCCTACCAGGGGCTGAAGCATGTATTATGCCACCCCTGGGAAGCAGACTAAATCTGACACCACAGGCCTGCTACTGCAGCCTGGGTGAGGAAGTGCTAGCACCCCTCACTGAGATATAGGTCCCCTATATCTCTCCTGCACACACATTGAGACTTATCAGTCACCCCTAAAGCAGGCCCTATCAATCCTGAGGGCAGGGTGCTTAGTTTCCGTGTGAGGGGGTGCCTCTGCCTGAGCAGGGCCCCTCTGCAGCTCTCAGAGTCCATTCTCTGGGGCTGTTTGTGGATGCGGTTAAACCATATACTTTTAAGTGCATTATATCCTCGCGGTAAAATGCTAACTTTGGAATGGCTGCATCAAAACATGTCGTGTTTGGTGTCAAACATCTTGGAATACTACCCCCCGCCAGTCCTGGCGGCGGGGGTAGCATTCCACCCTTCTAGAGGGATAGACATGTACCTACTGTGGAAACGCGGTAGAATCCTGCAGAGCCCTGGCATCACAAAATGGATGCCACCAGACACAGACACTGGGCTGCCCTCCTGCTGATGACCAACACTCGCAGTGGAGGAAGCCCAACAATAGATATCCTGTCCCAAGGGGGTGTGACCACCTCCCAGACAGGGTTTAGTGTATTGGGGCTGGGTGGGTGCACTCTTAGAGTGCTTTGAAGTCCTGCACTGGGGGAGCAGAAGGCTCCTCTGTGCATACCCCATTTCAAACCGGCTCAGGGGCTACCTGCCCCTGCTCTGGCGCGAAACTGGACAAAGGGAAGTGGGTGTAGCCACCCACTCCCTGACCCTCCCATAGGTAGGGTCATAGAGCTAGTCCCTCCCTTTCTTTTAGTATAAGAGGGGGAACCTGTGCATTGCAACCTAGATTTCCCTGGACGACGCCCTGAAGAAGAATCCCGGACCTTCGACGTTCCACTACCTTTGGAAGACTGAAGAATCTCCCTTGGAGTCAAGGAGTGACTCCCCTGCTTGGCAGGTACCAAAAACTACAAACGACGGTCGCAAACTACGCCGCTCCCGCTAGAGTCCGAAGTCCCTGCAGCCCAAGAAGTAGATTTCCTGACTTCTCAAACTCCATCGTGAGTCCCCAGTGAAGCTGAGGCCAGTGGACCCCAAGGGTGACAAGGACCATGACCCCTGGGTACTGTGCACTATTGTCGAGTGCAACCCCTTCACAACGTTCCACGAACTTGTGCTTTAGACCACGTGTGGCTCTAGCCTCCAGCAAGAATCCCTCCGAAGATCAGAGGCCTACCATGTCCCGAGTGACCGTGGGCCCCTGTTGAGTGAATCCTCCCGAGGCGTCTTCGCGATCCCTTGCCAGCCGGCTTGTGGGTCCCCAGAAGACTTTCTAAAGAAACCAAAGGGCTCCCCTAGTTGCTCCAGGCCTGCCCTGACTTACCCTCGCTGGGTGAGTCCCCCAGATCTTGCTGGTCTGCGCCATTGCCTCTTCACACTTTCCCCAAGACTTGCTGTTACCAAGGATTGTTGGCTCCAATCGAGTCGCCGACACCGCAGTAATCTGCAAACATCGTGGGACACGCAGAATCCAGCTCCTGGTTGTCGTCGACGCCTCCTGGACCTCGTGGCTGAAGAGTCAAGGCACCCGCAAATGACCTGAATCTCGCGACGACGGTGGGCATCCATCTTCCTTGCCCCGAGTCTCTGCCAAGTGACTTTGAACACTGTCCCCTCTGCTTTCAGGTCTTCCATCTTCTGAATCCAGGCTTGGATTCCTCCGGACACTTCTCCTGTCGCCGCAAGCAGCAAGTCTTCACTGGCTCCCATTGAAAACGACGCCGCGACCCGACACCCAAGAACACCTATGCACCCGGCTCCCCTGGGTGAGGTAACTTCAGCACTACGGTGCTCCTGTGGGTGTGGGCCCTAGAACTACTTACCCTGTAAGTGACTTGCTTGTAGCTTCCCTAGAAGTGTCCTAAAATTCCTATTTTCTAAGTGCGACAATTGCGCTGACTCGTACAGGGTTCGCGTCTGTGTTAGACACACCGCATCCATCTCCTTTGTAACACTATCTAGAACTGTGTCCTTCGACTCGTACTGAGTCCGATCGGTGTTCGCCTCGAACACAAGGGGCCCATAACATTGAGATCTCCATTGCACTGACTCGCACAAGGTTCGCGTCTGTGTTAGACACAGCGCGTCCATCTCCCTTGCAACTCTATCTGTAACCGCGTCCTTCGACTCGTACAAGGACCGATCGGTGTGTTCGCCTCGAACACGCAAGGGACCTTTAACATTGAAATCTCAATCGCGTCTGAGCGCATAGACTCGCACAGGACTCGCACCGGTGCCAGGACACCGCGTCCGTCCCCTGTGGGTCTCCTACAACTACCTGGGGTGGTTCTTGGGGGTCCCTCGATTCTAGATGCCCTAGACCTAGGTCTAGCCAAACTAAGATTGTGATATTCGATTGTGCTAAACTTATTTTGATAACATTTGACTTGTACATATGTTCCTGACTTCTAATCTCATAAAGAGATTAGTAGAGAGTGTTTATTAATAAATACATATATATTTGATATATATACCTGTGTGGTGTCTTTTCATTTGGTGATTCAGGCGATTGTGTGGTAAAACAAGCTGCTTTACATTCCTTCAAGACTTAGCCTGAAGGCTGCTCTCCACAGCTACCACTAGGATAGCTTTCTATAAAGGTTGTCTTAAACCTATCTACCATAAGAGTCGAATTGTTCTGGTGCAAGGTGTCCACTTTAATTAGTGAACAGCATATACCAGGCCAACTTCTCACAAAAAGGATACAGGATTGCAGCTGGCAAGTTGAAATATTGCAATAGGTTCAGTCTCAGTAGGATCAGATATAAAATAGTCAGAGCCACAGCAATACAGAAACTGAGAATAAGAAATAGGTGTTCCTTAAATAAACTCTGATGCTCTCTTCTAAAACTGAATACATTCTAAATTGATCTAATCTGGGTTCTAGGTTTAGAATTCATTATAGAGTGTGGTCTCAAGGAATTACACAAATGTGGGAAGGTGTCAGCATAGTAAACCCTCCAGTATAAGTCCTTCAGACTTAAAATACATGTTTAGCATGAAGCTTCACACTTGCAAGAATAAAGGAAGCAGAAAGGTTTGTCCCCCACCAAGTCTAAGGGAATCTGCTCTAACTTCCCAAATATCTCTTCCAACCCCACCAGGAACCAATAATTTCACATCTCGTGGTATGCATTTGCAACATCATTTTAATTTCCCATCCCACAGAACTTGGACAGTTACTACAACCTTGAGCATTCCCCGTTCCTGATACGCGATGAATTGGAGGCTTCATCTGCCATTAGGTCTTCACATTTCTTGCCAAGATTTCTCTTCCCTGCCCTTACTATCAATAAACTAATACTTACAACAATACACCTCTCTCTTGCTAATTAATTCTTGAGAACGCACCTGCAAAAGAAAGAACAGACTAACCAAGCAAATTAAATTTCAAAATTAAGGGCTTTAGTCAGGTTAAGTTTACCAAAACATTTAAACGTGTACCTCAATACATGGTTATAATTGTGCACATGTAACTTAAGAACCAATGGAAATGTGAGTGAAGGCATACATGATTACACTTTCAAATATGACTTTCAGAATATACGCAAATGTGACTTAAAATATGAATGCAAACATAAATACAGAATACATCTTCATGTTTAAACTGAACATTCGTGCACAAGTTTATAAAGATTCATTTTCTCAATAGTTACGTTATTAATACATTTAAATGTTCACACATGTTAATATTATTAAACGCACAGAGTAACTATACCATCAAAATAAATGTGAAACTACACAATAATAATGAGCAAAGGATGGAGTCTAAACTGAGTTACCCCACTTATCAAATGGAATCTAAAATATTTTTCAAACTCAGGCCTGGGAAGTACCACAAATAAAGCCAGCCCTTCAAGCCCATGAATTTGATGCACACTGACACAGAGGTATTTACAAAAAATATTAGCAAACCAATTGCAATCTCTCCTACCAGAGCGCAGTCCTTCTGACTAATCTGGATTCATTACGGTAGAACCATAATTATATCAGATATGTGGTCTACCTGTTAGGGAGTGAAAAACGGTTGTGTGATCTTCTCAGTGACTTCTGATGATGGTCCCCTCTCTTTCTTTCCTGGTTGGGTAGGAGGATTACAGTAATTGTCTCTGATTAAGTCATAAATCAACACTCATTGACGGTCTCCCTTCTATCCAAAGTCAGGCTGCATGTTTGGCTGTGGCTGTGCACACTACTCCTATCTTGAAGGTTGGCTTCCCATTAAAGGAAACATTCATTTTAAAGTATTCTGTCTTGTTCATCAGTCACTGAAACTAGACACTGTTCCTAAATCCATTGCTACTCATCTCCCTCTGTATTATCAGACCAGATTACATTGGTCTTCTGCTCATATCTTCCTACACATTCCTATGCGTCTTGCCTGGGCAGCCTTGCCTTCTCATTGTTGACAACTCCTTTGTGTAACTCCTTACCTTCAGAACGCAGGAATATGTCATCCCATTTATGCTTCAGAAGATAGGGCTATGACGCCATCTCACATGACTTAGTCAATCGGTTGTTGCTGCTTGAATTTTTTTGTGCGAACATAGTCTCAGGTAATAGTGCACTGTTTGAAGACTCTATTAGCATACCATACATTACATAGCATTTTACAGGGAGGTCAACCTCATGTAGCTCCTATGATTCTCTATCATTCGAGGGCTAAAGGGGTTAGCTGTTTCACATTTTGTAATATAATATAGAGCTGCCCAGTGCTTAATTTGTGAAATAATGAGAGCTAAGGCGCAAATTGTGGCTCAGAAGCTTGTGGCAGGCACAATAAATGTCAGCACTCCGAATACCAAGGCAGTGTAGCCTTTACTCCACCTCGGGCCTCATTAATCCACTGCCTGACATTCCCTGTCCTTTTATCTCACTTCTGCAGGTTCCTGCTTTCTCCCTTTGTGGCGTTTTTTCTGGCTTTCTCTTCCTCCGACTTTCCCCTTTGTCTTTTCCCTGTCCTGCAAAAATGTCTGATGAGGACAAATAAGTGCTGATCCCCAAAAATGAGTGCTGTGGGCCCTCAACGGCAACCACCAGCTTAACTTAGCCACAGGAGCTGCATAAATTTGAATATTTGATTTAGCCTCATGTGGAGCAGGATATAATTTGGAGATCACGTTGGGACCACGATTAGGCAGACCTCCTAATGTGTACCTAAGCATCCATTTAATACAGTCCTTATAATACAATCCTGTTCCCAATGTCATGGCCTATGTGAAGCTGGGTCTATGTTTCTCACTCCTTCAGCACCAAAGGAAAGAAAATGGATTACTAATGGGGAATTATTTAGGCCAGAGAAGCTACCCCTAGCAACCTAATAAAAGAAAATCCTCTCTCATATGTGTCTATGGAATATTAAGGATAGTGACCTGTTACCCAGAGTACTAAATAAACATTATAATTAGTTTGAAGCTGTGTCGAGCTTACTGTTGTTGTACATGTCGAATGGCCTGCCTGGGGGTTCCTGCTCGCCATGGCTGAACACGTTGAGGGGTATTTTACAAGAATTGCCACTAACCAGATTTTGAGTTAGTTAGCGGCAATTTTCTATCGCCGAAAACTACCGCCCTGTTATCGACGTATTTACTATATGTCGCTACATGGCAATAGTATCAACTAGCTACGGTGAAAACTGTTGCTAGCGACGTTAGTGAGAGAAAAGTGACGAAAGGCCAATTAGCGGCAAAAAAAATCACCTCTAATGAAAAAATAAAATAAAAACAATGGAATGCAGAATGCAGCAGCCAGGGTCAAGTTCAGCACAGTTCAACAACCCCCCAAAACCCCACAACAGCCAGGATGACCAGCCAGAGTCCCAGGGGAAGAGGAAATGCAGAATCAGGGCCTCATTTATGAAAAGTGGCGCATCGCTGGGGAAAACCATTGATGCAGCACTTTTCATTGTGCCATCCTTTCGACACCATGGCAGCCGATGCCTTGAAGCGCGGACAGTCTCCGGGGTCTGGAGGCCTCGCTGGGCCTGCGTCTGAGACTCGGAGTGGGAGGCGGCGAGGCAGTGGAGTCGCTGCGGTCTCACGGTGGAGGTGGGCCGCGTCGGGCCCAAGCCTGTGACCTGTGGCGGTAGACATTGAGGCGTCGGTGAACGTCCGTAGCTGGTGACAAAGTCTGGAAGGTAGCATGTACACACGTTGCCGACCTGTGTGAGGAAACCGCCTGGCACACCTTGGAGCTGTGATTGGTAGAGGAGCTCCTGCACATCGACGTAGGGAGGTCTGCATTGCATAACATGCAGCACCACTACACCGGGATGCACAGAGGAGATTGCCAATGTTGGGCCTCACCTCTCTGCATCACAGGCCGCAAGATGTGGTGCTGCCCGGATGCTGTGGAGGGTGGTGCTCCTGAGGTGCGCTGAACTTGTGTGGCGAGAGCTCTGCAACTTCACGCATAAGGGGGGCCCTGTTGCATCACCTGCATTGGGAGGTTTCCCTGTGGACTTGGCGGCGACTGCCGTACCCAGGCTTGTGAAATCCAACTTGGGTCAGGATCCTGCTGGCTGAGTCACAGATTCGGAGAGAGTGCAGTGGATTGAGCCCTGGTTTCGATGGTGAGAAGGTAGGACACGGAGCGTAGGAGGCCTGGGGGTCGAGTCAGGCCCAGGCCTAGCACCAGTGGGTGGTGCACACCATGCCCTGAGCAATCCCTGCACTGCGGCTGACCAACATCATCGAGGGCACCGCACAAGACTGGTGGGGGATTCCATTAACTGGCTCTAGTCACTGATATCGGCCGTTGATGGTGGCAGGCGCCAGGGGCATGGCGGTAGGTTCAGGCCCAGGCCCTTGGGTGCGCCTCTTGATCTGCCGTCACCCACTGGGGCACTGGTGAACACGGAATCTGGTTGGTTGCCACTGTTAGATAGGAGGAGGCGACCGGGTGGTGCTGCCTTTCCTTGCCCTTGGTAGTGAGCTCTTGGGTGTACGGGGAATTTCCATCGGTGCCACCTAAATGAAGTTTCCTGGCTAGCATACACCTGACTTGAGTAGAGGGGCCAGCTGGCCACACTGCACTGCACCACATATCATACATAGTGCCTGGGCATCTGGCACAATGATGGCCCGCATGCAGACATGGGCAGCGTCGGCATTTGTCCACTCCTCCGTGTTGGTGAACCGAGCCGATGGGGATCGCTGGCCACCGGGGCAGGTGACAGTGGACAACCTGGACTCCAAACTAGACTCTGTACTCGGAGCGGGTACCTCCCTCAAACAAATAGGCACTTCCTTTGAAGGCCGCATAGACAAAATCACAGTCGACTTCACCCTGGAGTGCGCAGATCATCACAAGCTGACTTTCAAGGTACCCGACATTGAGCAAGAACTGGCAAAAGTCCCTCCGAGTACCCTGAGCGCAGCTTTGGAGGTGTAGCAGGAAATGGCACATGTGAAGTCACTGGAAAGAACAGTGGAGAATGCGGATGGCCGCTCCTAGTGTAACAACTTGAGGGTGTTGGGGCTGCCTGAGGGAGAAGAAGGGGCTGATGCAGAGGCATATACTGAGACATGGTTGCGTGACTTACTGCCAGCAGGTGCACTCTCCCCATTCCTTGCTGTGGAGCAGGCCCAGCAAGTGCTGGCGAGCCGCATACTGCCGGGGACAGGTCCTAGACCCTTTCTCTTCCACCTCCTACAGGGATTATGATGCTGTCCTGAGGGAGGTATGCAAGCTGGGGGAGGTGAAAGTGGATAACGCCACAGTTATTTTCTTCCCTGACTACGCCCCGGGGTGCAGAGGCGGAGGGGCTCGTCTCTAGTGGTTAAGCGATGCCTCCAAGAGTTGGGCTTCAAATACTCCCTCCTCTACCTCTAAAGGCTGCAAGTGATCTCAGATGTTGACACACTAGTCATTGACACCGCTGAACAGTGCTGGACCTCGCTGCAATCTACTGGTCGCCAGGTGCTACGGACAGGGAGTGAAGGGTCTGCGCAACAAACTGTCATTCGTAGAGCCAGTTGTACTTGGAGGCGTAGGAGGAGCAGGCATCCCCACCACAACTAGAAGCCACCCCCAATCTGCAGCAGGTTGAACAAGAGAGGCGGAAGGAGCTGCATACATCACCGACAATGTGCAATCGCACTCAGAGACAGGATCCCAACACTTCCCCTGAATGCTCCCCCAGCGACGTGGGCTCATCTGCGATGTGGTCATCTGGTGCAGAGTCCATAAAGCCCCCGGATGTGACTCCTCAGATGGCAGATAACCTAATTTAATATTGACTGGTTGTGCGTCTCTCCTTCTTCCACGGTTACAGACAGCTCCGGAGAGTTTCCGGCTTTCAGCGGTCCCTGGTCTCCAGATTCCTGTTGCTGAAGTTCCGGTCTACCAATGCCAGCATTTAGAGGGGATCAGGTCCAGTCGTCACCCAAAGGGAACGGAGCAGTTGTCCAGGTGAGCGATGCATGTCAGGGGTCGTGGTGGTGATCTCCTTGGTGCTCCTAGCTGAAGTGGCATGAGGTCCATGGCGGTGTTGACCTTGTTCATCCTTGCCAAGGATGAATTGTGGGAGTTCTTCGATTATCCAAGAGCCTCTTTTATGAGGCCCTAGCGGCACTCTTGCAATGCTGTGACGAATCGTGTTTGATGTTCTGCAGCACACAGAGAAAGAGGAAATACCCTTGATTGATAGGTTTTGTGCAGGTAGGTGTCCCTTCCTGCACAACATCAATCAACTCTGCAACACAGTCACCCTTGCACCATGGTGCAAGCGTGCCTGCGTTGACGCATGGCAGCCATTGTGCTTCAACATAGGGGAAAAATACAGGGGGGCTCATTCATTAGCCTCTTCCGACAGTTCAACGCCGACTGTGTGTTATTTTCTTGATGTACTTGCAGCGTGAATTTTGCACCACGTTGAGACGTATTTACAAAGTAATGCATCAAGGCATATGCATGACCTTGTAAAGCCCTGTGCCACATTATACCTGCGTCAGGTATGATGTATGCAGGGTGTGCTTTCCCACGCAACAAAGCCTCGGAGGAGTGGCACAGTGCAATATATCAGTTTACACTGCAACAATTCTTGGACGCTACTGCGTCAAAACCTTACGCCTGCCGAATGGCAGGCGTAAGGGTGAGGCAGTGCCATAGGGATAGACCTGCCCCATGCATTGCTTGAGTTGCGTCATGCTTGCGGCACAACTGCAGCAATGCACAACTTTAGTACAGACAGATACGTCAGAATTCCAGACGTATGTGTCATTTATTGCGACATGGAATGCCGTACAGTAAATATGGCGCATTCATGGTGTCGCAAGGAGGGCACAGTGAAAAGTGTTGCAACGCTGTTTTGTCGCAGCGATGCAACAGTTTTCATGAATGAGGCCCAGGAATGTGCCCTGTCTTATTGATAGGGTGCATCCCTGACCTTCTGTTTTGGCGCAGGTTAGCACAGCAATATTCCTTACAGCGCTGTCCAGCACCCAAACATCTTATATGTGGACCCAAGTGTTTGCACCAATTTTAAGACCAGGTTATTTTTGGTCTTAAAAAAATGGCTCTAATTTCACTTAGTGGCAGTTTTTTGGTTTGCAACATACAAGGAACTCCTTGTAAATATCGTGTAGTGTGTTTAGTGGCCCTTTTTTCACAGGAACGCCTACCTTGCATCTAATTTCCGGTAAGTTCGGCTAACAGAAGTGGCGATCTTGAAAATTCCTGTTTATGCTGGAAAATTGCCGCTAACTGGAGTTATTGACGCTATGGCGGCTTAAGTTCTTGTAAATATGCCCCTCAATGTCTGAATACATTGTGGGGGTTGCTTTGGGTATGGGAGCGATTACTTATTATGGGTAATTGCTGCTTTAGACCTCCACTAAGATGTTTAAATCGCTGCCTGAATACTGGGCTGTCAAACTCCTTATCCTCTGAGTTTAAAACGATGTGTTTAAAAATGTAGCTATCAGTTCCTTTTTATTTCATCAATCACTACTTAATTCTTAATTAATAAATCATAACATTATCTTATAATGTAATTACCTTTATAAAAATACATTGGTTTATTGTTTCACTATATATGCTACTTAGCAAGTGTTTATGCCTACAATTATATTAAAACTGGTCCATACACATCATTTTCCAGTTTCCTGTTACCAGAGGGTGTCACTCCAACTTCTTCCAATCAGCATGGTAAGACATTAAAAGGTGGAGGGAAGAAAAAGGTGAGTGTGTGTGGGAGGGGGTCACTTCCTTCCTCCTTTTCCCCCCACCCTCCTTCGATTCCTAAGAACTAATTCTTAAAAGCAGCAGAGTTCATACAGGTTCCAAGTTATTAATACTTTGCTGTGACATAGTAATAGTTTTCCTGCTATTTACACCTGGCTTACTACAGGAATTAAGGACTAATACTGAAGTGCTAAAAGAGCAAGTCACTCACAAACAGCAAAATCCTTGTGGTTTGGAACCTCTAAACTTAGGGGCATATTTACAAGCCCCTTGCGCCACTTTTGCGCCGCCGTTGCGTCACGCATGTGACGCAGCGGTGACGCAAACCATGCGCCGCGTTGCGCTATATTTACAACATGATGCATCTAGGGAGATGCGTCACGTAGTAAACCCCTGCGCCACATGAAACCTGCATCAGGTTTCATGTGGGCGTACCGGCGCAGGGGGGGGCGTTCCGGCGCAGGAACGCCTCGGAAAAGTGACGACGCAGTCACTTTTCCGACGCTGGTGCGTCAAATTCTTATGCCTGCTTCAAGCAGGCGTAAGGATTGACGCACCATGTTAGGGATAGGGAAGGTTGGAACATTGCTGGAGTTGCGTCGCGCTTGCGACACAACTTCAGCACTGCGCCAACCTTCCACCGGCAGATGCGTCACGCATCTGCTTATCCTTGCGGCGCATCGGACGTGGCGCAAGGGTAAACTTGCGTGACGCATTTTCCCTGGCGCATCCCTGCTGATATGCAGGGATGCGCCAGGGAACGTAAATATGCCCCTTAGTACTTTTGAAAGTCTGCTATTCCTAAAATACCCATTGAATATGATTGATGTATCACATTTTCTAATATACAATTTATTGTGTAACTGAAAGTCATTTTATTTTTGCCTATATATTTTTTAACATAAATTAGTTTTTACTTCGCGTAATGAGGGCTTTTGATTCTCTCTTTAAAGATGTTCTTCTACAAGAGAGACAAAGAGCACAGCCGCAAAATAGACCTTGACACGACGTCATCCCTCCCCTGTATCATAATGGTGCCTAAAATATACGTTCAAGAGATTTGCACTATGATGTAGACACTGATTTAAAATTAAAAGGCAATATTGATAAAAACGCGAGCAAAGAAAATTCTGCCATGATGAGGTCTGGGCAATGCCAAATCTTACAAAAACTTAGGATGCCTGGACTTTCGAAATATGACAATTGTGTATGGCTAATAAGTGTGCAATTATTTAAGATGACGTAAGAAGGTGTTAAATCATATTGGCAATAGTATGGTGTGGCCATATCTAATATAAAAGGTTCTGTAAATGTCTGGGTACAAAGTTTACAAGTTATACTTAGAAGGGAGGTGGCTAGGGAACGTCACGATGTTGATGGATGGGTGTGGGAAGGGCTTGCACAGAAGTGCATTCAGGTAGGCCAAAGATGAAGGTATACCTCACTACTTGATTGCAATATTCAGGTTTCCGGTCAAACTTTATTCGGGTGTTTCATAGTAACTATAAAAGTACATAAAATGTAAGACAAAATATGAAACAGAAGTACATACTATAGATAGAAACAGTAGAGACACTAATACAAAAGACCTGGGAGGCAAGACTTTCCATTGTCTGACAAATCATAAAGTGCAAATGGCAAATTAAAACAGCATTGAATTCCTCCAATTAATAGCACATTTTAAACAAGAGCATATATTAAGACAACGTTTTCAGAAATTCTAGAGCATCCTTCGGCCTACTAATACCCTGTCTCCTGATGATTGGTAATAAAAACCGTTTACTAAAATCACAATAAAATCTACAAAAGAACATAAAGTGCAACAGGCTCTGAGGAGAAGGTTCATCGCGGGGGCACATCATGATTTTGGAGGGGTCCAATTGTCTCAAAGGAAACTCCAAGTGCCAGCGCACAAATCCCAATCTAAAGCGGGTGAGCAACAATCTATCCCAGGAGCGATCTATTCCCGACAAATATGGCTTCAGACCAGGGGTACAACCTAGCAGGGCATATTCCATTACAGATGGTTTAGTAAGCTCGATAGCCTCTCTACGCTGGTGACAGCATAACTTAAAGGAGTAATTAACCCGTGCATATCTTGTTTTGTCAGAGACTAGGGCTCTGCAGCTCGCCCAGGTCTGCCAGACTGGTTTCAATATGGAGGAACCAGGGGATGCTAGCCCCTATATTGCAAGAAAGGCAATCTTGCACAATATCCATTTTAAGGGTGGCATGTGGGTTAGTCCATATCGAGCACCACAGAAGTAGGGGGGCCAATTTAGGTATGTCTAATATTCTACCCCAAGCTTCTGGTACAAGATAAATGTTGAACATATCAAAGGCCCAGAAGTCTCCTTAGTGCCCTGTTTTGTTTTGTTCTCCTTGTAGTGAATTGACATTGATGTGGCCCCAGATACCTGAACCGTATAAGAAAATCGGGAGGCATTTCCTTCTGTCAATCTTCAACAGTGGGGCCACAAGTTTATTACTTGCATGTTTAGCAAGGTTAAAAATATAGGCTTCCAAGTTGGTGAATTTCTGGTGGATTTTCGCCACACAAGGGCTCCAGTTGCCGTTGGCATCAAAGATGACGCCCAGATAGGGGAAGTCCTGTGCAAGGACAATGGGGTGACCGTGGAGCAAAATACCCCGTAACTTGATTTGCTTTGGTTTGTAGGCCATAATATAGTTTTGGAGTGAATAGTGGCTAATCTGAGTGAGCCCATAAAAGACACAAATTCCTGAAATGCCATTGGAGGTTCTTGACAACAGGACCACTCTCCCAACTAGCTTCACTGTTGAGTCCAGCATCGAGATCGGCCGGTAACACTCAGGCAACTGGGGATTGGCCTTTTTAAACACTGGCACAATTGCAGCTATGCTCCGGGAGCGAGGGAAACCTGTCCTGCAGATGGCGTTAAAGCAGTTAAACAGGAGGGGGGCCCAGAGGCCCGGGGAGGATTTATACAGGTCCATAGGCACACTGCCTGGACTGGGGATGTTTCTTCCCTCTCTTCCCTCTGGGCATATTGCTTCCCTCTCTTCATCAAGAGTAAATTCTAGCTCTAGGGGAAGGGTCACCTCCTCCTCTGTGATCAGGACAGCACTTGAGTTCCCATAGACTGGGATGAATTGACTAACCCAGGCCAGGGGTCATGCCTCGAAACTGGTCCCAGAATGCCTGTTTCTGGTCTAGGGAGGACCTGGCCTGGCAGCTTGGGATGGACTGTTCCCATGGGGAGAAGGGTCAAGACTGAATTGCAAATGGCTGGGTCCAAACTGGAATGGCGTGGTGAGCAAAAAAATGATGTAATAGGACCAGATTTTTGTCTGGGGGTGAATGTCTGACATTGTTCAGCATTCTGTCCATCATCTGGTCTTTTTTCATAAATAGAACGAGGAGCCCGTGATACCGGCACTGAAGAAAGCCATTGGAGGCTGAAACGCGTCTGCCAAATCATTTCATGGACACCAGACACCAAGCGCAAGAAAATCAATAAACCACTGTTTTACCCCGGAGCTGTGCCGTGCTCTTTCCTTGGTTTACCTGGGAGAAAGCGTTGTTCTTCATGTTTTGCCAGCAAGCAGGCGCTGGCTCACGACACGCCCTCTCGGTTAGGAGCAACGCGGGAAGCCAGCATCTTGGACAGTGCATCAATCTGCAACGCGTTGCCCCCCCGGCAGTTCCAATTACCACCAAGGACTTATTGCTGTACGGGGAGAGAGGAGGTAATACTTATTGCATGATAAGGGGATTACAAGTGGCCTAACACCCTTCTGGGCACCCAAGCTGGTGTGAGGTCCGACAACCAATATTTATTGGGACATCACATGGTGTTTGGCGTGTCCTTATCACTGAATAGGCACCCATAAAGGACTTCAACTACCAGCATGCGTGGCCTGGCGGGGTGAGCGCAAGGTGCCTATACACCCTTAAGATGGAGGAGGGGCAAGATAATATCTGAGTGGGAGTGGTCACTACAACATCATTTCACCTTCTGACCCCCAAGGAGAACGAGGAGCCCGTGATACCGGCACTGAAGAAAGCCATTGGAGGCTGAAACGCGTCTGCCAAATCGTTTCATGGACACCAGACACCAAGCGCAAGAAAATCAATAAAGCCACTGTTTTACCCCGGAGCTGTGCCGTGCTCTTTCCTTGGTTTACCTGGGAGAAAGCGTTGTTCTTCATGTTTTGCCAGCAAGCAGGCGCTGGCTCACGACACGCCCTCTCGGTTAGGAGCAACGCGGGAAGCCGGTATCTTGGACATTGCATCAATCTGCAACACGTTGCCCCCCGGCAGTTCCAATTACCACCAAGGACTCATTGCTGTACGGGAAGAGAGGAGGTAATACTTATTGCCTGATAAGGGGATTACAAGTGGCCTAACATCCTTCTGGGCACCCAAGCTGGTGTGAGGTCCGACAACCAATATTTATTGGGACATCACATGGTGTTTGGCGTGTCCTTATCACTGAGTAGGCACCCATAAAGGACTTCAACTACCAGCATGTTGTGGCCTGGCGGGGTGAACGCAAGGTGCCTATACACCCTTAAGATGGAGGAGGGGCAAGATAATATCTGAGTGAGAGTGGTCACTACAACATCATTTCACCGTCTGACCCCCAAGGAGAACAAGGAGCCTGTGATACCGGCACTGAAGAACGCCAATGGAGGCTGAAACGCATCTGCCAAATCGTTTCATGGACACCCGACACCAAGCGCAAGAAAATCAATAAAGCCACTGTTTTACCCCGGAGCTGTGCCGTGCTCTTTCCTTGGTTTACCTGGGAGAAAGTGTTGTTCTTCATGTTTTGCCAGGAAGCAGGCACTGGCTCACGACACGCCCTCTCGATTAGGAGCAACGCGGGAAGCCGGCATCTTGGTTATTGCATCAATCTGCAATGAGTTGCCACCCCGGCAGTTCCAATTACCACCAAGGACTCATTGCTGTACGGGGAGAGAGGAGGTAATACTTATTGCCTGATAAGGGGATTACAAGTGGCCTAACATCCTTCTGGGCACACAAGCTGGTGTGAGGTCCGACAACCAATATTTATTGGGACATCACATGGTGTTTGGCGTGTCCTTATCACTGAATAGGCACCCATAAAGGACTTCAACTACCAGCATGTTGTGGCCCCGCGGGGTGAGCGCAAGGTGCCTATACACCCTTAAGATGGAGGAGGGGCAAGATAATATCTGAGTGGGAGTGGTCACTACAACATCATTTCACCGTCTGACCCCCAAGGAGAACAAGGAGCCCGTGATACCGGCACTGAAGAAAGCCATTGGTGGCTGGAACGCGTCTGCCAAATTGTTTCATAGACACCAGACACCAAGCACAAGAAAATCAATAAAGCCACTGTTTTACCCCGGAGCTGTGCTGTGCTCTTTCCTTGGTTTACCTGGGAGAAAGCGTTGTTCTTCATGTTTTGCCAGCAAGCAGGCGCTGGCTCACGACACACCCTCTCGGTTAGGAGCAACGCGGGAAGCCGGTATCTTGGACATTGCATCAATCTGCAATGCGTTGCCCCCCCGGCAGTTCCATTTACCACCAAGGACTCATTGCTGTACGGGGAGAGAGGAGGTAATACTTATTGCATGATAAGGGGATTACAAGTGGCCTAACATCCTTCTGGGCACCCAAGCTGGTGTGAGGTCCGACAACCAATATTTATTGGGACATCACATGGTGTTTGGCGTGTCCTTATCACTGAGTAGGCACCCATAAAGGACTTCAACTACCAGCATGTTGTGGCCTGGCGGGGTGAGCGCAAGGTGCCTATACACCCTTAAGATGGAGGAGGGGCAAGATAATATCTGAGTGAGAGTGGTCACTACGACATCATTTCACCGTCTGACCCCCAAGGAGAACAAGGAGCCCGTGATACCGGCACTGAAGAAAGCCATTGGAGGCTGAAACGCATCTGCCAAATCGTTTCATGGACACCAGACACCAAGCGCAAGAAAATCAATAAAGCCACTGTTTTACCCCGGAGCTCTGCCGTGCTCTTTCCTTGGTTTACCTGGGAGAAAGCGTTGTTCTTCATGTTTTGCCAGGAAGCAGGCGCTGGCTCACGACACGCCCTCTCGGTTAGGAGCAACGCGGGAAGCCGGCATCTTGGTTATTGCATCAATCTGCAATGAGTTGCCACCCCGGCAGTTCCAATTACCACCAAGGACTCATTGCTGTACGGGGAGAGAGGAGGTAATACTTATTGCATGATAAGGGGATTACAAGTGGCCTAACATCCTTCTGGGCACCCAAGCTGGTGTGAGGTCCGACAACCAATATTTATTGGGACATCACATGGTGTTTGGCGTGTCCTTAACACTGAATAGGCACCCATAAAGGACTTCAACTACCAGCATGCTGTGGCCTGGCGGGGTGAGCGCAAGGTGCTTATACACCCTTAAGATGGAGGAGGGGCAAGATAATATCTGAGTGGGAGTGGTCACTACAACATCATTTCACCGTCTGACCCCCATGGAGAACGAGGAGCCCGTGATACCGGCACTGAAGAAAGCCATTGGAGGCTGAAACGCGTCTGCCAAATCGTTTCATGGACACCAGACACCAAGCGCAAGAAAATCAATAAAGCCACTGTTTTACACCGGAGCTGTGCCATGCTCTTTCCTTGGTTTACCTGGGAGAAAGCATTGTTCTTCATGTTTTGCCAGCAAGCAGGCGCTGGCTCACGACACGCCCTCTCGGTTAGGAGCAACGCGGGAAGCCGGTATCTTGGACATTGCACCAATCTGCAACGCGTTGCCCCCCCGGCAGTTCCAATTACCACCAAGGACTCATTGCTGTACGGGAAGAGAGGAGGTAATACTTATTGCCTGATAAGGGGATTACAAGTGGTCTAACATCCTTCTGGGCACCCAAGCTGGTGTGAGGTCCGACAACCAATATTTATTGGGACATCACATGGTGTTTGGCGTGTCCTTATCACTGAGTAGGCACCCATAAAGGACTTCAACTACCAGCATGTTGTGGCCTGGCGGGGTGAGCGCAAGGTGCCTATACACCCTTAAGATGGAGGAGGGGCAAGATAATATCTGAGTGAGAGTGGTCACTACAACATCATTTCACCGTCTGACCCCCAAGGAGCCCGTGATACCGGCACTGAAGAAAGCCATTGGAGGCTGAAACGCATCTGCCAAATCGTTTCATGGACACCAGACACCAAGCGCAAGAAAATCAATAAAGCCACTGTTTTACCCCGGAGCTCTGCCGTGCTCTTTCCTTGGTTTACCTGGGAGAAACCGTTGTTCTTCATGTTTTGCCAGGAAGCAGGCGCTGGCTCACGACACGCCCTCTCAGTTAGGAGCAACGCGGGAAGCCGGCATCTTGGACATTGCATCAATCTGCAACGAGTTGCCACCCCGGCAGTTCCAATTACCACCAAGGACTCATTGCTGTACGGGGAGAGAGGAGGTAATACTTATTGCCTGATAAGGGGATTACAAGTGGCCTAACATCCTTCTGGGCACCCAAGCTGGTGTGAGGTCCGACAACCAATATTTATTGGGACATCACATGGTGTTTGGCGTGTCCTTAACACTGAATAGGCACCCATAAAGGACTTCAACTACCAGCATGCTGTGGCCTGGCGGGGTGAGCGCTAGGTGCATATACACCCTTAAGATGGAGGAGGGGCAAGATAATATCTGAGTGGGAGTGGTCACTACAACATCATTTCACCGTCTGACCCCCAAGGAGAACGAGGAACCCGTGATACCGGCACTAAAGAAAGCCATTGGAGGCTGAAACGCGTCTGCCAAATCGTTTCATGGACACCAGACACCAAGCGCAAGAAAATCAATAAAGCCACTGTTTTACCCTGGAGCTGTGCCGTGCTCTTTCCTTGGTTTACCTGGGAGAAAGCGTTGTTCTTTATGTTTTGCCAGCAAGCAGGCGCTGTCTCACGACACGCCCTCTCGGTTAGGAGCAACGCGGGAAGCCGGTATCTTGGACATTGCATCAATCTGCAATGCGTTGCCCCCCCGGCAGTTCCAATTACCACCAAGGACTCATTGCTGTATGGGAAGAGAGGAGGTAATACTTATTGCCTGATAAGGGGATTACAAGTGGCCTAACATCCTTCTGGGGACCCAAGCTGGTGTGAGGTCCGACAACCAATATTTATTGGGACATCACATGGTGTTTGGCGTGTCCTTATCACTGAACAGGCACCCATAAAGGACTTCAACTACCAGCAAGCTGTGGCCTGTCGGGGTGAGCGCAAGGTGCCTATACACCCTTAAGATGGAGGAGGGGCAAGATAATATCTGAGTGGGAGTGGTCACTGCAACATCATTTCACCGTCTGACCCCATAGGAGAATGAGGAGCCTGTGATACCGGCACTGAAGAAAGCCATTGGAGGCTGAAACGCGTCTGCCCAATCGTTTCATGGACACCAGACACCAAGCGCAAGAAAATCAATAAAGCCACTGTTTTACCCCGGAGCTGTGCCGTGCTCTTTCCTTGGTTTACCTGGGAGAAAGGGTTGTTCTTCATGTTTTGCCAGCAAGCAGGCGCTGGCTCACGACACGCCCTCTCGGTTAGGAGCAACGCGAGAAGCCGGCATCTTGGACATTGCATCAATCTGCAACGCGTTGCCCCCCTGGCAGTTCCAATCACCACCAAGGACTCATTGCTGTACGGGGAGAGAGGAGGTAATACTTATTGCCTGATAAGGGGATTACAAGTGGCCTAACATCCTTCTGGGCACCCATCTGGTGTGAGGTCCGACAACCAATATTTATTGGGACATCACATGGTGTTTGGCATGTCCTTATCACTGAATAGGCACCCATAAAGGACTTCAACTACCAGCATGCTGTGGCCTGGCGGGGTGAGCGCAAGGTGCTTATACACCCTTAAGATGGAGGAGGGGCAAGATAATATCTGAGTGGGAGTGGTCACTACAACATCATTTCACCGTCTGACCCCCAAGGAGAACGAGGAGCGCGTGATACCGGCACTGAAGAAAGCCATTGGAGGCTGAAACGCATCTGCCAAATCGTTTCATGGACACCAGACACCAAGCGCAAGAAAATCAATAAAGCCACTGTTTTACCCCAGAGCTGTGCTGTGCTCTTTCCTTGGTTTACCTGGGAGAAAGCATTGTTCTTCATGTTTTGTCAGCAAGCAGGCGCTGGCTCACGACACGCCCTCTCGGTTAGGGGCAACGCGGGAAGCCGGCATCTTGGACATTGCATCAATCTGCAATGCGTTGCCCCCCCGGCAGTTCCAATTACCACCAAGGACTCATTGCTGTACGGGGAGAGAGGAGGTAATACTTATTGCCTGAGAAGGGGATTACAAGTGGCCTAACATCCTTCTAGGGACCCAAGCTGGTGTGAGGTCCGACAACCAATATTTATTGGGAAATCACATGGTGTTTGGCGTGTCCTTATCACTGAATAGGCACCCATAAAGGACTTCAACTACCAGCATGCTGTGGCCTGGCGGGGTGAGCGCAAGGTGCCTATACACCCTTAAGATGGAGGAGGGGCAAGATAATATCTGAGTGGGAGTGGTCACTACAACATCATTTCACCGTCTAACCCCTAAGGAGAACGAGGAACCCGTGATACCGGCACTGAAGAAAGCCATTGGAGGCTGAAACACGTCTGCCAAATCGTTTCATGGACACCAGACACCAAGTGCAAGAAAATCAATAAAGCCAATGTTTTACCCCGGAGCTGTGCCATGCTCTTTCCTTCGTTTACCTGGGAGAAAGCGTTGTTCTTCATGTTTTGCCAGCAAGCAGGCGCTGGCTCACGACACGCCCTCTCGGTTAGGAGCAATGCGGGAAGCCGTCATCTTGGACATTGCATCAATCTGCAATGCGTTGCCCCCCCGGCAGTTCCAATTACCACCAAGGACTCATTGCTGTGCGGGGAGAGAGGAGGTAATACTTATTGCCTGATAAGGGGATTTCAAGTGGCCTAACATCCTTCTGGGGACCCAAGCTGGTGTGAGGTCCGACAACCAATATTTATTGGGAAATCACATGGTGTTTGGCGTGTCCTTATCACTGAGTACGCACCCATAAAGGACTTCAACTACCAGCATGTTGTGGCCTGGCGGGGTGAGCGCAAGGTGCCTATACACCCTTAAGATGGAGGAGGGGCAAGATAAAATCTGAGTGAGAGTGGTCACTACAACATCATTTCACCGTCTGACCCCCAAGGAGAACGAGGAGCCCGTGATACCGGCACTGAAGAAAGCCATTGGAGGCTGAAACGCGTATGCCAAATCGTTTCATAGACTCCAGACACCGAGCCCATGAAAATCAATAAAGCCACTGTTTTACCCCGGAGCTGTGCTGTGCTCTTTCCTTGGTTTACCTGGGAGAAAGCGTTGTTCTTCATGTTTTGCCAGCAAGCAGGCTCTGGCTCACGACACGCCCTCTCGGTTAGGGGCAACGCGGGAAGCCGGGATCTTGGACATTGCATCAATCTGCAACGCGTTGCCCCCCCGGCAGTTCCAATTACCACCAAGGACTCATTGCAGTACGGGGAGAGAGGAGGTAATACTTATTGCCTGATAAGGGGATTACAAGTGGCCTAACATCCTTCTGGGGACCCAAGCTGGTGTGAGGTCCGACAACCAATATTTATTGGGACATCACATTGTGTTTGGCGTGTCCTTATCACTGAATAGGC
Source organism: Calotriton arnoldi (assembly GCA_963921515.1). Taxonomy (NCBI): domain Eukaryota; kingdom Metazoa; phylum Chordata; class Amphibia; order Caudata; family Salamandridae; genus Calotriton; species Calotriton arnoldi. The sequence continues at coordinate 1,766,459 of CAWUFW010000004.1, forward strand.
ACCCATAAAGGACTTCAACTACCAGCATGCTGTGGACTGGCGGGGTGAGCGCAAGGTGCCTATACACCCTTAAGATGGAGGAGGGGCAACATAATATCTGAGTGGGAGTGGTCACTACAACAGCATTTCACCGTCTGACCCCTAAGGAAAACAAGGAGCTCGTGATACCGGCACTGAAGAAAGCCATTGGAGGCTGAAACATGTCTGCCAAATCGTTTCATGGACACCAGACACCAAGCGCAAGAAAATCAATAAAGCCACTGTTTTACCCCGGAGCTGTGCCGTGCTCTTTCCTTCGTTTACCTGGGAGAAAGCGTTGTTCTTCATGTTTTGCCAGCAAGCAGGCGCTGGCTCACGTCACGCCCTCTCGGTTAGGAGCAATGCGGGAAGCCGTCATCTTGGACATTGCATCAATCTGCAACGCGTTGCCCCCCCAGCAGTTCCAATTACCACCAAGGACTCATTGCTGTACGGGGAGAGAGGAGGTAATACTTATTGCCTGATAAGGGGATTTCAAGTGGTCTAACATCCTTCTGGGGACCCAAGCTGGTGTGAGGTCCGACAACCAATATTTATTGGGAAATCACATGGTGTTTGGCGTGTCCTTATCACTGAGTAGGCACCCATAAAGGACTTCAACTACCAGCATGTTGTGGCCTGGCGGGGTGAGCGCAAGGTGCCTATGCACCCTTAAGATGGAGGAGGGGCAAGATAAAATCTGAGTGACAGTGGTCACTACAACATCAATTCACCGTCTGACCCCCAAGGAGAACGAGGAGCTCGTGATACCGGCACTGAAGAAAGCCATTGGAGGCTGAAACGCGTATGCCAAATCGTTTCATGGACTCCAGACACCGAGCGCATGAAAATCAATAAAGCCACTGTTTTACCCCGGAGCTGTGCTCTTTCCTTGGTTTACCTGGGAGAAAGCGTTTTTCTTCATGTTTTGCCAGCAAGCAGGCTCTGGCTCACAACACGCCCTCTCGGTTAGGGGCAACGCGGGAAGCCGGCATCTTGGACATTGCATCAATCTGCAACGCGTTGCCCCCCCGGCAGTTCCAATTAGCACCAAGGACTCATTGCTGTACGGGGAGAGAGGAGGTAATACTTATTGCCTGATAAGGGGATTAAAAGTGGCCTAACATCCTTCTGGGGACCCAAGCTGGTGTGAGGTCCGACAAGCAATATTTATTGGGACATCACATTGTGTTTGGCGTGTCCTTATCACTGAATAGGCACCCATAAAGGACTTCAACTACCAGCATGCTGTGGCCTGGCGGGGTGAGCGCAAGGTGCCTATACACCCTTAAGATGGAGATGGGGCAACATAATATCTGAGTGGGTGTGGTCACTACAACATCATTTCACCGTCTGACCCCTAAGGAGAACATGGAGCTCGTGATACCGGCACTGAAGAAAGCCATTGGAGGCTGAAACATGTCTGCCAAATCGTTTCATGGACACCAGACACCAAGCGCAAGAAAATCAATAAAGCCACTGTTTTACCCCGGAGCTGTGCCATGCTCTTTCCTTGGTTTACCTGGGAGAAAGCGTTGTTCTTCATTTTTTGCCAGCAAGCAGGCGCTGGCTCACGTCACGCCCTCTCGGTTAGGAGCAATGCGGAAAGCCGGTATCTTGAACATTGCATCAATCTGCAACGCGTGGCCCCCCTGGCAGTTCCAATTACCACCAAGAACTCATTGCTGTACGGGAAGAGAGGAGGTAATACTTATTGCCTGATAAGGAGATTACAAGTGGCCTAACATCCTTCTGGGTACCCAATCTGGTGTGAGGTCCTACAACCAATATTTATTGGGACATCACATGGTGTTTGGCGTGTCCTTATCACTGAATAGGCACCCATAAAGGACTTCAACTACCAGCATGCTGTGTCCTGGTGCAGTGAGCGCAAGGTGCCTATACACCCTTAAGATGGAGGAGGGGCAAGATAATATCTGAGTGAGAGTGGTCACTACAACATCATTTCACCGTCTGACCCCAAGGAGAACGAGGAGCCCGTGATACCGGCACTGAAGAAAGCCAGTGGAGGCTGAAACGCGTCTGCCAAATCGTTTCATGGACACCAGACACCAAGCGCAAGAAAATCAATAAAGCCACTGTTTTACCCCAGAGCTGTGGCATGCTCTTTCCTTGGTTTACCTGGGAGAAAGCGTTGTTCTTCATGTTTTGCCAGGAAGCAGGCGCTGGCTCACGACTTGCCCTCTCGGTTAGGAGCAACGCGGGAAGCCGGCATCTTGGACAGTGCATCAATCTGCAACGCTTTGCCACCCCGGCAGTTCCAATTACCACCAAGGACTCATTGCTGTACGGGGAGAGAGTAGGTAATACTTATTGCCTGATAAGGGGATTACAAGTGGCCTAACATCCTTCTGGGCACCCAAGCTGGTGTGAGGTCCGACAACCAATATTTATTGGGACATCACATGGTGTTTGGCGTGTCCTTATCACTGAATAGGCACCCATAAAGGACTTCAACTACCAGTATGCTGTGGCCTGGCGGGGTGAGCGCAAGGTGCCTATACACCCTTAAGATGGAGGAGGGGGAAGATAAAATCTGAGTGAGAGTGGTCACTACAACATCATTTCACTGTCTGACCCCCAAGGAGAACGAGGAGCCCATGATACTGGCACTGAAGAAAGCCATTGGAGGCTGAAACGCGTATGCCAAATCGTTTCATGGACTCCAGACACCGAGCGCATGAAAATCAATAAAGCCACTGTTTTACCCCGGAGCTGTGCTGTGCTCTTTCCTTGGTTTACCTGGGAGAAAGTGTTGTTCTTCATGTTTGCCAGCAAGCAGGCTCTGGCTCACGACACGCCCTCTCGGTTAGGGGCAACGCGGGAATCCGGGACCTTGGACATTGCATCAATCTGCAACGCGTTGCCCCCCCGGCAGTTCCAATTACCACCAAGGACTCATTGCTGTACGGGGAGAGAGGAGGTAATACTTATTGCCTGATAAGGGGATTACAAGTGGCCTAACATCCTTCTGGGGACCCAAGCTGGTGTGAGGTCCGACAACCAATATTTATTGGGACATCACATTGTGTTTGGCGTGTCCTTATCACTGAATAGGCACCCATAAAGGACTTCAACTACCAGCATGCTGTGGCCTGGCGGGGTGAGCGCAAGGTGCCTATACACCCTTAAGATGGAGGAGGGGCAACATAATATCTGAGTGGGAGTGGTCACTACAACATCATTTCACCGTCTGACCCCTAAGGAGAACAAGGAGCTCGTGATACCGGCACTGAAGAAAGCCATTGGAGGCTGAAACATGTCTGCCAAATCGTTTCATGGACACCAGACACCAAGCGCAAGAAAATCAATAAAGCCACTGTTTTACCCCGGAGCTGTGTCGTGCTCTTTCCTTGGTTTACCTGGGAGAAAGCGTTGTTCTTCATGTTTTGCCAGCAAGCAGGCGCTGGCTCACGTCACGCCCTCTCTGTTATGAGCAATGCGGAAAGCCGGTATCTTGAACATTGCATCAATCTGCAACGCTTGGCCCCCCTGGCAGTTCCAATTACCACCAAGGACTCATTGCTGTACGGGAAGAGAGGAGGCTAATACTTATTGCCTGATAAGGGGATTTCAAGTGGCCTAACATCCTTCTGGGTACCCAATATGGTGTGAGGTCCCGACAACCAATATTTATTGGGACATCACATGGTGTTTGGCGTGTCCTTATCACTGAATAGGCACCCATAAAGGACTTCAACTACCAGCATGCTGTGTCCTGGTGCGGTGAGCGCAAGGTGCCTATACACCCTTAAGATGGAGGAGGGGCAAGATAATATCTGAGTGACAGTGGTCACTACAACATCATTTCACCGTCTGACCCCCAAGGAGAACGAGGAGCCCGTGATACCGGCACTGAAGAAAGCCAGTGGAGGCTGAAACGCGTCTGCCAAATCGTTTCATGGACACCAGACACCAAGCGCAAGAAAATCAATAAAGCCACTGTTTTACCCCGGAGCTGTGCCGTGCTCTTTCCTTGGTTTACCTGGGAGAAAGCGTTGTTCTTCATGTTTTGCCAGGAAGCAGGCGCTGGCTCACGACACGCCCTCTCGGTTAGGAGCAACATGGGAAGCCGGCATCTTGGACAGTGCATCAATCTGCAACGCGTTGCCACCCCGACAGTTCCAATTACCACCAAGGACTCATTGCTGTACGGGGAGAGAGTAGGTAATACTTATTGCCTGATAAGGGGATTACAAGTGGCCTAACATCCTTCTGGGCACCCAAGCTGGTGTGAGGTCCGACAACCAATATTTATTGGGACGTCACATGGTGTTTGGCGTGTCCTTATCACTGAATAGGCACCCATAAAGGACTTCAACTACCAGCATGCTGTGGCCTGGCGGGGTGAGCGCAAGGTGCCTATACACCCTTAAGATGGAGGAGGGGCAAGATAATATCTGAGTGGGAGTGGTCACTACAACATCATTTCACCGTCTGACCCCCAAGGAGAACGAGGAGCCTGTGATACCGGCACTGAAGAAAGCCATTGGAGGCTGAAACGCGTCTGCCAAATCGTTTCATGGACACCTGACACCAAGCGCAAGAAAATCAATAAAGCCACTGTTTTACCCCGGAGCTGTGCCGTGCTCTTTCCTTGTTTTAACTGGGAGAAAGCGTTGTTCTTCATGTTTTGCCAGCAAGCAGGCGCTGGCTCACGACACGCCCTCTCGGTTAGGAGCAACTCGGGAAGCCAGTATCTGGAACATTGCATCAATCTGCAACGCGTGGCCCCCCTGGCAGTTCCAATTACCACCAAGGACTCATTGCTGTACGGGAAGAGAGGAGGTAATACTTATTGCCTGATAAGGGGATTACAAGTGGCCTAACATCCTTCTGGGCACCCAAGCTGGTGTGAGGTCCGACAACCAATATTTATTGGGACATCACATGGTGTTTGGCGTATCCTTATCATTGAATAGGCACCCATAAAGGACTTCAACTACCAGCATGCTGTGGCCTGGCGGGGTGAGCGCAAGGTGCCTATACACCCTTAAGATGGAGGAGGGGCAAGATAATATCTGAGTGGGAGTGGTCAATACAACATCATTTCACCGTCTGACCCCTAAGGAGAACGAGGAGCCCGTGATACCGGCACTGAAGAAAGCCATTGGAGGCTGAAACACGTCTGCCAAATCGTTTCATGGACATCAGACACCAAGCGCAAGAAAATCAATAAAGCCACAGTTTTACCCCAGAGCTGTTCCGTGCTCTTTCCTTGGTTTACCTGGGAGAAAGCGTTGTTCTTCATGTTTGTCCAGCAAGCAGGCGCTGGCTCACGACACGCCCTCTTGGTTAGGAGCAATGCGGGAAGCCGGCATCTTGGACATTGCATCAATCTGCAACGCGTTGCCCCCCCGGCAGTTCCAATTACCACCAAGGACTCATTGCTGTACAGGGAGAGAGGAGGTAATACTTATTGCCTGATAAGGGGATTACAAGTGGCCTAACATCCTTCTGGGCACCCAAGCTGGTGTGAGGTCCGACAACCAATATTTATTGGGACATCACATGGTGTTTGGCATGTCGTTATCACTGAATAAGCACCCATAAAGGACTTCAACTACCAGCATGCTGTGGCCGGCGGGGTGAGCGCAAGGTGCCTATACACCCTTAAGATGGAGGAGGGGCAAGATAATATCTGAGTGGGAGTGGTCACTACAACATCATTTCACCGTCTGACCCCCAAGGAGAACGAGGAGCCCGTTATACCGGCACTGAAGAAAGCCATTGGAGGCTGAAACGCGTCTTCCAAATCGTTTCATGGACACCAGACACCAAGCGCAAGTAAATCTATAAAGCCACTGTTTTACCCCGGAGCTGTGCTGTGCTCTTTCCTTGGTTTACCTGGGAGAAAGCGTTGTTCTTCATGTTTTGCCAGCAAGCAGGCGCTAGCTGCAACACGCCGTCTCGGTTAGGGGCAACGCGGGAATCCGGGACCTTGGACATTGCATCAATCTGCAACGCGTTGCCCCCCCGGCAGTTCCAATTACCACCAAGGACTCATTGCTGTACGGGGAGAGAGGAGGTAATACTTATTGCCTGATAAGGGGATTACAAGTGGCCTAACATCCTTCTGGGGACCCAAGCTGGTGTGAGGTCCGACAACCAATATTTATTGGGACATCACATTGTGTTTGGCGTGTCCTTATCACTGAATAGGCACCCATAAAGGACTTCAACTACCAGCATGCTGTGGCCTGGCGGGGTGAGCGCAAGGTGCCTATACACCCTTAAGATGGAGGAGGGGCAACATAATATCTGAGTGGAAGTGATCACTACAACATCATTTCACCGTCTGACCCCTAAGGAGAACAAGGAGCTCGTGATACCGGCACTGAAGAAAGCCATTGGAGGCTGAAACATGTCTGCCAAATCTTTTCATGGACACCAGACACCAAGCGCAAGAAAATCAATAAAGCCACTGTTTTACCCCGGAGCTGTGCCGTGCTCTTTCCTTGGTTTACCTGGGAGAAAGCGTTGTTCTTCATGTTTTGCCAGCAAGCAGGCGCTGGCTCACGTCACGCCCTCTCGGTTAGGAGCAATGCGGAAAGCCGGTATCTTGAACATTGCATCAATCTGCAACGCTTGGCCCCCCTGGCAGTTCCAATTACCACCAAGGACTCATTGCTGTACGGGAAGAGAGGCGGTAATATTTATTGCCTGATAAGGGGATTACAAGTGGCCTAACATCCTTCTGGGTACCCAATATGGTGTGAGGTCCGACAACCAATATTTATTGGGACATCACATGGTGTTTGGCGTGTCCTTATCACTGAATAGGCACCCATAAAGGACTTCAACTACCAGCATGATGTGTCCTGGTGCGGTGAGCGCAAGGTGCCTATACACCCTTAAGATGGAGGACGGGCAAGATAATATCTGAGTGAGAGTGGTCACTACAACATCATTTCACCGTCTGACCCCCAAGGAGAACGAGGAGTCCGTGATACCGGCACTGAAGAAAGCCAGTGGCGGCTGAAATGCGTCTGCCAAATCGTTTCATGGACACCAGACACCAAGCGCAAGAAAATCAATAAAGCCACTGTTTTACCCCGGAGCTGTGCCGTGCTCTTTCCTTGGTTTACCTGGGAGAAAGCGTTGTTCTTCATGTTTTGCCAGGAAGCAGGCACTGGCTCACGACACGCCCTCTCGGTTAGGAGCAACGCGGGAAGCCGGCATCTTGGACAGTGCATCAATCTGCAACGCGTTGCCACCCCGGCAGTTCCAATTACCACCAAGGACTCATTGCTGTACGGGGAGAGAGTAGGTAATACTTATTGCCTGATAAGGGGATTAGAAGTGGCCTAACATCCTTCTGGGCACCCAAGCTGGCGTGAGGTCCGACAACCAATATTTATTGGGACATCACATGGTGTTTGGCGTGTCCTTATCACTGAATAGGCACCCATAAAGGACTTCAACTACCAGCATGCTGTGGCCTGGCGGGGTGAGCGCAAGGTGCCTATACACCCTTAAGATGGAGGAGGGGCAAGATAATATCTGAGTGGGAGTGGTCACTACAACATCATTTCACCGTCTGACCCCCAAGGAGAACGAGGAGCCCGTGATACCGGCAGTGAAGAAAGCCATTGGAGGCTGAAACGCGTCTGCCAAATCGTTTCATGGACACCAGACACCAAGCGCAAGAAAATCAATAAAGCCACTGTTTTACCCCGGAGCTGTTCCGTGCTCTTTCCTTGGTTTACCTGGGAGAAAGCGTTGTTCTTCATGTTTGTCCAGCAAGCAGGCGCTGGCTCACGACACGCCCTCTTGGTTAGGAGCAATGCGGGAAGCCGGCATCTTGGACATTGCATCAATCTGCAACGCGTTGCCCCCCCGGCAGTTCCAATTACCACCAAGGACTCATTGCTGTACAGGGAGAGAGGAGGTAATACTTATTGCCTGATAAGGGGATTACAAGTGGCCTAACATCCTTCTGGGCACCCAAGCTGGTGTGAGGTCCGACAACCAATATTTATTGGGACATCACATGGTGTTTGGCATGTCGTTATCACTGAATAAGCACCCATAAAGGACTTCAACTACCAGCATGCTGTGGCCGGCGGGGTGAGCGCAAGGTGCCTATACACCCTTAAGATGGAGGAGGGGCAAGATAATATCTGAGTGGGAGTGGTCACTACAACATCATTTCACCGTCTGAACCCCAAGGAGAACGAGGAGCCCGTGATACCGGCACTGAAGAAAGCCATTGGAGGCTGAAACGCGTCTTCCAAATCATTTCATGGACACCAGACACCAAGCGCAAGTAAATCTATAAAGCCACTGTTTTACCCCGGAGCTGTGCTGTGCTCTTTCCTTGGTTTACCTGGGAGAAAGCGTTGTTCTTCATGTTTTGCCAGCAAGCAGGCGCTAGCTGCAACACGCCCTCTTTGTTAGGAGCAACGCGGGATGCCGGCATCTTGGACATGCTTTAATCTGCAACGCGTTGCCCCCGGCAGTTCCAATTACCACCAAGGACTCATTGCTGTACGGGGAGAGAGTAGGTAATACTTATTGCCTGATAAGGGGATTACAAGTGGCCTAACATCCTTCTTGGCACCCAAGCTGGTGTGAGGTCCGACAACCAATATTTATTGGGACATCACATGGTGTTTGGAGTGTCCTTATCACTGAATAGGCACCCATAAAGGACTTCAACTACCAGCATGCTGTGGCAGGATGAGCGCAAGGTGCCTATACACCCTTAAGATGGAGGAGGGCCAAGATAATATCTGAGTGGGAGTGTTCACTACAACATCATTTCACCATCTGACCCCCAAGGAGAACGAGGAGCCTGTGATACCGGCACTGAAGAAAGCCATTGGAGGCTGAAACACGTCTGCCAAATCGTTTCATGGACACCTGACACCAAGCGCAAGAAAATCAATAAAGCCACTGTTTTACCCCGGAGCTATGCCGTGTTCTTTCCTTGGTTTACCTGGGAGAAAGCGTTGTTCTTCATGTTTTGCCAGCAAGCAGGCGCTGGCTCACGACACGCCCTCTCGGTTAGGAGCAACGCGGGAAGGCGGCATCTTGGACATTGCATCAATCTGCAACGCATTGCCCCCCCGGCAGTTCCAATTGCCACCAAGGACTCATTGCTGTACGCGGGAGAGAGGAGGTAATACTTACTGCCTGATAAGGGGATTACAAGTGGCCTAACATCCTTCTGGGCACCCAAGCTGGTGTGAGGTCCGACAACCAGCATTTATTGGGACATCACATGGTGTTTGGCGTGTCCTTATCACTGAATAGGCACCCATAAAGGACTTCAACAACCAGCAAGCTGTGGCCTGGCGGGGTGAGCGCAAGGTGCCTATACACCCTTAAGATGGAGATGGGGCAAGATAATATCTGAGTGGGAGTGGTCACTACAACATCATTTCACCATCTGACCCCCAAGGAGAACGAGGAGCCCCTGATTCCGGCAATGAAGAAAGTCATTGGAGGCTGAAACGCGTCTGCCAAATCGTTTCATGGACACCAGACACCAAGCGCAAGAAAATCAATAAAGCCACTGTTTTACCCCGGAGCTGTGCCATGCTCTTTCCTTGGTTTACCTGGGAGAAAGCGTTGTTCTTCATGTTTTGCCAGCAAGCAGGCGGTGGCTCACAACACGCCCTCTCAGTTAGGAGCAAGGCGGGAAGCTGGCATCTTGGACATTGCATCAATCTGCAACGCGTTGCCCCCCTGGCAGTTCCAATTACCACCAATGACTCATTGCTGTACCGGGAGAGAGGAGGTAATACTTATTGCCTGATAAGGGGATTACAAGTGGCCTAACATCCTTCTGGGCACCCAAGCTGGTGTGAGGTCCGTCAACCATTATTTATTGGGACATCACATGGTGTTTGGCGTGTTCTTATCACTGAATAGGCACCCATAATGGACTTCAACTACCAGCATGCTGTGGCCTGGCGGGGTGAGCCCAAGGTGCCTATACACCCTTAAGATGGAGGAGGGGCAAGATAATATCTGAGTGGGATTGGTCACTACAACATTTCACCGTCTGACCCCCTAGGAGAACGAGGAGCCCGTGATACCGGCACTGAAGAAAGCCATTGGAGGCTTAAACGCATCTGCCAAATCGTTTCATGGACACCAGACACCAAGCGCAAGAAAATCAATAAAGCCACTGTTTTACCCCGGAGCTGTGCCGTGCTCTTTCCTTGGTTTACCTGGGATAAAGCGTTGTTATATATATATATATATATTTGGCAGCAATTAGATTCTTCATCCAGCGTGCTCTGTCGACGGGTGCAATCGCAAGGGGGCTGAATCCAAGCCCATTCATTAATTTTTCACACAAAGATGCGATGCACTCAATTCCAGTTTGAAAGCTTTATTTTCTCAGCTGAACTGGCACACCAACGCGTTTCAGCCCTTCAAGGCCTTTGTCACAACAAAGGCCTCGAAGGGCTGAAACGCGTTGGTGTGCCAGTTCAGCTGAGAAAATAAAGCTTTCAAACTGGAACTGAGTGCATCGCACCTTTGTGAATTTTTATATATATATATATATATATATATATATATATATATATATATATATATACATATATATATATCTATATATATATACATACATATATATATATATAGATTGATAAAGACTGCTGAGTCAGCCGAAACGCGTCTCCTCATTCTCTGGGTCGAGGGAGGCCCTTTTAAATAAAGAAGCCTTATTCCTTCAGCCTTCGTGTGTGTGCCTTCTTCTTTCTGGAATAAGAAAAAAGAGTTACCACATGGTGAGATGCATTCTCAGGTAGGTTTATTTTTAAAGAAACTTGCTCTAGTGAAACACAAAAGTTACAGTTCTTCGCTTGACGCGTTTCGGACCTGACGCCCTTCCTCAAAAGCGAACTGTGCAAATGGCGACCAACTTTACTTCCCGTATTTTCCCAATTAAATACGATCACGCTCATGTGAGCACATCCGCTCATTGCCACTGCATGCTGGGACTGGAAGTCCGACTTCACCACCCATGTGGGTTGTTGTTGTCCCATCTGTGAAAAAAAGCAGTTCTTTACTTTAGTACAACTTTCACCAAAGTAGTTCTCTAAATCACCACTCTGCCTGTTCCGCATTGCAGCCACCCCAATAAGCAGCAGTGGACCCGCTGAGATATCGCAGGGGTGCATCACTCGACCTGGCGGGCCGTATACTTGACAAAAAAAGAGTTACCACATTTGTGAGATGCAGTCTCAGGTAGGTTTATTTTCAAAGAAACTTGCTCCAGTGAAACATAAAAGTTACAGTTCTTCGCTTGACGGGTTTCAGGCCTGACACCCTTCATCAAAAGCGAACTGTGCAAATGGTGACCAACTTTACTTCCAGTATTTTCCCAATTAAATACGATCACGCTCATGTGAGCACATCCGCTCATTAGTAATGCTACTGTAAGGTCACCCAAAATAAACTAAATTAAAGATGAATTTAATGGTGAACTATCAAGTTGAAGAGGGGTGGGACTAATATTGCAAGAGGGATATCAGTTTCTGAGAGTGGAACATCTGGTAATTCCCATACTATACCTTATTCCCAAGGTGCATAAGAATGCACAGAACCCCCCAAGCAGACAGATAATATCAGCCATTGGAGGGCTATTTGAGACTACATCTCGGTACATCGATCACTTCCTATAGGAACATGTTCGCCATCTACCCTCTTTTTTAACAGATACAGGTGACTTCTTACGGAGAATATATGGCATCACATGGAATGACTCCTATGTCTTCATGACCATGGATGTCACGGTGCTGCATACCAGCACTTCACATCAAGATGGCTTAAGAGCATTGAAGTACTCTGTCATGTAGTTCCTATAAATCTATATAGTATCTGCGCGTTTCGACTACATAAACTGTGGGATTGGTGTCCAGACTGATTCCAGATACCCGACCGGTTATGTTCTCCTGTATACATGCTAGCTAACTGTGCCACTATGAACCCCTCTTACCGAGGAGAGAATAGTTTCGGGCAACTATCGAAAATGGCAACTCTGTCCCCTCAGGGATCGTAGAAACAGTACAGTACTTTTTGCTCAGTCACTCGTGCTCACTTTGTCTCAGAGAGATACACAGAATAAACGATGGGGGACGTTTTCAATAAGTATTTATTGAACCAGCGTCATTCTAGTGTAAAATACGTGTGCTGCAACAACCATATGACAGAAACAGATGTATACTGGTATAAGCACAAACAGAGTAAATAGATGGTAGAATTCTACCATAATGCTAAAACAATGGATATATGCTGGCATATAAATACATGACAGTAATAATGCGTACTCCTACGATGCTGACCCTAACTAGATGTACCTAAATGTACCTATCATGTATGTAGATGGCTAGCCAAGAATCCCCTTAGGATAGAGCCAACCCCATTACCTGATGTGGGAGAGCATAGGACCCCGTCTTTGTCTCGAGATAGACACCCCGCAAGGGATGTCAGACCACTGCTTGCTGGAGTATCTGGGTGCAGGAACCTCAGCGTCTCGTGTCAGTGTGTCAGCATGTAGGTCTTTCTCCTCTGCCTGCCCCAGCAAAGATATGGTGCTTATGCACCCAAAAGGTACCCTCAGGGGTTCTACCTTGCTGTGTCAGGTCGGCCTAGGATGACGATGGTGATGAACCTTATACATGTTTATTATGCAGAAGATGGTAATCCTGCTGTGATTCTGGGAATCCTCATGCATAATGAATGAGGCTAGTTTTCAGGGAAAACCACAGAACATTTATGCAGCACCCAACTAGGTAAAAGGTCAGCACCAAAACCCGTTATGTAGTACAATGGCAGGGTAAATGTAGGTAAAAGGTTAGGAGACTACCCAAGCCTATATTGGGGTACATTGTGATTCATAACACTTCCTAGACACTAGGCCTATCCACCTACATCAGCATACACAGGTGCCTCCCCAAATGACACAATGGTGCCTACAGAACAATTTTTTCTATTTGGCCAAGAGACATACAGGCAAGTCAGAGGGAGGGCTATGGGCATCTGCTTCGCCCCCAGTTATGCTAATTTGCATATGGGCTCGTGGGAGGAGCAGGTGCTTGCGGTCGACTTTGCCCAGGAATGGCCCGAGAACGTAGTCCTATGGACTCGTTTTATTGATGACCTTTTTATATTAGGGAAGGACACACAAGAGTCAGCAAAGTCATTGCAGATAAACTCAACACCAATAATCTGAATCTCTCCTTTACCATCAACATAAGTACAACTGAGGTACATTTTTTAGATCTGGTCTATTTGTAAAAGACAATGAAATTCACACAAAAACATTCTGAAAGCCTATGGCAGGAAGCTCTATTCTTCACACAGGTAGCTTCCCTCCAACAAAACTTAATTACCTATGCGGAGAATCTCCGCATGGGACTGAATTGTATGGATGCAACTACACTAAGGGAAGTACAGGAGGACTAAATGATAGATTCCTAGCCAGAGGATACAATCAGGCAGGTCTTGACACAGCTAGGAAGAAAGCAAATTCAAAACCAAGAGACACACTGTTTAACAAAGGGAGCAAAAGGTCAGCTGGTTAAGGTCAATTGTGAATGATCACAGGATATTCTGTTTACCATCAAAAACTAAGGGGAATTTTATCCACACATTGGGATCTCATTAAGTGTGACCCAGTAATTGGCCAGACTGCTCCCAGGAACCCCCTTCTGACTTTCAGATGGACGAAATCTATGCTTCATGAATCGGTGGCCAGTGGTCCAGAAATGAACAATACAGAACCATGGTTGAGGGAGAGTCCGGGGTTCCAGCGGTGTCATAAATGTAAAGCCTGCAAATATGGCCAGAACACAAAGGAATTCATGTCATCCTTACTCAGCCCCCTATTCAATCAATCAGGGAATTGTGAAGCACGCTACTCACCCGTGAGGGTCTCAAGGTGCTGGGGGTGCGGGTGCAACTCTGAGTTAGCCAAAAAGCCAGGTCTTGAGGCTCTTCCTGAAGATGTGCAGAGTAGGGGAGCATCAGATGTTGACCGGGAGCTCATTCCAGGCCTTGGCTGCGATGTAGGAGAAGGCTCTTCCACCCGCTCTGGTTCTAGGGATGCGCGGGGTTTCCGCTAGGGCGAGGTCGGCAGAGTGGAGGTTTCTTAAGGGTACGTGGAAGGAGACTCTTTTGTTGAGGTATTTGGGTGTGGTGTTGGAGAGAGATTTGTAGGCATGGGTGAGTAGCTTGAAGGTTACTCTCCTCTCGATGGGGAGCCAGTGGAGGCCTCACAGGTGTTCGGTGATGTGCTCATGTCGTGGGATGCCAAGGACGAGGCTGGCCTCGGTGTTCTGGATGGTCTGGAGTTTTTGTAGCAGGGATTTGTTGATTCCAGTGTGGATAGCGTTCCTATAGTCCAGTCTGCTGGTTATGAGTGCGTGGGTGACGGTCTTTCTGGCTTCGGGGGGATCCACTTGAAAGTCTTGCGAAGGATGCAGAGGGTGTGGAAGCAGGTGGAGGAAACGGCGTTGATCTGGCAGGACATGGTGAGGGAGGAGTTGAGTATGATGCCGAGGTTCCAGGTGTGGTCCGTGGGGGTTGCCGAGGGCGGTGGGCCACCAAGTGTTGTCCCAGGCTGAGGGGTGGGTCCAAGGATAAGGACTTCTGTCTTCTCCGAGTTGAGCTTCAGACAACTGATGCTCATCCAAGCTGCAAAGTCTTTAATTCCCTCCTGGAAGCTGAGTCTGGTGTCTTCGGGGTTCTTGGTTCTTGGTGAGGTAGAGGATGAGCTGGGTGTCGTTGGTGTAGGAAACTATGCTGAGTCCATGCTGTCTGACAATGGCGGCGAGGGGGGCTATGTAGATGTTGAAGAGTGTGGGACTGAGTGACAATCCTTGGGGAACTCCGCAGTTGATCTCTGTGGGTTTGGAGAGGAAAGGCGGGAGTCTGAACCTTTGCGTTCTTCTGGCAAGGAAGGAGCGGAGCCAGTCGAGGGCGGTTCCCTGTATGCCGGTATCATAGAGTCAGGCTGCGAGAGTGCAGTGGGAGACGGTGTTGAAGGTTGCAGAGAGGTCTAGAAGGATGAGGGCTACGGTGTGGCCTTGGTCGAGGAGTGTGCGGATATTGTCTGTGGCAGTGAGGAGGGCGGTCTCGGTGCTGTGGTTACTGCGGAATCCGGATTGGGAGGAGTTGAGGATGGCATTCTCTCCGATGAAGTTTGTCAGCTGGGCGTTGATGATCTTCTCTGTGACTTTGGCTGCGAAGGGAAGGAGCGAGATGGGTCGGTAGTTTTTCAGGTCTGTTGGGTCTGCAGAGGGCTTCTTGAGGAGGGGCTTGACTTCTGTGAGTTTACAGTAATTAGGGAAAAAGCAGGATTTGAAGGTGGCGTTGATGGTGCAACGCAGCACGGGTGCTATGGCGGCGGTGGGTCTGTGGAAGATGTGTGGCGGGTAGGGGTCTGTGGGGGCTCCTGAGTGGGTGCTCTTCATGGTCAAGGTGGTATCTTTGGTGGTGACCGGGGTCCAGGCGATTATGGTGGGCTGGCTGTTGTTGCTGGTGGAAAGGGTGGTTTCTGGAGTCTGTTTGCTGAAGTTGTCGTAGAGGGCCTTGATCTTTATGTGGAAGTAGGAGCCGAGTTTGTTGCAGAGGTCCTGGGAGGGTGTGACATCTGTGGCTTCGCTGGAGGGTTTGGTGAATTGCTGGATGATGCTGAAGAGTTCCTTCAAGTTGCTGGTGTTGGTGAGGATTTTGTTCCGGGTGAAGGTCCTTTTCGTGGATCTTATGAGTTGGTGGTATTCTGTCATGGCGTTCTTGTAGGTGGTCTGATCTTCTACGCTTTTGCTATTCCTCCATCATTTTTTGAGCCATCTGCAAATGCGTCTGGATTATTGGAGGTCGGTGATGAACCAGGTGGCCTTTGAGGGGAGTTGTCTGTCGGGGTTGCGGAGGGGTGCGAGCTTGTCTGTGCAGGTGGTGATCCATCGGTGTAGTTCCTTGGCAGCAGAGTTAGCATTGGTCGAGGCGGGTGGTCGTGGATGAGGGTCGAGTTGAGGTGCTCCTCTGTTACCTTGCTCCAGTTCCTTCCCGGTGGGCGTGGAGTGGGTTTGTGAGCGGTGGCAGTGTTGAAGGAGAAGTGTACGAAGTGGTGGTCTGTCCAGAGGGGCTGTGTGGTGTGGCTGAAGTGGATGTTGTTCCCTCCTGTGAAGATGGGGTCAAGGGTGTGTCCTGCCTTGTGGGTTGGGCTGGTGATGAGCTGTTTCAGTCCGATGTTGGCAAGGTTGTGCAGAAGGGTGGTGGAGTTGGGGTCGCTGAGGTTGCCGAAGTGGAAATTCAGGTCTCCGATGAGTATGTAGTCCATGGAGGCGATGGTGTGGGGTGCGATGAGGCCGGCGATGGTAGTGGTGAACGAAGCGCGAGGCCCTTGGGGGTCTGTAGGTGAGGGTGCGGCAAAGCGTTGTTCTGGGGCTGGTCTGGATCTGGAAGTGAAGGTGTTCGGTGGTGGAAGGGGAGATGCTGGTGCTGGAGATGGAGAGTCGGAGGGAGCTCTTGTGTGCGATGGCGAGTCCTCCTCCTGTGCGGTTTGGGTGGTCCTTTCTCTGGATCTTGTATCCGTCGGGAATGGCAGTGGTGATGTCGGGCGGAGGAGGCGTTGGTCCGGGTTTCCATGAAGACGGTGACGTCTGGCGAGAGGGTGTTGAGGAGGTCCCAGATCTCTACAGCATGTCTGTGAGGCGAGCGCACGTTGAGGAGGATGCACTTTAGGGCTCTGGTGGTGCTGGCGTCTGGCGTGGGTGCGGTGGGGGTGCGGAGGATTGTCAGCAGTGTTGGCAGGAGAACGGGTCATGGGTGGCGTTTGGTGAAGAGAGCTGGCAGTTGTTGTTCCTTTCGGGGTTGAGTGCGAGGAGGTCAGCTGAGTTGTAGCTGTGGGAGGTCGGAGAGCCAGTGTCCCTGGCGCTGGTCACGTTTGGGTCGCGCACGGGCACAGCTGCCATTAAATAGGGAAGGGGAGGGAAGCGCAGCTGGGAGCGGGAACCGGCAGGGGGAGGGGCCGCGGGGACAGCAGCGGTGGGAAGGGAACGGACAGAGAATCACACAGCAAAATAAATAAGACAGAAAACAGGCACAGTAATAGAAAAGCCACAATAAGAGAAAAGACACAATAACAGAAAAGACAGAAAACGGGCACAAATACAAGACAGACAGCAGCGGACCAGCAGAAGAGCAAGGCTCTCCCACTGGACCACCAGGGATGAGGCGCAGGCAGAAGCCTGCGGGTGGAGGAGGGCCTCGGACACCTACCTGCACAGGGCACTGCACAGGGCAGCGGCACAACAGCGGAGCTGCTGGGGGAGAGAGCAGGTCTCTGACCAGGAGGTCAGAGGTGTTGCTCCCATTGCATATTCGCAGTGCATATAACTGCAGGAGTGATTTTGTCGTTTATGTTCTGCAGTGTTCCTGTCCGAAAATCTGTATAGGGAGCACAATTCATATGGTGCATGTTAGAGTATTGCAACACCTAAGACAAATAGCCAATGATGACAAGAGTTACCCAGTTGCCCGCCATATTCATGAGACACACGTTGGCAATGCAGATGATCTGGTCTATTTTGTTATAGACTTGGTCCCAAAAAGTGTCAGAGGAGGCAACAGGGAACTCAAGTTAAGGAGATTAGAATCTCATTATATAATTGTCTTGAAAAGTAACATACCTAATAGTTTGAATTCGGATGAGGAACTATATGTTCATTTGTAAGGCACTCGGTGCTGCCCTCCTCTCTTTTCTTAAGTAGCCATGAGTTGATTGTCACATGGTGAAAACTGAGTACATAGTTTTTTTAATTTGAAATCACTTTGTGCACTTTTATGTTAATATGGACTTCTTTGATGATTCAGTGTGTACAACAATGAAGGTGGTCTTATAGAATAATGTGTTGGACTTTGAAGTATGGGAAGGCTTTGCCATTAATATAAGATACAGGAAGAGGAAAGTATATTTTCGATTGTGATATTGATATGGCACCCATTCGGGAGATGAAATTAATTCAATTTGCTTTATTCAAGTGTAACTTTGATGAATTGAGTACAACTAACTCCTTCATGATCCATATAGTTTTCCCACTTGGTATATGTTATGTAATATGAAGTAATTTTCAATTGTTCTCAGCACATTAGACGAAATTGAGGCAGTAGATAGGTATGACCGACCTGTGACAATAATCGATTAGGATGAATTTAAAAAACATACTGATTTTGAAGTCTTGTTTATTTATATGCACAAAATGCTTCCTAAATATTCTGTGCTGCATGGACTCTGCAAGTGGACTCGTCCTCAATCCTGTTTGCGGCTGCTGGCCCACATAGCCGATATGATAGTTACCATGTCGGGTGGCCCCCAGATTTGTGTGCTATCCGGACCACATTTCCCACAATGCACAGTCTCATTCGAGCTTCCCATTGGTGGGTGTGCAATATGAAAATGGCGAAGTGGGTTCAGCGTTTGCACACACTGTCTCCGTTCAAGCCTCTGAAAAGAAGCATATGGAGCTTCGAAACGGGTCAGGCATTTCCATTACGGAGCAGCTTCTACAAGCGGATCCTCGTCCCTGCCTATCATAAACAAAGCTGCTGATCGAGTGCTACTCACCAGGTGGACAACCATTGGAGCAGAATGTAATACGCAGCCGTCCTGCCGCGGAGTGTGCACCACCCCGTAATGTTATGGGGGCCACCCGACATGGTAACTATCATATCGGCTATGTGGGCCAGCAGCTGCAAACAGGATTGAGGACGAGTCCACTTGCAGAGTCCATGCAGGACAAGATTTGTGTGCTATCCGGACCACATTTCCCACAATGCACAGTCTCATTCGAGCTTCCCATTGGTGGGTGTGCAATATGAAAATGGCAAAGTGGGTTCAGCGTTTGCACACACTGTCTCCGTTCAAGCCTCTGAAGAGAAGCATATGGAGCTTCGAAATGCGTCAGGCATTTCCAGTACGGAGCAGCTTTTACAAGCAGATTCTCGTCCCTGCCTATCATAAACAAAGCTGCTGATCGAGTGCTACTCACCAGGTGGACAACCATTGGAGCAGAATATATATATATGCAAAAAAGAAGAAGAGAATTCTGGGTAGTTCCCAAGTTGAGGTGGAAGGCAGCTTCTGTATAGAGCACCCTCGACACCAGGAACACTCTAGATTTGCTCACCTCAAAAGTTTTTAAGCATAGGATTAGCACAGTGCTATCCATGCCGAGATAGAAAGGGACAACGTTTTTTGCCATTTCTACAGCAAAGTCTTTAAGCATAGGAATAGCACAGTGCTATCCATGCCGAGCTGTTAAATGAGGAGTTCCGCCTCATCAGGCAGACGTGGGGCAGAGGAGGGAGAGGAAAGCCTCCAGAGCAAAGAGCAAACGCAGAACGAGGAGGGGCGGCTGGAGTAGGCAACAACAGCGCCTCGCCATGGGTCACCCGGAGCAAACGGCGGAACAAGCGCTAACAACCGAAAATCTCACAATTGTAAATCTGACACCAAAAGTATTGGACGCAACAGAAGAAGCAGTGTTGCGGTTAGGACTCACATTCTGTCCCTCCAAAAGATTTGAATACACCCAGACAAGAATAGATCTGTTTAAATTCTCCAGGAAAATGAAACTGCATAAGTATTTTAAATTGCACAGATCAGGGCGTAGAGGGACACAACGCAGATACGGATATGGATATTTTGACAGTCTACGATCTGAAGATGCTGGCGGTTTTGGAAGATTTACAAAATGAAGAGAATCCCAGAGGAATGAGATCTACAGAGAGCAACAGAGCAGAACAGCTGGGGATCACTCAAGTGGGTCCTGGGAGCCCATTCAAACTGTCATCCAAATTTATCCCACAGATGCCCATGGATGCAATTGACGTGTTCACAGAGACAGTCACTGAGGATCTTATTAAATTACGGACTAAAAAGAACAAGAGGATAACTAAGAGTAAAATCACTCAGAAACAGAGGGAGGCAATAAAAGGTTTACAAGAAGATCAGACTATTTTATGCAAACCTTCTGATAAGGGTGGAAACATAGTACTATTAACGACCGAGTACTACCAAAGAGAAGCATTGAAACAACTAAATGACACCCTGAACTACAAAAATATTGGGAGGAACGAATATGAGAGCAGTGTAGCGGAATACCATATGCTCACCAACAAATGGTACCAAAAAGGAATGTTGGAAAAAGAAGAATATGCCTTTCTCAAATGCAAACACCCACGTCTACTGACCTTTTATCATCTCCCGAAGATACATAAGAACAAAATAAGTCCTCCGGGTCGCCCTATAGTTTCTTCTTTGGGCAGCCTAACTGAGAACATGTCAACGTTTGTAGACCATTTTCTGTTTGTGACCCAATTGGTTTCATATGTGCAGGACACTAAAGATTTCTTGAGGCGGATTGAAGGTGTTGCCTGGGAAACAAACTTTGCGATGATGACTCTTGATATCTCAAGTCTATATACCAGCATCGAACATAAGAAAGGTCTTGAGGCTGTGAACTACTTCTTGAAGGGACGATCACTGAAATTCATTGAGCACAAAAGGATGCTGTTGGAATTTGTTGATTTTTGTCTCAACAATAATATTTTTTTGTTTCAGGAGCAATTGTTTAGACAGACACGCGGTACGGCCATGTGCACCTGCTTCGCCCCCAGCTATGCAAACTTGTTCGTGGGCTGGTGGGAGAAGCAGGTGGCCTGGGCCGATACTAATGATGAATGGACCTGTAATGTCATCAGTTGGAATAGGTATATCGATGACCTTTTCATCATATACAGGGGCTCTGAAAAATCAGCTAAGGATTATTTGAGTGCCCAATGAGAATGCTCTGAATCTCAAGTTCACAGGTGAAATAAGTCAAACATCTGTCAATTTTTTTAGATCTAACAGTATTCGCAGCAGATGGCAGACTATGCACTTCTTTGCATAGGAAGCCAACTGTTGAATGCTGGCAGCTATCATTTTGACAAAACAAAAATGAGTATACCATATGGTGAACTCCTACGGATCAAGAGAAATTGCACTAGGGATTGCGATTTCCAGACAGCAGCCAAAGAGAGCATGCAGAGATTCATGACGAGGGGATATCGTAAGGATATTCTCATCCAAGAACAAGGTAGACACCAAATCTAGACTGGAGTTGGTTAATGACAACTCATGCGTTAGGAGTAGAGGTAAGAGGGAGATAGAGTGCAAGAACTTCAGAATGATTATGGACTACTCTAACGATGCAAATGACATAAGAAATGTGTTAAGAAGAAACTGGCACATTTTGAAATCGGATTCTACGATAGGTTAAGATTTACCAGAATCCCCTCATATGTCATTTAGGAGAACGCGGACTTTGAGAGACCAATTGATACAAAGTCACTGCCCCACTGACAACAGACCGACCGCCTTTGGAAGAGTGTCAGGCTTCTTCCCCTGTGGTAAATGTAAGGCGTGCAAGAACTGCCATAAAGTCCTGTCCTATGATATACCGGGTTTGAAATCACCTAAGAAAATCAGGAGGTTCATGAATTGCAATACGAGCCACACAGTGTACTGTTTGGTATGTCCATGTGGCTTAAGATATATTGGTAGCACCATACATCCAACTAAGGTGTGCATCCTAGAACATCTCAGAGTGATTGCCAACAAGGATGTAGCATATCCGGTGGCAAGACACTTTGAAATTCATCATAGAAGCAACAGGGACCTGTTGAAATTTTTCTCCATGGAACATGTGCCCCTGACGTGAGGGGAAGTGATAGACAGCAACAGTTACGTAGACTGGAGTCTAGGTATATCATTGACACCCAAACTAAGATACCAGGGGGGCTAAACAGTGGGGAGGAAATGGCGATACATCTGTAAATGGAGCAATTTTCACGATTGAAGTATAGAGTGCAGTAAAATAAGATATGAGATTGGGAATCGTGCTAGACATCATATGAATGAGTAAGAGTAGAGTGTAACACCGGGTACACAGTGGAATTTGTGGGGGCGAACTTGTGTCCAAAAACCCATTCAGGGTTCAATAGATGAGTCAGGATGTCTGCACCCACTGTGAACATCATGCCCCAGTGATCTCAGCCCATACAGGGCGATATATTGTTTTTTATTGTCTGTTTTTTATTGTTTGCAGATCAGCTGCGCTATTGCATGTAAGCTTTGAAATGTACATTGACATATATTAAGACACAAATAGATCGCTACATACAGGGCATATTGATGTTTGCGAGTTGCCCATTCAGGGCGAGAGCATGAATAGGGCTAGGTACTGGTGCTCTACTCACTGCAATATGATAGTATTTGCATGTTGTAAGATGGCCGACGCTGAAGAACAAAAGGATGTCTGGTGTCCTTTGTTGATGTCAGCAATGAAATGTTTATTTATTCATGCCGTTTCTTGATGCACGCCATTATTGATAAAGGCGGTAGCCGAAATGCGTCTTTGAGTGTACTCGAAAAACCCAATAAAAAACTGAGTAAACTGCTCCCGTGAGTGCTGGTGCATTCTTACCTTGCAGCTGGGATATATATATATATATATATATATATATATATATATATATATATATATATATATATATACATGGATGTTTGTTGAAAAAAAATATATATATACAGGAGAACCTGTAGTAATTTCAAAGAGTATGAGAAAATAGAGAAGGAGATGACTGAACGCTTTATCCAAAGGGGTTATTCACAGACTATGATACGAATGGCATCAGATAAGGCTAGAAAATTAAATAGGGATAAAATACTATTTGAGCCATCGAGAACCCAGATTAAAAAGAAGGAGCAAAAAAATGGCACAGGGAGTCGTAGATTCATCACGACATGCAATACTAAGCACAATGAAGTGAGAGCTATCTTGAAGAAGCATTGGTACCTAATTAAAGGAGATCCGATAATAGGACCAGATAGCAGAAAATACCCTGAGATAACGTACAAGAAAGGCAGATCCATTGGGGACCATCTAGTTAAAAGTGATTATCAAGTAAGAACACGCACCCAGACATGGCTAACAGTAAAAGATGGTTTTAAAAGGTGCTTTAAATGTAAAGCGTGCCAGCACGGAGAAAATATAGTGGATTTTAAAACACCTTTTAATAGAACCATGAAAATAAGAGGCCACCTGACTTGCAAATCTAGCTATATTATATATATATATATATATATATATATATTACAACAAACACAGTTACCCATGTGAAGAGGCCACACACAGGGGAGTTATTCGCCTTCTTTATTGAGGATCGCAGGTAAGTCTCTGTTGCACCTCAAAACAAAAATACAAGCCTAACGCGTTTCGAACGTGGATCGTTCTTGTTCACAGGCACAGTCAATCCGCTGCCGACAGCTGCGTTGTTTTAAACTTGCATCAAAATTGAGTCCCGCCCTTGTGGGCGTCGGCATGCAAGTGCCGCTGGTACTTGCAGTTTAAACATCGATCTTCTCCAGTGAGTGCTATCGATCGTGGAAAATAAAAGACAATGTTACCCCAGTAATTGCCGGATCCGCAGCAGCAGTGGGGCATCTTCGCGACCGGGCAGGCCGCTCCAAATTACAACAAACACAGTTACCCATGTGAAGAGGCCACACACAGGGGATGCCCCACTGCTGCTGCGGATCCGGCAATGATCCACATGGGTCATGCTTTTGGAACAGGGGGGTCCGAATTTGAGGACTTGTAAAAGCAGGAAGTTGTGTTTTGCCTCATCCCAAACCCACTGGGGTAACATTGTCTTTTATTTTCCACGATCGATAGCACTCACTGGAGAAGATCGATGTTTAAACTGCAAGTACCAGCGGCACTTGCATGCCGACGCCCACAAGGGCGGGACTCAATTTTGATGCAAGTTTAAAACAACGCAGCTGTCGGCAGCGGATTGACTGTGCCTGTGAACAAGAACGATCCACGTTCGAAACGCGTTAGGCTTGTATTTTTGTTTTGAGGTGCAACAGAGACTTACCTGCGATCCTCAATAAAGAAGGCGAATAACTCCCCTGTGTGTGGCCTCTTCACATGGGTAACTGTGTTTGTTGTAATTTGGAGCGGCCTGCCCGGTCGCGAAGATGCCCCACTGCTGCTGCGGATCCGGCAATGATCCACATGGGTCATGCTTTTGGAACAGGGGGGTCCGAATTTGAGGACTTGTAAAAGCAGGAAGTTGTGTTTTGCCTCATCCCAAACCCACTGGGGTAACATTGTCTTTTATTTTCCACGATCGATAGCACTCACTGGAGAAGATCGATGTTTAAACTGCAAGTACCAGCGGCACTTGCATGCCGACGCCCACAAGGGCGGGACTCAATTTTGATGCAAGTTTAAAACAACGCAGCTGTCGGCAGCGGATTGACTGTGCCTGTGAACAAGAACGATCCACGTTCGAAACGCGTTAGGCTTGTATTTTTGTTTTGAGGTGCAACAGAGACTTACCTGCGATCCTCAATAAAGAAGGCGAATAACTCCCTGTGTGTGGCCTCTTCACATGGGTAACTGTGTTTGTTGTAATATATATATATATATATATATATATATATATATATATATAT